>JAHQIW010003392.1:0-739952 GCA_019055375.1 Parelaphostrongylus tenuis | reverse complement strand
TGCCGTCGTCCAACTCTCGTTCTCCAGAAGGTGGCGAGTCGATTTTGCAAAATAAGGTCGAGCGTTAACCTGGAGCGGCATTGATTGTCTGATTGTTTTCGAGCAGTTCCAAAAGCAGTATGTC
This sequence comes from Parelaphostrongylus tenuis, assembly GCA_019055375.1. NCBI lineage: Eukaryota > Metazoa > Nematoda > Chromadorea > Rhabditida > Metastrongylidae > Parelaphostrongylus > Parelaphostrongylus tenuis. The sequence goes on along the minus strand of JAHQIW010003392.1, from coordinate 739,828 downwards.
ATGCCAATCTCATAAAACCGAAAGCACATTCCTCTGAGCATGGAACGTGGGCTTTGTATGAGTTGTCCATCGAAACATGACTTTCGGTAGTCCATCTCATGCAAGGGGCGAACGATGGTGCTAGGGTTGCATTCAGGTATTACAAAACATTCTCCAACACACCGCAGCCTCTTGGCAATAACCCGTCTAGAAATAGTAAAACAGTGGATAAAACAGTTCGAAAGCAATCGAAGTCAGCTCAATATAATAGCTTTGAATTTCCGGTATTTTTCCGCTATTCAAACGCATTTTCAGTCCCTTGGGAAAAACGCATTTTTATCTAAACTTAAAATTCTACAATTATTAAATTTTACAATTTATTTGACAACCTAAATAGCAAGATTCGATGGTGTAATTTATTTTTAGAATGGCCTCAATGCTCTTCAAGTGAGAAAAGAATTATGCTTCACATTCTAACGTTTTCGCTGATCAAGCTTTTCCTTTAGACATTTAGAAATCATTTGGTACCGTCTGCTTCGCCAAACAACCAACAAGAATTCAAATACTGTATAAGAAAGCTTCGATTATTCTGTACTACTCCGCCTGCGATATTGTGCAATGTTATCGAACCTTAAGTGGGTAAGTGTAAACGTTGAGGCTATGGTAATGTGAGAATCTACTCTCACAACAGATTCTATCAGGTCGAGGACATCATGTGATGGAAAACTTTCTTCAATCATAAATGTGACCTTGTAGAGTAAACCTAGCAGGACCATCAGAAGATAATGAATGGAAGTAAAAAAGTATGGAAGAGAATCTCAGAAAAAATGGGGCGAAAAACAAGGCATTTCTTAGATCAGTTTAAAGATACGCTCCATCGCTCTTACTTTTTATACATGGTAGTCAAATATAGGATAGTAGAAGAATAATGAGCTCGAGATAAAATGAGTCTGATGCTGAGTCTATGATCACATAAGTACATAGTTTATTGCCGATGGATTACCAAGAAAAAGGCTTCTAGGGCTTGGTAAGGTAACTCTTACGCCCATAGAGAGAACGAAAATCAAAAAGCATTTCTTCACATAATTTTCGTATTCGACTCAACTTCTTCGAAAACTAAATGTATTGAAATCCTTTCGGCCGTCGTCGAACGACGACAGCATCGGACGGACACCGTTCCCAGTATCCTACTGGAAAAGTCGTTGACCTCCGTAGTGACATATTTATCGCTTTGATGATCATGTCCCACATATACAGCTAACGATAGAGATGTTGATTGACGACAGGGACAATCATCATGCCCATCTTCTGTCGATCTTTTGACGATCATAAATAGTACACAGCCAATTCTTTTACATGTTCAATTTCTTTTACATGTTCGATGATTCTTTAGACTTGCATGAGATCTGTACCGCTTCCCCTTCACCCTTGTACGTATCCAACAGTTAAGCAAGTACAAGCTTCACACAAACAGTAAAGTCTGTGGGTTACGGTACATCTTTTCATGTAGTCTTTACGTATAGAGTATACAGAAATTCTCTCCTCATTATCTCATCTCACCTTCCTCTGACTAATTGCTTTGATCAAGGGAAGCCGGTTTGCCCCCAGCGATAAGCGTTTCTCGGGATTTTTTCGACATAGTGACTGTCAGGATGTTGTAAAGTGACAGCTGGTGGTGGCTGTTCACTTCCATTTCAAGACTTCATTCATTCGCGCTCACAACTGTAGAAAATATCAGAAAGATCAGATCGTAGATTTCTTCATCAGTTTAAATGAGTACCAAGAAGAACTAGAACTGAATCCTTTCTTCATAGTTATCGGAGTTGTTTCGAGCTTATATTATGAACGAACCGGCTCAAAGTACAATCATGAAATGCGCTTATCTGCTGTACTCAATCAGTTCAAGGATAGTGGAAACAGCATGGGAACGATGTCTACCGTACACAGGCGACACAAGGATGTCATGATAATATAAATAATATAGCAATATAAATATTATAGACGAATTACGGTAGGCCTTTTCGTCTATCTTCTACAAAGACTACTCATTCAAACGATTTCTACGCTGAGTGGTTTTGATCATTGCACTTCTAATATGATATTCTCATCAAACAAGAGAAAAAGCTGTACAGTCTTCAGCGGATAAACAATATGTGAAAAGCTATTCTCAAGCAAATTCTCCTTTTTTACAGCCGTGATTTCTGTCATTGATTTGCATTTCCGCTCATTACGGCTTTTTTTAGTACTGAGTCAACTTGAAGAAGTTAATGCTCTATACGAATACTTTTTAGCCAGCAACGAGTGCTTGTGGTAGACAGAATAGCGTAGGAAAATAAAAACTAGCCCAAAATTGATCTAGAAATTTATATTGAACCTGATTATCATGTAGTCTTTTTTTTTGAAAATTCTCGAATTCGCATAATTCCCACCATTCTTATTTATTCAGTGTTTCACGCTTTCCTCATTCACTATGTGTTTAGAGGTGATAGGAGAATGTCGTTTACGACCACCTGTTGCGATATGACGCTCGTTTTCACTTCTCATTACTAGACGTTCACATAGAGAACAGTTATTTGAAAAACACGCGTACATTAAAGACGCTGGCGAATGGAACATACACATTTCCGTACAGGACTGCAAACCTCACAAAATGATCTGCGTTCGACGCTATGGCAACTAGTTGGCTTCAGTGACTTACAAATAAATTGGCTGTTCGTTAACAGTATACAAAGCTAAAAATGTCTAGTGCTACTTAGAAATTTGGAAAGACCAAATTATCCACCACTTACTCAAAACTGATGTAATGATAATTCACTGACTAGATATGGTCCCGGAAGGTTTCCGAGTGGGCACCATCTCGTGCCCACAATCCTAACCAGTAACTGTTGAAAGTGGTTGTGTTGTGCTGATGGACGAATCTCTGAAATGACTTACCTGTGAACTTGTAAATGAAAAATGGAAGTAAATAAAAAAAAACTATTGCAGCGATGAAGAATATAGTGTGAATGTGAAATGCTGTGAAGAATAAAATCAGAGGGTATTCATTCTTGGAAATGAAGCGCCTATCTGTTCTCGTTTAGCAATGTGAATTTAATGCATTTCATTATAAAGGAATTAGGGATGAAAACATGATGGAAATATTGCAAATTAGAGAGGCATAAACGAATGTGGAAGATTGCGATCGATCTACTAAAAAACAACACTTGAGTTCTTTAGTAAATTGCTCACAAAAAAGATGAAACTAGGTATAATTTTTGGCTAAAAATTTCTACGAAAGGTCAGAGGGAACCACTTAGGAATCTCAAATAAACCCATAGATACGAAAGGTCATGAGGTAAGACGTTAGGTAAACTCTGCCAAGTGTCCATACCGAAACATGTGGAAGCAAATTAGTGCGCTTAGTGAGGTCATCCAACGAGTAATGAGAAGTTGTACTACAGTTCATCCTGTTGTTCTCACAAGGTATGACACATCGAGTACGGTAGGAAAGTTAAACGCCTCCTTTCTTTACTCAAGCTGACCATGTCGCTCAGGTTTCTATGGATCAGACAATGCCGACACCGTTGGAATGCATCAAATTACGTGAGCGTATGTCTACTTGTTAATGGCCGACCATGAGGACATACACACAGACAGACAAATAGAGTGGTTGTGGATGTGTTTATGTTTTTTTTGTGTATGTAGATCCTGCGATATATTTGAAACAACGACACACAGATAACGAATCTTTGCTATATGACGACTATACATATTGGAAGACACAGAGAAGATTAGTGAAGTACTCTTGAAGGCACAAGTGACTTCGGACCCTTCCACATTCATGATTAATCGTTAACGAATACGTAAGGCTATGGAGACGCTATTTTTGCCAGAATTGCGGTATAAAAATTCAGGAATTTCGGCACATACAGTCATCGGAGGTGTGGAACACAAAATACACTTCAGCCTTCGGAACTGGGAACACTAGGTGAGGCGACTCATTTATATGTCGTCAGCCTCCAATAGTTTACGATTGTTCTTTAGAGAAGAGCTGACAAAAAAATTATCCATAATTTTGATAAAACATGTTTGAAGTATGTCCACTACCATACTACAACGGAGACCACATCCCTTCAATAGTCTTATCTTCAGATAGCGTAACAAAGGCTTTTCTGAAGATCTCGAGATCCAAGAGGATGTAAGGAAAGCACCAGCCCAATTTAAGAGTGTGAGAAGAAGGGGAACAATCAAGCAACAATAGAGCAGCGCGGTTACAGTAGACGAGAGTAACAACAATACACTCTTCAGAATCTCGGAAGACATCACGCAGATAGGCATGAATGTTGTTCGAAACGGATGAAGAACGACAGCTGCATACTGCTATAACGTACATAATTATGGTTGAGGACGCGTCGGCATTCCACCGCCGCCGCCTCCTCCGTCGCCGTCGTCGTCGTGATGGAAATGACCCGCACGTTTGAACAGATGAAGGAACGGGTACAATAGCATAGGAGCTTTCTCGGGTCACCACCTATCGCACATAAATACCTCTGCACATCAAGAGCGCTGCTTTTTGAGGACAGATGTTCGCGGTAGAATGTGATGACCCGAAGCGCCAAATGTGTGCATATTCAAAACGAGACTATACGATGGCTATGATTTACGACTACAACTTGTGAAGGACAGGGCTAAATAACCAAAGCTGCATTAAATTTCTACACCACGGTTCCATACTACGTAATTTCAATTAAGTCGAGACGATATAGAAAGGGTAAAGATAATTAGCTGTTGAGCCATACAGAGCTGCAAGGTCAGTATTTCTAGAGGGGATCTGGGTTAGACAGTAACAAATAAGCACCCGAGCTGTATCGGACGAAATGCATTTTACCAAAGATTCAATGACCATTTTCAGATTAAACCAACATACCTTTTTTCATAACAGGTGTTAATAGTTGAGATGAAAAAACTCAAATTCTATAGATCTTTGGTACAAGATGAAAGTCGCTCTTCAAGCAAAAAAAGCAATTGCATTGAAGAAGAGGTGTTGGTCAAACAGTACACGATGATATTCCACGACATATCGTTTACATCTGCATGTGCTACTCTTCTGTGAAAAATTCTAAAAGCTTCAAAAAGGATAAAGCTTCCGGCGTCTATCAATGCCTGAGAATGTGTCATGCATTTGCTTCATTAAGCATCGTTAGAAGTGATTTAATGCACATCTGGCCTTTACACTCACTCAGATGCCCTGCCGATGTAGCAACAATGCTACTATCCTCTCAGAAAAGAGTAGTACTAATTTGCCTACACTGTAGGGAACGAAGGCTTGGTGAGCCTTGGACAAAGAACCGAACCATCACACACGTGTAAGTTACAGGGCACTTCGAACTACTGCGACACACGCGCCACTTTAAGAGCTAAGATCTAGTTTTCAGCTCTATGAAAGATGCTTCTAAAGTTTTCATATGAAAGGATAAAGTATAGAAATTATATATGCACAATGCGATAGCGCAGAATCTCGGCTATAGATATATAAAGTCGTGAACTTTCTGAAAACTCTGGTGACAGAAACATCCTCTTTATCAAAAAACAAGCTCTAGATCACACTATGTTATGATGAAGTCCACAACTAACGAACTGACTTATTTTCGTGATTATAAATTGTGAAACATTTTACAGTTGGGCGATTTCTAGAATTATTTTAACCAGATAGTTCTAAAAGCAAAACAACTATTATTGTGAAAGGGTTTACGAACTAGTTCCCAACGAAAGTAACAGATTCTTTCTACATTATCAATGAAATAATCATTGAGCACTTGTGGAGAATAGAAACCATGGAAAAGTATTATACAAAAATGTCTACAGACTGGTCGAAAATTTTTACGTTGGTCACATGAATCAAAATATCCAAGAAAAACTGAGTCGTGTTTATAACCAGAAGAACAGAGGTGAGAGACAAATCAGGGACGAAAGTGACGATCTGGTGTGCAACGTAGACAAAAGTCGATGTCCCTTGTAATCTAATACTCACTGTATCCTTTTGCCAGGTGGTCAACATTCAAAGGTCTCGATCATTCAAAAAACTCATATCGTATTTGGTAATGTCACAAAGTCGCACTTCAAAACACAGTAGACGACATGAAAAATCAAAGTTAAACACAACAACTGTTCTGGAGATTCTGGTATTACAGCACTGAAAATCGACAGACGTTGATAGGAGACACGGTACTCCGCCACACGGCTGTCGACATTCTTTCAGAGTCCACTCTAAACAGCGCTCAAAATCTTAAAAAGAGGAGACGATAGACTTTTAGGCCGTAGCAGAACCTACACACAAATCGGACGTCTTTCACGCATTACACTTGTACACAACCAAGTCAGTGGAGAAAGTGGTCGGGATCGTACTACACGTGAGGGCGAACTATATAATTAAATATGCAGTAATGAGCTCAGTGAACGGTACGTCTTGCGGTTGATTCACAACGTTCACGAACCATTGATGAGATTCTTTTGGAATTTCCCAGCGGAATCATGATCATAAGCCTATCACTGAAATTCCACACATTACACTGCTGTTTAAAAGACAAACAAAGGGTAGGCAGAAAGTTCACGGCCAGAATGAAACAAAAACCATGGAAAAGGTTGCATTAGTCAGTAATATGATCTCCGGTTCATACACTTTTATTTGATGAATAAGCTAATATAGCTTAATCAAACACAGCTTTGAGAATGTTTGAAGCCTTCTCGAGATTGGTAGGTTCATACGTCAGTGGCTTACTTATAGTTCGGAGGTATCGCTCGCTTCATTAGAGCCACAAGCTCCACACTGAACTTTGTTTTTCAACAGAGATGAGGAGAGGTTTTGGTGATAGCACGACATTTTGTGCCATCACCACTTTTCAGTCGATGGCGATGGCTTAGGTCTGAGAGTGGATATGTAGACATTACCTTCCAATCTACTGTTTTTAAACGTGACTGTAAACATTCAATATATTTTGTAAAGAGGTTTGAAGCCTTTTTGAGGTTAGTGCGTCAGTGGCTTACGTACGTTTCGACAGCCCCACACTGAACCTTATTTTATAGCAGAGATGGGAGACGTTTTCGTTAGCATGTGACTGTCAATTGTAAAATTTTTTTCTGGGCTCAGTAACCGGCATCTTATAAGCTGGCACAAACTGTAACATCATGTTTTGAAAAAACAGAGGTTAGATAAAGCCAGTTTACCAGAGAATATTGCTTTTTCTGTCAGCTGATAATGATGTCAACAAGCAAAGATAGATTGCCTAGAGAAACAATTCTTTATCGACGAGTGATTAGCATAACAACCGTCCTCTGTAAGGGAGACTATCGAGTGAGGTTATCATTTGAGAGGTGCTTCACCGAAGAAGATTCGACTCAAACAACAACCAAGGCGAACACCAAAACGAGGATAGACAACTGTGGATAATCCACTGCAATTGTCGGCTCTGAGGACGACGAAGACGTCGGAAACTTTTGTGAGTTAAGGTTTTCATAACGACATCATGGAGTTAGCCCAGTCATCAAAGAAAATTTTATTTACTGGTAATGTCGAAGTCTAACGAAAACCCGTTTCTAACATGTTATGTCACTTCATCCTGCAGAGGTCTCTTCGTAATTGAACTTTTCCTTTGCGGTCCGTCTTGCAACTCTTATTAAATTCGGTTCATAAGACATACTTTTATTTCCTTCCTATTCCTTTTATTTTTCATTACCAGCTTCTTTAACAATTGGAAATCTCTGATTTCGTCTTTAAGACTTTTCTTCTATTTCGTGAAGATCTTGAATTCGTTCAGATTGCACTATCTGCCAGATGGCAATGGTGGGTTTCGAGCATTTTGTGGTCTCTGGTTTGGAGTAGATGGAATGGATAACGGGTTAGTCGGTCACGAGAGAACACTGCTTGTCAAGATGAAGCAGAAGAGCGTCGACTATACAGTCGGTAGCACTGTCTAACCTCTTCCCTCGATCTTCGTTATGCAATCGATCATAAGAAGCTCATCATCGGAAAGAGATAGCGTGTCCGTAAAGGAGCAATGGGACGTACGAACAGCTGACGTACGGTGCAGCAGAGCATTCATCAACGGATTTTCAAATTCCGTTGCTCTTGGTACCATGAACTGTGACATACTTCACTGCCGATCCGTAAAGTGTCTATCCGAAAAGATATATACAGGTAAGAAGAGCCTCACTTAATGTTGTACTTCAGTTATAACGATCTGAGAATTTTTCTAAAGGTTTAGGTTTCAGCTTCAAGCTTGCTTCTGCTCAGCAATTTACTGTCGACGTTCTTAACGTGAGGGCATTTGGATCACAATAACAACAAAAAAACCTTAGCGTCATTAGTTGGGCGGAGCATGAACTGCCGAAGTCCTAGAGTGCACAATTTCGTGCTCATAATCGGTGGATTCGAGAAGAATCAATGACAGCTTCGTAAAAAAAGTTGTTTTAAAAACTTTCAAAATTTAACTACATGAAGAATGAGAGGTTAGTGATTTTCGTAGAGTTAGTGAGTTATATATGGCCGTCATGCAAAGTGCAATCATCTAGATGAAAAGGGAGCATCAGCGATCAACGAACCCCGTAGTCGTAATGAGGTGAACGACATTACAGTGGTTTCTGTCGATTTCAAAGAGTTACTAGGTCAATGGAGAGTGAACTAAAGGGCACTAGATAATTCGGTCACTCTATTCAAATGGGAGGACTCATCACATCAAGTAGATGAACGTACGGCAGCGATCAGAGAGAGTGAGTGAGTGTAAATACGGCACCGTAGAGGTAATTCAAATATAGGAATGACCCTGACACCGGAACGACACGGCATGTCCTCGATGGCGGATAGAGTCAAAAATACTCTGTTGAAAGGAAAGATTGACATAAAACGAATCGAAAAGAACGTAAAGTGTGTGACCATAACGAGAAGGCCAAAGAAGTATGACGCCACAGGAAGAGTAAGTAAAGGTGTAAAAACAAACGTACTTCACTCGACCATAACATCTTATAATCCCTAATCTCACTAGAACTCAAAACATTCAATTTTGACGAGAGATCACAGTTAATAGGCCACGGAAATCTTCAGTTTTTCATTAGAAAAAGAAGAGAATAAGTTTAGAATTGCCTTCGAAAAAAATGCTGGTTCTCTCCCCGAAACATCTCCTTACCACGCTATCTATACAGAAATTCCTCCCAGAAGAAAGAAGCATACCGAAATCCGACTTCTGAAGTGGTACTATCGAACTGGATTCGGCTAATAAGGTTCACTGTTTGCGGGATACGCGACCATCGCAATAATGCTCGCGGCCTTACTCGCTGGAGGAATTCGAATTCAATGCAGGAAACTTCCCTCGATTCAAAATGAAACTAATAACCAACAGTACTGCAGATTGAAAGTATCCTAATGTGGTCATCTTTACAATTTCACGTAGCGACTCACTGATAGTAAATTCGGAACTTAACTGAAAAAGGAAGTCCACAAATTGTTTAGATGGAACCAAATTCTCACTCCAAGTCGATTACTTTTACAGTAGCCACTTAGAAGACAACCATTCTAATGAGAGCAGTACTAGGATCTGCACGTCATGTAAGTATTCATCTACGCAACTGTGGATTCTAGTGTACTTGCGAACAACCGATATCAATCATAAGTTCTGACTAGCATTTTTGAAGGTCACATTTTTAGGATATTTTTGTACATACTTGTGAGATTCCTCGATCCTAGGAGTTCCGTACTTTGAGTTAAAAGAGGAGCAGATCTTCGATGAGTGGCACCAGAATAAAGAAAACTTTACAGAGACATTGGATTAGCGTAGGCTTTACATACAAATTGGGGAGGAAAAACTTTGACAGAGATCTGATTGCGCAACAATCAGTGCTTAGTGGTTAAGAACAGTTGCCAATAATTCCTAAACAAAGAAAGAAAGCAATAGTGCAGGAAAAGACCGGCATTGCGTAAACGTATCGGGTCATTGCGTATGAGGGTGGTCCACTAACTCAAAAACGGATATCGGCTAATTGATTTCATCAATCAGTGATGTGACCTCAATTCTATTTCCCTCAACAATTTGGACATTTGAAGAACTAACCTACATAAGAATATCCAATATTTTTGATGCTGTCATAAGGATACGGTGGAGGCTAAATATCAGAAAAATCTATTATGCCTATTCATGAAATGGATTTGGAAATGAACAAGTGGAAAATATCTACGAAAAACTAATTCTCCCTTTATAAGAGAAAGTGCCGCGAAATTCTTGGACTAGGAGCTTTGTGATTATGAATCTCTTAACAAAACAGTAGAAGAGAGCCCATAAACTGAAGGAAGTTGTTTTTCTTTCGTGGAAGAACTCGACTTCTTCCAATGTGAGAAAAACTTAATATTTATTTGAATGCTGCAAGTAAGCTTCTTTTCAAAGCGATCACTTACCTTAACGGTCATTAACTTAGGCGTTCAACACGAAGAGATAGGAATTAGTTCACTTTTAGCAGTTTCATCAAAACAGAGTAAAGGTATGCTCCACGGACGATGTGATTAGAAGTTCTCGAGAATGTGCGGGGCTAGTGGGTGACCCCATCGGGTGACCCCGTCGTTGGCATAATAGCCGCCTGTCTCGTGCGATCTTTCAAAAGGATCGGTGGGGTGCCGAATGGTCGCTGGGGACTCGTTAACACCCTATTCAAGTGCATCAAAGCGCCGTCGTTTTCGTCTGCATCGCAACATTCAACACGACTTCTGATCACTTTTCGCTGGAGTTTCCACAGAGCAAGTTGTCGACAGAGCTGCAGGACGAACACAAAGGGGTTGTTTCCTCCCTGTATTATAACTTCAGCTTCATCGTGGTTTTACAATTACTGAACGTTCAGAGCTAAAGTATAGCAAGAGGTCTGCTCTCCAAAAGTGCAGCTGTTATATATTCGTGAATAAATTTGAAAGTAGTTATTGGTAAAGCGTAAAAAAAGATTCGTCGTGCGTCGGTGGTGCAACGGTCAGCATACGCTCCCAGAAAGAGTGAGATCTGAGTTCGAATCCCGGCTGACGCAAACGTTTTTGCCCAGCACTCCACATTATGTAGTATATTATAAGATCATAACACCGCAAGAAACGGTCAAATAAATGTATTGTGACTGATTATCAAAAAAAGAATGTTTTTCAAAAATAATAAACCCACCGCGCAAATGACAAGTCGAAAACACTTGTGTAGTCTTGTAAATGGAGTTCTATGGACATCTACTGAAAGCCCCTTATGTTGTACACTGCTATGAACGAAGTTAAGGCTGAGAGCGGGACATCGCAGTGGTCAGTAATGCGGTGCGCTAAGAAGCAAGGTGATAAGAAAGGCGCTGGTTCGACCTCCCACCCAACAATTTTTTGCAAAGAACGCCTTAGGGAACGTCTTAACTCGGCTACCTCCACGACTAAGAAAGTCGTCTCGACAAGCAGTCTACGACATCTATTAAGAAGACAAAGTTCTTAATCAAAAGCCAAAGCAACGCATAAACTATTGAAATCTTTGTATAGGATGAATGCGAGGAAACGAATAGAATACAAGAAGTAGTGGGATTTACAGAGGATTGTGATATCGGTGGCGTAAAAAAATGGGGAAACTTATGAAAAGATTCTTATCACCGAAGGAATACAATATCTACGATTACAATAGCCATATTACTGCTAATTCATTTTTATCAGTTGGGAAAGGTTTTTTTCCCGATATGGTGAGATATCTGCGCTATTCTTTCCCACAGTGTGACCACAGGCGATCGCCAACTTTTGTGAATTGGATGGATCTTGGAAACTAACATGCGACTAATCTCATTCAAGGACAAGCAAATCCATGAGACTGGTTTGTTCCTAGATAAGCTTTGTAATGGGAATGCTGAATTTTTCCCAGCTTGGATGGAGCCTACTGGCGATAAGAATTAACGGTCTTTCTATGATTGCATTCTAACAGCCATAAAGGATTTCATCAGAATGGAGTGGTCAGATACTGAAACTAGGAGACAAGGGTGTCGTGATAGGATTTCCACAGGAAAAATATGAGATTTAGTACGCCTTAGAAAAAAGGAGTGAACACACATTATTACACCTTTCCTGGTTTTTACTTAGATCATTGATTTACTCAACAAAAGTGAGGTTACTTCCTCCAGTGTCCGATCGATGTCGTGTTCATTCTATAACCGTTTAAGCCACGTAATATCACAAAGACAGAATGCCGTGAGTATTGAATAATAGGCATCAAAAAAGTGTGCCTTTTTATGGAATGAACATTATACATAATAGACATGATTTGGAGTGAACAAGTAGCATGGGAAGAAGTTCAAGTAAGTACTGATCCAGGGTTAGCTCCAAAAAAGACGTACACATTATGACAGCTAAGTTCCTTGTCAGATAAACGCGCACGCTTGTTTTCTCGGGATAGCGAACTTGTGACAGTTAGTTTATTTGCTACAGATCATAATAAACCATCGAAAATTTCCTATTACTATGGCATTCGTCCAGATTTAGTTTTATTGAACATAATACTCATTTCATGGCATTCAAATTGTTCGATAAGAACCGTATAAGAAGCAGAAGAAGAACCCTACGAAGGCCATCAGTTGTTTTGAACGTCAAGATTATGGAAGACAAGAAAGCAAAAAACAAAAGGTCATCAATGGATGAAAAAATTTAGCGTAAAAGTCTAGAAATCTTGAAGTATGGAGAAGATTTTACCAATAATCCTCGATGGTTATAAAAAGTCTATCTGAATGCTTTGCCAAAAAAAAGCTTTGCACTATATTCTGTCACAACCATTCATTACACTAAATCAATCTATTATTTTGGCTCAGTTTCATTATACATAGTATGATGAAGGCAATTAGCGGAGCGAACGATGATTTAGTGGTCCATTTGTAGTAGTACATTTAGGGAATGAGTACGCTAGAGAGAACTTTATCTCACCTTGATATAATTGTTAAGACATCACTGCTGTTGCTTTTTACCGCATCAATGTTATTAATGTTTGAAAAGGCATTTGAAAGAAGTCTGAAGAAATTCAGAAAAGGAAGAGCCTGAAATACTCTCCACAAATTTCTACATCACTGATTTCATAATATTTACCATAGATAAAAACTGTGTGCATACGAAAAATGATATCTTCTACGAATATTAATTATGCCATTTTAAAAATAGCCAGATCAGCTAGTCGACATTTTAGTGAGGTTATAAAAATAACAGGCATAACCGTAGAGGGTGAAGACTCTGAAAGAATCCTGACCTGTAACACCCATGTGAAATAACAAGCGAAGCAAACCTCTTCTTTCTCTCTTCTATTCTACGACAGCTCGGAGGATCTTCAGCTAGCTGCTTTGGAATCAGATCGATCCTGAGGTTCTAATGAAATCCTAGTCAAGTTACCGAGCCTCATTGAATGATGTAAATTTCATTTGAATCATCACAGCTAGGTAAGCTTAGTTCCAATGGCGTCATGTCATATGCGAATGTCAGCCTCAGCATTGACTAGCCAGCCTTACGTCGTCCTCATCAGGGATCATTCAAAAGTTTCCTACATGCATTTCGTTCACTTGCTCCCTCATCACCTATATAAGTACAGAGTAAAAGAATGGAAGAAAACGACCGAGAGTAGAGGGTGAAGTAAAAAGTAATCATGATGGTACCGCCAACGAAATGGCCTTGCCAGAAATTCGAAATCGACGATCGTCGTCGGTTTTTGCTCGAATCGTAAGCGTTTAGCGGTCTGAGTCGCGGCAAAAACACACAAAAAGCCATCACTTTTTTTTTCGTAAAAGGTGGCACGAATTTCTAGTTTGTCTTTATGTATGTGTGTGTATGTGTTTGTGTCTGAAAAGCGAAAACCGAAAAACCGCAAAACATGAAGAAAAAGGACGACTAAAGGGTCTGAAGGGCAACTGAACCCAAGAAAGATTCTGTGAATCTACTAAAACTGGACTATATATCGAATCTTGTGAAAATTCTTACATGGATCTTCACAAAAGTCGCGAAGAAGTTGAAAATAGAAGAATCGAGAAGCCGATTTTTGATGTGTACCACATGAAAGCTAATAGGTTGGGGAAAAACTTCTGAGAAAATGCTTGTAACTTTTTTGGGTGTCGGCCATTTCTTGTGTTTTTGGGCTCATTTAGAAACCCGTCTTCTCCCGCGTTGATTGGTTTATAATTCATCTACTTATTTCAAGATGGAGTTAACAATCGAGCAAATTGGGTTGTTGATGATGCACGAATGGCTCTTGGGTTCAAATGGAACGGTGGCAAGGGAACGCATCAATCTGGCTTGAGGCGAAGACGCTGAACGACCTGAACGCGGCTGATCTTCCAAACATTCAAACACAAACATAACAAATCACCCGTCATATGAGTCAGTATATGACTGTTGTTTTGATGGGTATAGTGCATCATTGGCCTATGTGATTACCGTTCCCTTGATCTTCACCTGTTAATTCAGTGGAATACTTATAATAAAAGCGGTGAGTATGTTAAAGGTTGACTTTGTGCTTGATGCGATCGCAATCTAAGGTCTGACAATTTTCTCTAAAGAAGTGATGGAAGTGTTTGACTGATTGAATTGTAAACAACATTGACCTTTCCAGGTTCTAACGAAGGCGACCTGCCGAAACGTTAGCTGTTTTATTGTGTGAATAAAGTTTGGATTTGACACTTCGTGCCCCACTCAAGAAGGAAGAAAATAAGACTTTAAGCATTCTTCACCTTTGTCAGATTTTTTGGCTCGCTTGTACAGCGTACTTTTGCCAACTTATCATCGCCTCAAGCCAGATTGATGCGTTCACTTGCCACCGTTGCATTTGAACCCAACAGTCAATCGTGCATCATCAACAACCTAATTTGCTCGCTTATTAACACCATCTTGAAATAAGTAGGTAAATTATATGCCAATCAGCATGGGAGAAGACGGGCTTTCAAATAAGCCCAAAAACACAAAAAATGGCCGACACCCAAAAAAGTTACAAGCATTTTCTTAGAACTCTTGCCCAACCTATTCTAAGACATGCTTATTTTTTTGAGTGTCTAATGCAACATGAGCGATGCCGTATGAAAGAATGGTAAAAGAAGCTTATGAGATCAAAGTATGAACAGTTATAATGACTTTGACGAATTGTTATCCAGATTACGTAACTCGATAGCGTTGAACGCCGGCACCCTGCAGACGGACAAGTAGCCCACAGAATACGCCATTCGTAATCAACTCAAATCAGCCAGAAGGTCGAAAAAAAAGAAACAGTTAGTAAAGCCGGTATCTTCGAGGAAAGTTATCGAGTTCAATCAGAGCACTTCAGTATTCTACTTTGATAAGCAGTTCAATCAGAGCGCTAAGCTTAGTACTCAACCCTAAACTTTAGCCTACGATTTCTGATTGGACATTTTGTAAATACTGGATTATGCCATTTACTCTAGATCTTGGATTGAAAAATCTCGCCACACATTTACTTAAAATAAAACGAGCACAACTTGGAAACGTGTTGTATGTGTAATGGACTCGAACCACGACTACCTTTTCCAGGAGCGAGCGAGTTCTCACTCATCAAGGCCTGCGCTCTGCTTTTTTTTAAGCCATATGTTCCTATATCATCACTGAAACTGATATAGCTAGTAAAAAGTCGAATTTTCAGTAACATGGGGATAGCTGAAAAGGTAAAAGTTTGAATTCTCACATAAAAATTCTCAAAATATAGCATTTTCTATGTAGGTGTATGTAACTATTAACGACGAAAGTTCCGAGGAAACAGCCTACAATATCGAAACGTACTGGATGTTTGGCTTTGATGCTGAAGTGAAGTCAGTTGGAATGCTTAGTACGATAGTGAACGGCTTTAGTGAGTCACTGGACATATAAATGTGTTATAAACAACGATCTGAATCATTATAGTAAACATAGTACAGAGCAGAGGCGAAGACCTAATACAATTCTCAACTAACTTTGGCAATATTAGCCAAAAGTTCAACCTGAGGTCTCTGACAGCACTTTCAAGATGAACATCGGAGATCGAAATGTGGATTTCTAGATGGTTATTGGTCACCACGGTGGTCATTTGCTTATGGGACTAGCCCGAACGCTTCTATTCAAATAACTGGTTTGCATAGCTTGCGATCAAAGGCCGAACGATGAAAAACACGATAGAAAAAGTTGCTCGGCCATCGATCAAAAATTACTTAGAAATCTTTTCTGCTGCATATCAACTCGTCGTTATTTCTTAGCTTTATCAGCTAAGCAACACAATTCAGTTCTGAACGAGCCTGCCTAATTTTTGAAGAAAACAAACACTTATTCACCCTAGCGATGTAAAATCACACTCTCCAGACTAAAACTATTTAAATTCTTGATCAAGATGAACCAAGAAATTATGAGTTTAGGTACGAACAGTGATATTCCAATGACTAGTTGATAAGTTTTTGTTATCCAGAATTTAGTGTTTTGTTATGTCGCAACTGATGAAGGCGAACGATTTCCTACGTAGATAAGCGAAGATGTCAAAATAAACAGCGGGAAGTTTTTGAAGAGGAAAAGAAAGCAAGATAATGCTTGAATGATCCGTCGTACCCTAACAAATCAGGTAAGAAAATGAGTGACGACTGTGGTGAATGAATGACATTTGGTGTGCGGTAAGCACAAAGACACCCACGTAAAGCGGCCAAATTCGAAACACAGTCAACCAGAAAAACCAGAGAGAGTGGGAGAGGGAAAGCGGTCAAGGTTCGTTATCGAAACCGGACTTGCGCACAGGAAATGATTGATCATCACCATCATTAATGGGTTAAGCCCTACGTCATTTCAGTTTTTTCTTTTTGTTCATTTCTTCGCTTTTCGATACATCGAAGATGCACGCTTCTTCAAATCCCTACACGAAGCTTTTAGCACAAGATGAATCATAAGCTTTTGGTAAGCATGACTAGATATCAAGGGTTTGAATGTAGTCGATTCAGAAGGAAAAGATTTTCTGGAACATTATTCTGGAGTTGTGGATGAAATCAACAATGAAATGGGAAAGTATTCGTTTGTCAGTTGGTGTCATGCCTATGTAGTTCAACGATCTTCAAAGATGAGTTAACCCTTTACAACTACAGAAGAAGCTACCCTTGCTAATAAATTGAAGAGTTTTTAACTAGACTTATTCGAAAACGTCACTTATCAAGAGAGCGATTAATTTTAGAAGAATCTACTAGACCACTTGAATATCGCATCGTGTTAACTCACAAAAATGAAATCATCAATTATATTTGAGTCGAAGAGAAAAGATCTATATCTTTCTTTTCGTTCTCTAGTAGCAAATCGAAGAAACTTTCAATGAAGGGCTTTGGGGACCGGAGAGCACATTCTTAAGTAACTCAGATTCCACAAAGATGAGAGATGAGAAATGACATTGATGAGATTGAGTATGGCATAATCAGGACAGATTCGACCTCTAGATAGCCTTGCAAAGGTTAGCGACATGTTCGAATTGTGGAGAAAAGGTGCGTTTAAATTCTTCATTACTCATCAAAAATGAGTCTACTATAGACAGCAGACAGAATTCCGGCATGGTTTTTTAATCAGCACTAAAAATTGAATCCTCGTCAAATTCGAGATGGGTTACGGTGCTCGAACAATTGGAATCACTTAGTTTGAAGTAAATCTGAACCACATGTTGAATGAGATGATAGCCTTATTGGAGATTTACTCGAAAATTAGTCTACCGATATTGTAATTTGAAGACATGTCGACGGTAACAAGCGGATTCGCAGCTCTGTCAAGTGATCTAAACCACTAGAGCTGTAATATATGCAAGGAAATAACGACGGCAACAATATTCACATCGAGATTAGCTCTTGACCCTCAAACATTGAGCATGTGGCCAATGCGGTTACGCCATGAGGTCAAAGAAATAAAGGAGGACATATGGAAAGCAGTGTTTAGGATTTATTCGAATCTAAGGACACATGAACGAGATTACGAAGGAGAAGACGAGAAGAAGTAAACAATTCGAGGAAAGAAAAATGAAAGAATAAGACGTTGATCTGAGGTGTGCACATTTGTTTTCTTAAATATATCATTACTCGGATTTTAGATGAACATTTCTGAGGGCCTTGCACGTCATTAAGAAATGAGTAACATATGTAACTAGTTTGTTTAGCAATTCATCAACGGATTAAAGCTTTACTGCAAGATTCAAAGAATTTTCTCATAATCTATACAATATATATGTATACATATACTTGCATGTATATATAAAATATATATATATATGTATATAAATATTCATACGTACATATATATATATTCATATTTATAAACTATATATATATATATATATATATATATATAAATTCATACATTTATGTTTATATGTGAATGTGCATAGGATGGGTCTTTGTTTGAATGTGGACGTGTGTATGTGTGAATTACTATCAGTGAATGTGTATACATAGCTGTGTAACCAAGTGTATGAGTGTAAGCATGTATGCATGCATAAGCGTGTTTTGTTACTATGTGCTCTTGTATGTATGTGTGTGCGTGGGTATGTGTAAGTATCTGGTCGTGGATATTTTGGGTATAATATATATATATATATACATATATATATATATATGTAGATGCTTTGGCATGCATGTAAATCTGAGTTTTTTTTGTTTTTCTGTGCATATGAGTGGTTGATGCATACATGTATGTAGGTATGTGATGTGTGAGTCCATGTAACTGTGTGTCTCTGTGTGTATGTGTGTGCTTGCGGTGTGTGGTGTGTGTGTGTGTGTGTGTGTGTGTGGTGTGTGTGTGTGTGTGTGTGTGGTGTGTGATGTTTGAGAGGTAAGTGTATGTTAGTGTGTGTACATGCACATGTGTGTTGTGTTGTGCGAGTGTATTGTGGATGCGTTCGTGTGCGTGTGTATGTGTATGCGTTTCTTCTTTTATGAATATATGTTGTTTTTGTATGTTCATGTCTGTCTGTATAGGGTATCTTTGTACGCATGTGTGTGTCAGTGTGGGAATATCTTTGTTAGAATGTGTTTTGTGCGTTGAAAAATACTGAAAATAGAACTGCATAGAACGAAAATATGATTGAAGCTAAGGAGAGGTTTATATGGAGGCGTTTTCTCGTTTGTCGTCGGGAGCGTTTGAATTTGGTATTTACTACCAATGTATATGTTCGCTTAGACGATCTCTCCTGATAGAGGGTAATATGTGCACAAAAAGACGCTTGATGAATGGGTTCCCTTGAAACTTTTGTCCTTTCCAAAAAAAAGAGCGTAGAGGATCCAACATCAGAAGCTAATGGGAAAAAACATTACAAGTGAGAAAATTAAGCCGAAATAGAAATGAAGAAGATGCACTTTCCCAAAATCACCATTATAGTGTTTTAAGTAATTGGAAGCTACTCCGGCATATGGTGATGCGCAGAAACAGCGATCAGGCAAGAAGCAAAAGCATAAGGTTAAACGTCGAAAAAAATATGCATAAGTGGGAGAAAAAGAGGCGTGGAAGTACCAGAACAGGTCAGCTATGGTATAAGAACTGATGATGCTTAGTAGCGGCAAAAAAAAACACCTGAAAAATCATTAAGTCAATTTTCTTAGTGTGGGAACACTGATGTGAGACAGGACAACACACGTGACACAACCGATTGTGAGCGGCCAGCTGGTCGTGGGAATTCCGACTGACAGACCCAGCTCGGTGAAAAAAAAAAGAAATAACAAGACGAGCTTCCTTGAACTTAGGTCATGCATTTGTAGGAAACATGATGAGAAAGCATACATCCAAATTTTCCCACAAATTATTGACGCAACTCACTCCATAAGACTCTATCTAGCTTGATATCGTGAGAACTACTACCTTTTCACTGACACAGTAGGAAACCATTCACATCATAATGATTGTAAGATTCTATAATGAAAGCCGAGTTCCATGATGAGTCATGAAGGAGGTTTTGAGACGAGGCCGATGTCAGCGTTCAAATTCACACTGAGGTTTTCATATGACTAGCCGAAATGAGAATAGTTCGGAAGGGTTTCAGTTAAGCAAAATTTGTCGACGTTATTTTTCCAGCTTATTTTACCGGGATTCCTCTGCTTGTTTATTGTGATTTTGAAAGCTCCACTTATCAATCGAAAAACTATAGATTTAACTACCAACTGTGGATGTCTCCATGATGTATTCCATTCCATGTTCAAGTTCTCACGTTTCGAAAGAAATGAAGAGTATTTCCGAGATCATCGCTTCAAGATGAAATAAGAACACTTCTGATAGATTATCATTGACGAGTTCGTCACTACCAAGCTATCAGTGCGACATGGCAGGTTGGTCCACTTGATCATGCGATTTGAGAGTATCGTTCATAATTTGGAACATTCTTCGTGAAGAACTCAATTGAATGGAACGAAGAACAATGACTAACTACGAACTGTATGGATGTGGATGTGAGTGTACACCCATCACCTTCCGCGATGTTTTTCTCTCTCTCATGATTCTCGTCATCTTTGCTGTGTGAACAAGACACGAATGCGTAAGACGAACGGTCGTTGCGTAACATATACGTATTCAAATGTTTGAATCGTTCACTCAGACTCATATGTCTTCTCATCAGACTTAGCCTATGAACCTCATCGTCATGTCAACTACCAAAGAACACAAAGAGAGAAGCAACAAGTCGTCAATTCATCTAGATGAAGAACTTCTGTGCAGTTACAATGAGATACTTTTGTAGTAGTCAGTGGTAATAAAAATGACATAGAAGAAATCAAGTTGTGCAGAAAGAGAACATTATTCTTATTATTAAAAAAGAGATATTCAAGGCTATATGACAAGGAAGTGGTGGAAAATAACACTAGAAACAAGCTTGTTGAATCTTCAACCCACTCACCAGAGCGGACAGACCACAGAATCTTTAGTGATGAAAAAACAAAACAAACACAAGAAGATTCTTTGTGGCATTATAATCGACTGTCTACTGGCCAATTCATTCCTAACCGCCACCTGCAGTGTCATCTGACTCAGATTCCTTCTATTTAAACTATCATCTAAATAAACTTTCACGAAAGTCTAGAAAATAGGCAGGGTGGGGAAGGTGCTATCTGTCAGCCTTCAAAGAGCATGTTTCTCTGCACTTGCTCTTTTCTACTTTCCATGTTCAAATTCAATTCATTTAAATAGAGGGAGCGTATTCCGCAGTAGATAGAAATGCCCTGCGACACACATCTGGTCGATGGTGTGATCCGAGCCCAAGGCTCACCAAGTCCTTCCAATCCTCCAGCAGCGACTTGAAAATTGGTACCAGACTTTCCTGGGAGGATAGCATCACTGACTTAATGCTTCAATAGGCCATCGCGAATTTTTGTAAAAGCCACATATGCATCCAGTCACCTCATGCGATGATAGATGAAGTCGAACTCATGGCGCATATTCCAGGGAATGTTTGATGCCTAAAGCCTTATTCTTCTGCTATTGCATATTATCGATGCCCATAATATCGTTGCAGATGCTAGTTGTTCGACTGATTCATGTTTTTTTTTCCAAGAAAATATCCTTGTACTTATTTTCCTGTGAAAACTTACCACACTGCTCAGCTAAACTTTGATCTTGATGGCGAAGTAACGATCACCAACTTGTTGGGCGCTGGTGTCAACAGAAGAGTAACAACACAATACAGTCCGTGTACACCTGAAATTTGTAACCTAGAAGTGGAAATTCCCAAAAACATGAAGCGGACGAGGTAGAAGAAAATTTTGATGGAACAACTATGAATAGGATATGAGCGAATGAGCGGAATGGTGTAAATGATTTTATAAGATGAAAAGCATGACATTAATCCTTTTGGAAGCAGATTAAACCTAATAATCCTCCACTGTGAACGATGTGTAAGCTGTTGACGTAGATAAATATTTACTCATATATTTGCAAATATAACTTATTGGAAGCCATATACTACAGTTACCCAGTACACTTGAATAATAAATCACTCTTGACAGTGAAAAAAAAGGAAAGAAAACGTACGATAACATAGTTATAACGAATCATAATGAAAGAGCAGGAGAATGGAAGAGAATGAACTGGAGATCTTGAAAAGCAATATAAGATAAGATATGTGCGTGACGAGTGAAGAAGCACATAGGAAGAAGTTGAAGGGGAGAGGGAGAAGAAAGAAACAAGAATTGGCGAAACAGGAAAAACCAAGGATACTATGTGGGAGCAGTATTAGGGTAACCACGTGGAAGCACAGGAAAAGCGGTTCCCTTCTATGTTGGCCTCTACTTTTGTAGGTAATGACGATTTCTGTGAAATAACATACGCAGACAGGTTTTTCTACCCACAATTGGCTTCGGCCCATTTGCATAATGAGGCGCACTAAGGCAAACTGGTTCAATGCGAGATTTTACTTTGAAGCAGTAACATTTCCTTTCGAAATTTGTGATGACTCTAAACAAACGGAAACGTGTCCTATCAAACTGAACAAAAGATTCGTGGATGTCGACAGCACAAAGACGGACTTGATTTGATACATCTGAGAGACCAGGACTTCTTCTTCAAAACCTTTTAGAATGCTGCTTAGTAATAATTACAAAAAGTTGATGCTAACTTGAGAAAAAAGGTACGAAACAGTGGGAGTCCTCCGATAAGTCATCTTCAAATCGCAGATCGTCACCACTTCGCCACTGATTCACTCCAGTCTCATCCTTAGCGAGCGTTTCAAAGGTACTAGCGTAACAACAAGAAGGTGTTGCTTCTTTCATCGTCGCTACCACCGAAATGTCATCACGTCAGACTGACTGGACGGACGGACAGTAAGATCCGGCCAGTGCTACGGTCATTTTGAAAGAAGTTGTTGTCCGTCAAACTCATCTCATACACGATGTGCTGCTCATTAGCGGCATTCAACCTCTCAAATCGAGGAACAGCAATTACTTGTCGATCTATAAATGCCCAGCACCGTCATCACCTTCAACTCGTATACGATTCGATTTTATGTCATCGAGTCTACGATAGTTTCGTTCAAATGAAACACGTCTGGTGTCGTATCTGCTTTTTTCATACCACTAGAATAACTCGTCCGCTTTTTATCCTGCTATTACTCTAACGGTTATAATTCAAGATTCCCATGGGAAATATCTTGTTCTAAGCTCTATAATGAGTACTATAACGATTTCACGGTTTATCTATTAGCAAAATAAGCCTAATTTGATGTAAAAACCTCTCGTTAATCTATCTCGGTCTATGAAGAGTATATAGTGTATACAGTCTATGAGAAAAGTCTTTTGAGTGGAAACAGTTCCCTGTCCACCAATTTTTCTCTGCATACAAAAACAATTTCATACAGAGTTCCAAAGCATTGATTTGTGTTAATCCGTTTATTCAAATTGAGGTGCACTATTTAGTATTTCATATTAGTAGATTAGAGTATTCTAGGACTTTGAAAACCAACTTCCCTACAGTCCTGGGATTGTCGATTAATAATAGCTTCTTTTCGAGAGGTATCCACAGAATATCTGACCCAAACGACAACGAAGACTGAGAGACTGAGGACAAGGACTACGAAGACGAAAACTGAAGAGAATGCGGGAGAATTTGAGGGGTTATATTGATCAGCAAGCAAAAGCTGAACAGACGAAGTCCGACGACTTCTCCACGGTGACCGATTTGTTTTTTGTTCGTTTTTTTGATAGCCATTGCTATGTGCGTGTTCAAAGCCACTAAACCTTTCCGGCCTTCGATTTGAATGGGTTTTTTGGGGCTCTTTCGGATGATTTTTCTTTCATATGACGTGAGTTTTGCTTTTTCTCACATACACGTGAAATCATATTCGTATTGGAACATGGCCGAATGGTCTGGCGAGTTCGCATAGGAGCTTAAAAGTTTGTAAAAAGGGTTATGCGACAGAAAGAAGAGATAACTAAGAATGTATAAATGTTTCGTAACCTTGGCTTACTTACAATGCTACATTGGACGATTTTATGTGCATCAAAAAGCTTGATCCAGCTAGCATTCTTGGCTCTATAAAAGTAAAAAGCTGAAATGATGGAACAGTTTTTTCACATTTAGGAAATCATGTGTTGGTGTGTCGGCCTCTTATCTCAAGTGACGATGCCTTGTCGTTATAAACATAGAAAGACTCTTCGCAAAACAAAAGTATACTGATGCTGAGCTGAACGAGCGATGTTCAAAATCGACTACAATTGTCCCATGAGAGAAATAGGGGCCTAAAGCGTCAAAAGGCTATCAAAAGTACTTAAGGAACGTATTTAGAAGCTGATGGAATTTGTTGATAAAACGTTTATGTAAATAGATATTGTCGTGAAGCATGACCGATGAAAATGATAACGCCACTTATTTGAGGTCTTAACTGGCCCATTCTTAGCTGTATTGCAACTCTCGACAACGGAGATTACACTTTCATAAAATCCTGGAAATGATGAATGGTGTTCCATTACTCAATGACAGGCTGTTCGTTGAATATTCACAACACCGCTGTTAATCTGCCAGCTTAATCTGTTAGCCTTCGCGAAAGCCATCTGTCTTCTTTATATACAAGACTTAGAGGTTTTGTCAGATCTCTTTCTCATTGTTGAGGCACAAAGACCTTTCAATTCTCTTCTTTATCTCTTACAAATGAATACTTTGCCTGATCTTAATCGCAGTAATTATCTGGAAACTGTGGAAACCACAAAAATATCTAGATAAAAACGATTGAATACTTTGCATAACTGTTCGACTTAGCAGTTCCCTAAACTCCCTAGTTGTGAACTGTGTTTATAAACAAAGCTATAGAAAAAGCTCATTCTTCCTCTCAATATACACTATACATTTCTCGGCAGTTCGTTATAGTTCTTGTTGTAATGATAGTAAGATTAGAATATGATCAAAAATCTCAGAAAAAAAAGAATAACATTTTGCTAAAATATGATCTACTACAAGAATCAGAAAAAAAATCACCTAGTCTACTGGTAAGTACAAAAATTCCTGGATAGCGTATAGAAGTTGTGATACCACTGCTGCTGTGATAATTCATCTATTAACAATTAAGGTATGATAGTCAAAAATGATAAAAGAAAAGGAAGGTCCGTCACCACTAGTCGATAAAACTAAAATATTCAACGAAGTTTTGGTAACAGAAATCCGAAACATTACCGTAAGCAATCAAAAAGAATCCACATATTACAACCTACCATGAATATTCTAATAGGTTTCCAACCGAACAGTATAGTTTGCAGTAAACTTAGAAAAAAACAAATATGTAAAAATAATATTCAGACGACTCCTATAGCTAACAATCTGGCAACTAATTTCGAAACTGATTGACAATTGTCTCTAGCAGAAAACTATTCTGGCTCAATGTTTCATATTTATATTAAGAAAAAACGCATTGTGAACCAAAAAATTAAACCTAGTTACTCCTCATTAGAGTTTCAAAATCGAAGGGTTCGGACTCCTGCTGATTCAGAGCTTCATAAACATTGTTATACACGTAAGCAACATTTTCTTTACCACAGTGAAAAATAGATAAAAAAAACGGCTTTACTGGAAACGAAGACTTCGAAACGTTAACCAAATAAAATTCTTTTTTAAATCAACCCCATCACGTTGGTTTGACTTTGGAGAAAAACTTTACTAGTCCAAGTTCGAGTGCAAGAGTTTTTGCTCCTTTCAATCGTGCAGCACCGAAAATGTGCATAGCGATACATTAAAGCATTCTAGAATAGACCACGTTATTATGAGTAGATAAACGATAAGTAGAAGACTTTCGAAGACTTAATCACAGCATGAGAGTTGGTATTCTAATCATTATGAAATGGAAATAATATGGAAACAAGAAACAAAAAGCAAGTCTGATAGAAATTTGGATGGAATGAAAATCAATTTATGGTTGTCGTAGCCAGCTTATTCTATGCCGATTCAGTAGACAATTTGAAACTAAAGAAACATAGATAAAAAGGAAGTCGCGTGACAGTCCTATCTTTGTGGTCATGCTCGTTGTTCCAGAATTAGTACTACAAAGAACCGAATAAGCATAGGAGTCAGATAGCTCTAAAGTTGCTGATAAGGAGTGAACAGCCCGAATGAACAGCATTCAGTAAAACAACAACCATATGCCGTACGACAATGAGATCCCAGTCAGTAAGGGAATGTGGCCAGAAAAGGAAATACATGAGATCTCCAAATTCTCTACTCTTTCAGTGAGCAGGCAGAGTTTCAACGAGGATTGACATTACTAAGAAACGGGAATGAAAATATGCTTCGAAAACTGCAGGTACGGATGTCCAGCAGGATTTTCAAACGTTTGAAGCAAAAGACCGATAAAATTCCAAGCACAGAGATATACCAGATGAAGAATTCATAGGATGTTCCGTTAGATTGTTGCGAAAGAGTAAATGAATACGAGAGAGTGATGAAGACGGATTCAAATCTGCCGACGGCGACAGACTGCCAATGAAGACGAAGCAGGCGGAGAGGAGAAGGCGTGGCCGAACGGCGGATCATAGTGGCTTGTCGCGGAGGGCCATTACTACTTCCCTTTGGTACGATCCGGAGAATGGCATAGTAGATTTTAAATACTATGGAGTACCGTAATATGACCTATTTCGTCTTGTGAAAAGCAATATTTTTTGCAAAAATAAATTAGGTTATCGCTACGGTTAGAGAAAAAAAACGATCAACGAATTCACGCCTTAGATAGTAAAGAAATGGGCTACGTAATCACAGCAAGATAAATAATGTGGATCCCAAGGCTACTGAATTATTCATTCAGCTTTTATCGCACTATGACTGATATGATAGAAGAACAAAACCGCTCAAGTTCCCACTCCTTTTCCTATCAAACTATCGAAACAGATATTGATCGGAGGTAATTAATCCATTCAATTTCAGTACGTATGAAACTTTAGTGATTGACATAGGTAAAGTACCGATGTAAAGGTCTAGAGCTGATTGCCCAAAGATGAAATATCATGAAATTATCTATAAAAAAAGACGCAGTTCGAATTTCATGAGGAACGATGAAGGTGGAAAACGCAAGATATTGAAAGAGTGAAAACCTTTGGAGAATTTCTGACGTGAAAAAGGAAAAGTTACTGATGAATGTGATTATGAAATGAAAGATCTAGTGGATAGAAAGTGAATTTTTATCCACTGATAAGACAAAATGAAATCGTTGTAAAAATTCAAGTCGTAATGATCGATAATATAATAAAATATATTATACTAATCAAAATAATGATGTAGAAAAAGTTGGACGTCGAAAAAACGGCCGAATGGAAAGAGTAGTAACAATGTAAGAGAACTTATGATGGTTGGAGATCCAAGTGTGAAGAAAAAGCATCAAATGGGACATTGGGGATGGGAACGGGGATGGGAATAGGGATGGGCTGAGGAGATAGGGATAGGAGTGAGGATGGTGATGCCGTGGGAGCTGTAAATAGCGTGAATCCAAGGTGAACGAAATCCTGACTATAACAACGACGACGACTAATTATGTGTTCGTCTAATTACGTGGTACGATTGACTGAACGGGGGTTTAGATAGCGTTAGAATGAGCGTAGGGCGCTCGCACGCTAAACGGCAGATGATTCAAATTTTCGGCAGCGCACAGCCGGGTGCATATTAATTACGGCTTATGACACAACATCAGCTACAGCACCAGCTGAATCAGAAGGAGCAGGAGATGGAGGTTAATCTCCATTCTAACCACCAGGAGAACAACCGAAAGTGATCGGCACCGACCCAGCACATGAAGTGCAATCAGAGCAAAAAACTAAGCAAAATACGAGACAACGAACATGGTAGGCCTGAGAAATCACTGAATACTGATAACAGTGCGGAACGCTCTTTGGATGTGTCAGAATTACGAGGGTTGGTAGGGTAAGAACAGTATAGACGTATTTCGTCTTCTCGGCATTGTCCCGAGAAGCCAATTTTTAATCGTCAAATGGTGCATTTCCTCTATCACCTGTCACCTGTCACCTGTAATGTCATTAATCATCGACAGCGAGTAGAGGCCACCATGGCAAAGTTGTCTTCCATTCATCTTTTCCTTCGCACACATCTGAACTGTCTTGTCTCCAGCTGTTGCTTAGACTTGATCAAAGAGCGAGAGTGTTACACTTTTGTTTTACTCTCTTAAAACAACCCTTTTTTTGTCTTCGCTTTGTACGAATAAAAAAGCATCACATATCCGTAACTTACCAGAGAATCGCTACGGCAGACTCCTATGGGAAAACAAACACCCATCAATAGTTAAGCTTATCTCAGAGAGTGAAAACTGAAGCTTTGTCGTGATGACCTACATATAAACGGAACGCTCGACAAATAAGAATTGGCAGAACTTTTTTCTTATAAGCTTCCCTGGTAAAATTATGTCGTCGTCACTAATTCTGGGACAGAAAATCAACTGAAACTCATGTAGAGAGTGAGAACTAGAGCTTTGCCGTAATGATCCTCAGATAAAGGAAACGGCCAACAAATGCGAAATGGTGGATTTCTTCTCTCATAATCTCCTACAATGATAAAAGTGTGGTGTCATCACTAATTCTTGGGAAGAAATCTACTGAAATCAAAGAAAATTTTTCCCCAGAATCGAAAATTCAATAGTATTATTAACAGTAATGGTCATAATATTAGTAGATTTTAGATCAATAATGGCTATTTTCAGAACAATGAAATCTATAATTCGGTAAGAAAAACTTTGTCTTGCATCTCGTTCACTGCTCGGCGTCAGGTGGACTCGGCATCATTCAAATGTGCTGCGTTACGCCAACGATTACAGACAGAGTACTGTGTCAATAAACATCAGTGATGAATACAGTGTGTAAATAATAGAGGACACATTGCCTATAGTATAATCGACAGCAGAACAGACATGGTGCTATGCGAGACTAGGTTGCTGTCTAGAGGAAACTGAAGAAAACGCCATCAAGATTGCGATATTCAAAAAAAGATACCATCCACTCGAAGAAAGGATCTGTGAGCAAGAGTGCCTCCGGAGCAAAATCTTCGCGTTAGCGCCTCCTTTGATACCAACCTCTTGCAGAAAGATCAATCTAAAAAGGACACTGAATATTCACGACGAGGTCAAATTAGAGCCGTTTCAAAAAGATCCTAAAGGCAAAGCTCTCCTTGCTCGAAATTACAGCAAAAAAACACTGGCCGCCGCTGGCAATGATAACGTGGCGACATGATGATGCTCTACATCACAGGCCATTTGTTTGTCTTCATAATGAAGATTATTTATAACGACGAATATTCCCATATCGGTAAATCGTCGTCTACTTGATGAAATCATTTGTAGGAAATTAACCTCATAACGAATCATCGTGTTTCCTCTATTGTTCGGCAGGTGTTTGCGGCTGTTTCACTACAGTCGCACTGTGCCTGTTCAATAGGAGCCGAACTTTGGTCAGTAGGCTTATTAGAACGAGGTTACTAACCAGATTCTTTCCAAACAACCATTGGTGATGTTGCTTGGAAGTAAAATGAATAAAATAAAAGAGCAAGGAAATCACGCTCCACGATTTCCTAGATTTATCGTGAAGGATATGAAATTATTTTTCAATGGCCCTTCAGAATTAAAAGGCTGTCGGTATCATTTGGCCAGCAGCTTAAAAAAATCATATGAAAAAATTCCATTGACTGGTGTCAGAGATGACTTGATTTCCGGAAGATGGATGATTAGGTTGATAGTTAAGTGCACTTGTGGGGAAGGAGAGGCCGGGAGAGTGCGGGCTACCTTCTAATAGGAAAACTACTGCCAACGTTGATAAGATAATTATCAAAAATGCCTGGTTAGTAAAAAAATGTTGGTGATAACTTTAGAGCAAAAATAAGAGCCGATTTTGCGAATTCTCGAAACGTCACATACTACTATACCTATAACTATAAATTTTCTACAACTTTCACTCAAATTCATTTATATTATCGGGATACTTTTTTTCGAATACACGGTAGTTACTATAGTTCTAAAAGACAAATTTTACCTTAGCATTGATTGTGGTCGGAAAAAAAGATTGTCAGTAAACTTAAGCATGCGCTAGAAAAAGTATATCGCTATAAAGGAAGTGAAAAGAAGTAGCGATTTAGATGTGAGCTCAAGTCGAATAAAACGAAAAAGTGCATAATCCTGATATGCTCAATGGATGTCTCCATGATTGCTTTATTCAGCGAAAGCGAAAGCGACGGCCTGTCATATTAGGACCTGGTCAGTTATTTAGTCACCCCAGCGTTGTTGTGCCGGACGTCGTTGTTCCCAATGGTTACGGCGAGCTTTTAGATCGAATGACCCATAGGAACATGCAAAACAACGCCACCAAAGAGAATATTAAATAGCCGTTGGGTGGCACTGCTTGGGACCAAGCAGCCAACAATCGCCTCCTACATATCGCCAATCATAAATAATTGACGAAAAACTTTATACGAAGCGAAAAAAAACATTTATGAGATGCTGCTGGTCGGCTGTTTGGCGACAAATCGTGGGAGCCTCTATAGATTCATAGCAGTATCAGGCAGAGTTTCAAAACTAATTATTTTCGTAGTTCGAGGATTAATAGGACTATTCAATGAAAGGAAACTAAGCTTGTTTTAAAATAGAGAACAAATAGAAAAATGATTATTTTTCTGGTCGCGTACAGTAACTAAATTCATCAAATCTTCTAACCTTTAATGGGATACTTATCCTGGAATTTTTTTGTAAACGGGGAACTCTCGGATATGAGCGTTGACGGGTTGAGGTAGAGATTTCATTGGTGCGAACACATGTTCCAACTCGACCGACGGGCATCCTTTCATTTATAGATACCGAGCCATCCTTACTGTTTCAATTGTTCAGTTCGTAGCAAATTAATCGCTGAAAGACAAAGTAAGTCGTCCGTGATGCATCAGCTGACATTCCGCGAGCACAAACTTTCCCAAAAATGCTTCCATGGTTTGTTAAGGTTTAATGCTGCTTGTTGTGACCCAACAAAATGTTGAGTTCTGTGTAACGTCGCTAATACGTGTAGGGGAGTACAGAGGAGTGGTTCATGGTGTTCCTCAACATAGATGTGATCGTTGATTCGATCTAGCGCCTCGTGCTCACTAGGTATTCAATTCTTCCAAAGACTAAAATGATAAGGGATTTGCCTGGGAGGATAGCAGTACTGATTTCGTAGATTGTTAAGTCAATACAAGTTTTAATGTAGGTCAGCTAAGCACTCATTCACCCCTAATGAAATCTCATGAAGTCGAATATATGGTGCATTTCTTAAGGTTTGATCAGCATCCAAAGCCTTTTATTCATCTTTTGACGTCAATCGCCCAAATTTTCAGAATCGCTGGAAGACATCAGTAGCTATCATTTTTGTCGACTGAAGTCGATCATTCAGTAAATCGAGATTCAAGCAGCTATCACACTAAAAAATGTAAGTGCTGTACAAATTCCTTGAGCATTGCTCATGAATAAGCGAACATCTATGGATATATGGGAGAAAAATTTTGCCCACTTTGAATTAGTAATATCGATCTCAATATTCCATCTTTGAGTGGAAAGAGCACATCGTCTTCCGGTGCATATACGTACGTAATGGGTAGTTGACCGCTCAATCCAGCCGACCTTCGATTGAGGTGCTTTTGTGGCCGATTTTGAAAAAGAGTTGTGGTGTTGATTGCGGTAAAAGTGTCCCGCTAACCTCCAAATCTAATCGACTGAAAATGGTTAGCAGTGTCATGGTTCCAAGGTCAAAAACCTACAATTACCTCTTAAGAAATTAAAATGCCATCCAAATGATTTTGAATACACCAGAATTTTCTCGAAGATAAGTAAGACAAGGGATTCTTATCAAAATTTTCTTTAGGGTAGGATTCCCGTAACACAGTAATCTTGTCCAGATAAGAGGTTTAGAGGTTTTTTTGAGTCCTGCGTTTTCTTTGTCATATGAGGTAATTCATATAGTTACGCTAAGGCACCGATTCAAAAGATGTAGACGTAATGCTTAGCTTACCATCCTAAGCTTTGTTACGCAAATCGATCACAGAGCTCATCCGGTCGTTCGTCGTTACGGCTGCTACGAACGAACCAAATCTCCTGAATGACGCAATAGGCCGCTACGTCTTTCGGGTCAAGCGGCAGTGGTCGTAGCTGAGGTCGGATAGAGGATATTGTACGAACGAGGAGATGGTCCACGCTAGGGATATAGTATATACACCAAACGAATCAACACGACCTCTGAATCAGCAATTTTTGCTACCAGGCTGTGAAATGATTGATAGGCTTACAGTAAATGGTCTCTGCGCGGCATTTTTAGAGAATCTTTTCTCTTCTTGACTAGAAGGCAGTAAACCCAGGCAACCTTTCAATCAGCTAATAGAGCGACATGTCAGTAAAACAAGGAAAATTTTGACATCTAGATAATTATAAACCGCCCCAGTCAAGAAGGCCTATTAAATTTTGTGAGCTGATTTCCTTCGCAGAGTTATTTTTTCTACTTAGCAGCCAGAATAATTCCTTTCTCGAAAATTGCCAAAGGCTATACCTTCGAGATTATTGTCTACGGATCACAAGACTCGGAAATAACATTGATGTTGTTCTAAACTGGTGATTTCCTTGGAGGGTCAAGTTCTCATTGCAGTTGTCAGATAACCGCAGTATGTCGTACTTACGTAGTAAAAGGATAAAGGATAAAGCTCTCGGCGTTGATCAATCTCTGAGGGATGCGCCATGAATTCGTATCAATTCTCAACTTCGTTTGAAATTTTTCAAAATACATATGCGGCCTTTACAAAAACTCGCGGTGCTCCCGCTGAACCGAGTCAGTGCTGTTTATTCTCCCAGACAAGTCTAAGATCAGTCTGGTACTAATTTACCGACCCCTAATGGATGGATGGCTTGGTTAACCATGAGCGCGAGATCGATCCATTGACCTTTATAAGAACATTTTATTTCCCGCCTAATTTTACTCTTTAACAGTATCATACGCTATGAAGTATACACACAAGTATACTGAGACGTGAGCAAAAACTAGGAACCTGACGTACGTCGAGCTTTGTGAAGATAGATGACACTAAATTTGACTTTCGCAACTTCAAGTATTAACGGAAGGAAAATAAATCACAATTCACAGCGATGGTTTTCGCTCTAAGTAGTTCAAATTCAAAATATCGAGTACTCAAAGCGTTTTCAAATCTGATGATTTTCTTGATCATTCTGTTCAAGAGACAGTAGTCACTGCGTTGATTGATAAATCAGCAGAATGAAATTGCACATTTCTTGCCGACACACTTTTAAGAAGGATGTTTTGTAAATGTACCAATGTTTTTTAATTGAAAATGGAGAAAACTTATCTTGATTAGCTGACGCGAGGTTGATAAAACAGTTGTAGAAATTCGGCTGACGTTTCGGCGACCCGCCTTCTTCAGAGCCTGGACGAATATAGTATTAGTCTATTTGAATGATCGGATGGTCTTATTTATATGCTGCCTAGGTCACGTTAGAAGATCAAACGAAGAAAGGGCGCGAGATCTCGCGTGATGGTGACGCACTCGTCCTTCCGATTCATTTCGGGGTTTTGGGCGTTTATCCAAAATGCCTCAAGAGTCTTGCGCGTGGACGTTTTTGATTCCTGCGCCAGGATTGTGACAGTCACATCAAAATCCTTATTGTTGTGTTTTTGTGCCCTATGTAAACCTAAAGGTTTGGTTTTATCTATTTTAGATTTACTGTCTAGATGTTCTTTTATGCGGACGAAAAGTGGTCTTCCCGTTTCGCCTATATATTCTTCCCCGCATGTTTTACATGTTAGCAAATAAATTGTGCCTGATCTCATACAATCTCCCTCTTTTCCGTTGGGGCAGATCATACAGTTGTTGGTGTTGCACAATCGATCATAGAGTCTATTGCGGATCAGCTGATGGCGTAGGGTGGGAGGTGGGGGTTCGATAATTACCACGGAATTTTCAAGACCGCATCTTTTCAGGCACCTTTCTCGTTCACCGCCCATTGCTCTACTGCCGATATATAGATGACTGTTTCATTGTCTGTTCCACACAAGAGGAAATGGACAAATGTTTTGAAGTGTTGAACGGACAGTCAGAGCATATCAGATTTACGAGAGAAAGTCCAAACGGGGGCTGGCTTCCATTCCTAAATACCCAAGTAAAGCTTTTGGATAGTGGCTATAGTACAAAGTGGTATCGAAAACCAAGTAACAAGAACATTTTGGTCAATTACCTCTCCTCTCATCCTTCACACATGAAAAAATCGCTAATTAAAAACATGTTTCGAACAGCTAAAAGTGTGTGCACAGGAGAGGAGGAAAGGAACGAATCATTAGACTTGGCACGAAAGATCGCCATTTCCAACGGCTACAAAACATTTGCCACTAGGGAATATTCAAAAAGTGGAATCAGGTCACAAAAGAACAATACTCCGCACCTATATAGAGTCCCCTTCAAATTACCATTTATATCAAACGAGATTAGTAGCGCGGTTAAAAGGTGCCTGAAAAGATGCGGTCTTGAAAATTCCGTGGTAATTATCGAAACCCCACCTCCCACCCTACGCCATCAGCTGATCCGCAATAGACTCTATGATCGATTGTGCAACACCAACAACTGTATGATCTGCCCCAACGGAAAAGAGGGAGATTGTATGAGATCAGGCACAATTTATTTGCTAACATGTAAAACATGCGGGGAAGAATATATAGGCGAAACGGGAAGACCACTTTTCGTCCGCATAAAAGAACATCTAGACAGTAAATCTAAAATAGATAAAACCAAACCTTTAGGTTTACATAGGGCACAAAAACACAACAATAAGGATTTTGATGTGACTGTCACAATCCTGGCGCAGGAATCAAAAACGTCCACGCGCAAGACTCTTGAGGCATTTTGGATAAACGCCCAAAACCCCGAAATGAATCGGAAGGACGAGTGCGTCACCATCACGCGAGATCTCGCGCCCTTTCTTCGTTTGATCTTCTAACGTGACCTAGGCAGCATATAAATAAGACCATCCGATCATTCAAATAGACTAATACTATATTCGTCCAGGCTCTGAAGAAGGCGGGTCGCCGAAACGTCAGCCGAATTTCTACAACTGTTTTATCAACCTCGCGTCAGCTAATCAAGATAAGTTTTCTCCATTTTCATATATCAATTGATTATGCCGAGGTTTATAGAAAGTCGAACTTTTGAATTGTTTTTTAATTGGTTTGGTTTATTACATATTAGGAGCCAATTTAATGCCAACAGAGGTCTTATCAGTATGTTTTACAACTTGATTTTACTACGCTCTATGCACTTTTGAACTTTTCCGCACTTGTTCGCGTTCTTTTTCTTCCATACTTCGGATGCTACTGGTGCATTTGAAAGCACAGATTAATGATTGACATTTATTTATATGAAGTTTTGAGAATATTCAGAATGTAATCGATGAAAGAAATTTGAGCTTACGTTTTCTACACGTCATCCGTAAATCCAGACGCTATGTCAAAGTTTGCCATCAGTTGTTTATCTTCTGACACTTTAGCCATCATAAAGAAACATCTCATTGGATCGTTCTCATACTACTGAAGCCTTTCTCAGAAAACTGAACTCATGTTTTCACAACAAGCCAATACTAAGCAACGTTAATATCGTTGTTTTTCATTATAGTTTATTTTAAGCGTCCCGACCTCATGCTTTTCTGCCGATTCTAACAATCTTTTACTGTATTATTTTCCTCATATGATCCATCCACAAAAGCCTTCCAGCTCACGTCTGGGTACGGCTGTTGTTTAGAAGCTCTCAATCTTCCAAATATCATCAAATGCTGGTGGAGTCGATTTTCACTGGAAGAACATCAAAGTATCCCCAGGTTCATTATCGAACGGATGCACCAGCTTTTGTGGTCAGAAGGAACTACGATTAAACTAGTCTTGCACCGTTTTTCAAACCCGTGTGAACACGGACATTGTGGGCCCCGTGGGGATAGGGCAGATCCTTGTGCATATTAACGTCATGACCAGGACGATGCTACATAGTATCGAACGTCCTTGGGGTAGCAAAGTAATCAAGACTTTATAGGACAATTTATTTCGTCTTCACAGTGTTTTTTCACTGTGCGGATTCCAGTACTTCTAGCGCTCAATCACTTTTTTTCCTCTTCTTCTTGAACGTTGCAGAATACTGGTTGAGCGCGTCAACTTGGAATCTCGAGGCTAGCCTGCCCGTGGTGTTCCATAGGGAGCTTCGTTGTTGACTGCAGGAGAGTGTCGTGGGTGAGGTTCGGCCCCACGTGCGCCACAACGCGCATCACAACCACTCGGCCAGGACTCCCCAGAATAAATTAATATTTATTTGAAGATTGTTGGATGATATTATGCCGATGAACTTCAGTAGAAACCCGACTTTCACACCATCGCTTATCCCACTGCAATCTTGGTGTTCTCGTTAGAAAACATATTGCATTTCTTTTATGGTTCTTCTATACCATTTGGAACCACATTACGGATAGAAGGATAAATTGATATAATGTTATAAAGCGCATTAACGATATCCAGTTTCCTGCTTCATCTTACTTAATTGACTGCCCTTTTTTTTTCTAGAACTATCACCTATGTGCAGTGGAACTCTACAACGTTCAAACCGATCTCAAAAGTGCTTCTAGAAGACTTGCAGCTTCCAAAAACTTCGGATAAATTCACATACCATCGGGACAGACGCAAAAAATTTGAGCGCTTCAACTCTGATTTGGTACGCTTACTATATGCCAGATGATTGTAATTGATTTGTTTTTCCTCAGGAAGGCTTAACAAAATTCGTTGATTCTTCCAATTTTCGCAAAGCAAATGAGCTCTCAATTTTCACAAGACTGTATTTTGCTCAAGAATATCCTGTCCACTAATCTTAAAATTTCTATACTTTTGTTTCATGGATTAATCGATAGTATAATGAAGTCAGACTAACGGAACCCAGAGAGCCAACTTTACTATACTTGTAGAAAAGTACTTCTGGATGCACTCATAGCTGAATCGAGATATCGGAGGGAGAACACGATTAGCCTTATCAGAAGATTATCAGTGTAATAGAAACTGTGCTTGAATTCCCACGATTCCTTGTGTAGTTAGGTCATTCGAAAATCAAGTACGTCAGTCGTTGCTGAATCACCGGTTCTGAAGGAAACAAAGCACGTCAAAACGTTAGCGGACAAAATTTTTAAGAACAACCTCGTGCTACAAGCTTGACGATAAAGAAATTATGATTGACTGATGATGTCGAGATTTGAGAAAAGTCGGTTGACAATATGACAAGTAAGTTTCCATTCATAAATGGATAACGCATCCCCTCAAGCTCTAGTCGATCACATTCTGAATCTAGACTGAAACGTAAATTTTCTTTTTATGAATGAGGATGTATACATGTATATATATATATATATAGATATATATATATATATATTATATATATATATATAGTATATATATATATATATATATATAGGGATAAAGGATAAAGCTCTCGGCGTTGATCAATCCCTGAGGGATACGCCATGCATTCGACTTCAACTTTTAACTTCGTTTTGAGGTGATTGAATGCTTGTCTGGCCTTTACAATATCACGCGTTGGCCTCCCGCTGAACCGAGTCAATGCTGCTTATCCTCCCAGACAAGTCTGAGACCTGTCTGGTACCAATTTACCGCCCCTGGAGGGATGGATGACTTGGTGAGCCATGTGCGCGAGATCGAACCACTGACCTCGTGTGCGACGCATATATATATATATATATATATATATATATATATATGTATATATATATAATTCTATTGCATATACGCATATATATATATATATATATGAATAAAAGAATTTCTTCTTGGATATAATTCCTGTCTTAATAAAAAATCTTCTTTTCATCCGAAGGGTGATGTGAATAAATGAGGCTCCATTGATTTCGAAATGGGTTGCGCCCGCCTAGGAAAACCATATTTTCCAAATTAGGAAATGTCTATGATTTTCTTTACCAATTTAGGCATCCTATAATATTTAGACAATAATGTAAATGTTCACCTCGCTAATAAAGAGTGAACTTATCCACTATTTATCTTTGGCATCTACAAAGTAACGTTACAAACCATTAACTGTTTGCCTGCCAGAGAAAAAAAAAATGATTGCCCGCCTGTTCCAGTGAATACACTAACAGCGTTGCCTTAGAAACAGAACCCTGACGGGCTTCATAGTTTTGGGACTGAGATGTGAGAATTGGAGGATGATAAAGACACTAGAAATCTATAGCCTCGACAGGTTTACAACAACTGAGCGAGTGACCTCATGTGCACATTTTGTCGATCCACATCGTCATATAGGCATTGAAGCTGTTAAAGCGGTAAAATAAAAGGACTTTCTGCACATACTCAACCAGTGTTCCAATCCTCTCAGATAACTGTGGCACAAGACTGCCCAAACACGAAAGGAAGCTTGATAGGTCCAGGGCACCCAATCGCACCGACGATTACGTCTGCGTTGCAGGGTACTACTGACCATTGCTTTACACATATCTTCGACAGTTTACTACAAAATATCTATTCCGCTATGACAAAAATCCAAACTTGCGAGGACCAAAAACTTTCGGCAATAATCTTTGAGAAGAGTTCAGTTGATGAAGATTCCCCAAGGAAGTAGTTTGCTGCAACAGCAGTACAACGGATTTCATTTTGTATTATTCGTTAATGCTCGAGTAAGACCTTTCAGTTCCCTTTGCATTCATCATTCTTCTTGAAATATTTCCCTGCTGTAATAATTTCAACAGGATTCGAGAAATTGTAATTGATGACTCTATTCGCCAACACAAAGAAACTTTATCATAAGTCTCATCTGAGGTTTTCTGCCATCAATCTTTCCTGCACCTGCTTCAATAAGAAATTCTAGATTGTCTTGAACGAATCGTAAAGTTTAAGCATTTCCTATCAAAATCCTCATCTCCGCTGTACAACTACTAAATTGGTGATTACCGTAGTAACCTCGACGGTGCTCGCCAAACATTGCAATAGCTAATGAGAATGGTTGTCAACATTGATGTTAGAAAATCGCGCTTAAAACTGAGTTGTAAGAAATTCTAAAGGAATTTACGTCAGCCTCTCGATAACTTGATGACTTCACGTGTCACATGCGACCGGTCCATCATCAATTTGCCTCGAGTGATCTTTATTTGTCTCTGTCGTGTGCCAGAACTTCTCAAAGAGATAATTCAACGATTTGTTCAAGATAAACAAAGCATACCACCGAATATTGTGCACGGAGTCTTTATTCAAACGGTACATAGTGAAGCACAGCGAATGACAACTTAGTAAAATTTGCTTTGACCTTGATTTACTTTTAAATGATTTTTGAACAGAAATGCAACATAATTATACTTTCGTTTCGAGTGCTTTGTTAAGGCCACGTTCAAATTTCAATAGATGCTTTCATTATTATTCGAGCCAACTTGTGATGTGGTCTTGGTAAGGGCTCTTGTACAACCCGATACACGTGTTTTGTCCTTACAGACGTCAGGGCAGAACTCGTCGTCTTTCGATCTTTTTATAGTCAGTTCTGTCGGGGAGCCCAGCTCTCCCTACAGAGAGTCATCGAAGACGAACGTTCTACACTTTATATCAAGAGAACTTTTTCACCTAACACAGAGCGTTGCGCACTCGATTGCTCTTTGGCTGGTATTTTTATCATAATTATACTTTTATTTCAGGTGCTTTGTTAAGACCACGCTCAAAATTTCATTAGATCCTTTCATTATTATTGAGCCAACTTGTCATGTAATAATAATGAAAGGAATGCAACACTTAACCTTTTTTTTCAATGAACTTCTCAGGAAACTATTCAAGAAAATCCTTTGTCCATGGAACAGACTTCAGGAAAAACTCTAGCTCACACAATAGGAAATTCAGTGATGCCTAGTAAAATGATTCATGAGAATAAGATAGTGAAAGACAACATTCTTATGCGTGTTGCGATCACTACAAACTACTCCGAGCCCCTGAAACCGCAAGACAGACGATAACAGTTAAAGCTCCCGGTGTTGATCAATCCCTGAGGAATGCGCCATGTATTCATTTTCACCTAACATTCCTAAGTAGTTGGATGCATCTACGACCTCTGCAATAACTCGCGGTGGCCTGGCCTACCGATGTATCAACTCAATACTGGTGTCCTCTTAGACAAGTCTGGTATTAGTTCACCGACTCCAAAAGGATGGGAAGGCTTGACAGTCTTAAGTGTGGGATTGAACATAAGTGCAAGACCACGAGTGCGTTGCAGCGTATCTCTAACCACTCCATCGACGTGCTCGTTGGACATTTATGCTTATTACTCAGATCGTCTTTAATAATCTTCAACAGTTGTTTCGAATCACATTTATTCGCCCAATCAGCAACATAATCAAGACTAATGAAGACAATATTCGTAAAAACATTAAAAGCATGAGAAGATATAACACTGAAAGCCTTAGAAAAAAACAATTCTACAACAAAGCAACTTGAGAGCAAGTCACTAAATAAGTACTATAATGTAAATCAAAGTGTTCGTTATCTATAGGGTCAGCCACATCAGTGATCAGCTATTTTTCCAAGAGTATAATTTGTAGCAACGGTTTCAATCATCAACAAGTATGGCAATTCAGATGACCTAATCTTACAATTGCTCAAAAAGTTTAATGAGACATCTCTCCGCTCGCCGGCTACACATGACCAGAGACGCTTGTTACAGCATTCGCAAGCGATAATCGCTCAATCAAATCAAAAAGGTGAGGATAGAAACACTCTGTACATGTGTAGAAAGCTCTTAGCTAAGTTCCCCCAGGGGCTCGAGCAAAAGTATTGACTAAAACCAAAGCTGCGGAGGCCTCTTTGAATATGCAGTCTCTTGAGAGCGCTAGAACGAAACCATTTCGAATGAGGAATATATATCAGGATATGTGACGATTAATCAACCTTATCGTTAATTCTCGGGGTACAACGTGACTCAACCTCGTCCTCGTATTCGGGTGACCTTGACTCAAACCACAAGGCAAAACCAAAACATCTTCATGCATGTATTGCAAAGAGGCTCATAAATTCTTCCTTTGCGATCAGTTCAAATCAGCTCAGGATCGCAACGATGTGGTTATTTTCTGGAAGTACCGTGTGGCAGAGAAAATCGACCAAGTTTCACATGCTCGACGAGCTTGTTTACCTACTAATTCGCGGAGCGGTGGGAGATCGATCGCGTTTGAGATATCATTAACAATTAGGAATTTTTTTTTCCATCACATCGACAGAAACTTAAGATAAAAATGTATGGTTCTGATGCTACGGAAAATTCTCTACAAGCTGATGTGTCCTTCATCCACCCAGCGAATTATAGGTGTGATAAAAATGAAGGCAAAAGGTGAGTGTGAGATATAATTTTATTCTGGACCTTACAGCGTTATAAAAGGATGTTTTGAAAAACTGGAGATGTGCTATTAATAACATATCAACATACTTAACATATTACATTGAACATATCACATTACATTTAATACTACTTTTAATATATAACATTACGTATTTAACATTTATTTAACAAAGTTATTAATTTTTTTTATTTTATTTTACATATTTTATTTACATTTTTAACATATTATAAATTACATGACACAATATTAAACTATAGAAATAATAAAATATAATAATATATATATAATATGTCAATCGGTTACCGACGGAATAAATGACATGTCAACAAGGAACTCAGATATTACAGATTAGCAATTGCCCTTTACTTTGAGAAAACGATTCGCAAGAAATGTATTTATCTATAAGTCATTAGATGCCACATTAATAACTAAATTGCCTGATTGCTACAAGAAACCGTCTTTTTGACAAAATATGAAGATGCAAATATCGGATAAAAATACACAGTTTTATACGTCAAAGAAGTACGGCTATTGTAGGATTGGCAATACTAGAAAACGACAAAAAAAAATTTATGTGATTAACGAATAATTTCAGTTAGGAACCATACAATAATCAGCAAACGTAGTATATGAAATGTACCTTGAAGGGCCACAACATCGCTGAAACCAAATATCAACAACTACCCTGAAAGATCTCCCTAAAATTCTTGTGCGCGTCCCGCATCAGAATGGTTCGCTCCAATATACTGAGTGAATAATGTGAACAATGGAAGAACGTGGAAAACTCCTCATAAATCACGAATATCACACAAATAATTGGGCGGAGGTAAAAATCCTGAACAGAATTATCAAGTAGAAATCAAAACTGCATAGGTGACAATAATCAGGCGATTATATAGAAAAAACCTTATCAGAGATTTTACTTATGTCAAAGTTCCCAGCGTGATGTAGAAAAAATGGCGACAAGGAAGCAAAAAAGCAGCACAGGGCTTTCTAGCCTAACTGAGATTGAAAAATAAGGGCTCCCTTATGTTAGATAGCGACAAAGAAGTATCTGACTCCTTTAGCTTTACAAGAGATTTTCATAAGAATATTGGTAATCATCGAAAGCCTTAGATTTGTAGCTGGCGCGGTACATAGCCGTTTTTTGAAGAGATCCTTCAACAAAGCTTTAGCGAAAGAAGAACAGTCCATGTGTATATAATCGCCAAGAATCATTCTGACGTATATAATCACCCACTGGTTCCCACCTTGGGTTTAGGTCTTGTTCGGGGCAAGCGTAACTGCATCCCGAGGTCAGCCGCCCAGTCAAGCCCCACAGTCCTAGTTACACTTTCATTCGCTCATATATCATAGATTCTCTCAATCTTATCGGTTCACGCTACCCGTCGCACATTAGCAGTGTTACAGTATCATCGTCGTCACGCAGTTAGTCGCCGTCACTATAGTTATCTTATTATGGTATATTGATGCTATACGTATATTTCTGATGTATATATTTTAGGTTGATCCTTATATCACCATTACATCTCTACTCGAGACTTCAATCGTCACAAGCCGTCGGCGGTAACAAAATCAAAAAATAATCGAACACAGCTC
Organism: Parelaphostrongylus tenuis; assembly: GCA_019055375.1. NCBI lineage: Eukaryota > Metazoa > Nematoda > Chromadorea > Rhabditida > Metastrongylidae > Parelaphostrongylus > Parelaphostrongylus tenuis. Next base: position 696,896 of record JAHQIW010003392.1, on the reverse strand, counting down.
AGCTTAGTGAATGGGCGAAGAAGAGGCAACGGCGAGCTGAGACCTTCATAATTCAACAATGACATGTTCATGACTATTTTTGACGGTTTCAACTGTTGAAACTGGACAACTTAAGTTTAGAGAGAGGACGGAAAGACCCGACTAAACGTATTATAAACGAAAATATTGGTTGAAAGCAGAGCTATGCAGGATAAGGTAATTGTGGAAACATTGGACTCTGACTTCTACTACGAGTTGCTAACTTATACTGTATATGAATGCTTTCTCGATCTTTTCGGTTATACGAGCACAAATGAATATCCGACCTCATTCGCCAGAAAGGAACTTTTCATAGGAGTGTTGGTAATGATTCGAAAGCTCAAATCTCTGACTAAAGCTGTAAGCAACGGAGTTTCTAAGGACCTTTTTATAACGCTATGCAGTTTAAAATGAAATTGTGTTTCACATGCGCATATTTCTCGCCGGACAAAGCTCTTGGTCATTTTTTGACTATTAGCAATCATTCTATAACTGAGTTCTTGTGATCTCTACCTATTACTATGCTCGAAAACCAATCGATCATCGCGTCAGCTCACCTTGCCATCTCACCCAGTAGCACGCGAGTTGGCAAAGACCACTTGTTGGCGCAAGCGAATTCAATCTTATTTTCCCTGCCTGCACTGCAGAAAAACGGTTTTTTTCAAAAATAAGCACAGCGCTATAATCAGCAAATTTAAGTTATCAATGTCTGGCATCATTCTAGAGAAAGAGCTTATTTTGAGCGAGAAAACGCGTGTGTGAAACACAAATGTTTTCGTTTCCTTGAAGGACTATAATAAATATTTTATCGAAAACCGGCCATGTACAGCGCTAGCCAGAGATTCAGGATTCGTATGATTACTGACAGTCTTATGAGAAGTTCCTGTTCAAGCGAATGAGGTCGGTTGTTCATTTGTCCCTTATAACACAAAAGATTCCGATTTCTATTGTTTGTATTGTACAATCAATGGAATTACTGCAAGTTCAAGACATAGGAGGCATCTCAAAGACTTGAGTACATATGGAAGCAAAAGGAATCTTCTGGAAAAAATCAATGATAGGTCACCACACTAAATTAAACAAATCAATCAATCCAGATTATTTATGATCATATTCGCCCATTCAATGAGTACTTGATCAACTAGACTGCAATGGTTTGGGTTGGCAGTCTGTAAGAAAGCAGTGTGGCCACCGCCATGAGTGACAACGCCCACCACTAGATCGCTCTCGATCATCTCAGATGTAGGTATTGCTGGAAGTTATTTCTGTGAGGAAATCATAAGCCAAATCCACGTTTGAATGATGAAAACATGATTTTCTACAAAATCTCCATGACAAAAGTAAAATACCAAAATACCAAGTATCCACCGAAAATGATTGTAAAAGGAGTAAAAACTTATTGGTAATGAAATTTTGAGCACTTATATGTTATTCGAAATTTCTAGTATTTTTACTGCATATTTCGTACAGTGTTATGATCATTCATATATTCCTAAGAGAATCGAGTGGTGAGCAAATTCACGGCCTCAGGCAGGAATAGAACCCGCTTTTCATCCTATCCAGAGACGCATGCTCTACCACTATACCACCGAGGCACATTTGCGCCACCACTCATTTTCACATCTCTATGTTAGCTACAGCCACCAACCTGTAACAGGTTTGGTCGGGTATGCGATTTCGCTTTATAAACCTTATATGTTATATGTTAGACGGAGACAAATTTATAAACCGATCTCACTCGCTGGACAAGAAGGAAGTATTCATTGAAGTGTTAGTAATCGTTCGAAAGTTTGGATCTCTAGCTAGAGCCCTAAGTAGTCGGTATTTCAAAACCCCTCCTACAGTGCTGTAAAATTCGAAATAAATTTATGTTTCATACCACATGTTTTTTATCTTACCACGCTTGTATTTTGCTGGGCAAAACTCCTTCCTCAGAGTGTTAGTACTCATTCGAAGCAAACATTTCGAGGAACTCAAAAAGATGTTCACTTTTTAGAAGAGCTCTTTTGATAGCGCTGTGTGAGAAAGGAAAAATTTATGCTTTACACTTCGCCGGACAAAGCTCTTTCTTTAGGCTATTAGTAATCACTCCATAGCGTGAGTTTCGAAAATTCCAACGATGATGTTATTTCTGAAAGTACCGTTTGGCAGGGAAGCGATCAAGTTTCACATGCTCAATAAGCTCGTTTACCTACTAATTCACGGAGCAGTGGGAGATCGATCGCGTGAGATATCATTACTCAATTGGAATTTTTTTTCCATCACATCAACAGAAAATTAGGTTAAAATTGTAGGGTTCTGATACTACGGAAAATTCTCTACACGCTGATATTCTTTTCATCCTTCTAGCAAATTATATGCGTGATGAAAATGAAGGCAAAAGGTGAGTGTGGAACATAATTTTATTCTGGGTCTTACAGCGTCGTAAAAAAGTGTTTTGAAGAACCGAAGAAGTGCAGCTGTATCCAGAGATTCAAGCTTTCGAATGATTACTAACACCTATGAACAGTCCCTGTCCAGCAGATGGGATCGTTCTATAAATTTGTCACCGTCAAACATATAAGTTCCAAATTTCTTCTATGAACCCTAATGATACAAGCCTGACGTTCAGAAAGATCACTACTGAATCAGACAATGTCAGTTACGCGAAAATTTCAATACTCTATAGAAAAGCCACATGTGACTCACACAGACCTTCACTCGGACTGAAGCGATCATCATCAGCACTGAGGCAGAGGGTTGGAATGGGGATTTGAGTCACCTGTAAGAGATAGGAACTATAACTCAAAAGAATACAGGATGAAATCCGAGAAAACATGCCGATACGTCAGAAAAAGGAAAGAAATCGTTCTGAAAGCTTCAGAGAATCTACGTGTAAAGGGCTAACTATGAGCATGACGAGTTAACGAGAGATCTAAGAAGGTCCACTTCGAACAATTCTACAGTATTTGGACCACCTTCCAGTCGCCTGTTTTTAAATCTCGCTGGAAACATTCAGATATAGTCTGTGAGAATGCTTCGAGCCTTTTCAAGGATGAATACGTCAGTGGCTCACGTACGTTTCGGCGGTATCACCCTCTTCATCAGTGCCACACCGCCCCACAAGGAACTCTATCTATAGTATGGATGGGAGATGTTATTTATGATGATAGCACGTGATCTTGCGTTATCATCACCATTTTTCGCGACGATGGATTACGGGTGGTAGTGAATATGTAGAAATCTGACTCATTGACTGTTTTCCAACATCGCCATAAACATCCTGTATGGTCTATGAGAATGTTTGAAGCCTTTTCGAGGCGATAACGCCGAAACGTAGGCATGGATGACGTGACAGCTCGAAAAGGCTCTATACATTCTCACAGACTATATCCGGACTTCTTTATCTTTCACCTTGGTCTGAAATACTCAAAAAATAAGTGAGAAAGAACGACTTTTGACCTTCTTGTTAATAGCTGCATGGTCGTAGTAGTCTTCAACAGACTCGTAGCCAGGAAAGTGGAGCAGTAAACCGTGCATCATATTCTCGGATAGTTGCCGAGTTCAGAACGTGATCAATGTCCATCGCGTCGTGATTCTCGAAGAGCTCCCTATGGCTGCAAAGTAAGAGAACCATGGCCGGATTTCTGAGTTTGAGTCGTATAAGTGTGAGGAGTACAGCCACGTGTTTTAGAAGGGGAAAAAGAAGGAAGAAGAGACTCAATGGATCCGTTATGTCTGCTCACCTTTCCGCAAAAGCCACTAACTTCTTCGTAATTTGACGGTTGTAGGTGTGCTTAGCAAAACATTTCTGAACAAAGAGCTTTTGTTCAGCTGCTCATTCTACGCCTTCCCTGGGAGAAAAATCTGAGCAATTCAACAGAATCTGATTTAAAAAGAAACAACAGCTGTAAAAACCCTCACTTCTAAAGAATTACTTGTCGAGGAGAGATCATATGGGGGAGAGACGACCAGCGCACCAGAGAGAATGGCAGATTCTGATGTACAACTAGCCAAGTAGTTAAAAAGTAACATTCTGAAGATGGCATTTCTCAGTGCGCTGGAAAGCAAGTCCGAGATCAACGATGGCAAACGAACCCTCCCGCACTGAATCCACATCCAATAATTTTAGCTTCCGGATATCTACGAGAGATACGTCGAATAACCTCGGCCAGATCGTCATCACGTGCTGAGTTGTATGTTCTGCAAAAGAAAGAATGAAGGATAAAGTTTATGACGCTGATCAATCTCTGCGAGATAGGCCAGGCATCGTCTTCAATTTTTAATCGTTTGAGGTGAATGAATACAGCTGATACTCCCAAAGACTCGTGGTGGCCTACCGATACATCAAGAGCTGCTTATCCTCCCAAGAAGGTCTGGTACCAATTTACCGTCCCCGAGGAGATAGAGTGCTTAATGAGCCATGAGCGCAAGATAGAACCATCGACCTTGTGCTCATACGCAGAGCACCATTAACCACTGCGCCACATGCGCTCTATGTTATGCAATACTAATTCATAAAGCATTCAAGAATACTTTTTACAAAGCCCAATGAAGAAAGGACCCCTAGATGGCCAATGAGCGCGTGTGCCGCAGTGGCCAGAGGTGTTTTGCGACACACATATGATCGAAATCGATGGCCGATGGTTTGATCTCGCGCGCGCACGATCCACTCCAGTAGGGCTCACGCCGGAAAGATGCGACTGTACATGTACGGATAAAGGTCAAACATGCATTCAATCACTTCAAAGGAAGCTGAACAAAGACGAATGCTAGGCGCATCCCTCAGGGATTGATCAATGCCGAGAGCTTTATATTTTTAGAACATTTATAAATGACCACAACATATGTAAATGGAGGAACGTGTTCTAAGTACAATGTGCTGGCGCGTAATTCAGGTCTCCTCGATTCAGGTGAATTGTCAATTCGCGCTCAGACAAGAACATATATATATATATATGTATATATATATAGCGCATGTGGCGTAGTGGTTAGAGGTGCTCTGCGTCGCACACGAGGTCAATGGTTCGATCTCGCGCTCATGGCTCACCAAGCCATCCATCCCTCCGGGGTCGGTAAATTGCTACCAAGCAGGTCTCAGACTTGTGTGGGAGGAAAGGCAGCACTGACTCGGTTCAGCGGGAGGTCACGCGAGTCACTGTAAAGGCCAGATATGCATTCAATCACCTCAAACGAAGTCAAAAATTGAAGTCGAATGCATGGCGCATCCCTCAGGGATTGATCAACGCCGAGAGCTTTATCCTTTTATTATATATATATATATAACCACTTCGGAAAAAAGCCCTTGAAAGGCGTTAGAATCCACGGTATCCTCCATTTAACAGAGAAATTGAGTGCTAGCAGAGCGACTGCAGTGGCAGCACAGTATGCGCATCCGATATGGATGAAACGCGGGTTCAATTCCCTCCTGAGGTCCAAAGTTTTACGTGTCACTCAGCATCCTTAAATGCATGATAAAAACGCCATAATATTTCTCCAGTAATGTTAAGTGATACCTTTACATTCGCTTGTTTTTACAGACCTCACTCAAAACAACTTGTAATCTGATAACATATCTTCAGCCTATCTCAGGGCCTGTTATGGCACTTATACAGACACGTGTTTCGATATTGTAGCCTCATCAGTAGCACGACATAATAAGCTCAAGGGCTCTTTTCTGTTAGATGGCGACAATTGAATATTCAATCCCGTTCGCTGGACAAGAATTTTTCATACCTGATTCATTTTTCGTCAGAATTTGATTAAGGTTTTTTCCATCATTTGGCAAAGATTCTCGGGATGGATGTTTTAGAAATCATTCAAAACCTTGAATCTCTGTCTATTGCCCTACGTGACGCAATTTTTCAAAACAGCCTTCCATAACGCTGTAAAATCCAAAATAAAATTATGTTTCACACCCGCCGCGTGCCTTCATTTTTATCATACGCATAATTCGCTGGAAGCACGAAAGCATATGATCGTATAAAGAAAATTTCGTAATATCTGAGTCAATCGTTTTATCTGGAGCTCTTTCAGAGCAGAAAAAAAGTTCCCAATTGGATAACAACTTGCATCCCACATGTCTAATCCGTCAGGTCATCATCGATCGCCCCATCCCAACGCGTAGATTACCCGGTGAACAACCTCGCCGAATAAGTGAAACTCGATCTTATTATCCCTGCTACACTGCCGAGAAACGGTTTCTACCGGAAATAAGCACAGCGATGAAATCATTGAAACTTACGCTACCGAATGATTATCAATAGTCTGAGGAAAGAGCTCTGTCCGGCGAGGTTTGAAGCACAAGTCTTCCCTTCTCCTACAGCGCTTCCAAAAGAACTTTTCCGAAAAAGCAAACACATTTTTGAGTTCCGAGACTTGTGCTATCGAAAGAGTACTAGCACTCTAAGGAAGGAGTTTTGTCCAGCGAAATATAAGCGAGATAAGAAGAAAGAAGACTCGCTGGTCCTGTAAAACATAATTTTATTTGGACTTTACAGCGCTATAACAGGATGTTTTGCAAAACCCGCCACGTGTTGCTGTATCCAGAGATTTATGCTTTCGAAGGATTGCTAACACTCCTATGAAAAATTCTTGTCCCACGTCAGATATTCGTTTGTCGCCGTCTAACAGAAAAGTACCGGCTCAAGATATGCTATCAGATTATCATAAAATTTGAGCCAGGCATATAAAAACAGTCGAATGAAAAGGAATGATTCATTTTACCATCCATGAGCGATCGACTGTTGGTCACTACAACGTTGCGAGATCATGTCACCAGACACGGTCATTTTGTGAATAATCCGGCGTTGATATCTCCATATGTAGGGGGTATATCCGCTCGTAAGGGATTGGCTGAACCAAAAGGCACCATGCTAATGATGAGGCTGCAATGCCGAAAATCGTGCCTAGCATTATATAAGTACTACCATAACAAACCCTATGAAAGGCTCAAGACATGTTATCAGAATATATAATGTTGAATGATATGCAAAACTTCAAACCTCGGAGGGGAACCGAACCCGCTGTTTCTTCCTTCTTGGAGGAGCAGAAACATCGCATCGCACGATTTTATCATAACAGAAGCCTCTGTAGTGCAACTGATTAGATCGCGCCCCGGAAAAGGGGCAAAGCGGGTTCGATTCCCGTGTGAGGATCGGAGATTTCCTTATCAGTCAACATTATTTACTATATGATTTTACCATCATACCAGCACTAAAAGAGCGGTTAAATAGGATTCCCGCTGATTGTCACAACATTTATTATCTCACTTTATTCCATACAACCCGTTTCCTATTGTGCGGATCCCAGTACTTCTTGCAGCGACTTCCAGGATTTATCCCCCACAAATCGGCAGCTATTCGAAGAATCTATTATCCCTATGAATGTGTAGTGATGTGATGTGCAATGAATCCTTATGAATTTGTCCATAATGAATGAATGAGAATGTGAATGTATGAGTGGTGTGCGAAATGGGCGTCAATAGTGCAACGGGTTAGAGCACGCGCTCTCGGACAGAGTGAGATGTGGGTTCGAGTACCACTTGACGCGAAAGTTTTGCACATCACTCTGCGTCTCATTGGATAAAGGATAAAGGATAAAGCTCTCGGCGTTGATCAGTCCCTGAGGGATGCGCCATGCATTCGACTTCAATTTTTAACTCGTTTGAGCTTATTGAATGCACATCTGGCCTTTACAATGACTCGCGGTGGCCTTCCGCTGAACCGAGTCAGTGCTGCTTATCTTCCCAGACAAGCCTGAGACCTGTCTGGTACCAATTTACCGACCTCGGAGGGATGGATGGCTTGGTGAGCCATGGGCGCGAGATCGAACCTGACCTCGTGTGCGACGCAGGGCACCTCTAACCACCGCGCCACATGCGCTCTGTCTCATTGGATACATCCTAATAAATGTGTGGAATGCTCGTCAGGATGACTCCCCTTGCAATCATGGAAGTAACCGAGCTGGGCATTCCAGATTGTTCAGTGATGTGATTGATTGATTGCACGAGAATGTTAGGGTACGGATCGAAGCAGACCCTGCTCTCTGCTATCTTGCATCACCAACCACTCATTGACGTGCCTCCTCCCCACAATATCCGTATACTGCTATAGAGCGATTAAATAAAAAACTCGTGTTGGTTATAAATCTTCCATCAGTTCTCTACCACGTACTTCAGAAGAAGAGTGATAAGTCCTTCAGAAACGACGAACATAAAATGCCTCTGAAAGTTTGTAAAAAACGTCCTAACGATCAAAAGCCCCATTTTGAGAGGTCACCGGATACAGCCAGAACTCACATGGTATTGCGAAGATGAACTCCTCCACGTCCTCGAGGATTATAGACAACTGTTCGCCATCGACGAGCACAGATTTCCCGTGCTGGATAGAGTATGTAGGGACAATCAAGAGTCGAACCTCAAATGAGAAGCCATTGAAATCGTAAAAAGAATCGGTCGGGTAGATCATCAAATCCAAGTGGGCAAATCCGTGTGGAAAGTTCTATGGAGCCCCGAAATTTCACAGAGTTCATTGGATGGCCTACTGAGAGCAATCGTGGCCCATCTCCCTTCCATTTACTAGCCGAATCTCCGAGTTCAAATATGAGATTTTCTTCTTTGCAAAAAGTTTCGCCGGCAAATTTTACAGAGAAAGTCCAGTCTCAAGCAAGAATGTCCAACTGGGCATCGGCTATTAGGAATGGATTTTCCATTGCGTGGATGCGATAGAGATCACAAATAGCGCTTGGCACTAATTCTTCTAATGAACAAACTGTCCGCACAACGCCCTCAATGTGATCATCTTCTCGTTACGTTTGAATACAAAAGAAGTTCAGTGGTCCCATTCTTACTGTTGTGAGGCAGAGCGATCACCTCAAGCAGATACATACATCGATCCATCCTGAATTTAAAACAGCAAAATTGTAAAGAGTAGAAACAGACCTATTACTCCGGGTACAAAGAAGATTATGGGTGCATCATCGCCACAATCAGGTGGATGTAACCAGTCGATACCCAACGCACCGCCGTCGGCAAACTCGATCACTTCTCTGAATGAATCAACATTTCTATATGAGACTAGAAACACTGAAAGTAACTGCTAGTGACGAGTTATAGGGCAAGGAGTTGAAGACAACATGAGCTCCAGAGTTCACAGATCGCAGAGGTAAGAAACAGGCAGGCAGGAGAGTCCTGTGCTCTCTTGAATTTCAGATTAAGCTAGTAACACGTTGGTGACCGCGTTGATTTTCGCTTGGCACCTGACGCGGTCCACCTGCGGCTGGGGAGCGCTTTCATCACAGGTTGTAGCTTCCAAATGAAATTTGGATATTTACCGTTAATAAAGCGGATTTTATCGCCATTAAATGTCAGAATTTTATAGAAAACTAGACTTTGAACTAAAGACCAGACAGACTAGACATTGAAAACAATTGCAAGCGAAGAAATAGATGGTTAAGGGGCAGAGAACAAAAATCGGGATTTAGAGATTGCAGAACAACCACGTAAGAAGGTGAGAGAGAGGCAAGCAAGAGAGTTCATGCCCTCCTTAGGATCATTTTGAACTACGAACTGGCGATAGAGTACCTCACCTTACGAAAGGAAGTTGAGGACATCTGCGGAAAGCACCGCTCACAATCGTTTGTACGTCACCAAACGGGCACCACCAAGGAGGAAAGTAGACCTAAACTTCTGGAACTGTTGACCCATGGCCTCTGCATTTCCATCTGCAACTCCGGACGGTCTCCTCTACCTCCTCTGCATCCGTGACCCCTAGCGTGCCACTGCTAGACACAGCACGCTGGAGGTTAGAGAGACATAGAAGGTGGAGCAAGTCATCAAGAGTTGTCAAAGATGCAGAGCTCGTGGATTCACGATCCTGAAAAGCTTATAGGAAGATCGCCATGAACTTAAATTGACCGAAAAGAAACCGCACGAAGCTGCATATGAACCTGAGCTGGAGCGAATCTGAAAGATAAATCTCTCAGCGTTGATCAGCTCCTGGCGAATGAGCCATGCATTCGACTTCACTGAACATCGGTTGAGGCGATTCGAATGCATGCTTGGCCCTTCCAATCAACTGCGGTGACGTGCCAATGCATCCAAACAGAGCTGCTGTCCTCCCAACAACTCCGGTACCAATTAACCGACGCTAGAGGGACGAAAGACTTCGTAAGCCCTGGGCGTGGGACTGAACCATGGACTACAAGTGTGTTGCAGGGTACCTCTAACTACTTCACCACACACCCTAGGAACGAATATATCGTAATGGTCTATGAAGAATTTAGTTGTATACGACAGCGAAATCATTTACCCTGCTGTGGAAAAGGGCTGGAGATCGTTAGAGAAAACCTTCTACACTCAAATCGACTTGACAAAATATCTTCCAAAGCCGATAATGTACCAAAAGAGCTTGGGTGAATGCTGTTCACATTTATCACTATCGCATCTCTCGACGCGCTCACATTTTTAGAACTAAGAAGACATGAAAGAAAAAAAAAGGACAGACAAAGGCACAATCAGAAAAAAGCCTGACCTTTTTCAATATCGGTAAATGATTCTCCACTCGCTTCAGTAGCCGGCCATCCCGTTTTCCAAAGGCCTTCGGCTTCTGTAACTATGCATACCAAACTCGATTAACTGAGCTCCTGACAAGTCATGAGAGATCAAGCGGACCCGCGGCTCGAGTTGACTAGCGAATGAACTTCCCCTCCTGAGAAAACCTGGTATGGGATATACTCCCGCCTTAGATCGCACTCTGGTATCCCCTTGGAGCTCTCAGCAGTGACAGAGAGATCGAAAATCGTTGAAGGAAGTTGGTGTTTGCAATTAACACCCTTCATATCCACCCCGAGTAGGCAGAAATCACAGAAGACGAATTACCGAGTCATTCAACTCAAACTGAGGCATCCACCACCCTCACATTCAGTTGCTTTCTCCCCTCTGAGACCACTATAGCACCGATTTGTCGTAAGAAAGTACATTTCATTTGACTTTATCACTCTATTTGACCTGTATCAGGGTTTTCAGAACCCTGAACCCAGTGCGCATCTCATTACCTCTAACACTCCCCTCGCATACATCGTTAGCTTTAAGATAGGTCTTCCTCACGAACGTCGCAGAATACTAATTGAGCACGCCTCCTGCAATCTCAAGGATAGCTAGGTGAGGACGGGCCTTAGGGAGTTCGTTACTGATTGCCGAAGAGTGTTGGGAAGGACGAGGATGAACCTCACATCGAACCGCCGAGGATCACTGCCACTCTGCCACCGGCCCCGTGGAAATTTCACAAGCCTTTATTTAGCTCACATAGGACTATTCCATCACGGATGCTCAAACTTCAAAGCGAATGAAATCACCTACTGTCGACAGTAATTTCCATCCACACCCGACATTTTAGGGCGCATTCGAACCAGTTCGTCTTCAAACTAATTTCAGGATTCTAAGTCTATCTTCTACAAGAATGGTCCCATAGAAGCTTTATGGCCCATTCCAGCTAAACTGGCCCACATGTCCATTCAGCTGGTACTCCGGAAGGAGCTGACCCAAACAGCAAAAAGAAAGCCTGATGTAAAGTGTCCGCAGTAGTTCACCAGACTCCTGAATAGTCAGTTAGCCGCTGTGAAAGCAATGCTCAAAAAGGCTACTAGCCCCTGTGCGGATCCCAATGCTTCTCAAGCTCTCTTCTTTTTCTTGGAAGTGGCAGAATACTGACTGATACGCGTCTCGTTGCAATCTCGAGGATAGCCGAACAGTGGCGTTCCATAAGGCGGTCGTTGTTGACTGCTGAGAATGCTGGGGGGAGGTTTGGCTCAGTACGTGTCGTGACGAGCATCAGAACCACTCGGCCACAGCACACCATGGTAATATCTGGATCCTAGTAAGTCACTAAAGGACATAACACAGACATATAGAAGTAGCCAAATAACGCTATGTATTCTCCTCAAAACCACTCAACCATAGCGATTCGCCCTACTATAAAATGGAGAGGAAGGGAGGGAAAATGTAGAAGAAAAGCGAAATGAAACCGAAAAAAAAGAAGAGAATCCCTGCAATATGTCCTCATCCATTTTCTTCCTTGCCTGGTAGGTCAGGAGAAGTCTCTGAAGAGAGAAGTCTTCGGAACATACCTGCGCGGTGAGCCTCGAATAGAGCCATAAGGAAGCAGGCACGGCGACAACAACGACAACTGATCCAATCACAGCCAACATGCCGTCCACAGACAGACCAACGAACCCGATAGAACTGAAACTGCTCTCGATAACAATTTTCAATCGTATATTTCGTTTCGAGTGTTGTCTTAAGACCACAACTCAAACTTCAGTATGCCTGGTAATTATTTTTTGAGCCACGCATGTCAGTGGTCTATCAAAAAGGGCTGACTTATATGTGATATGATATATTAAATATGCTAGCCAGGAGCAATCGAATGTACAACGCTCTGTGTTCGGTGATAATTTCACTGGACATACAGTGTAAAACGTTAGTCGTCGCTAACTCTTAGTGTGGGGACTGGAGCATCCACAGAGATTAGCAAAAGACGAGAAAGGGTAACTGCCCGACTAACGAGATCACAAGATCGAAACACGTGTATCGGGCTCTATAAGTCAGCCCTCTTTGATAGACCACTGACACGCGTGGCTTAAAAAACTTTCAATAGACTATTTTGAGCCTTTCAGAGGTCTGTTAGGGCATTTGTACAGCCCTAGACATGTGTTTCGGCTTTCCAGCCTCATCAGTAGTACGGTGCCTTTCGATTCAATCAGTTCTTCGGGGAAGCATATCCCCTGTAGGCGGAATTCGACGCCGAACTGTTCACACTTAACGTGGTGAAAGAATCCCCGATGCGTTTTTTCAGGGTGATTGATAGTCGACTGCATGGCTTCTGGCTGTTACAGAGCATACATAACACTACCTTCCAATCGACAATGTTGAGAACCGTGATTCTTCCGCGGTACGTTGAGTGTAAACAGTTCGGCGTCGATTCCTCTGTATAGAGGACATGTTTTCGCAAAGAACTGACTAAACCGAAAGGCAACGTGCTACTGATGAAACTGTAAGGCCGAGACACTTATCTTGCACTTTAGAAGTGCCATTAGAGACCTCAAGAAAGACTTGAGATATGTTATCGCTCTCGAAAATAAGTTCCTGCCGGTGGAATCACAGGACTTTCTGGAGAGGAGAATGATTCTCAGGTAAAACGAACCTTTCCTTCTCCACTGCTCTCTGGAACGTTCGGTGACCAGTTGGATAGACAGCACGAACTAGGCTACCCCATGCACACAATGGGAATGATCTGCCATCTTCCTCCGCCAGTGTGGTGGATAATCGCGGGTCTGAAACCCAACTAAAGTCTCAAACTTCATTCAGATCTACTCGGCATCTGAGTGCTTGCACTTGTTTGTCCCATGACTTCTTTCGCATATTGACACTTTTGTTAATTCAATTGGTACTTGTTTGAAGAAATCAACCAATAAACAATTTGATCACCATCATAATCAATGATATCCAACCAATTGCTGGGCAAAGACTGGCTGGCATCCTTGACATAAGAATGGGATTGGCCATCAAAGAGATCGATGAGATCACTTTAAAGTTGGCTGTAGTCTTTAACCCTTTGACGACTGCTGTTGATAAGAGGCGGCGTCGCGTTGGTCGCTCGTGCGGCAGTCACAGGCAAGCAGCATCTCCACATAGGTCGTACCTGCAGATGCTGCCTGCCTGCCTAGCCTCGAGACACGACGCCGCCATTACAGTAGCTGAGTGAGAGCAATGGCAGGGATTTAAGCTTTCGAATGATAACCGAGTATTCAAAAGAAAACTTTTGTTCAGCGAGAAAGGCCTTCAAATAACCGTGTGCCTCATATAGTACACATCGGGCCTCAGGAGTTAGAAGCAAATAAAACATTAGTGCGAAAGAGATTATGGGACAACCCGAATTTCCACATCGAAATTTGAAATAAGCCACGCCCATCCAATTGCCCCGAGGGGTTACTATTGCCATTACACCTTTCTGTTATGGTTGAAATCGCTACTATTTTTTGTTTCAGTGGTTTTATTTTCTTTTCGATGAATACGGTAGCTGTGATCTCGAACTTAATGGAGAATTCACGGGATTATTGGGACTTAAATATTAGACGGAGAAGATAAAAAACCGATCTCATTCGCTGGACAGACATTTTTTATGGAGTATTAGTGATCATTCAAAAGCTTAGATTTTCAGCTAGAGCCCCACGTCGCCGGGTTTTCAAAACTACCATTTTATAACGCTGCAAAATCAAAAATAAAGTTACATTTCACACCCCTCCACGCGCGCCTTCATTTTTTCACTCGTATAATTCGCTGAAAGCACAAAAAACATATGAATGTCCAGAGAAAGTTTTGTACTATCTGATTCAGTCGTTTTAAGTGAGTTTCTTGCATAGCGGAGAATTATTCTCAACTTACAACAAGTTGCGCGCCACGTATCTAATCCTCATCGATCGATCGCCCCGCCCCTCTCCGCCCCCGCCGTGAGCTGGCCGGTAAACAAGGTCGCCAAATATGTGAAGCTCGATCTTATTTTCGGTGCTACATTGCAGTGAAACGGCCTTTCCCAGAAAATAAGCATAGCATTGGAAACATTGGAACCTACGCTATCGAATGATTACTAGTGATCTGAACGAAGAGCTCCGTCCAGCGAGGTGTGAAGCATTAATCTTTTCTTTCTCCTACACTGCTATCAAAATAGCTTTTAGAAAAGCAATGACATTTTTGAATTCTTCGAGATTTGTGCTATCGAAAGAGTACTGGAACTGTACGGAAGGAGTTTTGTCCAGCGAAATATAAGCGAGAAAAGAAAGAAAAACGCGTGGTCGTGTGAAACATAATTTTATTCTGGGTTTTACAGCGTTATGAAAGGAGTGTTTTGAAAAACTGGTTACGTGGGGCTGTAGCCGGAGATTTAGCTTTCGAATGATTGCTAACACTCCTGAAAAAAATTCTTGTTCAGCGAATAAGATCGAGTATTCACTTGTCGCCGTCTAACATAGAAGTACCCAGATATTCTCCAACAATCTTCAAAAGTCAGGAAGTATTTGATAATCATATCATTCGTTCCGAGTGTTTTCATAGGACCACAGCTCAAATTTCAATATGCCAAAGAATCATTTTTGAGCCATGCATGTCATGTGGTCTGTTAAAGATAGGGCTAGCTTATAGAGCCCGATACACGTAAACGAGAATGGTTAACTGCCCGACTGACGACATCGTAAAATTGAAACACGTGTTTCGCGCTCTATACGTTAGCCCATCTTTAACAGACCACATGACATGCATGGCTCAAAAATGATTCATTGGCATATTTAGATAATCGAATAGAACCTCCCCTCTACCGAGTTCGGCAATGATCTTGAGCGGAGAGATCTTCTAGATGTCTCATAGGAGACAAACACCTGTTATCATTCTTTGTTTCGTTATGGTAAAGTGACGAGTTGGACTGAACGGCGCTCTGTATGGAGCTGAAGTCGAGACGGAAATGGTGATATTGGAAGGATACCCAGAATTACAAGAAACATCGGAAAAAACGTCGAAAAGCCGACGACTTGGTCAGATTCAGTGCGACACAAAGGTCTGACAAACGTGCTCTAATCGCACATTCATGCTCTATCGACAAGGAGATCAGCCTGCATTGTGACCTACGTCAGATCGATGATGAGGGGATTAGCGTTGCTCACATAAAAGGTGCTAGTATTTCAATGGACGAACGAAGAGCTTACTCGTCGTTAGGAACTGTTGAAGAACTCGCTGCTTGCTATGCCAATCTGCCCAGTTAATCGCGAGGACTACGGTGCGTCCTTTAGATGATGAATAAAGGAATTAACCCTCTCACGCTGGTCGTTAATAGGAAGCGACGTCGCGCTGGTCGCGGCGCGGTTGACCTTGAAGATGGAGCACGTAAACTTCACGATGTTAAAGTATCGTAATGACTTCTGAATTTTATCGTCAACGAATAGAAATCGTCATCAGTGAAAGATGGAATATGATGGAACATCAGGACTTGGAGCCTCTATAGAATAATTTTCTAATGAAATTTGGGTCTTTGTCGTTATTAGGGGTATATTTGTGGAAAGTCATGGTAAAATGTGAGTATCTTTTCCGTTATCCGAAAACAAATGAGAGACCGATCTCATTCGCTGGACAAGAAATTTTCATAGGACTGTTAGTAATTGTTCAAAAGCTTAAATCTCTGGCTAAAGCCGTACATGGCCAGTTTTTCAAAATACCATTTTGAAACGCTACAAAATCCAGAATAAAATTATGTTTCCCGCGCGTCTTTTTCTTATATCGCTTGTATTTTGCTGGACAAATCCTTGCTCAGATTGCTAGTGCTCTTTCCCAGCAAAAGTCTCGAAAAACTCAAAAGCGTGTTTGCTTTTGGAAAAGCTTTTGTGATAGCTGCTATAGGAGTGAGAAAACATTTGTATCTTGCACCTCGACGGACAGAGCTTCTTCTTCAGACTATTAGTAATCATTCGATAGCGTAAGTTTGAATGATTCCAACGCTGTGCTTATTTTTTGGAAAGACCGCTTCACTGCAGTGTAGCAGGGAGAAATAGATCGAATTTCACATATTCGGTGAGCTTGTTTACTGGCCAACTCACGCATTTGGGGCGGGGCGCCCTATCGATGCCCTAACGCGTTAGACATGTGGAGTGTCACTTGTTTTCAATTGGGAATTTCTTCTACGCTTTGAAAGAAGCTCCTATATAAAACGATTGACTCAGATACTACGAGATTTTCTCTACACGTTCATGTGCAATTCGTGCTTATTCGTAAATTCCGAATTTTTAGACGGGAAAATCACATTTCTGCGAAAACGACATATCTATAACTTCTGTCCAGCATTTTTATGCCATTTCATCATATATATCCATATATGATTATGTTCAGCATATTTACACATTTAATGTACATGACCAGGTACCAGAATCTATATGCGTTTTTACGCTACCGTGAAAAATCGTGTGAGTATCACTCTAGCACCGTCAAGTAATCTTTTCACTTGAAGTGCAGTGATACATCTTCGCCGCCGCTACCTCTAGTTGTAGAGGCGAAAGGCATATGCTACTGATGAGGTGTGCGACGAGAACACCGAAACGTTCGTCAGACACTAGAGATGCTCTAACAGGCCTCTAAAGGCTTAAAATACTCCATCAGATGGAGCTACATTTTAAGCGAGTCCTCAGGAGCAGTGGATTAGAAAGGTATTGCTATATGTGGTTTTACCAGCCATGAGCAATTGACTGAGCATAACTCTAGACCGCTTAATTAATTGCCATCGTTTTATTAGCTCTCAATTGATACATCTTTGGCGCCTATTTCATTGGTTGTAGAAGCGAACTGAAGGGCATGTGCTATTGATGAGGTGTAGGAGAACATCGAAACGTACGTCTAGCACTAGAGATGCCATATAAAACCTCTGAAAGGCTTGAAATATCTATGAAATATATTTGATCATAGCTGTCATTTATTTCCTGTGTCAAGAGTATTTCACCTTTATACACTAAAGCAAGTATGTATAAATACTTGATAATTATTTTTGAGCAAGCGTGTAGTCTGGTAAGCATGATATTCCATTAGTACCAGCGAAGAGCAATTGATTGTAAAACACTGCCCATCTAGTGATTTCTTTCTATTGATGATGTGTGTAAGCAGTACGTCTGCGTCTCCTCTATGTAAGGTGGTTGGGGTTTCCCCCAAGCGGATTGACTAAAATGAAGGATACTCCCCAACGGACGAAGCTGCGAAGATCGAAACACGTGTAATGTGGGTCCATAACTGACCACATGCATGGCTTCAAAAATAAGTATCAGGCATATTGAAATTTGAGTGTGGTCTCAAGAAAACACTCGGAACGAAAGGTATGTGGAAATGGTCAAAAAGTCAATTGTATTATCATTTTGTACTTCTTAAATTCAATATTACTGCACAGATTTTCTCGTCTTCTCATGCTCTCGTTCCATACGCAAAACGTTACAGTAATCGAAATTCACAGTACAGTGACTAGTTCCTCGAAACTGGTGCCGCATAGTTCAGACGATGTAACCTCATAGGTCACACTCAATGATTCTCTTAATTGTTAGAATACTTCAGAAGCTGGAGCCTTTCCATATTCATGAAACAAACCTTGATCTGCTGCTCTATGGGTACTAACTCCATACTATCCATATACTTTACTTTAAACATTCGTCGTTGCAACTTTTGTTAGTGGGCATGTCCAAAGATTTTGCAAGTTCTACGTTTTTTTTTTGGTTGAGTTCCGACTTTGAGACAATTTCCTGCACCACGTCCAGCTCCACTATTTCAAGCAGCTTCAAACTGACCACAAGCAGGTGATTATGGTAGGCCCTCAGTACATCAAAGACGTCCTGCTCCGCCTAACTGCTTGCGGAGTGATTCCTCCATTTGTAGGAACGAGTTTGTGCTAGAAGAATCAAATCTTTGCAGACTATTGTAAAGCTCATAATCGTAAACACCGAGAGGAGATGTATATGCGAACAAATATCAGGTTGGAAAGAAAATTTCCGTCGTTTGGATGGGAATGTCGTTTTTTCCGCATGAATCGGGTGTGATTTCCATAACATTTGAAAGGTCTACTTCTTGCGCATCTATTGATATATCATTTGTTTACATCTCCTGCAGAATGGATTTGTCCAGGAAACAAAATTTTTGTTGATGCTTCACGAGTACAAATTTTTACGTCAAAAATGATTTGGCAGAAAAGTCATGATTTGCGTTTGGTGGAGTTTTGAAGAGATTTTGCGTTTTGAGCTTGTTCTGAGTGGCAAATCCATCAACGCCGATCTTTACTGCGAGCGGCTGGACCGAATTCACGACAAGTTGGCCGAGAAGTATTCAGAACTTGTTCGTCGAAAGCGCGCTTTGTTTCAGCAAGACAACGCAAAACCACACACTGCCAAAAAGACCAAGGCAAAGTTTAAGGACTTGGACGGAGTTGAGATTCTACCGTATCCACCCTATAGCCCGGACGTTGCTCCATCTAATTACGGCCTTTTTCGATAAATGCAACACTTCTTGGAAAGTCGTCAGTTTGAATTTTTTGATGAAGTTGAAGAAGCATGTCAAGAATTCTTTGATTCAAGGCCGAAGGAGTGGTGCTTCGATCAGATCCGAAACCCGATGGACTCGCCGTAATCCCAATAACTGGGCAACCAGAAGCCCTAACCTGACTCCTTCGTGTCCTCTCCTTAGGCTTAGATGAAGTAACAAGTGTACTAAACCGAGACAACGGGAGATTGAAGGGCGAAATCAAGAAATGATGTCTTCTGTATAGAAGAGTTCCTCGCGAATACGGTGCTTGAGCGGTATGAGAGAGTGACTGTGATTCCTAGTATCCGCATTTGATTTACGTTTTTGGTATCACGTCTTCGTCTCGTATGTGACGCTTTCGATTGGCAATGTTGTAGTTTTCTAGTGAAATTTTAGAACTTACCGTCACTACGGGTAGCTATGCAATCAATGAAAAAAATGAAAAAAAGACCTTAGTAAGTCCGTAGGGGCTACGCTAACGCATCCTAAGGAAAAATGCAAAAATCACTTGTCTGTCAAAATGACGATACTGAGATGCGACAATGATACTCACGTTGCGTAGGAACTTAGATTCTATCATGCAATTGTACAATCTGAATCCTTTTTGTTATGGTTTTATGTATTATTAGCAGAAGTCTTAAATTATATGCCGCCATATATATATATATATATATATATATAT
Organism: Parelaphostrongylus tenuis; assembly: GCA_019055375.1. Taxonomy (NCBI): domain Eukaryota; kingdom Metazoa; phylum Nematoda; class Chromadorea; order Rhabditida; family Metastrongylidae; genus Parelaphostrongylus; species Parelaphostrongylus tenuis. The sequence continues at coordinate 677,130 of JAHQIW010003392.1, read as the reverse complement.
ATAAAATTTTTTATGGATTACTGTAAATGTGTTAATCATAGATGCTGTAGGATTAGTCAAACATGCTGAATATGATTAAGAACAATGTAATAAGTCCATCAAATAATACGAGATTTGTTTAGATGTGTGAATCCGCTACACTGGGCCTCAGTAAGCCGAGATGCCATGCGAGCATCAGTGCATGAAAAGTCATGCATCTAGTCCGCAACGTGTTCGAAAAATTCATGCTAAAGGTTTGCCTCCATATTTTTTTCTTTAAAAAATTATGGGTAAGAAACAAGTTGAAAGGATTTTAGAAAGGGACTACTTCTCAGTCATTCTGCCTTCTATCATCTACCTAATCACTTCCTCAATTAATACAATCATTTCAAAAGTAGCTTGTAAAAAAAACTTATCATGATTCTCTATTATATTGAATACTTTCACATATTGCAAAAACCTAGGTCAACAAATGCGCGACATTAATTCTTTTCACAACCGTCTACATATTTTCTCATCACTAAGTGAACCAAACATACAAGCCTTCATAAATCTTGTGTGGATATCAAAAACTTGAAGGGAATGATCTTTTCTTATTTTAGTACGTGCTAATCAGCTTTGCTCCTTATGTTAAACACCTTTTCCTAAAACAAGTGCCCAAAACTAAAATCTCTCGGTTAAATGCTGCAAGAGTAATCACTTATTCATCAAAGAAGGTTGTGTATAGTTGTCTCCTTTATGACTGGTTTAACGTAACGCTATATGATTCCAGGAATTCTATCTGGACATACATCAAAGGAATTGCTAAACTGGTGCAAAAGTAATAGTGGTTTATGCATTGTTGAAATTTGCCGTTCAATATTGAAATATATCATTCAATGAACATGGTTGTGTATTGTATCATTTCAATGGACATGTTTCGTTTTACGCTTTGTTGCTTATGACGTTTTACTTCCTGTTTGTCTCGTGTTTATTTTAGAGTATGGAAAGTATGCTGAAGGGTGCAAAATTCATGGTGGTTTCAGACCGTAAACTCAAAGTTAGTCGTAAAGCGACAGAGACAACTCGCAGCATCAACGTTTGGCTCAACTTCTGCTGAATAGCTGCCAACGAATGTACAAAATGCAGCAGTGGTTCAAGAACTACAAGATGCAGCAGTGGTTCAAGAACTTTCATAAAAGAGAAGATAACAATGCCAAAAAGCAAGTAATTCTGTAGTGACCTCATCAGAAATCATGGAAAGCAATCATCGAAGCTGATCCTCATGAGACTACACGAAATATGGCAGAAAACTTTCTGGAAAACGTTGACCAGCCCTTGGTCGCTACAGCCATTCGAAAAAAAATTGGATAGTGAAAAGGGCTGGTGCAAAAGTAATAGCGGTTTAACTACACCCTGTCGACAGTTATGGGTCGTATAACGAACACCTCGCGCTTACCGAGTACCAATTCTTCAAGCATGTTGATAACTTTTTCAGGGAAGACGCCTCCACAAACAACAGGATGCAGAAAAAGCTTTCCAAGAGTTTATCAAAACCTGAAACACCAATTTTCGCGCTATAGGAATTTAACGGACTCATTTTCTATTGGCAAAAAATGTTTTTGTTGTAGTGATTTTTTATTTCAATTAATGAAGAAGCTTTTTAATCTAGTTATCATAATTTTAAATTCATGACACTAAAACCGCCACTATTCTTGCACCAGCGTGGTAAAAGGTGATCACGTAGTCGCACACACTTCAAAAAATATCAACAAATTCACCTTCAATAAAGGACAACGGAATACAGAGTTTAGCACACTATGTCTTTGAAGAACTTTATTTGCACACAATACTATATGAATCAAATGACTTGCAAATCGGTAAAACTCAGCTAATAAGCTTCTCATTGTTACCGGATTCATTTGCGTCTTTTATAATGTGCCCAGTAGTGTTATCGCCTATGCGATGGACCGGGATCCCTGAAAGGTGGACATTCAAGAGTTAGATCTTAAACTAGTGGTGTCCCTTGATAAGAGAAAATATACACAACGAAACAAAACATTCTTCTAATAACTGCGTGCTATTGCAAAATTATCTTACATTGTACTGTGCTTTGTTGTCATACTACGATCACGATGTGACGTCGATTCAGGAACAGGAAAAAGTTCCGTGCTTTTAGCAGATTTCTTGATGACGCTGCCTATATCAGTTGCCTCTAATCCCTTATTCCACATGTGCTTGTTCTTCCAGTTATTCTGAGCAGCCTTAATTTTGCATTGATTCATAAATTTTTTTTTCATTATTTTTTTAATAGCACTCACCTTATGTGGTACAATGTCATCAGGTCTTCTCATAAATTTAGCACTAGAGCAATAAACACCAAATTTATCGACCAGGAGTAATGGAAATCGCTTAACAACGCATGACCAACAGTCAATTGAGAGTCGTCGGCTAACTCTTCTATAGTCAAAATCGGATCCTCTTCAACTGCTTCTATGACGGTCTCTCATTCAACTTCGCGTGGACATCCGAAGCACAACTGGTCTTTCAAGTTGGTGCTGCTGGCGCGGAAATCAGCAAAGAACCGAAACGCTGTCCGCCGGCACATAAATCTTGAGCCTTTGCCTCGTAGACATTCTTGAAGGCGGTCTGTGCATCGCGTCCCCATTCGCAATCGTCAGGCAACGAATTGCGATAAAGCTTCGTTGAGCCGCCATAATGCGGCAGTCATGGACAAGTTTAATATCAAACAAAAGCTCAGAAAATTTTACACAAAGGAGTATTGATTTGTTTGGGAGACGGCAGAAAGTGTTTAGGCGGTGCATATCTAAAAGATTTGAGCGGTGAGCAAAAATACGATCTCAAACGGGGGGTCGAACCCGCGTTTCATCCGTACTAGAGACGCGTGCTACCACTACACCACCGAGGTGCATTCGAGCCACCACTGATTCTTCAAGGTATGTATGAAACATCATAACACTGCGAAAAAATGCAGCAAAAACGCTATAAATTTCAAGTGTTGACGGCGTGATACGTTGAATATGTTGTTCAGCAATTCTAATCACTTTTGTTTAATAAAACTGACGTTTAGTGCCCTAGTGCCGAAACTTATGGGGAGACCCTAATAAAAAAACTATCGCCTTTACATTGCGTTTGCGAAAAAATACATATACACTCTACGCGTGACCCACAGTGTTCAACATTCAGTATAACAATTTTTACTTCCCTTACAGATTGTGTATACTAGCTAAAAAAACGATAAAAGCCATGTACCTCACGGCTTTCGCTGTCAGTTTTAGAATCCCACTGCGTGGAATTGTACCTTCCCTGCTTAAATCCATATTGTGCAATCTGAGGGCGCTTTCGATCACAGTCATTGTGTTTCTTCATCACTTGATAGTTTTGAGATCTGCGCTTATGAAAAGATCTGAAGCAAAATAGATCATAGTGTGTTATCCAAAGGATTAAATTAATGAGAATTTGGTCATAATATATTCTGTTCAGAGTGTTTCTTGAAACCACGAGCAAATTTCGATATGCTTGATAAATATTTTTGAGCCATGCATGTGACCTGTTACGGGCTCCCGAAATGGCACAGCGCAACTGACGAGGCTGGAAAGGCGAAACATGTGTATTTCACTGTACAAGTGCCCATATCGAACCACGTGCAAGGCTCAAAAATAATTCAGGCATATTGAAATTTGAGCGTGAATTTAAGAAACAGTCGAAACAAAAGTTATGAGATTTTACGGCTAGCAGTCAAGAGCAACCGAGTGTACAATGCTTTCAATTCGGTAATTTTATCACCTAAAGGCTCGTCTAAAACGTTCATCGTCTGTTACTCTATGTAAGGAGTAGATCCCCGAGAAACTGATTAAACGAAATGCTGACGAAGCTCGAAGGCCAAAATACGAGTATTGGACTGTATAAGTGCCTACAAAAGAACATATGCATAGCTCAAAGAAATAGTTATCAAGCATAAGTCATATTAGTCAATGTAATCAAAAAAGGCTGGAGATTGGTTTCAAAACTTTTCCAAAAACATATATATAATACGAGACCGAACTTTGGCGGCGGTTGAGAGAATATTTTAACAATGTTATCAGTCTGCACAGCAAAATGAGTTTACGGGCTCGGGAACACATTTTCTTAGAAATACTAAAGCTCGTGAATGAAATAATCTAATAGGAAAAGTTCTCGAATATGGCAAAAATGGAAACGGAACCTCGGACGATTCGAACTGTGCACTTGATTGGGGTGAGTAGGATTTAAAGAGGAAGATGTCATCGATCCATCGGTATTGCTCTCGCGCATTAGGTTTACCTATAACCATATTCACTACAGCTAGAACATGGAAGTGTTTCTTACGGAATGGGATTCCCGAAAACGCCGTCTTGTACCGGAAAATGTCCAATAGACTCTATGACGACAGTGACAATTCTACTATGGAACTCGTCGGCCATGCTTTTGATGACATCAGGCAACTGGAAGACGTCGAGAATACAAGTAATCACTCCAATGTGATTCACTAGAAATAAAAAGCGTTCACGTATTACCCGCTCTAACTTGCTGCACATTTTCAGAGCCGTTTCAACTTTGCTTTCTAGCTCCTGATGACACGAAAGCGATTCGAGCTTCAAAACTATCGGCAGTGCCTGCGATTGCGTCCAACACATCTTGTGTACTCTGCAACACCCCTCTTAACACATTTGCACAGGCACCTAAAGAATCGCCGGTCACAAGTGAATCGGTGTCCGCGAAACAAGAAAATCACAGTATTTTCCCTATCAACAGCAATTTATGAATGTAGAGGGGACTATTGATGCAATATGACAAGCAAACTGGAAAAAAAAACTTGTACTAAGCAAAATAAACAAACGCACAGAAAGCACATTTTAGTGGATACGTTTAGGAATGTGATGTGAGATTTGTAAGATGAAACGAGAAAATCAAGAAAAGTTTACCTCCCGCAGAAATTCCTGCGTAGAGCCAGTTACGACCATAAATTCATTTAAGGTTTCATCAACAGCTTGATATCCTCGACCAGCTGCTTTTGAGATAGCACCTCTCGCAACCTAAGCGAATTTTTATGCAGTCGTGATATGTTCCAATTTTGCAACGTAATGAAACTATCGAGGATGTTCAAATAGCGCATTGATTTTCAAAGATAACCGTCGAATGGAGACCATATGCGAAAGTTTGATAAACTTATGCAATTTATTAGTGCGAAACTTTTTCCCACCCTCATTCCCCACAAGATAAAAAATACATGAAAGAAAGTAATTATCATAAACAGCAGGAAGCAAATGCTGAACGAGTGGACAGCCAGCCTTCACATCACTTTCATCATAGACTAGGTTTATTATTGAACGAGTATACTGATCATTACAGCGTCCAGTGTTCACTTCAGAGGTTCTGAAGGGATTGAACCCGTGGAAAGTAGAAAGTGCTACAGAGTTTTTCTATCGGCTTCCTGGTACCGTATAAGGCGGTCCACAGCATGTCTTATGGTTTGTGTCACTTGACTAAGCCTTCAAGCTCACTGTCATTACAAAAATAGTTGGCCCAGCTTCTTCTTTGAATTAGAGGCACCCTTCCAAGGCACTGTCAAAAACAGAGGATGTCGTGGTTGAAACAGCTATGCGTACAATTATACTAAAACGATTCTTTTCCGTCAACGACGAAGAAGTAGTGAAGACGAATTTTTGCTGGACTAAGACTTCACACTAAACTGTTAGCAATCATTTGAAATCTCAAATCACAGAAAATCCAAGAATGTTGAATTTTGAAAAACGCCTCTTAATGAGAAAAAAAAATTAATTTAAGAATTGCTATCACCTGTATCACCTGTCGTGCCGTTGATCGTCGAGTGACTCAAGCGGGTACCAGCAACTCTTCCATTTTTCCCTATCGCGTGCAAGAGTAGCCCAGTGGGTCCTCCTCGCTCTAAGGATTCGCTGAGCATCATATCTTTCTTCCATCGCTTTCGTGAAGAAATCGGACCAACGGGTCAGTGGTCTTCCTTTAGAGCGCTTGACGTCCCGAGGAATCCAGTCGGCAACGGCTCTCGTCCATCGGTTGTCGTTGAAGCGCATCACGTGTCCGGCCCACCTTATTTTCGATATCCTAGCGTGTAGAACGGCGTCTCTGACTTTCGATCGTTGACGTAGGTCGGAACTTCGGATCCTTTCTCTCATTTGCGAAATGCAGGATACTCCTAGCATCGACCTTTCGACAGCGCGTTCGATAACTCCAAGTGATCTTTCATCCTGCTTACGTGGCGACCAAGTTTCTGCTGCATACGTTAGGGCAGGGATAATTGTCGAGTCGAAAAGGTGGGCACGGAGTCGGATGTTCTTTGTCCTCTTCACTACATCTTCGATGCTCTTAAACGTTCCCCAAGCCGCTTTTTCCTCCTGCTCAACTCTGGGGCTAGGTCGTTCATCATGTTGATTTCACGACCTAGATAGACGTAACTGGAGCATTCGGAGATTTTCGTTCCGTTGAGCGTGAATGGGGCATTAGAAACCCATCCGTTCCTCATGAACATTGTTTTCGTTAGATTCAGTTGAAGACCAATCTTTCCACAGGCGTTATCGAAATCAGTCAACATTCGTTCCGCTTGGCTGATGTTTGGTGTTATGAGAACGATATCGTCAGCAAAGCGAAGATGGTTTAATTATCGACCGTCAATTTTCACTCCCATTTCGTCCCATTCTAATGTTCGCATGACGTTTTGTAAGGTGGCAGTGAATAGTTTTGGCGATATTGTATCGCCTTGTCGAACCCCTCTTCTTACGTCAATGGTGATATGTTGTAGAATGGAGATATTCTGGTCGTGAAATCTTTATAAAGGTCACGAAGGATCTTTGTGTACCGAGTAGGGACGCCTTGGTTATCCAGAGCCTCTATAACCGCTTCTGTTTCCACTGAATAAAAGGCTTTCTTCAGATCGATAAAAATGAGACAGAGTGGTTGTTTGTACTCTCGCGAAACTACAACGAGTCTGTGATGTGGATGTGGTCCATGGTACTAAATCCTTTTCGGAACCCTGCTTGTTAGCATGGCTGTCCTTCGTCCAGTGTTCTGTCGATCCTGTTCAGGTTGACTCGAGTAAAGAGTTTATAGACAACGGACAGCAAGCAGATTGGACGATAATTGCATATGTCGTGAAGGTCTCCCTTTTTGAACAAGAATACGGTCTTGCTGGTTTTCCATTGAATAGGGACCTTGCATTCTGACAGGTAGCGAGTGAAGAGCCGAGCCAGGGTGTTGATGAGAACTGGCGGCAGGTTGTTCAGGTGTTCTGGTCTAATCCTGTCTGGACCGGGTGCTGTTCTTTTTCCACCGACGATATAGCATGTCGGATTTCGGAAGGGAGGACCAGTGGAGCGACACATTCGTCCTCTTTCAATTTATATGACGGTAAAAGGACATGGTTAGCGAAGAGATCCGAGTAGTATTGGTGGATGATTTTCTCCATAGCCCTTCTCGAAGCTGTAAGTGTCCCGTCAGGGTATCGGAGTGCAATCATTTTGGTCTTATAGTTGGCGAAGCCTCGCTGGGCTTTGCGAATGTACTTCCCAGCTTCTGCAGCTTCTGCCATAACTGCTGCTCTTCTCTCTTTAAGGTCTTCTTTTATCGCTTCTCTGCATCATTTCGCAAGTTCGGACGTAAGGTTTCGGTTGCCTGCAGCTCGTGCGATTCCACGTTGACGTATCAGCTCGAGTGTCTGCGGAGACAAGCGTCTCTTCGTGAGCTTAGGACTCTCGGCTTTTATAGCGCTAACGTGAAGATATTCAACGAGTCGATCGTATTCTTCGTCGATGTTGTCGACAACGGTATCTTCACAAGAGCCGACTAATGATTTGAATACATCCCAATGATAAATGCAATAAGAATTGCTATAGCACTGAAAAATCAGGTATTACTTCGTTAAACGGAGACAAATGGATATCAATTCCATTCATTGGACAGGGACATTTCTAGTAATCGTTCGAAAGCTTAAATTTCTGGCTAGGGCGGTACATAGCCGTTATAAAGACACTTTTGTAACGTTTCAGCAAACGAAAAACATTGTGTTTCACACTTTTTAGACTAGTGAGAATCATTTAATAGCGTAAGATTTAAAGATTCCAATGCTACGCTTATTTTCTAGAAAGATCGTTTATCTGTAGTGCAGCAGGGGATATAAGATTGATCACATAAGGGGACTTGTGCTTTTTGGCTGATCTACGGGATGGGGGATAACTGGACGCAGCGGGGTGGAGCGATTTCAACACGGCTATCGGCTGATCGCTCTTCGGCGGATTTCATGTGGAGTGCGATATTTGCTTTCAATTAGGTAATGATTCTCCGCTTTGAAAGAAACTTCAGATAAAACGTATGATTCTGATACTAGAAGATTTTCTCCACACGTTCATGGGCCCTTCGTGTTTCCAACATACTAATAGCTGAATTACGCAGCCGACGTGTAACATGATTTTATTTCGAAATTTACAGCATTATAAAAACTCCTACCGAAAAATGGCTACTTACCGCGATAGCCAGAGATTTGGGCCGTCAAAGATTATCGAATGATGAACGAACGAATGACTGGCACACTTACGGGAAGCTCTTGTCCAGCAAATGCCGCGGAATATTTATTTGTCACCATCTAACAGGAAAGAACCAAAAATTATGTTGCACATATCACGTTTGACGCGATTATATCTTGCAGGATACAGTTCTGTTTATAGACTATCAAAAATTATTTGATCGCGAACCTGAGATATTTCAAAATTGTAATTATACTTTGAAAAGACTTTTTTGTAGCGGTGTAGCGAAGAAAATAGCTTCGTTTCACGAAGCGTACTTTTCGCAGACAGAGCTTTCTCCTCAGACTAATATAAAGTATTCGATGGTGTAAGTTTTGGAGATTACAACAATGTACTTGTTTTCTAATAAGATCGTTTGACTGCTTTGTGCAGGAAAATCAGGAGATATCTACATACACGTCGCGCATTGCTTGTCGGTAAGGGTGCGTGGTCGCTTTGAACAGAAAGAGCGCGCGGACGCGATTCGCATGTGAAGTGAAAACTTTGTTTTGAATCTGGGATTTTTTTTCAGCTTCAAGAGAAAATGTGCATAAAACATATATCTCTGACAGTCAAAGATTTTGTCCTCACGTTCATATGCTTTTCTTCTCTAGGCTTGAGCTGCTTAGGCTTGGGCTTGAGTTTGAATTCAGAAATAAGGCAAAACACATATCTCTGATACTCAAAAATTGTCTCTTCACGTTCATATGCTTTTCTTCTTTGTACCTAAGCTGCTTAGGCCTAAGTTTGGGCTTTGATTTAGTGGCGCGTTTACTTGGCAATAAAATATGAAAATGAAAAACTCAAGTGTTGGAACGATAGTACAAGATTTCTTCTACTATTACATCACAAATTACTCAAAATCTCTGCAAAACGGAGAAAATATCTATGTACAAATCGGTTAGACGGCGGCAAATGAAAAACCTATCTCAGTCACTGGACAGGAACTTTTCACAGTAGTGTTAGGAATTATTCGAAAGCTCACATTTCTGGCTATCGCACCTCGCCTGGTTTTGCGAAACACCTTTTCATTACGTGCGAATTATACGCGTGATAAAAATAAAGAAGCAAAGCGGGTGCGAAACATAATTTTTGATCTGGATGCTACAGCGTTGTGAAAGGGTTCTGCGAAAACCGGCGACGTATTGTTGTAGCCAGAAGTATAAGCTTTCGCATGATTATCAACACTTCCATGATAAGTTCCTGCCCAGCGAATGAGATAGGTTTTCCATTTGTCGCCTCTAACCAATTTCTACCAAAATCTTCAAATAACGAGAATCCGCGCCATAACACGCGACGCATCTAAAACACAATTTTATTTTACACGTTACACCGTTGTAATAAAACTATTTGCAAAAACAAAATATATTTTTGAAATTCCAGACATTTGTCCTTACAGACGGTCATAAGGAAAGAACTCTGCGCTGCAGAAATTACGCTCCACAACGCATGATAATGCGCAATGCGTGTGAAATATATCTTCATTTTCCTAGAGTGTTGTATGAAGGCCTTTCTAAAAAACGAATACAATTTTTATAAATTTTCGAAATGTAGGCTATTCAGTGGTTAGTAATGTAATATAATAGATCACGAAAAGAGCTGTGTTAAGCGAAGTGAAACACTCTACAATGCTCACGAAACACTTTGTATAATAATTTAAGAGAACCATCAGAATGCAATACATCGGCGGCGTAGACCTAAAGTACATACCATGATCTCTGAGCTTGTCACGGCTTTCATCTCTTCAAAGCGATGCCTACTGTGGTCTCTCAAACAACACACGGCACATAGAAAATCCTTAAACAGAAAAAAATAACATTTTTTTGCTTGAGATCGTACATATAGAATGTTTCGCGCATGTTCAAATTATGCTCAGATTTCTCTAGTAGCTAACAGAAAGAAGTCCATTTTGTATCACATGTTGTCTCGTTGGTCGTCGAGTGAGACGCACACCAATAAAACTTCTACCGTGTCATAGCGCCTTTAAGAGTAGTGTAGTGAGTTCGCTCTTTGAAGGGCTTCATTGAGCATTATATTTTTGTTCTAGGTTTTTCATTAAGAAATTAGGCCAGCTGGTCCGGAGTCCTTCTTTTGAGTACTTGGCACTCAGGTAGATCCACTCGAGAATGGCTTTTGTTTATCGGTTATCTTATTTTCATGGTATGGCGTGTAAAACAGCGTCTTTGATTTTCGATTCCTAATATACGTTGAAACTTTGACTTTTTCTCTCATATCCGAGATATGGAATGCCCCTCCACTGACTTTTCGATTGGTGCTTCGAAAACGTCAGGTGATTCTTCATTCTGTTTACGCAGCGGTCAGATATTTGATGTATATGCTAGGACAGATTAGTCACTGAGTTGAAAGGGTAGGCACGAAGGCAAGTGTTCATCGTTTTCGTCGTTACACCCTCAATGGTCTTAATCGCTCCTCAGGCCGTTCGCTTCCTTCTGCTCAAATTTGAAGCTATGTCGTTTTTCATGTTGGCCTTCCGACTTATATAGACGTAAATGAAATATTTGGAGGTATTCTTTCCGTTGAGCGTAGATGGGGCATTGAAAGCAACTCATTCCTTACAAACATTGATTTTGTAAGATTTAATTGCTTTGCTCGCGTGACTTGTGGAGGTTGGCCAGTGAATGATTTTAAAGAATGGTTTACCTTTGTCGGATTCTGCGCCGTGATAATATCGTTACAGAATGATTGACCATGAAGTCTTCATAAAGTTTACAAAAAATCCTTTCATAGTGAGAATGGAAGGCTGACTGTTTAGACATCTATTATTTCTTCTGCTTCAGATGAATGAAAAGCCAATTCTAAACTAGTGAAAGTGAGGCAGAGCGAAGCGTTAATCTACTTTCGCGAAATTTCAGTGAATTTTGCTATCGTGTGGATGTAGTCTACAGTACTGGAATCTTTTAGAACCTTATTTGTTCACACGGTTATCCTTCGCCCAGTGTCCTTCCAGTCATGTTCAAAATGACTTAAGTGAGGAGCTGATAGACGACAGACAGCAAGCAACTTGGGCGATAGGTGGTAATGAGGTGAACGCCAGTAGAACGTGAGGCAGAGCTCGACTGTTGATCACGACGGCGAGAGGTTCTCCGCGCTCCGGCTTGTGTGAACCAGGTGTTTCAATTCTCGAGTAGAGGATACCGTTTTAGAAGGGAGTTTCGGTTGAAAGACAAATCCATCCTCTTTCTTTATGTCGAGTGCTTTATTAGGACCACGCTCAAATTTCAATAGATCCTTTCATTACTATTTGAGCCAACTTGTGATGTGGTCTGGTAAGGGCTCTTGTACAGCCCGATACACGTGTTTCGTCCTTACAGACTCGTCAGTCGGGCAGAACCCGTCGTCTTACGATATTTTTTGTAGTCAGTTCCTTGTTTTACGATGCTTTGTTGGGCTTTGCAAGTGCTCTTTCCAGCATATATCTCATAATTCAGGTCCCTTTAAGTGGAAAACCAGCAAGACCGTATTGTTGTTCAAAAAGGGAGACGTTCACGATATAGGCAATTATCGCCCAATGTGCTTGCTGTCCGTTGTCTATAAACTCTTCACTCGAGTCATCCTGGACAGGATTGGCAGAACACTGGACGAAGGGCAGCCATGCGAACGAGCAGTGTTCCGAAAATGATTTAGTACTATAGACCACAGACACATGATCACAAGACCCACTGAGGTTTCACGAGAGTATAAAATACCGCTCCGTTTCACTTTCACTGATCTGTAAAAAGACTTTGATCCAGTGGAAACAGAAGCGGTTTTAGAGGCTCTGGATAATCAGGGCATCCGCACTCGGTGCATAATAATTCTTCGTGAGCTTTATAAAGATTTCACAACCAAAATATCTCCGCTCTACAGCATTATGACCATCGAAGTAAGAAGAGAAGTTCGACAAGGCAATACAATTTCGCCAAAAGTATTCACTGCCACCCTACAAAACGTCATACGAACATTAGAATGGGACGATATGGGAGTAAAAAGTGACGTCAACAATTGAACCATCTTCGCTTTGCTGATGATATCGTCCTCATAACACAAAGCATCAGCCAAGCAAAACGAATGTTGACCGATTTCGACAGCACCTGTGGGGGAAGATTAGTCTTCAACTAAATCTAACAAAACGATGTTCATGAGGAGCGGAACCCATTCACGCTCAACGGTACGAAAATCTCCGAATGCTCCAGTTACGTCTATCCTGATGAACGACCTAGCTCCAGAGTTCAGCACGAGGAAACGAGAGGCTTGGGGAAAGTTTAAGAGCATCGTAGCTGTAGTGAAGAGGACAAAGAACATCGACTCCGTGGCCATGTTTTCGACTCGACGATTATCCCTGCCCTAACGTATGCAGCAGACCTGGTCGCTTTGTAAGCAGGATGAAAGATCACTTGGCGTTATTGAACGCGCAGTCAAAAGGTCGATGCTAGGAGTATCCCGTATCTCGCAAATGAGAGAAAGGATCCGAAGTTCCGACCTATGTCAAAGATCGAAAATGAATTTCGCCGTTCTACACGTCAGGATGTCGAAAATAAGGTGGGCCGGACACGTGATGCGCTACAATGACAACCGATGGACGAGAGCCGTTACGGGTGGGATTCCTCGGGACATGAAGCGCTCTACAGGAAGACCACCGACCCGTTGGTCCGAAATCTTCACGAAAAGTATAGAGGAAAGATATTAAGCTCAGCGAATACCTAGAGCGAGGCGGACTCACTGGACTACTCTTGCACGCGATAGGGAAAAATGGAAGCTGTTGCTGACACGCTCGAGTCACTCAATGAGTGAAGGGACGGCAGGTGATAGAGGTGATTTAAGTTCTTATACAGGACGTATGCTTGTTGAGCTATAATTCGAAGGCCTGATAGTCACGAGTGACTTGTCAGTCACTCTCAGAGTAGAGAGTATACTTACCGGACGCAACTCTCAAAAGCCTCTGATGTGTACCTCAACAGCTTACTCCTAAGCTTTTGGCCACTTTAACTCGTAGATTAAAGATATATAAATTGACAAAATAGGGAGCCCATTAGATAGTGTACCGCCGCATTAAAAAAGCACGTGGTCGCTTTCTCTTTGTGTTCATTCCCTTATTCACCATTAAAGGGCAGGCCACTTGTATTTGCGACTAACCGGGCAGTAATCCTTCTATGTGGAGCTCTGTGGCATACCTTTCTTTGTACACTCTATCCCAGTTCGCTGCACGATGTAAAGAAGGTTTAAGCAAATGTGCGATCTTTAAACTAACCTTTTTACATGATCTGCATAGAAAATGAATGCCGCCATCAATACGGTTAGAACAATTTGTACATATAGTGATATCTTGAGAACCTTCTTCGAATAAGGAAATGATATCTGAATAAAAATGTATAAGCAGTACGCTATACAATAATGGTATCAGCGAATGAAAGCAACTCACTCAGAACATGGAAATTCATTGGCAGCCCACCAAACGGAACATTCGTTGCTTGACGACATGTAGGACATAATACCTGCCGATCAGTGGCCTGAAATCATATTGTGACACTCTTTTAGTCATTGATATTCAAGAGAGGCTTTCAACAGTTTCTCATCATAGGGCACGAATGTGCGTGGCTGAGGTCACGAGAAATAGTCTGAAGTATGGTACGTGGCCAGCCGTAATTACGAGACACTTTTCGTTGCGATTCATTTTCGGATGTTCACATTTATTCAAAAGCCGTCAAGAATTTTTCGCATAAGTTCTTGAATTCCTATTTGATAATACGGACTTTTAAAGTGAAATCATTCCCGTTATGTTTCTTATGCGCGAACAGTGAAGTGTTTTGTTTGGAATTATAGTATTTTCACTGCTTTTTTCGCAGTGTTATTATGTTACTTACACAACTAAGGGAATTGAGTGGTGAACAAAAACACGGCCTCAGGCGGGATTCGAACCCACGTTTCATCCTATCGGGGACGCGTGCTCTACCACTACACCACTGAGGCACATTTGCCCGACCACTCATCCTTCAACATCTCAATGTTAGCTATCTGCCACCAATCTTTGACAGGTTTGGTCGGGTATGCGATTTCGCTTTATAAACCCAGTTGAGCTGATAGCTATTCTAATTACTAATACATCGGAATTATAGTATTTCACTGCTTTTTTTAAAATACCGAAATAGCGAAATCGCATACCCGACCAAACCTGTCAAAGGTTGGTGGCAGATAGCTAACATTGAGATGTTGAAGGATGAGTGGTCGGGCAAATGTGCCTCAGTGGTGTAGTGGTAGAGCACGCGTCCCCGGATAGGACGAAACGTGGGTTCGAATCCCGCCTGAGGCCGTGTTTTTGTTCACCACTCAATTCTCTTAGTTATGTTTTGTTTGGCTTTAAATTTTTGATCGAATTTAACTACAATGAATTTTCAATTAGGTGCTTCTTTAAACGCACGAAGTTTATCCTCTTTCTAATGTATTCGTCATCTTGCCTAACAAGAGATTAGGCATACCGTAGCAGATTCCATGTAAACGCCGTCTCCATCATTAGGGCAAATTTTGCAGTTCTTCGTCTCGCAGAGACGGTTAAAACATGTTATCACGTAAACCAGATTGTGTCATGCAATGAATCGAGGGTCAATTAATGCATTTAGAACGCTTGAGAATATTTCAATTACTGTTGCTGAATTGTTTTTTTTTTTGGCGTGAGCGAGGCACATTTCCATCCTGCGCAATACTGTACGTTTTACCTTTAGTAAATGAGTTGGAGTACTCAAACTAAACGGCTGGTGTATGTTCTCCTGATTTCAAGCTCGCACTTCTTCATCGGAAGAAATGTTGACTAATTCTTAGTATACTGAAAGCAGTAGATAGTCGCTTAGTCTTTTGCAACTGAAGCCTAAGATGCTTTGAAGTGCGGTAGCCTTTCGCATTCGTCCGAACTTGTCCGAACTTGTCCTACTCAAAGTTCCTCGGATAGTCTTTCGAAAACAGGCGGATGAGTTTAATCTATTTCAGCCGTGTGCAAGTTTTCATACCCTCGTACATCCTGCTGAACTTTCAACATGGAGGATGGCTACTTACGGTTAGCTTGCTAGTCTCTTCCATAGTAGACAAAGAGGCGCTTGCTCGTTACAAACCTAACCTTTTGCCACGTGATTCCCAATTGTTTTACTAACGGAGTCATGGACTCGAGAAAAAGCTTGCCAAACTGAAGTAGCAGAAACAGAGGTATCATCTCTTGGAGTCAGTTGCGGGCAGGAAAGCATAAGGTAGCTTGTGAATGCGTTTAATCCCTTATTTGTCATTTGTCCCCATTATACGCAGCATCGTGTCTTCGACCATAGATTTTTCTGTAAGGAAGATTCTTATCCTTTGCTAAGCAACGCAAATTCTTTTTGCTCCAACGCATAAATATAAATAAATTTAGTAAAGAAATAAAACTTGAGAAACCGACCAGTCTCTCGATGCAATCGGAGCAAAAAGTATGGCCGCAAGTCAACTGTGTAGGTCGTTTCATTCGTAGAAGGCAGATCGAGCAGTCCAGCAAATCGAGAAATTCGTTGCTCTTCATAGGCGTACCCATTTCTTCGACAAAAACAAGGATTGAATAATTTGTTTAACAAGCGATTATCATACAAATACAAGCACCAGTTCTCAGTTAACGCTGAGAAATGGATATTTGGAAAAATCACCAAGAGCTGCACTGCTAGAATTGGTCCACGTAATTAATACTTTGTAATTATGATGAAATCAATCAAACGCTTCCATCTTTATTTATTTCTTCTCAAGAAGATAATGTTAAGCGTAATACTGACTGATGATTTGAGCTCAGTATGAATACGGTATCTAGATATTTTTTCTTACTATAATAGCGACAAGTTGGAAATATGCTTAAATCACAAAATAAACCACCAATGTAGATGAAACATGTGTTGCGAAAGTGTTTCTTCAAACCTTGCAATATAAAGTTTAGAAGGTGCTATTTCGGAGAAAGACGTTCGTATAGACTTCGATAGTCGCAGGACAGTATTACAACATTTCTCGTGAGAAGCGCAACAACACATCACGTGCGGCTGTGTTCAGTCTCAGCTAAACAAACCAGCCGCTCTACTTACTTCGCTTATAACGCGTTGTGAGCGATTCTGTTTGTAAAACATTCAGCTCTTTATCCGTGGTTATTAGGCTGTTCACCGTGTCCGTTAACTATCACAGAAACCACCGGATATCACTCTGCTATACTCAAAATTTCTAAAGTTGAGACATGTCTTTTCCGCAGCGATATGATGTTTCTGATACACCTAAGAGAACTGAGTGGTGAGCAAAAAGTACGGCCTCAGACGCGAGTCGAACCCGAGTTCCATTCATACCGGGGACGCGTGCTACCACTACACCCCGACGCACATTAGCTCCCCCTCATTCTTCAACATCTCTGTGATAGCTATCAGCCACCAATCTGTAATAGATCTAGTCGGGTATGCGATTTCACTTTCTGAAACACGGTTGATCTAATAGCCATTGTAAGATGTAATACTCATAATTTCTAATGTTTCGTCTCGGTATGGATGAAAAGCGGGTTCGACTGCTGTCAGAGACCGTATTCTTGCTTACCACTCAATTCTCTTAGGTGTAATGGACACACTCTGCTATAGTTCAAGGTATATGTGATCGCTCTGAAAGGTGAACTACATCCAAATATTTTCCTCATTTCTGTCGTAATCACGCAGAAGGAAGTCATCACATGTACATAGAAATTCTGCATGTTTTGAATTTAACTCAAATGCAGATTGTTAACTGTGAATTCTTTCAGATTAAACGTTCTGTAAACGTTTTTAACGTTCTGTTAACGTGAGAAAAAAAATTGGAAGAAGTCTCAAAGACAACACAAGCATCATGTGCTCCATCCCCGCATTATACATATGTAGTGCAGGCTCGACTTCCAAATATCTATGAGTTTATTTCAATAACCATTAGAACAGATAGGGGCATAGTGCAGAGGTAATGAAGTCGATTATTACGCGCGCGGTTCAGTTTAATTTAGCAGCCTCGAGTTCACCAAATGTGACACTCTTGTGGGATTGAGAAACTGTTATCAGGACTTCTCGTTTGGGTGAAAACACTCTTGCCGGGTGATTCAAGGATATCAATAAGAATTGACTCGGCTGTCATTCAGCGATAATCATGACGAAATCAAAATGAGCAAAGTACGGCCAAACTGTAGCTAAAGTTGCCTTCATGGACCAAGTGTCCATGGAAGCGGATCAAATAAAGTGCTGGCATTAGCGCAGTTGAGATGTAGACAGCTAATGTGAAATGAAAGAGAAGAATAAGTACAGGAGACGGCGAATATTGAGAAGAGCGGAAAATATAGTAGAGCAACTGATTCATCGCAGTGATAAAAAGTAATCTGTTAGTAAACTAGTTTGCATGTAACTCGCAAACTTTAAATAGACACAAGGAAAGTTGTAGTCCATCAACGCAGACTACGTAACATTGCAACTTTTTGGAGACTCGATTATGCGAACGGCAAAGACAAAACTTTCTATACGTTCTTTCCCACCAATGACTCATCTGTTATTATAGCGAGAACCATTCCGAACCCCGATGTTAGAATGCAAGCAGCACAGACCTCTCTAATCAATTTCAAAATAACACAGTCTCCAGTAGTGGCTAGCGTTTTTACCAGCAAAACACTCTCGCCTAAGAATCAAATCTATTAGAAAAACCATTTTTGTAAATCATTAAAAAACTATATCAAAAGATCGACTGTTTTTAAAACCCCCAAAAAAACAATCATTCTTTTTTTGGGATTATATTGAATGTTTTTTGGGGTTTCAAAAAACAGTCGATCTTTGATATAGTTTTGATCTAACAGCAAAAATCTATCGACTGAGAGGTGGTGATGGTACAGTGTCATAGTACACTGTGCCCATCACCACATACGCCACCCTCCTTGCTTCAATGCAGGGCCTGAATGTGGGGCGGGGGTCAACTGATGAGGAGGACGAACCTCCGAAACACCGGTTGTATGACACGGGCGTACCAACCCTTTTTTTGAGCTTAAATCATTCTTTTTTTGACATTAAAAAACTGTACACTATTGACCGAACTTTCTGCGGACGATAACAATTACAAGATTTGTGTTAGATAGGCTATTGATTGACTGCAAGAAGTGTAGAAAAAAAGCTCTATACTTCAGAAGTCAGCTAACAGAATGAAGATGACCTCTACATATATCACACGGGCAACTGTGCTCCAATACAATTGAGTTTTATAGAAGGTCATGAAGTCGTATAAATGGCATGATTATATAAACTCTTTCAGTAACTGACATGATGGACAGACACGTATTTTGTAAAACTTATCGATGCACGGCAATGCAGCAGTTTTTTCGCTGGCATTTGTAGATTTAACTAATGTCTGTCATCGAGATGGCTCTCTCTCTGAGCAGCGTGGTAGTAATGATAATATTAGCAGTTTTTATATGATTAGAAGCACTATCGAACTGTACGGGTCTCGGCAGTTTTTTCCACTTGATTTCCTTACTTGCATCCTTCCCGTTCTACACGTCAGATCAGCGATTATAAGGTGGACCGGGCAAGCAATGCGCCTTAACTACAACCGATGAATTTGAGTCGTATCAACTGGACTTCTCAGGATATCAACTGCACCACTGGAAGACCATGGATCCGATGGTCCGATTCTTTCTTGAAAAGTCTAGAAGAACGCGGTGATACACAATTAATTTCTAGAACTAGTACATTAAGATATCCTTGCACGCGATAAGAAAAGTGGACTATTACTTGTGTCTGCTCAATTCCTCGTCATCACAGTGCTTCTTTTTTCGCTGTGCGGATCCCAGTACTTCTAGCATTCAATTCATAATTCTTCTTCTTGGAAGGCGTAGAATACTGGTTGAGCGAGCTTCTTTGCAATCTCGAGGATAGCTTTGCTGCGGTGTTCCATATGACGGTGCTGCTGACAGCCGGAGAGAATTGGGGGGTGGAACTCAGCTCCACGCGCGCCATGACCAACATCACATCTACTCGGCCACGGCGCCCCCACTATAAGAGAATAGATAATAGATCTATAGCACCCTAGTCATAGATGATCTACGATAAAAACCCAAGTGGCGATTTGATAACGCAGCTGTGAACGATCTGTAGCAAAGCGGAGTTAGTGGAGAATTTGTGTAGTCTAAATTGATTTGGACACAAGAAACTTTTATTAGTTGCTTGTGCGTCGGAATCCTCGTATCAGGATTATCGCTTATCTTTATAATAACAGTACAATACCAGCTATACAAGAATACAGGAATATATAGGAAGATTGCAGAGAAAATGCAAGAGGAACTGTAGTGAACAGGAGAGAGAGACAGAGTCGAAGAGAGGCCTAGAATTAACCTCTGACCATTTATATAAATTGCCAGAAGGCGGATTTAAAGTTAGAGTAAAACAAAGGCAAAGCTAAGTTGGAGACTTCCACAATAAGATTAGAAAGCATGCGTTCACCAATAAGTCACGTGAAAAGTTCAAATACCAAAATAAGCTGGATTGTGTGACAAAGTACAAAGAGAGGTCATTAATGTCACGGTAGTCACGAGAGTGATCGGACACTCACTGTAAACAGATTTCGAAAGTTTTCGAATGCATAGACATAAACATACGAGGATATACATCTTGAGTGTAACAACACAAATTACAGATTAGATTCGAGAAAAGGTAGACAACATTTGTTATATTATGGAGAATATTGCCTACACGATCGTCTCTCACTCTGACCGACATGTTGGGGACTTACTTGTCTGGGAAAATAATAACTTCAACTTGACATACCCGTGGAAGGCACTTTTCCGTTATCCGTACCTTGTTTTGACCCTTCACAAAGAGCCTATTTTTAAGTCATTTTCAATAGATCGGCAATCATTCGATAGCATAAGTCAAAGAAATTTGAACGGCTTACTTCATTTCCAAAAAGACTTTATCATTGCCTTGAAAGAGCAAAAATGAAATATTGTTCCTCACTCAAAGATTTTTCGCTGACCGAAGCATCTCTATCAAAGTTCTAAGAACCGACTGATAGATTAGATAATGAGGATTTTAATGATGTTTTTGGTTTTCAAAACGAGCATTCTCGGTGCGCTATAACACCCGAAAGAACATTGGATTTCACAAAACTAAATCACTTCTACTACTTGCACCTTTCTTTGATCCCTTGAGAAGAGCGCAAGTTCTGTTCTTTCTCAAGTTACACCAATCACCTAATCGAAAAAATTTCAAAGATTTTAATGGTGTACTCTGTTCCCTTTAAGAATGTACTACGGTGATGTAAGAGCAGAAACAAAATTTTGTTCCTTATTCTAACATTGCTTGCTTGGAAAAGTTTTCAACTTATACTTTTATTACCAATCGATAGTGCAAATCTTGTCAATTTCGATAGTAATCTCGGTTTGTCAAAAAGACTTTTTATTCACTGTATTTGACAAAATGAGATTTTGCATATTGGTGCCAAGCCAACAACCTTCTGTCTCTATGTACAAGATTTCGCAACAGATACACCGCTCCACTGCATATCAATTGCCCTTAAATTGTTGTCTGCTGGTTTTCATCGAGTTCCCTCAATTATGAGCCTTTATGCTTTATCAACTACTGAAAAGTTGCAGCCATATTTCTACAAAAACATGGCGTGTTACAAACGGAATGTCTGTGCATGAAAGGTCATTGAATGAAGCTCGCTTTCGATTCACAGACTTTTTGGCGGTGCTGCAAGCATGCTTGAAAAGCCTCTCCGATTTATGCAATCCTTGCTCACCAAGTGCGAAACCCATTCTTCTTTTGGCTGTTACAGGGTACTAGAAAGTTCGTTTAAAAAGCCAAGAATTTGACGAAATTCCTGATATTGATCTATCGATTAGTATCCGAAAGTCTAAAGAAATTGCGTTGTTCAGCAGGAAATCCTTGAATGAGAAACAACATATTGTTTTTTTTTTTCGTTTCGCCGCAATACTAGATCATTTCAAAAACAAAATGGACCACTCAAATTTTTTGATTCAAGCTATCGAATAATTAGCTGAATATTAGAAACGACTACAAAATACGTTTTTTCTGAAGAGTCGGAACAAAGCGTGGACAAACGGATTTGATTCAGTTTTGCAAACCCACTCTTCTGTTGGCTGTAACAGCGTACTACGAAGTCTTTCTTGAGAACCAAAAACATTTTTAGAATTCTTAAGATTTGCTCTATTGATTGATGAACAGAATTATGAAGGGGGAAGCTTTGGTCAACGAGAAATCTTCAAATGAGTAACATAATTTTATTTTTGTTTTTTCAGTGCCGCGATGAAGAGTTTTCGGAAATGAATTTGACCTTTCAAATTCTTTTGATTCATGCCATCGATTAATTACTTGGTCACTTAAAACGATCAAAAAATAAATTTTTTCAAAGGGACGAAACAGGGTATGGCTATCGAAATACTACCTCATAGACTTTCACAAGCTATTTTTGATGCGAAATATGAATTCAATCACTGTTTCGATGATTAATAGAATTTTTGGAACATCCCTCAGTTATTGTTGTCAAAGCCAAGACTTTTATCCCTTGCTGCATTACATTATTCATACGGATTGGGTGTTTCAGAACTATAGCTTATCACTATGAATTTTGTTCATTCATTACTGTAACGCACCTTGCAGATTACGCTTGAGCAGGACTCAAAGTTCTCATAAACAACATACGAAGCTACGACAAACCTGTTGAGCATAAATCCTTCTGCATGGTAGGAACAACCTGAGCAATCGCATAAAAAGGTCTCTTTAGACAAACTGGCATCATGACCAACAAATGAGCTGTACAAGCATCATTTACCTTATCAAAAGTTATCTCCTTATATTTTTAAAGTATTTATTTCTATAATAAACTAATCTATAAAATCGTTACTACTTTTTCATTCTTCAGCTGGGAAGTTACATCGACTATCGAGGCCTCAGTCCTTTGAGAACCAGCGTTGATAGGCAGGCAGTGTCACGCCGTCGCTTTCCCACAGAATGCAACGCCACCATTATCTGTGCATTCATGTCTGACTGTCTGCGCCTGCTTCCTACGGGACACGACTTTGACATTACAGTAGCTGAGTGAAATTTGACGTTGCGTGGCACGGTACGAAAGTAGCGTTTGACTCTCAAAAGGATAAAGTTGTAGAGCCAAAGACGCGCCACAGGCGTATCGTCGGCTGCGTCTTCAGACGATTGACATCTGGAATTTCATTTATTGTTGATCATCCATCTTGAGCAGTCGCTCATCACCTCTTTGTTATTCCATTCAGTTCTCTACTTCTTTCAAGCTAATTTGAGTGAATATTCCTGAGAGATATAATCTGATAAGGATACAACGTGTTTCGAGTTGCTAGATCTAGTACCATACAGGCGCCTGTTTCGCCGTTTTGGTACTCATCAGTAGCACTCTTCCTCTGTTCAGCCAATCATTTGAGGCTAAAACATCCTCTATAAAGGAATCGCCAAAAAAAATCATCTCAAGTCAGATGATGGGATTACCTGACATTGCGGTCACCGGCAGTCGAGCTTGCAGCTTTCACCTGTAGTACTATATGTTCGTTGGTTGTTTAACAGCCTATTCTCTTTTTCCTATTATTTTCCAAACATGCGTGATATTATTTTATGAACCATGCATGTCGTCTGTTGTGAGCACTTATACAGCTCAATACACGTGTTTTGGTCTTGACAGCCTCATCAGTTGGGCAGAACTCTTCCTCTTAACCAATCCTCTCTAGAGAGCCCAACCCCTTTACATAGAGTAGGCGTACTATTTACGCATGTCGTCAAGTGAAATAAATCAGTAGACCGACAGTGTTGTACGCTTGATTGCTCTAGATTGGTATTATGAAATATCATACCGCTCGTTTCGAGTGTTTTGAGACCACGCTCAAACTATTAAATATGCCTGATCGTTATTTTTTGAGCCATGCATGTGGTCTGTTATGAGTAGTTATACAATTCCATACACGTGTTTCGACCTCAGCAGCCTCTTCAGTTGGACAGTGCTCTTCGTCTCTCAATACTTGATGAAAGGGCTGTTTCTCCTTATTAGGACAAAGGCCTTCATTCGCAAG
The DNA here is from genome assembly GCA_019055375.1 of Parelaphostrongylus tenuis. Taxonomy (NCBI): domain Eukaryota; kingdom Metazoa; phylum Nematoda; class Chromadorea; order Rhabditida; family Metastrongylidae; genus Parelaphostrongylus; species Parelaphostrongylus tenuis. The sequence continues at coordinate 653,511 of JAHQIW010003392.1, read as the reverse complement.
AAGTGGATTTATGAAGGATAAGGGCAACCTTTCCTTTCTCATTTCCCCACATACTATGCATGTAGTATGCAATAACCTAGATAAGCATACAGCTAAATTGATAATGAGGTGTGAAGGAAATATGTGCGGCAAAACCCTTGCTCTAGAAATAAATAGATGCTTGGTGGCTCAGTTCTATTTGAAATTTTACTTCCTATGTTATTTGATGCTCATTTTCACTTAGGTGAAGACGTCCTGCGTCGTTCTTTGGTTCATTTTTCGCCATTTTATTAACGTCTCGCTGGGACCCTCGACAAAATTAAGATCTCTGGCCAGGTTTCTTCACAACATTGCGGGTGTTTACCACGTGTACAGTTTTGATGTACAGCTATTGATAGTGTGCAGGACATGTAGCTTCATTTATTCCATTCATTTGCATATTTTTTGGTCGTTATAAAAAACCACTTGTTCTTCCAGTGTCCGCTTTGTTTTTGCTGTTTGCTGAAGTAGTGAACTGTTCTAGTTCTGCGACCCGTACTAGCACTCTGGGATAACCGTGTAAGAAAATGTCAGTAATTGTTCCCAGTGATATTCCGAAATTGCTAGTTAGATCTCACATAATACGTTTACTTATTCTTCTGATGTACAGTGATGTGAAAAACTTTCGCTTCAGGCGGAACTTGAACCCACGTCTCACTCTATTCGGTAACGCGTTCTCTAACCCGTAGCACTACTGACGCGCATTTTGCACATTAGTCTTTCTACGTATACTCATTCTTGTATGATTCTCATTAGAACTACTTTTTTGTAGCACACATCTTTTAATGTGCTTTTTTGAAATGTTTCCAATGTTACAATGGCCATAATTCTTCAGTGTTAGGACTACGTAATCTTCATCGATAAATGCAAAATTGTTATTCTGTCGCCAAAACGCCTTCTGTCGTAGTCAGATAGGCAAACTATGTCAGGACGATATACCCTGTCATATTATATTGTTGTTGAGCGAGGTTTCAACATAGACGACTGCAATGTCTGTTACATAAGCCCACGTAGCATCCACGTGCCATGCAATCGACAATCAATCGCTTCGAAAGAGCTCCAAGGTGGTTGTTTCACCATATGTTGAGTGTGGAAAGTTCATCGTCGACCCATCTATGTAGTGATAGATCCCCAAGGAGCCAACTCAACGAAAAGGCACCATGCAACTGACGACACTGGAAGGCCGAACACGTGTCTTGAAATGTATAAGTGCTATGAAAGATCTCATGAAAAACTCAAAATACATTCTTTCATTATTATTTGAGCCAACATGTCATGTGGTCTGGTAAAGGCTCTTGTACAGCCCGAGACACGTGTTTCGTCCTTACAGACTCATCAGCCGGGCAGAACCCGTCGTCTGTCGATCTTTTTATAGCCAGTTCTCTTGGGAGCGTCACACTCCTCATATATAGTTATCGACGACCTACGTTTTACACTCTATGCCAGGTGTCTATGTCATTCACCTAACACAGAGTGTTTTCGCACTCGATTGCTAGCTGGCTGGTATTTTATCATATCATATTTTACCAGACCACATGACATGTTGGCTCAAATAATAATGAAAGGATCTATTGAAATTTGAGCGTGGTCTTAATAAAGCACTCGAAGGAAAGGTCAAAATAAATTGTTAGATTGTAATGTTCTTGAACGAGGTCTCAATATAGTCGATTGCAATGATTGTTACATATATTGGGACGCATCAAATAATCCATATTATGCAAGTTGTTTCATCGATCAAGCGATGGCGAAACGTTCTCCTTTGATCAGCTCTTCATAATGCATCAGACAAAATTATGCATCATAGATGTTCTTTAAGCCAAATTTATATTATATAATGACTTTTGAGAGCTTATTGTTGGATAAAATAAAGTATAGAGCAGCGCGGAGAGACTGATGGTAATCTTGTGTGCGTTGCACGAATTACCCTATCCATAACTCCCTAAACTTGATTTCACTCTTCTAATCTTTTTGTGACAACTTTTGTAAATTTAATACACACCGTTTTTGAATATTATGTTGCCGCTGCATTACCATTTCAAGATATTTCTTTAGATCACTACTTTAGTGCCGGCAGTATTGAAAGGTATGAGACAGAGATCTTCGTATCGAGCTTCCCGACTGCGATTTGTTAGAGAAATTTTTTGCGTTCTTTGAGATTTGTCTATTCCCATTGTTTTTTTTTTTGTTTTTCCTGAAAAACCATTAGTTCTATGGTTTAGCTCTTATTCCACATGGGACTACTGTACTAATATCTAATTATAATCTCCCAAAAGCACTAGGTCGTGCAGTCTACAGGAGATTAGCATTTCTAAATTCTTCGTTTTTTGTTTTCTACTTCTTCACATTATACATTTAAGAGTATTGAGAAGCATGCAAAGCATTTGGCGCGAGGCGGGAGTTGAACCTATTTTTCACTCCATGCTGGAGCTTGTGTTGCCACTGCACCACTGATGCCACCGCTATGCTTGGAATAAATGATTTAAATAAGAAAGAAACAAAAGATAAAATAAAATAATATGCACTTTGAATGACCTCTCTACTTTCACTGCTTTTTAGCAGTGGTATGATCTTATAAGTACCATCTAAAAGTATTGAGTGGAATGCGAAGCATTAGACGTCACTATTTGAAAACCGTCGAAAATTTCAGGGAACTGGTGTCAACATAGAACAATTTTGGGCTCGCAATATGGCTTCAGAAGGTCTATTTGTAGGAATGATATGTCTGTCGTTTAAACTGCGCTGTCATTGCCGTTTATAGGTTCGTTTTTCAACCTATTTCCTATTTCATTCAGCGTTTGTATCTGAAGATCAGTCGAGACTGTAATAAAAGGATAAAGGATAAAGCTCTCGGCGTTGATCAATCCCTGAGAGTTGCGCCATGCATTCGTCTTCAATTTTTAACTTTGTTCAAGGTGATTGAATGCATATCTGGCCTTCACAATGACTCGTGGTGGCCTCTCTCTGAACCGAGTCAGTGCTGCTTATCCTCCCAGATAATCCTGAGACCAGTCTGGTACTGATTTACCGACCCCGGAGGGACGGATGACTTGGTGAGCCATGTGTGCGAGATCAAACCAACGACCTCGTATCCTCTAACCACTGCGCCACATGTGCTCTCAGACTGCTGTATATTCCAAAAATATGAAACTTGTGTTTTAACTGGATTAATAATATCTAATGGCGCCCAGACGTTGATCCCTAACAATTAGGTGATACACTCCAACTGGACATGGGAACCGCGTGAGTAAATTATTGATTGTAATTTTCTTTATTGTTTTTCACTACGCAGTTCTTCAGATGTTGTATTATCAATTGCTAGCATAATTGTGAACACGAAAAATTTCACTGTTGATAATTTTAGCAGAGCTTTGCAACAAAACAAGTCACTACTTTGTGTTAATATCTACTTATGCGCAGGCTAGTAACCCGAAAAAATGATTATACCTCATCGTGAATATTTTTACATAAAAAAGCTTTTAACGAGAATTTAACGTGCTTAAATTGTGATAATTTAAAAGTCCGACTTCTCTAAACTTTGACACGAGTAGAAAATGAAAATTTTGCTACAAATTGTCCTTTTCTTCAGTTCAAAGTTGCAGGAAGTTGGCACTTCTTCTTTGAAAGTTGTGGCTAACATTTCGGCGACATCGCCTTCGTCGAGCCTTCCTAAATCTTTCAAAAGAGAAGTCACCGAGTTTATGTGACACACTGTGAGAAAAGGACAGTTTGTAAGAAAGTTGGATTGATCCATAACAACAACGCACATTTTGAGGAATTTCTTTTCTTACTCCCAATGTAAAAATTGCAAGTCGTTTTTTCTGATTTACTTTATCGCTTCCTATCGCATTATAGTCTGCCCTTATGTGGAATGAGTAGCAATGAAATATCTACATCCATCGTGTTTTCGTGTGTGAATGTGGATTTATCAACCACAGCACCTAGAAAATAATCAGCGCAGTCGCGTGAGTGTTTTTCATTCCTATAAAACCTTTTTTCGTCGTTAGTACATACGAATTTTTTTTATTATTACGGTAGTGTCCATTTGCAGAAGCATATATGAAGCAATCCTCCATCGTAAATATTGGTAGACCATGGGAGATATTGAAGATCCACTGGAGACTGACAATGAAAGAAAACGAAAGGGAAGTTTGTGGAAAGAAATCCGCGGACGGTATCATCAAAACTTACTCTTTCAAAGACACCAATGTGTTGTGTGAAGCGTCGGGTAAAATAATTCGCGAGCTCATTCCGCCTCCTCGTTTCAACATTACAACTGCGCCATGTTTCTCATTAGAGCTCTAACAACAGATATCTTTTATTTCGAACGTTAAAACGATACTACTTCAGTGAGAAGTTGAGAACGAAAGCCTCGGTGTTGATGTCTATAAGAATTTCGCTGTGTTATTGAAACTTGCAGAATTTCAAGTTCACATGCCTGTCAATCATTTATTGACATTCTCACTAAAAGCAAAATTTACGAAGAAAAGACTTACAAGATCTGATTGCACAACAAGAAGCGGGCAACACAGAAGTAGTGACACTATTGTTATTGAACCGGTGCTGGTTCGCCGTCGCCCTAGGTTCGGAATCTCATCCCTCCGAGATCGTGAACTTGGTTTCACTTATGTCTGAAACTCATTTGCTCTTCCAGCCCATGTGGGAACACCCTAGGGCCGCTACTATAAGCTACTAGAGTGAACAGAGTGAGAACCGTCAATCAGCAGCTGAATTACACATGACGAACTCGAGGACCTTTGTAAAGGACAAATGCGCAGTGGAGTGACCACCTTGGTCCTAAACTATAATCCAAGCTCTCGATCACGTGGTGTACAAATGCAGGGAAGACGACATGATATTCAATGTTCGAGAATTTTTCCAATCTCGTTGTAAAAACATTCTCACTGGTACAGTAATAAACTTCGTAATCACTCCTTATTTATTCGCATAACTACGACTTCGTTACTACAGCTTGTTGCCTGGCTTGTCTTGTCCGTAAATCGAAATCAAGTGCACAATTATGGACTACTGTTTTTCGTCCATAAGTGGAGTGCAACAAATCCGCCTACTGACGCGCAAGTTCCTATTCATTTCCTCACATCTAATGTGCCATGATATCCTCGTGCGGTCACTCAACTAGATTCGTTGGCGTCACAGGAATGGCTGCTGTCCACAGGAAACATGGATGGTATTGCGGCACCTTTTTATCAGCTCTATGAAAATTGAACAGTACGTGTGATATCAAATTGAAAACGCTCAAATTAGCTGATTCTAAGAATATTGACCGATCAGTTTTTAAAATGTAAATCGTTGGAAAACTCTCAATCAGATTTGGCTTGAACCTATGCTCCAATCGTGATATCCATAGAAGATACTTTCAAAGAAAGCAAAGAAGAATGAAGGAAATTTAAGAAAGTGAAGAGGACATTCAAGTGCATAACCAGGAAAAGTGCTTACCTTGTTCATCGAGTATTTATCTGTATGTTGATCCTGACAATTTTTTGAGCGATTTTTAGCAAAGAGCATGTGTGGTTTAAAACTGTATAAATGGTGCCGGAAATGACAGGAGAGCAAGGTTGGTTTGTTAAAGGACTTCTTGGAAGGGAAGCTGCGAGAGGAAAGGCATATGAAACCGAAATAGTGCAATTTTTTTGATTAAGAGGTAGAACTGGAATTGTAATTTTTTTCGAAAGCGAATGGTTCTGCTTGAATTTTTCACAAAGGATTGTTAAATATGCATTTCTTCCAAGGAAATAGTCCACAAATCGTTAGATGTGAGTTCTGCCAAGGCTTAGTCTGTCTACGTAATAGAAATCTCTTTGTATAAGCCTTTCAAGAAGTCGATATTGATGTTTTCACTTTTATGAGCCATGAAAGTTCCGACTGCGCAGTATTTTTGAGGATGTAGCTTTGATGATAAAAAGTAGACATTTTTGAGAGTTTTTATTCAAGGTTTACAGAATCTTTTCAGTAATGATCTATCTTGTCGAAGCAATAAAGTTTCCTCAAGGCCAAAATGTTGTTGTGTAAGTATCAACAAAGCTGCTGTGAAATTGTAACGGCATTGTATCAAGATCAAGTTGTTATTTCTCCCCTCTGAGTAGAACATACTATAAAGGTCCTTTAAAAGTAAACGCTAATATAAAGTGCACTTTTTAACAAATGATGAGCACAGACCATAATATCACGTTGAGGGAAAGCTTCTCAAAATCATATGAAAATTCAAAGTTTGAGCATAAATCCGTTCAAACACAACAATAATTATTTTACAAAATGAAACAACGATCTGCAAGCTTCCGGATCCTTTCAACGTCGTTCCGCGCGTTTTGAGAAAAAGAACTCCTGACATGCCTCTTCAACTTGATCAAATGCTTCCTATCGACATCCACGAAGGAAGTATCCCATTGAGCAGAGAAGACATAACTAGAACAAGCAGCATCTGGACTGTAGATTGGGTGCGGTAAGACCTCGACTCCTTACAGTTCATCAGAATTTTCTTCAATTTGATAATCATATAACATGTTGAGGCTTTAAAGAGGTGTGGTATGGCACTAGTAAAGTCAAAACAGACGCCTGTTTGCCCTACTAGGCTTCTCAGCAGTACGTTCTTTCGGTTCTGGCGATCTCTTGCAGGGGAGTACATTCCTACTCATAAGGCAACCGAAGCCAAATAACAAATCACCGCAAGTATTGACTGTAAGAATGTTTACAAGAAAATGCGCAATTGAACGTTACCGAAACCATATAATTTTACTTGCGTCTGGTTGATAGATTTGGTGTTTATTGCCGTAGCGCCGAAACTTTATGGAATAACCTAATATATAAAGAATTGAAACGCTGTGATTTTGACAACAGTCTCAAGAAATAATATGACTGCGAAAAAGAAAATGCAAGAGCTTTGATGTCGCAATGAATGACACGTGAGCTAATCAAGTATCTGAAGTTCAACCAAGTTCCCGAAATCTGTTTGTCTCTATGAGCTTTTGAGGTAGCGACGTAATAAGAAGTCTTCGTATGAATCCAGCAAAATACCATCTATTAATGAGACTGCCGCGATTTGTGCTATCGAATGGTTACTGGAAGTTCGAGAGAAAAGCTGTGGTCAGAGTAAAGTACTCGAATGCGCATCACAATTTTTCTCACTACTACAGCACGATAAGAAGTTTTTTCAACAAAAACAAAGCACACCATTGAAATCCTTGAAATCTAATCTATGACTGGTTGTTGAAAGGTAATGACTTATGCCAGTGTTGCAAAATCTATCCACATACCTGTACCAAGTATGCGCACCGCACGTGAAATGCGGTCTCAAACTCAAGTTTTCCAGCGCAGTAGTTTTTCTAAGCTTTTTAAGTTTAGTTTTTTTTTGGAAAACCAAAAGCAGTAGTGAATTTTTCAAAATTTGTGCTATAGAATGGTTATTAAATCTTTGAAACTTATGCTGTCGAATGATTAGTAGTCTAAAGTAAGAGCTTTGTCTTGTGAGAAAACGCTTGGTGTTATACAAATGTTTTCCTATCGCTAAACTGTTAGAAAAGGTTCTTTTCCAAAACTGTCGCATACCGCGCCAGACACGGATATAAGCTTTCGAATGATTACTGGCAATCTTATGAAAATTTCTTGTCCAGCAAATGGGGTCGGATATTCATTTGTCGCCGTCTAACTTACAGAAATTAAGGGCACATTACAAAACTTAAATCATCATTAGCTTGCAAAAAATAATAATAGCGTACTTTACAAGTGCCTGCAATTCAACGTTTTCTCAGTAAGTAGAATACTGAATCTCAAAGCCATTTGTGGCTTTCTCGATTTCACCGAATCATATAAAAGTAGCTAATGGACACCAATACCATGCAGTTATGGATAATCACGTTCTAGCAAGCGTCTTATTAAATACAATAAGTTTAATTTCATTTCTGTTTTCTCTTGGACTTTCTGCTTTACGTCGCTATGAATACGATATGTCTGAGGCCATATGCCGAGATGGCTTATATTTTAGATCACAGGACATATAAAATATTAGGGAAACTATCGCTCTCTAATACGGTTGAGCCAATTAATTTTCCGAGATTTTATACTTGTTGCTCTGACCCTTTCCAAACCTCGTGTACCCACAATTTTTTCAACAGATTTATTCGATAGCTAAAAGAATTGTGGTTTTGATAGTATTTTTGTTTTTTGAAAACGCTTCTTTAATGAGCCGTGACAACGAGGAGAAAAATCCTTTTTTCTTCTGATGCATAGTGTTTCGCATTAGTATTTGCTTGGCTTTCTTACCACACAGAGATTTTTTACTAGAGGTAGAGCATTCAATCGATAGCTGGAAAAATCATGATTCTAATAAAATATATCAGATTTCCGAATACGCTTTTCTACTGAGCTGCAACATCGATGAGAACGCTACGTTTTTTCTTCGGAGTGTGTAGTGTATATTGCACACTTATTTGTTTGACTTTCTCATTATATATAGTTCTTTCACTAAAGTTTTACTAGTCATCAGATAGCATCAGTAACAATGTTTCTAAATGTAAATTTGATTCTTGGATATATTTTTATTGCGCTGTAATAACGACCAAGAGAAATTGCGTTTCAAATTTCATTTGAATCAACGCCGAGTAATAGTGGCACACTAACTTTTCGTGATTTACTAGTTGAGCACAGTGTTTCACTGGGATCTTGGGCAATCATTCGACAGCCAAGGAATTTACAAATCAAACACTAGGCTTATTTTCCAGAAAGGCTACTTTGGTGCGGTGTAGCAACAAAGAGTGTTGAATGGCTTGCAGAGCATGTAGTGTTTTGCAATCATATCTGTTTGGCTTTTCCACCAAAATAATTTTATCAGAGCCTTAATGATCTTTAGATAGCTCAAAATCTGCTAGATCTACTATCAGACTTATTTCCTGAAGAGATCTTTTCGATGTGCTATAATAACAGCGAAGATAAAAAGATATTTTGTTTTCAACGTAAAGCTGGCGTCTGTGTTTGGCTTTCATACATATTTGCTATAAGATTAGATTGCAATTCAATAGAAAAATCATTGCTGGTTCGAAGTTTAATTCAGGAAATTCATTACAGAGCGCTGTAAGAGCTAAGAAAAGTTTATTTTTTTGTATTCAAAATTGTTTAAAATTGCTCTAAAATTTAAAGCTGTTTGTATGCTATGTAGAAAGAAAATAAAAGCCAATATCAATAGAACAATAAAAGAAACTCTGTCCTACCAATGCGTCAAACTTGAAAATACTCCCGATGGGAAAAAATTCTTGAGAAATTAGAGAAAATCGCGCCTCTTCGGCGCCGCACTTGAAATCGCTACGTCCAGTGCTAAGAAGGAGCGCAATTTTAAGTTATTCATCAAGAAACTTTAGCTCTATCTCAAAGAAATGTTTAGACATCTTTTCATGTTCAAATGCAAGACAATTGTTTTTACAAGATCAAGCACCTTTGATGCATTTATATTAGTCTGTAAAGAAAGTAGTGGAGCACTTCAATAAGCATGATAAAACTTCCATGCATATCATGGAAATAGTACAGTTTGTTATGTGGGATTTTCCGACTAGGTACCCAGATATTCTTTGTCTTTATTTTCGCTTCCGCCATGTCCAACGATACCATCGAAGTTCGTGAAGAGCGTTTTGATGCAGCAAGACAATACTAAACCACATACTGCCAAAAAGACCAAAGAGAAGTTTGATGAATTGGACAAATTCGAGGTTCTGCCTCATCCCGCTGGCAGTGCAGATTGCGCTCAATCAGCCTTTGGCTTTTTCTCCAACAATGCAGCACTTTTTGAAGATAGCCTATTTGAATCGTTTGACGATGACGAAAAAGGTCAAAAGTTCGCTCAATGGGACCTTTTCTGCGTGAATGTCAATACGATACATTTGATTAAGTTGGAGAGGCTTGTCAGGTATTTTGTTTTGCTCAAAGCTTGGAGAATGGCGTCAAGAAGATTCGGGCTTGCAGATTGTTAACGAAAGATCGTGGATAACGATGATCTTTATTTTGAGAAATAAATATCGCTGTTTTGATCGAATCCTTAGCTTTTGTCGGGTATTAAGAAGGTTTTACTCATCTTGATATCATTGGGTCTTTTATGAGGTGTGCTATGGCACCCATAAGATACCAGACAGGTGCCTGTTTCGCCCTACTAAGCTCCTCAGTAGTACAGTGCCCTTCGGTTCAGCTGATCCCTTACAGGGGAACACGGCCCTGCTTACAAAGCAAGCGACTCCGAATAACAACAGTGACTGCAGTTGGGCTCGTGAATGGTCGACTAAAACATACCTCTTCATTCGACTGCCTTGCTCACCTCGCCCAAAAACAAAGCTCATAACATATTATGTCATCCTCATAAAAGGCTCAAGACATTTATGTATACCTCATAAAAGGCTCAAACAATGTTATGTCATCACCAGATTAATATTGTTCTTGAGCGAAGTTTACTAAAGCGTTCGAATGAAGAGGTTTTTGTTAGTCTTCTTTTGGGTGTGAGATTTGGCATTGTCCAATTGAAACAGCGTACGCTTTCAACAAATCAATGTCGGGTACTTTTTCTTCAACACATCGTAGACTATGTCCAGCTGCTCTCAATAGAAGTTCAGTACTAGTGGCGCAACCATTCAATTCGAAATACAAGAAACTTACAAAACTCCACCAAAAGTAAATTATACCTTTTGGTCGAAACGGATTATGACGTACAACTGACGGCGAAGCTTGACCTTTTGAAATCGAACGTTTGCTCCGATCGCGATTGACCAAGTAGACACACTTCTTATACATATTCTTGAAATTTGCCATGAATCTACAATAACCGATCTATGCGGAAGAAAATGAAAATTTGATTTTCACATGGATCTTGAAGGACTTTTTTCTCAACCTAGAGAGATAAGAATAATATTCAATAATTGCACGTTCTTTTCGCAATGATTGGATTTTTTTGAAGCACAACAGAATTTGCGACAGCTGGACGATATTTTTAATGTGGAAGCTCTTATAGGAGTCCTTTCTGTGAAATTCATTATTTTTCCACAACAAGGTCTTTACGTAACCTATTCCTACCAAATAACTCCCAGTTGGCACGCGATTAGAAATTAGCGGACATGCAGCACGTGTCAGTTCTGTTAAAGAAAACAGTGCACTTGTACTCGAAGGATTCCGATCATGCCGGGTCATGTAATGATGTGTGGAATGTGTCATGTGTTACGCCAGTCTTCAAACTTGGAAGATGAGCTTTCAAAGCTTACAAGCTAGCTTAACACTGATATGGTGGTAATGATGCGCTATGATACACGGCTCAGAGTTGCGGATGCATTAAGGTGCTGATCACAGCTTAAAAATGGTTTGAACCTGCCCTGAACCACAAACTTTGGCAATTAAACTATCGAATATACGTGAAACATTCGCAAAATCAACAATTAAGATTAATCAAGTGTATCACCTGTCGTCCCGTTGATCGTCGAGTGACTCGAGCGGGTAACAGCAACTCTTCCATTGTTCCCTATAGCGTGCAAGAGTAGCCCAGTGGGTCGTCCTTGCTCTAGGGCTTCGCTGACTTCTATAGCTTTCGTGAAGAAATCGGACCAACGGGTCGGTGGTCTTCTCTCTAGAGCGCTTGATGTCCCAAGAAATCCAGTCGGTAACGGCTCTCGTCCATCGGTTGTCGTTGAAGCGCATCACGTGTCCGGCTCACCTTATTTTCGATATGGCGTGTAGAACGGCGTCTCTGATTTTCGATCGTTGACGTAGGTCGGAACTTTGAATCCTTTCTCTCATTTGCGAGATACGGGATACTCCTAGCATCGGCCTTTCGACTGCGCGTTCAATAATGCAAGTGATCTTTCATCCTGCTTGACGTAACGACCTCGTTCCTGCTGTATACGTTAGGCAGGGACAATCGTCGAGTCGAAAAGGTGGGCACGGAGTCGGATGTTCTTAGTCTTCTTCACTACATCTTCAATGCTCTTAAACGCTCCTCAAGCCGCTCGTTTCCTCCTGCTTAACTCTGGAGCTAGGTCATTCATCATGTTGATTTCACGACATAGATAGACGTAACTGGAGCATTCGGAGGTTGTCGTTCCGTTGAGCGTGAATGGAGCATTGAAAACCCATCCGTTTCGCACGAACATCGTTTTCGTTAGATTTAGTTGAAGACCAATCTTTCCACAGGCGTTACCGAAATCGGTCAACATTTTTTCTGCTTGGCTGATGTTTGGTGTTATGAGAATATATCGTCAGCAAAGCGAAGATGTTTCAATTGTCGACCGTCAATTTTCACTCCCATATCGTCCCATTCTAATGTTTGCATGACCTTTTCTAGGGTGGCAGTGAATAGTTTTGACGAAATTGCTATCGCCTTGTCGAACCCGTCTTCTTACGTCAATGGTGATGTTATTGTAGAATGGAGATATTTTGGTCGTGAAATCTTTATAAAGCTCACAAAGGATCATTATGTACCGAGTAGGGACGCCCTGGTTATCCAGAGCCTCTATAACCGATTTGTTTCCACTGAATCAAAGGCTTTCTTCAGATCGATAAAAGTGAGGCAGAGTGGTTGTTTGTACTCTCGTGAAACTTCAGTGAGTCTTGTAATCACATGGATGTGGTCTATGGTACTAAATCCTTTTCGGAACCCTGCTTGTTTGCATGGCTGTCTTTCGTCCAGTGTTCTGTCAATCCTGTATAGGATGACTCGAGTAAAGAGTTTTTAGACAACGGACAGCAAGCAGATTGGAACAACAATACGATCTCGCTGGTTTTCCATTGGTAGCTTATATACTTACTTGTCCATTCCATCAATGGAAAACCAGCAAGTAAGATCAATACTACACTTAATATTCATTTGCAAAGAGAGCAGATTCTGGGAAAGTATGATCAAGTGGATTGATGGATAAGTAAGTATATAAAAATGTAAGCCAGGTGAGAAGAGCACTCAGTACTTTCCAGGCGTACTTCTACGATGCGTTGGAATTTCTCTACAAGCCACGTCACCCTCGATTTCTTTTCTACTTATCAGAAGTTTTCATGTTGCGTCGGCTTAGTGAATCGTGTTGTGGAACTTTAGCTACTTTTTTCTTATCAAAAATCACACTCAGCATCAATTTTTGAAGATGCTTTTGTTGATTATTTATGTGAGTGAATGAGGTTATATTACTTAAGATACGAGCTTTATAGCTACCCCTTCAGCAAAAATCACGAGCCACACCTGTGGTAAGCTCAGTAGGATCTGAAGCTGGTTAGTCCATTTCAGCTAGCATGATGGTTATGTACTCAACTTATTACTCATGCATGCATAGTTACAATGTAGTTTCGTCCCAAAAAACTTTGGTGAGGGACCCACATTTATTGTTTGTGTACACATCATGATGACAAATAAAACCTGTCTGTTCAAGATAACTCCACACGGTGCACTTTTATAAACGGGATGATCATTGCCCAAGAAATTAAATTTCAGAAATATTATAAACGAAGCTGACTGTGGTTCCAAAATTTCATACGATAGCAGACCATGGTCTCCGCATAACATTAAACGTTCGAGAAAAGGACAGTAAGACAGTTAATTCAATAATGAAATCCCTATACTAAGATAGACTGGGAATCATTTGGAACATTAGTTGATCCTTGGGAAGACAGTTCATCAACAACATCGACATTTGCGCTACTGAAGACGAGTGTCCAAAGTCACTATGAAACGTTTGTTTCCGAAAACATGAGAACTGCTACGCCAAAGTGAAATAGCATGAATTGCATTAACCGTAACTTTTGTCCAAGCTTGTAAAATGCTGCACAGAACCTATAAAACAAAACCTTAGAGCGAAAAGATTAGCAATTATGGCTCAAGCTGCAGAAGCCAAGAAAAGTACTCACAAACACCACCAAAACTCCGCCAATCACAAAACCAAGATTATTTAGTCCGACGGTCTGACAAAAGCCAAAAAAGGGATTGGAGAAGATCATCTGCGAAAACTACTAGGATCTCTTCAATAATCACGTCTCCTTACCCTGATATGAAATCAAAGAGAATGGATTTGCCATTCTACTAATTTTCCCTTCCAAACTCTGCTGTTTCGGCACTGAAGAGTCGTACAGCATTCAATCCAATCAGGATCAGATCTGAACAATTGAAAAATCTTCCTTCAGTTTCATTGACACACTGGCTCGGCTTTTCACAGGTTACCTGTTAGAGTGCAAGGTTTCTCAAGTACAGAAAACCAGCAAGACTGTTTTATCTGTCAGCTAGGGAGATCGTCACAATATAATGGCAACTGTCGCTTCTAATATAGTAAGAAGAACAGACGACAGTCGGAAAGAAAAAATTGTAGAATGGACTCTGTGAGAGTTCACCTGTTTTCAAGGAAGACTACGTACACTCAGGTAGACGAGTTGATAAGCAGAAGTAATCAACTTCATTGAAAGCTGTCGACGTTTTACAGAACTCGATATAAGACTCGCATCAGCCACTTTGCACCATTTAAACCACCGCTATCAACGACTATGGCAAGGCAAAGCGAGAGCAGACTCCGGAGTGTTCAATGATATCGAGGATCTTGTAAGGAGAAGGAACAACAGCCGACCCATTTTACGATTGAACAATTCTCTCTGCCTCAACATATGTATTAGATGCATGACCGCTGCCTAAGTAGGATAAAAGATCACTCAACGTTGTTGAGCACGCTATCGAATAGGTGATGGTAGGAGTTATTCCTATTTTTGAATGAGAATAAAGATCGGAAGTTCTGTTTCACGCCAGCAATCGAAAATAAAGGCACTTACACGCTAGGCTCATTGAGATAAGGTGAGTCGGACAACGGATGCGATCTCATAAGAGCCGATGGGCATGAACCGTTACGGGACTGGGTTCCATGGGATGTCAAGCGCACCACAGAAAGGCTGTCAACTCAATTATTCGACTTTTCAAAGAAACTTAGTAGAGGTACGTGCTCTTTGAAGAATTTCAGCAGCGAGGGAGACCTATTAAGCCACTCCTTAGCGAATAGGATCAAATGGAAGTGTTTCTGGTGCCCATATTTTATACTTACATATACATATATATGTATATATATAAATATGTAGAGCGCATGTGGCGCAGTGGTTAGAGGTGCCCTGCGTCGCACATGAGGTCAATGGTTCGATCTCGCGCTCATGGCCGACCAAGCCATCCATCCTCCGGGGTCGGTAAATTGGTACCAGGCAGGTCTCAGACTTGTCTGGGAGGATAAGCAGCACTGACTCGGTTCAGCGGGAGGCCACCGCGAGTCATTGTAAAGGCCAGATATGCATTCAATCACCTCAAACGAAGTTAGAAATTGAAGTCGAATGCATGGCGCATCCCTAAGGGATTGATCAACGCCGAGAGCTTTTTATCCTTTTTTATATAAATATGTATGTATAAATAGTACATGGGATTTTTGTTAAACCATGTGCAAAAGCCACTTCTGGTTGTCGCACAAACATTTTATACTTAGAAAATACTTTAAAAACTGTCTTTCTTTGACTTTCGCTCACCAGTGAATCATATATACTTTGTTGATCCAGACTTTAGCAATTAGATGTCAAAAGTAGTTGTCAAAATTAGATTTATTCGGCCAATGTCTCGACTCATTTCGTATTGTTCAAAGACGATGATTCGACTATATGTTCGTTGAAAACAAAATTACCAGATGACGGTCACTTTCACAATCAGTCATCCTATAGAAGGGCATCGTTGACTGACGATCTTCATTTGAGCGGTTGTCCACATAGGAAGATTCGCTTCGATCAACAACGAAGGCGAAGAATAGGACCAACTACACAGGACGAGCGGCTTGAATCATAGACTCTGAAGAGGACGAAACGTTTCGAAGTTAACCAAATAAGCCTATACTCAACGACTTCGTGATACAGACTTAATCAGTAAGAATAAATGAGCACTTAGATAGTTCGTGGTTCATAGGTAAGTATCAACCTTCTTTTGATGGAGTGTTGTTGATATACAGTAGATTTTTTTAGATTGTTGGTAACCAGTTGAAGTCTATGCAAGATCCCAACATTCTCAGAAAGGTTGTTTGTTCAATACTATGTCCAAAGGTTATTTGCAGAAAAAGTCCTCACTAAACACGAAGCGACTAACACTCGTAAACAATCAATTTTTTCATGCATCTGGTCTGTTTTGGACACTTATACAGTTCGATACACACGTGTTCCGGCCTTAACAGCCCCGTCAGTTGCACAGTGCCTTTCGCCTCAGAAAATCCCCTCGGGGAACCCAACCCCTTACAAAGAGAAGGCGCAGGCGTACAATTTACATGTGCCTTCAAATAATAAATAAATCACTAAGTGGCAGATGGTGCATTCAGTTGTTCTTGGTTGGTATTTAGGAAAAATCATACACTTCGTCTCTTTGTGCTTTGAAATGAGCGACCAAGAGCATGCTTGGCACGTGTGTGTATTACCTTGCGGTGAGAGTGAAAGTGTATGTTTCCTGATAGCCGAGTCTTCAGGTAGCACTTAATGGTTCTGCACAAAATGTAAGTAGATTTTTGAGTCTTCAGCTTACGAGCCCTCTATAGGGGTACCTGGAATCTGTTAAACAAAAGTTGACAGTCTTGAGAATATGCCAGATAATCATTCTTTGAGCCATGCAAGTGGTCTCTTATTGTGCAACTCATAGGGCCCGATAAAAAAAGATTGATTATCTGGCATATTCGAAATTTGAGCGTGGTCTTAAGAAAACACTCGAAGCGAAAGGTATGATATATTAATGATACCAAGCGAAGAGCAGTCGAGTGTATAACGCTCCCCATTCAGTGATATTTTCACTTAATGGGCGAGTGTGAAGATGTTCCTCGCCGCCTACTCTTAGTATAGGCTACAGGAGCACCACGAGAGGATTGGCAAAAACGAAAGCTACCGCCCGACTGATGGGACTGCCAAGATCGAAAACGTGTATCGGGCTCTATAAGTTGCCCTACAACAGGCCACATGCGTGGCTGAGAAAATGATTAGCTGACATATTGAAATTTGAGCGTGGTCTTTAGAAAGCACTCAAAACGAAAATATTGGAAATGCTTTTCACAAATGAAAGGACTGATAATGAGACAACGACTAGCGCAGTTGTGTTCGCGGCTAGATTAGAGGCAGAATCCATCCTCGATTTCTGACTACTATTCGACTGCAAGTACTAGGCTGATGTAGAAGTAATTGCCGTTTATGTATTAATCAAATTTGCCTTTCGATATTGGAATTGTTCTCGAATGAAAGATGATATGTTTCATATCACTATGTACATTTCCCTAGCTACGTTTTGCTGCTAAGCTTTTTACTTGCTATTTATTTCATTTTTATTTTGGACCATGTAGATGATTTTGGTTGGTGCAAAAGTAATTGCAATGTCAGATCGTGAATTCAAACTGGGTCGCAAAGCGGCTGAGACAACTTGCTATATTAATAACGTATGCGGTCCAGGAATAACGAACGTGCAGTGTTCAGGTGGTTCATGAAGTTTCATAAAAAAGGCGAAAAGCTTCGAAAATGTAGAACATAGCGACTGGCTAGGAAGTTGATAACGACCAGTTGAGGGCAAACATAAAAGCTAACCTTCTCTGAGACTACACGAAATGTTGCAGAAGAACTCAACATCAACCACTCTACGGTCGTTTGCTACCAAGCAAGTTGGAAAGGTGAGAAATCGATTAGTGGGTGCCTCAGGACCAAAATTCAAATAATCGTAGCTTTGACGCGGTGTCTTCTTTGATTATACGCAGCAAGTACGAACCACTTCTCGATCGGATTGTGACGTGCGACGTAAAGTGCGTTATACATGAGACAAAGATCAGCTCTGGGTTGGACGGAAAAGAAGCTCCAAAACGCTTGCCAAGGCCAAAATTTCACCAAAAATGTAACGGCCACTGTGTGGGCTAAACCCTTACATTTGAGAACTAAGATCAACAAACTGATGAATACACCGAGAGATGCTTTACCTGAACCTGACATTGGTCAACAGAAAAGCGACAATTCTTCTCCACGACATAGCCTGACCACACGTCGCGCAGCGAACGTTTCAAAGCTGAACGATTTAGACTACGAAGTTCTGCCCATCTTCCATTTTCGGTGGACCTTACGCCCATCGACAATCATTTCTTCAAGCATCTTGACCACTTCTTTCAAAGAAAACGCTTCTACAACGATTAGGTTGAAGAAATGCTTCACAAGAGTTCGTTGATCTCTGAGACACTAATTTTCATGGCGCAGGAATAAATACACTTAACTCTCTAGCCTATGTATTGGCTGCATAGTTTCTGTTTTAATCAACAAAGATATATCTAAGCCTATTATAAAGAGTCAAAATTCACGGTTCGAAGCAGCATTTATTTCTTCATCAGCCTGGCATATCAACGACTGATTTTCATCTCGTCAGCAGAAGAGAGGGTGCACAAGATTTTAAAACTACCAAAATAACTGATGTACACTACTCTCGTACGAGGAAAATCAAGGTAGATTAGTATACATTCTTGAAAAAACAAATTATGAAATCCGAAAGCGCCCACATCACTGTGTGGTATCGAAAGGGCGATAGTGAAAATATACAGGCTCATTTTTTCTCCTCTCATCCTTAATGTACAAAAGGCGCTCTGTATGAGAAACATTTCTTCATTGATCACGAGTATGTTCACAGAAAAATAGCAGAAAAGGGATTCTTTGAGTATCACTTTATTTCCTTGAAGATTTGAAGAAAAAAGAAAATTCCCAAACGATGTTTAGTAGAAGTGAGGTCCCGTTCATCCTATCCCTTATTCATAACAAAGTTAGTACAATTATAAAACGTTATTCAAAATGTGCAGATCCATAGAATTGGTGGCAGTAGTTGGAGGTCCACCGGACACTCTAGGCACCCAATTTGTAACCGCTCGTATGACTGTCAATGTGAGACGAAAGACTGCTAATTTGCTATAACAGTGGAGGAGGACGTTTATGAGTTCGGGTACAGTTTACCTATCTCGTTGTGAAGCGTGTGGAGACGAGTACATTTTCTAAATGGGTAGACCTCTCTACGTCTGTATAAAGGAACATTTACTCAACAAACTCGAGCCTCATTAGGCAGGCATTTGATACAATGTCATAAGGCCAAAGTTCCTTAAGTAAAAGTCGGTAATTATGTACCGAAACTCAAAGCGTCGATTAAAAAAAAAAATCTTGAAGCGATTTCGATGGTTGCAGAAATGTAAAATGTATAACCTGCATGGATTCGCCTTTTTTTTTTTACTTCTTTAGCAATGATGTGATGTCATAATCATACATCTAAGAGTGCAAAATCGTCGTAAGGCGAGAGATGAGTTAAGCGGGTATGTGCCTTTCAAAGCAATTCCGTTATAGGTTGTTTAGTGACAGCTTCAATAGTTTATATTGATGGAAGAGTGTTAACAAAGCGGTCACATCGGTGGTGTAGTGGTATCAAACGCCTTAGGTATGAGTGGGATGCAGGTTCAACTCTTGTCTAATGCTTAATGTTTTGCATAGCTCTCAATACTATAAAGGTTAGACAATTATAAAATCAAAACGCAGAGAGGAGTGTTCATCACTAATTAGATGCAGAAATCCATCTCGTCGGCCATTTTCAAACCTCGTAACGAGCACTCAATATAGTCTGTTACTCTGTAACAGGGATCGTGAGGCGATGTTTATGATGATAGCACGTGACTGTGCTATCACCATTTTTTTAACTCGATGAATTACGTGGCAGTGAACATATATAATTACATCTCCTCGATTTTTCTCAAATCTCGCTATAAACATTCAATATAGTCTGTGAGAATGTTTGCAGCCTCATTGAGGTTGACAAGTCAAAGCCATACATAAGCAAATGGAAAAAAATGGGAAAATTGTGATAACACAATCACCTGTTATCGCCATAAAAAAATGTTTCCCTAACCCTGCTAAGGGTAGGGTTCAATGTAAAGCGTGGTCCACTCAATGAAGTGGGTGACACCGCCGAAACGTGCATATGGCTGTGTCGTAGCAGCCTCGGTTAGACTTCTAACATTCTCACAAACTGAGTGCATGCGCTATTCAAGAATGAAACAATGAAGATAATCACAATATTTAATTATATTTTGCATCGTTTCCTGCCATAAGGTTAAGGTCGGGCAGTAAAAAAAGTTGAATTGATGAGTACATTATTCTATTTTACTTATTCAGTCTATCCACGCAATATTTTTCCACTATGCATATTCCCGTCCTTCTTTGATTCCGTTCGTTTTTTCGTCTTCTCTGAACATCGTAGATTATGGGGGGGGGGGGGGGGGGGGGGGGAGAAGGGATCGTGAGGTGGGAATTGCCCTTCCATTCCCCTTCCGCTCTCTGTAGCAAGCATCACGACCACTCGACCGCGGCGCCATAGGGAATCGAATATCATTTAACCTAGGGAACGAAACAGGCGCCTGTATAGCGCTAGACCTAACGGCTCAAAGCATACTATATCTTTATCAAGTCTGTAGCACGAGGTTTGTTTGAGAAACTTTTTTGGTTAACATTTCGACGCGTTTTATAAAAAAAAAGCAAAAAAAAGCAAAAAAAAACAAAAAAAACCTCGGAATAATTAATTGTTATATGAAAATCGAGAAAACTTATCTACATTAGCTGACGCGAGGTTGGTAAATTAGTCGTAGAAGTTCGGCTGACGTTTCGGCGACCCGCCTTCTTCAGAGCCTGGGCGTATGTAGTATTGGTCTATTTGAATGACTCAGATGGTCTTATTTATATGCTGCCTAGGTCAGGTTAAAAGATCAAATGAAGAAAGGGAGCGAGGTCTGGTGTGATGGTGACGCATTCGCCCTTCCGGCTCATTTCGGGGTTTTTGGCGTTTATCTAAAATGCCTCAGGAGATTTGCGCGTGAATGTTTCTGATTCCTGCGTCAGGATTGTGACAGTCACATCAAATCGTTGTTGTTGTGTTTTTGTGCCCTATGCAAACCCAAAGGCTTTATCTATTTCAGATTTAGTATCTAGATGTTCTTTTATGCGGATGAAAAGTGGTCTTGGTCTACCCGTTTCGCCTATATATTCTTCCCCGCATGTCTTACATGTTGGCAAATAAATTTTGCCCAATCTCATATAATCCCCACCCCTCCCCGCTTTCTGTTAGGGCAGATTATACAGTTTTTGATGTTGCACAATCGATCGTAAAGTCTATTGCGGATCAGCTGATGGCGTAGGGTGGGGTAAAAGCCGTCAACACATCAATCAAGCCAATCGTCTAACTTCAAGACATGCCATTCTAGTCAGTCGACCGATCCCAATTCTTGACTGCTTTCGTTAGGACTGTTGTACCTTACGAGTCAAGCAAATTACAGTGCGGTCGCACAAGAACGAAAAGTAAAACAGTAACAATTTGGTAGAAATAGTAGCAAATATAGTGGGGGATTAATTTATGGATGTTTTCAACGTAGATTTCTCATCAGTCTCATCATTATTCAACGATTACCTTCTCTTTCCAGCAAACACGTGTATGGAAATCAAAGCTTTACTCAGCATTAGCAGGCAATTTGGAGCTTCCGTTTTGTTTAGAGCATCTAATGGGCGAAGTCACACGCAGTTCATCCAGTCAAACATTTTCGCATAATCATGAAGAAAGAGCTCTTAGTAAATTGGTTAGGTATTGGGTCCTTCTCCTCAAAGCACTGAGAAACGGGAACCTGCCAAACATCAGTCTGTAGTTATTTTATGCAATCCAGTCACATCATCATGTTGGGTTCAGCACTGCCAGTAATTGGTGTGGACTTGGTGACTGATTTTTTTAATTTTTTTTTAATGGCCGCTCCATTCAAGAGCTGATAAAGTGGAGTTTTTGGTAACGGCCTAAAAAATCGTTTCAAAATGTTACGATTGTCGTACAAGGGTACATATAGTGTATCTATCGAAATTGTGCTACTGCTCAAAAAGAAAAAATTGATAGATTGCAAGTCAATTCCCCTGTAACTTCAGCATGAACTTTTTTCGCCTTTAACAACATCCGTGAGCGGTCGGTTGATTTTTCCCCACTTCTGATTTTGATTTTGGCTTAACATTATTTCCGAATCAACAAGTAGAAGGCCCGGCCAAGGATCCGTCACCAAAATTCCTTCCTTGAAAACGACATCCTGAAGACCTAACAACGCCTTTGCAAGGTCACTTCAGGAAACCAAGGAATGTCACACGCACGACCAGTAATATACCATTTGAAATATGTGCTGGAGTCCGCACAACTAGTGAAGACGTACCATCTAAGTGTCTAAGTGTGCTCAGAATAAAAATTTGATCACCTTTGTTTATCAAGCGTGTAGCACAATATGTTGGTAACAATTTTCTATTCGGCTAACGTTTTGACGCATTTCGTCTTCTTCAGAGCCGATCATTCAAGTCGATAGTCCACTGTCGTTTGTCGGATCTTTTCGTTCGTTGTCGAACCAAACCTTCTTTGCTGGAGCATCGCTCAAATGAAGAACGTCACTCCTTCTATACAGCTCCCTAAATACAAGATGAATCTTATGCTAATAAGCTGTTTGTTTTGCTAATGAACTAGTCACCTGTTAGCAGCTACAGCACGTCTGCTCTGTTAGGCAATCTATCTTAAAAAGCGGTATTGTTAACGGCTTATATAGAGCGCCGTAATGTACTTTGAATGGCCTTTTTTCAACTGACATAATCAATCAAGGAAGCTGTCCAGGGAAAATGAGTGAATTGCCACTATCAACAATTAGAGCTCATCAACAAAGCAAATAGCTAATTAGTGTATGATTCTTCATGTACATTGAGGGTTTGCCGAGTGAGATTCTCTATGCGAGCTTTGCTCCCCTGACGAATGTTCGACTGAGCGAGACGAAGTCAAAGATCCACAACGGAGACGAACGACAGTGGACGGTCGCCTGGAATCATCGACTCTGAGAAGACGAAACGCGTCGTCGAAACATTGGCCGAACAATTGTTACCAGCGCCTCGTGCTACAGGTTTGACCAGCAAAGGAAATAAACATTAACTCATTAGCAGGTATTTTAGTAATAAGTTGCATAGCTATCTAAATAGTGACATATTATAAGGCTTTCGTTCATTTTTAGGACATCACGGAATTCTGTTGTTTTGCGATTTAATCTTCATCCCTCTCACTTTGACACCATGATCCCTCTCCCTTTTTTACTTTTACTACCGTTCACAGTAATTCCAGTGGCTTCTAATTTACATTGATGATCATAATTCACACTGATAATTTTAACTACGGATGCAATCCGTACCACCATCTTTGATTTTTGGTCTCAAATATTAGCTCGAAGAAAAGTTCCTTAACACCCCTTGAAAATTCAAAGTTTGTACATAAATCTAATTAAGCAACAATAATCATTCCTGATTTTCTTCTTAAGCCAGAAACGAGGTGTTATATTATTTTTTGTTCAACAGCTGACGTCTCGGCACTTCGCCTTCTTCAGAGCCTGAAAACATCAAGTTGTCTACAATCAAATCAGTCAATCACCTCCATTACTCGTTTGAGAAAAAATTCACCAGACCTAGATTTCGATCGCATCATGCACAAAATCAACTATCAGCATACTCTCTCATTTTTATATGCGTTCCAGTGAGTAATGCAAGTGGGGATCGCCGGAAGGAGAGCACATAGGCTCGTAATGCATCTAACTCATCAAAACAATAGCCTTGTATACTGCTTGTTTCGAGTGTTTTATCAAGATTATGCTCAAATTTCAATACATCTCATAATTACTACGTAAGCCAACATGTCATTTGATCTGTTATGTGCACTTGTAGAGCCCGATACGCGTGTTCGGCTTTCGAGCCTCGTCAGTCGGACAGGCCTTTCGTCTTTGACCAATCCTCTCGTGGGCCCCTACATCCCCTTATAAAGAGGCAGGCGACGACGAACGATTTACACAATCGCTGTCAATTGAAAATCACAAAATCGGAAGTTATCGACGCTCGATTACTCTTTAAAGGTATTTTTTGTCAAAAATAGCCGATGTTGTGATTTTTCACTTTACGGCGATTGTGAATATCGTTAGTCGTCGCCCATCTCTTTATAAGGGAGTATAGAAGCCCCGAGAAGATTGGCTAAAGACGAAAGGCCTGCCAGATTGACGAGGCTGGCAAGGTCGAAACACGTGTATCGGACTGTACAAGTGCCCATAACAGACCACATGACATGTTGGCTCAAATAATAATCATTGAGTCTACTATAGTGACTCAAATCTTGAGTGATAAGTAGGCATACTGCTCTGCGGTTTATATTTGGATCGCTCGTGTTAATCCAAACCCTTCCAAATTCCTTCGCGCTGATGTTTTATGTTCCTATACAAGGATGGTGGCTTCTGTATCAATGTCTACTCCTTCATGCCTCTGTGCTTCTGTGCGTAGCTGGGTGTTTCGTCTAGTATGATGTTTGTCAGCTAGGTGTTCTTGTATGCGGGCATGGAGCGGCCTACCCGTTCGCCAATATATTTATCACATGCTTTGCAAGAGATTAGGTAGACTGTACCTACGCTCATGCAATCACCGTCTGTTCCATTAAGACATATTTTGCAATCTTTCGCTGTACAAAGACGGTCATATAAGAGGTTGCGAACTAATTGGCGCGTTACAATAATCGGCGGCATCTCAATGATAGTTACCGATTGCTCTAAACCTGCTCTTATCAAACAGCGCTCTATAGCTGTACTTATCTCATTTGAAAAGAACGGGAAGATAGACGGGTTTCTGCGTTCATTCGTACTTTTATTCGGCGACGAGTGTCTTCTATAAGCCTAAGCAGAGGGATTATAAATTCGTATGGAAATAAATGGTTATTTCACTAGCCAGTTTCAAGGAATCTACTCTTTGCTAGTCTCACTATACACACCAGCGGCTGTTCAAAACATCTTTTTTAGTAACGCCTTTTTCGTATGTGAGGGATGAGAGGGACGGTAGTGAACCAGGACACTCTTACTACTTAGCTTTCGGTAATGCTTCGCAATGTAATCGTTATCGGTTAACATTATTTGCACGTTCAAGAGAGGAATCCAATTATCTTTCGTCATCTCACGCGTGACAATAATTATTCTTGAAAGTTATGACTATCCTTATCACGATCTTCTGCCAATTATCTGAAAGCTTCAGGATCTGCTCGAATTTGCCATTCCTTAATATTTGCATAAAAAAAATCTTCACATGTCTCTTCAACTTGGTCTCGATGTGTCCAAATTCGTACGGATCTTGGTGAGGCTTTTTGTATGCAAAGTCAAATTGTTGGAGATAATTCGAAACTGCTTTTTGATCGGCTCAAGGTCTGTTGGCAATTCACGAGTGCTTGATGATGTTTCGTATCTAAAACTGCTCACAGATCTCCAGCTTTCAATTTCAATGACCGCCCGGAACAAGGTTGTCTGAACCATTTCGCAGCAGTTACATGGCTCACAGTTCCTTCACCTTCGATGCCACAGATCTCCTTCGGATTGTCTCTCTAAAGTTGTCATTTCCAGCAATAGCGCATCAAAACTCAAAGCTTAATTTTGCCCGTTGTCATCATTTGAAATCCGAGGAGTAATTGAAATTTCATGCACTTTAACTAGCGTTGCCGTGGGAGCTCCTAATTGAAATATTTCTGGGATTTCCCATGAATTTACAATAACCGATATTGCTGGGAAACAAAGAAAATTTAGATCTCATGGTTATTATTTGAGCCAACACGTCATTTGTTCCGTTAAAGGGCTCTTGTGCAGTCCGATACCGTGTTTCGGCCTAGCAGCCAGCCAGATATGTTGAAATTTGAGCATGGTCTTGATAAAACACTCAAATTAGA
Source organism: Parelaphostrongylus tenuis (assembly GCA_019055375.1). NCBI lineage: Eukaryota > Metazoa > Nematoda > Chromadorea > Rhabditida > Metastrongylidae > Parelaphostrongylus > Parelaphostrongylus tenuis. The sequence goes on along the minus strand of JAHQIW010003392.1, from coordinate 627,707 downwards.
AGGTATGAATATGGATTTTCGACTTGTGTTAAAAAACTTTTTTTCCAACCTAGTGCATCAGTAATTTATTGAAAGATGTTCCAATTCCATATCTTTACTGAAAAGCAAATGTGATATGCAAAACTTGAAACCTTGGACGAGAATCATATCCACGTTTCAGTGATATTGGGGCCTAGGGCAGATAGCCAAAGTCCTGGTGGTATAGTGGTAACACGTTCTCTAAGTAAAGGTGAAAGACAGGTGCAACTCTCCCTTGAGGCCCATGTTTTGCATATCAGTCAGCATCTGTGTCGTGTGTGTGTGTGTGTGCTGTGTGTGTGTGTCGTGGTGTGTGGTGTGTGTGTGTGTGTGTGTGTGTGTGTGTGTGTGTGTGTGTGTGTGTGTGTGTGTGTGTGTGTGTGTGTGTGTGTGTGGTTGTGTGTGTGTGGTGTGTGTGTGTGTGTGTGTGTGTGTGTGTGTAAATACTAAATCGTAACCCTGCTAGAAAAAGCACTAAATAAAAAATATCTGTAGATTATATGAAGCCGTTATAATTGATTTTTTTGAATGTGTGCATTTCTGAACGGGAAAAGGATCAACAGATTTTCAGGGAGCCTTCCCAGTATTGTCAGTCATTTGATGCTTTGAATATGCAGTCTAGTCAAGATGAATCGAAATGTAGAGAGGTAGTGAATTAATTCAGCTGCTGTCTTTCTATCTCATTTCCTTTTTCTAACGTCCATTTCTTCTAATATTACTGGAAATTATTGTCTGCTTGAGGATGGCCTGGATTTGGTGGAATATCCGCTGTATCGCACAGTTCAAGTGCTCTACACGCTTCTATCATTGATGTCAATTCCATTGTTACTCTATTTGGAAATCAAACATTTTTTCCGTTCCATCTTTCATCGTAACATAAAGGTAAGTGATATTTGGCAGATATCCACCATTGCTTATCTATGATGTTTTTAAAGTTAGAGGACCCCGTTAGTCAATCTTTTGGAAGAGTTTTTTACAATGAAGGTGGAGCAACCCTGGTGGTCATCAGGGCTTCTATAGTCAAAAAATTCTTCGGCTTCAAAAGCCGACATCACTGAAATACTCTTCCTGATGCAGTAAGAGAGATAACAACAATTGGCTGCTCTATTTCCAGATGATTCTGCTACTTTATTACACTTCGGCGCTGCTTCACTCCACAGCATTCTGCTGTATCCAGGTGAAAAATATGAGAATTTTCGAGATGGTTCTAATCTATGACGTATGGCTTAGGGAAGCGTTTTATTGAAGCATGTTTACGTAAATCCTTTGGCGTATATACTTTTTATAAGACGCAGAAAGGATGGGGCTCACTACGCTTCCAGGGCAGTCGTTTTTTACTGTTCAGTTACCGAAAATGGAAAAAATTGAGAGAAAGCTAGAGCGTAAAGAAAGGGCCGATGATCGGCGATTTTGAAAACTTCTAGACCGCGAGCGCACATTTAGTGTATGCACGTACATGAATTGCTATACCTTGTTATTTGTGTTTGAAGCTGCTTATAAAACAATTTATGAATGATAACTTTTAAGATGAGTCAGAAAGCTAGTGTTTTTCAGTCATATGAAACAGTTAGGTCATTCGCGAGCAGACCTTGTGAGTTCTTCTCGCCCTTCCACATCTATGCTCCTTTCCATATCAGCATTGCTGCCCCATGTTTTGTCATGGTAAGTTGTAACGTCAAAAAAATTTACTACCTGAAGTTTCTTAAAACTTTTTTGATTGTGATGAGAGGTGTTTATGAATAACAAGCTGCCTTTACAATCACTCAATGTGTCACCAGAGTTGCAGAACGGTGCGGCAACTCCATCCGAAAGACCACCCAAAGGCCGAATATATACGGGTTCAATCCTGTGCAGATCTTTTTGTTGATAAGTCACACTCTGTAGCAAAGGTATGTAGCCGATGCACTAAATTATAGTTGAGGTTCAGTGGTCTTGGATTTTGTGGTGAAGGTCCAGTGGTTTTATTGTGTGATCCTAGGATTGTCTCGGATTGTAACCCGATCGATGATTCACGATGGTTGAACTGCCTTAGCGGCACACTGACCTTTGTGTTGTCGCACCTGAGGCTTCTGGATAGTTGCGGCTATTCCCTTTGGAGTTGCGAGTTGTTTTTTGAGGTTTCGCGGGATAACTTCAGACTATCTGATCGATTAAGCTGCCAACTAGTGTCCTAAATTCGCTAACCACAAGTAGTGCCTTTTTTGCGAACATTTTGTTGAACAAACTGCCTACACTTGCATCAACCATTTGGGTAACAGCGTTGATAGGCAGGCGGCGTCATGCAGCCGCATGCGCGGCAGTCACAGCCATCGACCTTACAATTGGAGCACATACTCATTCTAGTGTTGTACTTTAGTAATGACGCACGCTTTTAGTCACTTAGAGAGATTTTGCCATCAACGAAAGATGAAATGAGCATGAACTCTGGTAAGGCTATTTGTGTCTGGCATATGCCAAAACAATTACAAAGAGTGTCTGTTTGGCCAAAATGGTACTGCAGAGTGCAATGAAAAGCCACTTCATCGACTAATCTCGAGATATTTTTAATCATTAGCAAACTTTATGAGTTGAAACTTCTATAAAGATTGAAGAGGGACAAACGATAAAGGATGAAGCTCTCGGCGTTGATCAGTCTCGAAAGATGCACCATGCATTCGCCTTTGATTTTTAGCTTCGTTTGAGGTGATTGAATGCCTATCTGTCCTTGACAATGACTCGCGCTGGCTTACCGATCTATCAAGTCGGTGCTGCTACCGTCTCAGGCAACTCTGGCATCAATTTAACAATGCCGAAGTGATGAAAGGCTCGATGAGCCATGAGTGCGAGATCGCACTATCGACCTTTTGTGCTACGTAGAACACCTCTAACCACTGCGTCTTGAGAAAAAAGTTACTTTTGCCTATCAACAAAACATATCATAAAGGTCCCCTTACAAATCACGTTCATTACTAGGATTTCCACTTCTCAAGCTGTTGAATTATTATTGATAGTCCAATGAAAAAGCTCTGTTGTAAGGAAACTGGAAGATAACACGAACACATTCCACATAATGCGACTACACTCGTAAGAAACATTGGAATTTTTCAAGAAAATTGAACGATCTTCCCACCAAAAATACGTTCTCAGGTGTTTCTCAACCAAAAATTCATCCTAATCCAAACTAAAATTTCACTCTATGATACCAAAAAATCCGCTGTGAAGTTGAGAAATGGACTGCGATTGCAAAACACCTTTTATTGTGTAGTAAAACTAGTATGCAAGTCGAAGCAGAAACCCAGTTTAGCAGGGAGAATCGGCGTTTCTCAAGCTGAGGAATAATTACAGAAATATCAATTAAAAACAGAAACAAGTGTTGTATGCCAGCTGGAAATGCGCTTCATTTCATAGCGATGTGATTTTCTTGTCGAAGCATAAGGAATTTTTTTTGACATATGGACATTATTTTTTACCAAGAAATCTTTGTTGAGGTCTTCTCAAAGCTATCCCATCGTCTCATGATGATGACGTTCCTTCAGAACCTCAGTTAACCTAATAGTTTCCCTTATTTTTATTGGTGTTTGCGCCTATTTAAATTTACGGACCTGTGGACGGCCAGAAGCGACAAATCCTGCAGAGTGTTCTCCCTAGTTTTGAACTTCGCGGATCACCTCCTAGCCATCTTTTCTCCAACCCGTATCATCACTCCAAGCTCCATTGATCCTACGTATCGCTTCAGTAGCATTTCCCGTACGCGCCAATCTTGCATGAGTAACAGGGGACTATTCCCACGCCAGCTCCATCTTAAATCAAGTGCGAGAAAGTTAAACGCCAAGATGTTTGCAACAAAACGCTGATTGTAAGATACCAAAGTCACGCACTTTGATTGCCTCTAATTAATAAATTTGGTGGTTATTTTATTAGTGCCTATTTTATTAGTGCTAAAACTTATGGAACGACCTACCAGTATTGGAAGAAAAATGTTCACAGAAGAAAATGCTTTGTTTCTTAATTAAATAATTATGTGCAGAGCGGACTGTGCTGCTATTTCTTCTCTTCTTAATAACCAGAATGGTGATCAAACAGCAGCGCAAGTTTTAAGTCACGGGTTCTACGTCTTCTCCATTAGCATCGACGGAATATTGTATCGTCAAGAAAATTTTCAGCTGCACTTTCGACCGTTAATAAAGATCTAGCTAGAACAATACCAATCTGCTAATCTGCTAACATTTTTTTAGCCTTTCATGGGGACTGGTATCGCACTTATAGAATGCTAGACACGTGTTTCGTCATTATAGGCTCATCAGTAGCACGATGCTTAAGGTTTAGCCAATCTGTAACCGTGCTACCGACGATCCTATAATGGTGAAGCACGTGTGTAGCACTATATAAGTCCCATATCAGGCCTATAAAAGGTTCAAAGATTTTATCAGACTGTTAAAATTTTCAGCTTGTAGCAATAGCGAGAGTAGTGGCGCTATTATGAGTATTTCAGAAGGGTTACGACTACTTTTAGGCTACAGCAATTGTTTGGTAGAGGGAAGATTTGAAAAAGGTTTAGATTCTCAGTCTGGCAGCGATGTGCTGCGAGAGGACTATGGCGACGGTTCGCTCTAACAAATACGAGAGCAACGGTATCACTCCGGGTCTATTTCTCTGCACGCTCTCGGTAAGAAAAAGGATTTCTTTATATTTACATGTGATCTTTAATCTTTCCAAAACTACTTTGGAAAAAAAAGAGCCACACGCTCAGCTCAGTCTCTAAAAAATCAACCAGTAAACTAAGAGCCTTTCATATTGGTTTATTGACTGATTATTATGAACACAGATTATTGGCGCTGTTGCCGAGGCACACTATGCTTATAACGCTAACGATTTTAAAATGAGGATTTGGTCGATGATTTATGTACCTCCTGCCGCCAATGCAACGTTCAATTACGTCGCTATAGTGAACATTAGCATTAGCTTCGTCTGTATGGTGACGTTTCATGCCTTGTCCCGATTCAACAGAAGACAATGTGCAGTGTGAGTTTTCTATCATTATGAACAGAAGTAACCACTTTTCTAGGTGCTAGTACACATTGCTATCAAGTGAAACCGCGTATTTACGCATTTTGTTTGCTGATACGTTTCTTTGTTCTTAACATGCCTTGATAACTCCATGGTTAACGTGGCGACGTGACAGCCGCCTTGAAAGGGCGTAGTGGCGGGTCGAATCTGTGATACAAAAACACCAGCTTCCATATTTTGCCCGTATTTCGGCATTATTGTGGTTATTTAGTAAAAAATTACTTTTGAACAAGTCAAATTCAACCTAACTTCAGGAGCTCTGCTACGCTTACGGCGCGCTATCAAAATGCGTGAGAACATCGTCACCACTCAGTTTGCTACCCACATAGCCACCATTCAAGTGTAGGTTCAGTGAAATCCTCTCCATCACGTCAAGTACAAGCGATATTCTAGCTCAAAAACAAGTATAAATTACTCATAGATAAAGACTATTTTTGAAAGTAGAACTTCCTAAATTTTTTCCTGTGATCCAGTAAGAATTTCTCTTTTGGGACCTATCTTACTGACAAGGACTTTCGATGAGGCTATTGGTGAACATCCAAGAGGTCGAATTCGAGAATATGCTTTTTTCCGAAAAGGCTTTTATACAACGCTGTAGCGCGAAAAATAGAAATTATGTTCTGCACGCATTGCGCGTTAAGGGGCATTGTCGCTTTATTTCTGAAGGACAAAGCCCCTTTTTCTTAGATCAGTGATTACTCGTTGGGATAAATCTCGGAAATCCTCAAAAACATGTTTGCGTTATAGTAGAGCCTGTCCACAGTTATACAGCAGAAGAATAAAAATGTGTTTTACACGCGCTGCGCATTATCACGAGTTATCGCATTATTTTTCGCAAGAAAAAGCTCTTCTCTTAGGACGGGCAGTATTCGTTCGATAGCGCAAATCTCGGATATATCAAAAATCTATTTAACTTTTGAGGAAGCCTTGAAGCGCTGTAGCACGGAAAATAAGATTGCTTCACATGCGTAGCGCGCACTGCGCTTATTCTCATTTCTTTGAGAATTTCTTCCTTGTTTCGTAGGGATTTTTAATTGTTGCACTGACATTGAAGAACAAACTTTGTTCTATCGTCTTTTAGGCTTAGCTCTCCATTTTCATTTCATATTGCTAGAAGAAAAAATCGCTAATTACCTAAGCTTGTGCATGAAAAGCATTTAAAATTCGGTGTATCAATATTTAAAGCTTTCAAAGCAGAGCAGATAGAAATCCTGAATTTAATGGACAAAAGTCGTACGCCGTATATGGATAGCACTATCGATCCACAACCATACACATACGCACACCTCGGCCGACAAGCAATGCGCGGCATGTTTGAAATTCAATCTTATTTTCCCTTTTACAGCGCAGTAAAATGGTCTAATCAAAAAATAAGCACAGTAATGGAATTGGCGAAATTTACGCTACAGGATGGATACTGATAGTCTAAGGGAAGAGCTTTGTCACGCGAAAAAATACGTGTGTATGAAATACAAATCTAGTTCCCCTGTTTCAGCGCTACGCTACAAAAAATGCTTCCTAGAAAACAATCATTTTGTTGAAATTCTCGAGATTTACGCTATCAAGTGGTTATTTCTAGCGGAAGGGCTCCATTTCACAAAGTGTAGATATGATAATGCGTAAGGCGAGTGGAATATAACTTTGTTTTTAGTGCTTCAACGCTATAAAGGCTATATCAGAAAACAAATTCAATTTTGAATTATACGAAATTTGAAGTTTCGATATATTCTTAAGAGTTTAATGAAACTTCTTTGTCCAGCAAAAAATTGTTTTTTCAAAAAAACCCTGTTGGACGGCAGAAACGAATCATCCCTGCGCTAAGTTAGGAATTTCCGCTATTGTAACATTAAACTTTGATTAGTACACCGTCGGCTTCAACTGAAAAATTGAATAGTATGGTGAGATCTTTTATTCAACTTTCTCTAATTTTATAGACTCATTTAACCGGATCCTCGATAATCTTTGTCTCAAATGCTCATCGAAAAATTTAGTACAATAGACATGCTTTTGCCATTATTTACGTGTACGAAATTTATTTCGTGCAAAACATTACAATATTTCCAGGTCGTTCTACATTTTTTACGAAAGCAGCGGCATTTTGATCAGAGAGTTTGACGAAGTGCTATTCCCCAATAACAAGAAGTTGCACACTTCTCTTCGTCAAATTTGTTATGTAAGAAGATTTGTTAAACATTAGAAAACGGACGAAATGAATAGTTTTTCAAAACGAATTTGCTCTAGGCAAATCCAATCTTCATGTTTCTCCTGCCAATCTACTCATTGCGTCTGTTGAAGCACTATCGACTAAGCAGAGAAAGTAATATTCGATCAATTGTGATGATGGAAGGTAGAGGTGTTGTTGGCGCTCAAAACTATGAGGAGGTAATTAGCAGAGCCTGGCAAGTCAACAAACAGCCGTGGAATTTCGCCAGCGCTCGCAACCCATAATAGAAGGCAGTTTCAATGCCAAATAAAGTCTTAGATCTTTTGTGGCTTTCCATCCTCACATATTAATCATAATCAACAATCGACATAAATTATACTTACGATAACTTTTGATGGCATATTGATTAGCGCGACAACAGTTTCTCTGGTATCTGAGAAATTCGCTGTAAGTTCGTGCAAGCCGTACTAGTCTTCTGTATCGCCTCAAACTGAGCTTCAAAATAAAGGTAATTTCAAAGGTCAATAATAATTAATAATATCACCCCTTGACGTGGAACTTATTCAGTATTCCCTTCCAATAAATGCAAGTCGAAACTGATCTAAGACTTCTATGTAGACGTGAAGATCAGCATAAAAGCTGGAGGTTCCGTAGTTGGAACGTTAGAGGTTTACAGCCACTAAGCAAAGAGAAGGGCGAAATTTTGTCCGACAAAGTTTGATGTTCTACCTGAATCAGTCGTCAATGTGGGCGCATAGTGGTTAAGCGAAGACACAAGTTGATAAAAGACTTAATTATTTTTAAGGCTGATGTTTCGACGCGTTTCGTCTCCTTTAGAGCCGACTGATCTAAGCCAATGAGCGCATGGTGTTCTTGTCCTGAATGTTTCGAATAATGGATTTCTTATTGCCTCAAAAAATCAACTCTAATACATACGCAACCGCTGTAGGTACCAACCAACCAGCAGCTACAAAATCAGTAAAACTTGTCCGCGACTTAACCACGGCTGTATTTGTCTTCCAAGGAAAAATGATAAATTTGCGATAGTGCGAGCAATTGTGAGATTGGAAATAATACACAGTTCAAAGAAGAGACCTTATAACAATTGTTCAATTCATCGAGAAAAAATCTATGTACTATGAACATTGCTGAAAATAATAGATAGTCGGTCTTGAAAATTACAACCAGTGTTGCCATATTGTTGGTGAATTATACCTTTATTTCAAGTGTTCTATTAAGACCACGCTTAGATTTCAATAGGTCTCTTCAATATATTTGAGCCAACATGTCATGTGGTCTGTTAAATGGGCTCTTGTACAGCCCAATACACGTGTTTCGACCTTACAGTCTCGTCGGTCGGGCAGAACCCGTCAGCTTTCAATCTTTTTTAGACAATCCTCTGTGGGTGCTACAGTCCCCACACTAAGAGGTATTGAAGACAAACGCTTTACACTGTAATTCAAGTGAAAATATCAGCGAAGCCACAGTGTTGTACCCCCGATTGCTCTTTGGCTCGTATTTTTATTATATTATACCTTCATTTCGAGTGTTTTATTAGGACCACGTTCAAATTTCAATAGATCTCTTCAATAGTATTTGAGCCAACATGTCATATGGTCTGGCAAATGGGCTCTTGTATAGCCCGATGTACTGTTCCATAGGCGTTCGCTGTTGAACTGCCGGCGAGTGATAAGGCGGAGTTCGGTTCCGTACCACGATGAGCGTCACAACCACTCGGCCATGGCGACCTCAAAATAAATTTATTCATTAATCAACTTTGATTAATCACATCAAATTAATAAATTTGGTGTTTACTGATCTAGTGCTAGAACTGATAAAGAAACATAATATTTTCAGTCCAATGTTGAGAAATTCCAACAGTGCCACGACATTCTGAGAGGTGGCCAGTTTATAATGTTGGCGAGAAGATACCCCTTCTCGAATCGAATCCTCTCTTTACATTGACGATAACATTGCTGCAGAATGGTTATATTTAGATGTGAGATCATTATATTGCTCTCAAAGAATGTTTCTAACTGAAGAGATTCGCCCCAGCTGATCAGAGCTTTTATGATCGCTTCTGTCCCAACTGAGTCAATAGCGTTCTGTTGAATTCCTGAGAGTTAGGGAGGGCGGTTTCTTGTATCACTATACTTAATTGAGTCAGTCCATCGAGCGAATGTGGTAAATAGTGATGAATCACTTCCAAATTTTGTTTTCTCACATGAATGCTGTTCGTAGTGTGCTGTGTCCTGTCAAGCCTATTAGAATGACTCCAGTGATAGGTTCCTAGACGGAAGACAACAATCAGATTAGACGACAGTTGCCAATAACGCGAAGGTCTCCATTTTTGAGGAACAACGCACTCCTATTGGTCTTCCACTGAATAGGGATGCTGGATTTTAACAGATAACGCGTGAAGAGAAAAGCTGGTGTGCTGATGAAAGTGACAAAAGATTATTCAGGTTCTCAGAGCTGCCACCTATTCGGACGAGGTGCCGTTCTGTTCTTTACAAACGATATCGCGTGTGTGATTTCGAAGAGGAGAACTTGTAAAATATTCACTTTTTCCCTCGTGTTCCGCATAAAATCATGACGGCCTGGATAGTGGAGAAACCTGTGTAACAGTAGTAATTAAATCTCTCTATTGCTTTCAAAAAACTGTAAGCACTGTGTTTTGATTATCAGAGTGGGCTTATCTCGATGGGCTTTGCTAGTACTCCTTCTAACCATAGTAGCTTCGATTGGCTTGCAGATGCTCATCCTGACTTTCCCATCTTCGGCCATAACTCTCGCACTTCTCCATTTAAGGTTTTTTATATTCGCTTTTCGGAAGCATTAAAGATCGGACGTGAGTTAGTGGTTACCCATGGCTTATACAATTCCACATTGACGTATCATCCCTCAAACTCATTAGTGTGCCAAATCAACATTATTTCGTTACTTGATGTTTCTACACACTGCCTTTTTCAATATGAAGCGCCTCACTAAATCTCAGCCGGTCAACGTGCATTCGTAAAGAAGCGCGGAAAAACGAAACACCACACATCGCATATCGTTGCTGCGGACAAATTGAAGTAAAAAGTCATATAAAATCATCGACGGGTAATTGATAATTCTAAACAATGTCTTGATTACAATAAAGCGTTCATTGGGTCTCATTAGTTCACAAAGCATTCGTAAAGGAACGCGGAAGTACGAAAAACCACACATCGCATATCGGTGCTGCTGGCAGATTGAAGTCAAAAACCAAATAAAATCATCGATGGAGCGTTCACCAACATTGACGTGGAAATATTGAAATAAAAAAAAACACATAAAAGCATTCGTGGTTCGGATCGAAACTGTTTATTTATTTGATGGTTCTATAAAGTGTTTTCACTAAAATGAAGCTTTCGCTGACCCTCTCGCAAAGGAGCGGAGAAAATCGAAAACCACACTTAGGAGTGCTCAAGCGCCGTCACGTTGGAGTAAAAGATCACATAAAATAATCGGTGGGTCAGATCGAAATTGTTTCGTTATTTGATAATTCTTTAACACTATCATGGAGCGTTCACCAACATTGAATCATTCACTGAGCATTTATATTGGAGAGTGGAGCAATGAAAGCCAAACAATGCACATTGGTACAGCGGACACATTGAGATAAAAAAACATATAGAATAATTAGTATGTAAGATCGAAATTGTTTCGTTATATGGTAATTCTACGCACTGTCCTGTTCAAAACGAAGCGTTCACCAACAGACAATTGTTTACTGAAGAGCGCAAAGGAGCGTGGATATACAAAAACTTCACTTGCACCCTCACTATCTTCAACATTTTAAGACAAAAACGTATAAGAATAACTGGTGATCAGACCAAAGTTGTTATGTTACTCAATGATTTTACACACTTTCTCTGACCCATAATCATTCACTGAGCATTCCTAAAGGAGCGTGGAAACACGAAAACTACACCCAGGAGTTTGATACCACGGACATATTGATTTGCAAAAAAAATTTGTCTCCTGGTGATTTACAAACCTTCAGCTTCCATATTACAAACGTGAAAATGTTATATAAGAGCCAATGGTATTACTCGTTGATGCTGTAATTAATGGCACATAAATTGCGAACATAGCTCATCTCCCTCAAGAAACGAAATTTTGTGCAAAGAATGTGGATCTGTGTTCTGTATCATATCTTGAGATTACGACGACATCTGTTAGGCCTAAACTTTCGATTCATCTTGATTTGGTCTATTTCATTATGATGCTTCCACTTGAAGACTCTCGTGGCCACCGTTAGAAAACGGGCTATTATAAATGTGAATTTCCTCGTATGGTTTCGGTCATGGATTTTGCTGTTTAGAGCATATTCAAACCATGTCATCAAAGTCTGTCGAAAGTACCGTCCCTTCGTGTTAATCGTTCTCGACTACACAAAAGAATTTGACAGCATCGAAACGAAGACAATTATCGCCAGTTCCTCGTCACAGGTGCAGATTTGTTCTACATGCAAACATTGGCTTGCTACTGCTATCAAAGTTTCAGCGCAAAAATACAGCTTCTCCTTCAACCCTCCACATGCCGAAGATAAAAGAGACTTGACAAACTGACACTTTGCCAAGCTGTACACTGCCGCGCTGCAGTGAATGAATTTTTACGATCACGACGAAAACGGCACACGGGTTGACGGAATATTCCCATCAACCTTTCGTTTTGCAAACGACGTCGTCATTTCCAAGGAGCACCAGTGAACCATGCTGCCGATGCTCAATGAGCTTAACATAGCGGAAGAAAGATCGGACAACTTGCGAAATTCTACAGTCAGTAAATGTGTCAATGGTGCATGACGTTCGTTTTTGTCGTCCGCACTTACCAGAATCTTTTGAGATTACCTTTTTTATGATGGGAACAGCCGCAACCATCAGGTAGAGACCTGGAAAATCGTTGAGTGCCATCGAAATAGTAAAAAACTACATGAAAGATCTATAAATCGCAGAACTACAGCTTCGATTATTTATGAAATATACATTAGAGTAGGAACCGTGCCACGCAGTGGTTTCATCCAACATATGCTTTGTCATTGGTTCAATTCCGCATCCTAGGCTCACTAAGCATTCCATCCATCCAGGTTTGCCAAGTTGGAATCAGCCTAGTCTGAGAGGATAACAGCACTGACCTAATATATCATCAGGTCATCACAGATCAATGCAGGGCATATATGCATTTATTCACCTCTAACGATACATCAATACCGAGCTCTATGATTTTACTCGTGCGAAAGCACGCATGTATTGTTTCTCTCGGGGCTGTAGAATCCATGAATTTCTGAATTTCTGACTTAGTGAACAACTGCTTTTTTCTGCTTTGCACAGAGAATGGTATAAACTGTGGAGATAGAACTGAAAGCTCACTAGAATTCAATCAAATGTTATATAGACTTGATCATCGATTTACACATAAAGAATGTTTAAGAGAGAAAATAAGGAGAAGCGTAGATTAGCAAGGGTTCATAACGAGTTTGGAAAGGTCATTGATGCTCTTTTTGGATGTTTTTTTTTCATAGAAATTGATATACCACATAAAAAAACTGAAAACAATAAGACTGGTCAACGGCAAGGAAACAAACGGTGAGGCATTGTTCACGACGTTTAGTCGAACGATCGAACGAACGATCGATTTAAGGAATAAACGCGATAGAAATGATAGTCTTTTTGGGTAGTTCTCCGTTGTGAGTCGACAAATGAAAAACCTATCTCAATCGATGGACAGGAAATTTTCATAGGAGTGCTAGTAATCATTCGAAAGCTTAGATTTCTGGCTACAGACCCACGTCGTCGGTTTTTCAAAACAACCCTCTTATGATGCTGCAAAAATTGAACTAAAATTATGCTTTACACGACTTCGTGTTTTTCTCTTATCTCGCTTATATTTTCTGAACAAATCTCCTTGCTTTGAGTGCTAGCATTCATTCGATAACACAAGTTTCTAAGAACATAAAAATGTGTTTGCTTTCTGGAAAAGCTCTTTTGATAGCGCTAAATTAGAGAGAAAAGATTCATGTTTTACACCTCGCCGGACAGAGCTCAATTTTTAGACTTTTAGTAATCATAACTCGCAATCGTTAGGAGGGAAATTGCGAAGGAGTTTTAAATTTTCGGCGAGCATGTTAATCGGCTAGTAAATGGGGTTGGAAGGTGGGGGGGGGAGGCGAGGGTGCGGAGCAACTGATTGATGCCATGGCCGTTTAGTATGCGGGATGCAACTTGTTATTCAGTTAGGAATATTTTCTTGGCTTTAAAAGAAACTCCACATAAAACGATTGACTCAGATACTACGAAAGCTCCTGTGCAAGTTGATATAATTTCGTGCATCCAGCTAATTATATGTGTGAAAAAGAATGAATGTGAACGGCGGATACCAAGCATGATTTTTATGCTGGATGCTACAGCATTATAGAAGAATCTTTTCGAAAACAGGAGGTGTGGGACTGTAGCCAGAAAGCTAAGCTTTCGAAAGATTACTAACACTCCCATGGAAAGTTCCTGATCAGCGAATGAGATCGGTTTTTCATTCGCCGCCTCATAATGGACAAGTATGCTTTTTGATCGTTCGTTTCAACCTGTGTATTCCTACATATCATTAATTCGTATCGAAAGTTCATCTTCATATTTGAATCAGCTTTGGCCAGATTTTTCCCTAAAGTTCCGAAGAATTTGCATAGTTATTTTACCACGTGCCATCCGTGTCTACCAGTCCATGTGGACGGTGTCGCGAAGGAAATGGTGAATGGCCTGATTATAATTGTCAACGATTCTTACCTCAAACTTGGGTAATTAAACCTCAATCTACACAGCAGTATTATTAACACGACAAATATTAACAACAATAACGGCGAATACGGTAATATGCAACATGACCGAATGATAGTTGCGAGAAATTGTGATTAAGCTAAAGTGGCGGTTCAGTGGATTTTTGTAACTGTTAACAATAATGAGATTGATACGAGGCGGTGGTTCAGTGGATTTATGTATTGATAACAACAATAGGATTGCCACTACAAACGATACATAAGGCTTCCGCGATGAGCTGTGAGAAAATGTGAGCGATAGCATAAAGCGTGAGCTGTGAGTGTGGAATATGCAGCACGGCAACCACGCAGTAAATCCACTCAGCAGTCAGACATTACTGTTGGAAGATGGCAAGACTAATAAAGAACAATGCGTCCTTTCGTCTAATCAGAGTCGCAGAGAACAATGGTGCATTCAATACATTACAACGTGAGAATGTAATGATAAGGATGATCCCTAAGTCCAGGACACGAACGGTAATGATGATGCAAATGGATCAACTTAGCAATTAGACAATCGACATCCGATCAATGTTAAAGTCGCTAAAGCCTATGATCAAGAGTCAGTGTTCAATGAGAACAATCGAAAAAGCAGGAGAGTCATATAAAACCGACAACAAGAATGATAACACGACGACGGAGATGGGTTGACCACCCTCCGCTACTGCTCGGTGGGTGAATGCCCTTCGAGCCCGTTGTCCTCGCCCCGCCCATCGGGCATGGGTCTGCTGTGCCGACGAGACCTCCGCATTCCTCCGACCTATCGATTGAGTCGAGTTTGTCCATAATTGAGTCAACTTTGTCGGACAATCGCAGTGATTCCAAGATTTCTAGATAGCTATGCTTGTGAGAGAATACGATAGATAGACGTAGATGTAATAATTCCAAGAAGAACGCAACGAGAACAAAGTCGCAGGATTCAGTTGCTGCCTCATTTCGTATTAACCAAGTGGGTATTGTGAAAAATGAAATAGGATGTTAGCCATCAGATCACGTTTCAAGGTGGCTGTGCACGAATACTCACAGTATAATAAAGCTTCTTATACAAGGAAAGTTAATCGTGAGGTTAGAAGACACCAAAGATGCATCACGTGAGGGTGAACTAAGATGAGAAGCGCAACCTACTACTAGATATTCCGCCAAAAGACAAGAAAAAGAATGAATCTTCTTTCCAAGACATCAGGAAAACCCCAAATACTGCAGCGCTTGGTGGTATGAGTGAGAAATGGCTGTTGAAATCATATGTCCATTTTAATCCTTTTATACGTTGAAGCGCGATCTGTTATCACAGTACTATAGTCGATATCGCCAGGGGCGCGCGATTTTCGTTCATTAACAAAGATTTTTTTGTTTTGGGAAAATACTCTGGGCTTTATGCATCAGTCTGATGGAACATGATTATCTGCAAGTTTGTATACTTTTTGTGCATTTATAATTCCTATGTGAAAAGAAAGCTCCAAATGTGGAACGTATTTTATTGTAGCTCTCATAGTTAGTTACTGGAATTTTTTTGACTACCAGTTTGAGCTACAAATTCTCAAAGATTTAGGACTATGGAACAATTTCAGTGCCGTCCAATAATAGCGATCCACAGATTTTAGCTGAGCAAATAACGCAAACCGAGTGTGAAACATAATTTCATTTTTGGCGTACTACAAAGGCCTTTTAGAAAGCCAAGCAAGGTGTCGGAATCCCGAGATTTGAGCTTTTGAGTAATTACATAAACTCTAGATAAAAATAGTTATTCAGCGAAAGAAAGCCTAAAGCTGTGAGGTCAGAATGACCCTCATTGTCTGCAAAGGGTTGAGCGGAAATGATATAAGGAAAATCTGTGAATAGCGAGTATTACATTTCGCATACTGAACAGCGAGCTCATCAATCGTCTCCAACGACGAGTAAGCTCTTCATTTTTGTGCATTCGCCGAACTAGTATCTTATTGGAAAAGAACGCTAATTGCTTCATTATCGGCTTTTCATAGGTCACAATACAGGCGAACCTCCACATTAGAGAATGAGCGTGCGATTAGAATACGATTGCAGGCCAGCCTCTTAATGAAATGATCAACACCACCGCTCAAATTTTCCGTTCCTATCGATTTTTCAGCAAGGTTCCCAACTTGATTTGCTGATATGCTTCGAATATTATTTTTTGCCTTGTCTGAGGTTCAACTTCATGCAAAGCGTGGTTCAGTTTAAATCGTCGCTTTGCTATAGCTCGACAAAGAAAACACAGAGTGTCACCTTACTGAAAAATTCATGTTACTCAAATCATTGTCATAAGTCGGTAGTGGTAAAGTTGTCTTCGGTTATGAAATGCTTCCTGACTACTGAGAATGTAGGAGAACTTAGAAAAGTCTCTGCTTAACAAAGCAATCCACTGGGTTCTCCAGTACGTTCGGATCCGCAGCCATTGTATTCTGAGGTCATAGAGGTCACTGAGGGCATCAATAACCACTTTATTTGCCTTTTCTGATCCCTTTCACGGTTTTTTCTCCTGTGTGAATCTCAGTACTCAAACTTGTTTTCCGATCTTCTTCATGAACGTCATAGAATACCGGCCGAAGAAGTCCCCTTGCAATCTCGAGGATAGCCTGACTGGAGCGCTCGTTATCGATTGCCGGAGAGTGTTGGAAGGTTGTGGGATCAATTCTGTGTCGAGGCGAGCCCAACATCACTTGTCATTAGGCTAGAGCCCCCGGCATAGATAATAATCTCAGTAATAGCACGAAGGTGTGATAGCAAGAGTAATCGCCTCGGGGCAAGAAATTGGGTGTGTCTTTCTTTCCAAATTTTTTGAAAAAACAAACCTTATGGTGTTATATCCCTTTAAGGACCATGACAGTCATTGCTTCTCATCATGCGACGTCATATCTCCCTCAGGTGGTGAAATGGCGATGTCACTTCTCGTAGGAAGGCAGGCAGACAACCAGACATGTTTGCACAAATAATGGTGGTCCTGCGACTTGTGGGAAAGCAACAATTCAAAAGTTCGACCTCTATAAACCTCGGCATAATTAACTGTTATATGAAAAACGAGAAAACTTATCTCGATTAGCTGACGCAAAGTTGGTAAATTAGTCGTAGAAATTCGGCTAACGTTTCGGCGACCCGCCTTCTTCAGAGCGTGGGCGTATGTAGTATTAGTCTAGTAGTCTAATCTAATATAGAGACTAATACTACATACGCCCAGCTTCTGAAGAACGCGGGTCGCCGAAACGTCAGCCGAATTTCTACGACTAATTTACCAACCTCGCGTCAGCTAATCAAGATAAGTTTTCTCGATTTTCGTGGGAAAGCGTGGGCGCGACGCCGCCTACCTACCAATGCTGGTCCTCAAGAGAATTTTCGTTTTTTCTTAGCAATCAAAGTAAAAATAAACTGAAAAACTAAACCAAAAAAGATGAGTGTGCACAACACGGTTTAAGGTCCACAGAAATTTTGACTGATTTTCTGTACAATCCTGTGTTCTTTTCTATTATCAGGGCAGGGTTATCTGACAGCAAATTTCTCGCTAAACAAACACTTTCCGAAATTATAGTATTTCTACTGCTTATTTCGCAGTGTTATGATGTTACATATATAACTTAGAGAATTGAGTGGTGAGCAAAAACACAGCCTCAGGCGGGAATCAAACCCGCGTTTCATCCTATCCGGGGACGCGTGCTCTAACCACTACACCGCAGAGGCACATTTGCCCGGCCGCTCATTCTTCAACATCATAACACTTTTCATCGAAGTTTTGGTAATTATTCGAAAGCTCAAATCTCAGAAATTTGAAAAACGCATTTATTTTTCAAAAACGAATAGTCTACTACGGTACTACTTTTCGTTGCAAGACCCGCAAGTTTTGGGCTGATTCTCGAGCGGTCCTGCAACGAAAAGTAGTACTGTAGTCGGCGACTAGTCGGGGCAGAGGAGGTGGAGTCGTTCCTAAGTTGGCAGGCACGCCCAGTTTGGGTCCGCGGAAGTCGGCCGGTTATGTGAGCCTCAAGCGCTCGAATCAAACCATCGACGTGTGCGACGCAGAGCACCTCGAACCACTTCCTCACACGCGCCTCGCAGTCCATATATACCACATATACGCTATATTTGAACTTTGTCTACACATGTATACATTGTGTATACATTATCAATAAGCGCTTAGACTGCTGAATAGAGGAATTTTATGAAAATATCAGATAGATTTGAATAATCTTGGCATAAAAAATCGGCGCGTTTTCTCGCTGTGCGGCAACGGCGCTCTGATGCGACTATCTGCTCCACGCCATTAAACGCCCCCCTCGCTATTATTTTTTCAAATCGCACTTCCATAATTTTCTTTTCGCGGGGCGGTGGCTGTTCCGGCTTCCATCGTTCGCTCGTAGTTAGTTATAATTTTGTACTTATGCATTTTTTTTCCAAAACAAATCGCTTCGTAGGAGCGCATGTGGCGCAGTGGTTAGAGGTTCTCTGCGTTGCACACGCGATCAATGGTTCGATCCCGCGCTAATGGCTCATGAAGCTATTCGTCGCCTCCGGGTAAGGGATCAGCTTAAAGTTCAGGAAGCAGCTGACGACGACGGAGGCTACTGCGAGTCATTGTGAAGGCCAGATATGCATCACGAATGCATGGCGTATCCCTCAGGGATTGATCAGCGCCGAGAGCTTTATCCTTTTATTTTAGCTTTTAGGCGCTTCGCGATTAGGTTTCCTTTCGTTAATTGAGCAAATTTCTCCATGAATAACGTTTGATTTGGGTGTTTTTTTTTATGGCCACGCTTAGAATTAAATATATCTCATAATTATTATTCGAGCCAACTTGTCATGTGGTCTGCTGTGGGCTCGTACAGCCTGGGTTTTGAGCGTGGTTTCAACAAAACACTCGAAACAAACGGTAAAATATTACAAAAATACCGCCAAGAGCAATCGAGTGTCAAACACTGCCAGTCTAGTGATCTAGTTCACTTGACGCCAGTGTAAATCGTTCGTCGTCGCCCACTCTTTATAGCGAGATGTAGGAGCCCATGGAGAGGATTGGCTAAAGGCGAAGGACTTGCCCGACTGACGAGGCTGCTCAAGGCCGAACTACGTGTATCGGGCTCTACAAGAGCCCATAACAGACCACATGACATGTTGGCTCAAATAATAATGAAAGGATCTATTGAAATTTGAGCGTGGTCTTAATAAAGCACTCGAACTAAAGGTATAATGTGATAAAAATATCAGCCAAAGAGCAATCGAGTGCGCAACACTCTGTGTTAGGGGAAAATTTCACTTGACATAGAGTGTACAACGTCCGTCTTCGATACCTCTCTGTGGGGAGAGTAGGGCTCTGAGAGAACTGACTATAAAAAAATCGAAGGACGACGATTTCTGCCCGGCTGACGAGTCTGTAAGGACGAAACAAGTGTCTCGGGCTGTACAAGAACCCTTACAAGACCACATGACATGGCTCAAATAATAATAGTGGGATATGTTCTCCAGATAGTTCAGTGTTCCCATCCGTCAGAAAGATCTATGAAATCCCATATCGAAGGGCAAACACATCGCTGTTGGAGTGAGAAACTCAGAGTTGAATGGGAGATATCTCTCGTACAAAAAGTCCCAGGATTTTTAGAATTGTAAGTAGTGGAGGTTGTCGAGCAGGGCATCTTAAATGTTTCCTACGGCTTGGGGAAAAATGAACGTGTTATTTTCGTCGTAATCCTTCAGGAGAACTCCCAGGCGTTTTGAACTTGTGGTCCCTAGGCGTGCCAACGGCTATGCAATCTATAGGGATCGAAATACATGTTTCTTAGGCTCTTTTCGGTTATAAGAGAGCAAAAGAATATTTGATCTCATTCGGTGTAGCAGAATTTTTCATAGGAGTTTGAGTAATCATTCGAAAGCTTAAATCTCTGGCTACAGTCCTACGTAGCCGGTTTTCGAAATACTTTTTATAACGCTGTAAAATTCAAAATTATGTTTCAAATCGGCTCTGCAATTCGACTCTTGCTTCGCTGGAGGCACGAAAAGCACATGAAAGCAGTGTAGCGAAGATCTTTTAGCATTACAGTCAGACGTAATGTCCGAAGTTTCGAGAAGCAGTTCCCAGTTGAATAACAAGAATCGTACTTTCCTGTGGCCCGCGTAAGAGTCAGTCGATCGAACGGCGTGTTGAAACGGCCCCATCCGCTCTCGTCCCCGCCCACCGCCTCGTAGAAAACCGAAATCGCCCTTGTTCGTGTAGGTGAATTTGATTTCAATTTCCTTGCTGCACTGTGAAGAAACGGTCTTTCCAGAAAATAAGCACAGCTCTGGAATCTCTAATATTACGCTATCGAATGATTACTAATAGTCTAGAATGAAGAGCTCTGTCCGGCGAGAAATATGCGCATGTGAAACATTATTTTATTTTGGATTTTACAGCGTTATAAAAGGATTTTTATCGAAAACCGGCTTCGTAGGACTCTAGCCAGAGATTCAAGCTTTCGAATGATTACTAACACTCCTATCAAAATTTATTGTAAAGCGAATGAGATCGAATATTTATTCCATTTCTTCTATGAAAAGCCGCCGTTACTCACGCGGAAAGATAATAAATGTCGTGCGCGGACATAAAATTGATCAGTATCTCTCCTTTCTTAGATGTAATTTTTACCTAGCTATTCAGTAGGGGAATGCAATGATGTAGAGTGATGTGCGAAACATTTTGCGTCAGGACAGGACTCGAACCCGCATTTCACCCTATCAGACGCGTGCTCTATCCCGTTGCACTCTACCGCCGCCAGTTTTTGCCACCATTCTTGCTACGCTACAACGCATCTATCTGTTGTGTAGAGCGTTGCAGCATAGAAGGAGTGGTGGTAAAAACAGACGTCGGTAGTGCAACGGGTTAGAGTACGCGCCTGATAGGGTGAAGTGCGGGTTCGAGTCCTGCCCTGACGCAAAGTGTTTCGCACATCACTCAACATCATATCACGGCTAAAAGCGGTATAAAAGAATTCTATTTCAAGTAGGAGTCGTTATATTCAGATCTATGCGGCTTGAAATAATTCAGAAGACCAGCAGCGGTTTCGCGAGCAATTGTGGTGAGGCAGTGCTGATTGCATGTCACCTAACGACAAGCTGAGCTTCTGAGTGGATAGTTCGGCCCCTCACCTCACTCATTTTTCGGCTGCTTATGCTGAAGACGAGCAGAAGGAACGCACTTCTGAAAGAGGTATGTGCTTATGAATATAGTAATATATTGGTTCTTAAGACTACACTCAACTTTCTATATGCCTGATCATGATTTTTTGAGCCATGCATGTGATATAGGGCAACTTTTAAAGCTCGATACACGTGTTTCAGCCTTTACAGCCTATCACTCGGGCAATACCCTTCGTCTTTAGCCAATGCTCTCGGAGTGCTCCACTCCCCCACTTAGAGTAGGCGACGACGAACATCTTGCACGGTCCGTCAAGTGAAATCATCACTGAATGATTGCCCGACTGAGGAGGCTGTCAAGGCCTAAACACGTGTATGGGGCTCTATGAGTTGCCCTATCACACACCACATGCATGGCTCAAAAATGATTACCAGCATATTGATTTTCATCAAAGAAATACATAGGATTCTAATACTCTCACGACCGAACATTTCCCTATAAATCTTGCCTAAACTTGCTTTGAATTGGAGCTGTTGTGGGAGCAGATTCGCTTGCTACTCATGCACAAATGACGCGAAGGAGAAAATGCTAATGAATCGCACAAGATTGATGGAATTTGTGGAGATAAAACGGTTGCATAAGGGACGGCCAGAATATACGAAAGTATAGGAAGTAGAAGACTATCTTCTTGATCGATTTGTTGACTTGCACATTGAAACGCAACCATCACACTTCAAGCTGACCTTGTTGTCGCTCAGTCGCGGCAAAATCCTCATCAGTAACCGAAATCACCTGATGATCTGGAAGAAAACCTACTAAGACGTCCGTCCTTCAACCCTCTGCGGACGGTGCTTCTATGTCCACTTTTCAAAAGTGTTTTTCGCTGATTAGAGCTTTTGTACTCAAATTTCATTTGTGACTAGAAAGCTCAAATCTTGGCGATTTCAACACTGTGAGTGGTTCTTGAAAAGGCCTTCTCAGTACGTTGATAGCAGCAAGAATAAAATCACATTCCACACTCGAAGTTCTCTACTTGCTTGGCTAGGGCCGTGGATATCTTCTCATCAATCCAGACTGTTACTCAATCAACTGTACAAATCTCGGCGTTTATCAAGGTAGACATGGTTTTTATGAAGGTAGTCATAGTGCGCTGAAGGAACGAAAAGTATTTATATTACGTCTCACACTTAGAGTTTCCTCGCACATTCTTGGATCTTGGGTCGTCCGCCTTCACCAATTGTGCGAACTCGAGCACACGAAAAATGTGCTGGCTTAGCTTTTTTTGTTCCCTGAAGTCCAGAGGTAAGCCTAGCCGGGATTTCCTCAGGTCGTCACTGCATTAGAGCAGTCTTCGGCCCTTGTGGATCAGAGAGATTATCATCTTGTGATTAGTAGTAGCTACCAAAGACCGCGGTCATTCCTGCTACGGACACTCTTAGCTGGCCTTTCCGAGCGACATCGGACTCCTTCTCAGCTTGTGTGGCCCTGCTGGGTGGTTGAACCCTCCGCTGTATCTTGCAATCGGACACCGAGGAACGCCTTCTGGCCATGATGAGGCGGTAAACTATCTCGAAGGTTTCTCGCATGTAAGAGCTACATATGCACAAATAGTATACGAGCATGTATAGAAATTTATATGGGATTAAATTGGTACAAGAAAGTCTAAGTTTTCCTATTGTTCCTAGACGAACGAAAAGTACCTATTAGATAACGAAATTCGCCACCCCTTGCCAAAATCGATTAAGAACCATCCGCAAAGGACTTACTCTACCTTCTTATCACTGAGCTTATTATCAGTTACATTTGCTAGGGCTTATATGTGGCGGACGACTATCGCCTTCAAGTTGACTCTAATTTGTGGCTAGTTATTCGTACTTTGACACGGAGTTTATTTCCTAATTGTAGTCCTTTGAGAGAAAAATTGGGTTTCCTGAATCCTTGCGCTTTCCGATACACCACATCACTAACCTCTGCGCTACACCACCCAATACCCTCCCTTTTCAAAGTGTATACTTATCTCATGATATTATTATCCTTCCTGTTGATTTAACCCTTATTCGTGGCCGGGAGGTGTTCCTGAGTATCGGACTGCGGAATACAGCGGGAGGTTCAACCTCCTAGCAGGGCCACTCAAGCTGAGAAACAGCCCAACGTCTCTACCCGGAAACTCAGCTGAGAGTAAACCGTATCAGGAATGATCGCCGTCTTGGTAGCTACCAGTCGAAAGGTGGTAATCTCCCTGTGATCCACAAGGGCCGTCGACTGCTCTAATGTGGTAACAACCTGAGAAAGCCTCGGCTGAGCTTACGTGGAGCTGCAGGGAACAAAAGAGCTAGACTGGGGCAGTTTTCCAGTGTTAGGGCTTGCACTTTCAATGAAGACAGGCCGTCAAAGTATTCAAGTAAAGCAAGATAGCGTCAGATTTATATCAGAAGTACACCTAGATACTGAAGTTAGCTCTAGAAAGGTTTCCCCGCGTATTCACTGAAGTTTGGTGATACGGCCGTCATCTGGTTAACGTATGTTTTGATCTGTGCGACTCAATGTGACTCCAGGGGTTCGATCATTTCTCTTGAGAGGTTTCAGTTCTGTCGAGTCCAGTGGTCTGTCTGTGGACGGAATGTTGGCGCTTAGTCGGACTTGTCGTCGTCGTCGCCGTTCCGACCTCCTTCTGGCTCTATTCAAGGCTCACTGCTCAGGTATGCTTTGAGAATTTTTCCCTTTCAGATACTTCTCCTGACCGATCGTGCAAAGGAGAGAGCAATAGAAACTGCAACTGATTCAAGTACGCGCTCCGGAAAGGGTGGAGTGAAGGTTCGAGTCCCGCTACCGTCAAAATTCTGCGCAGGACTCAATATCATTGGATAGAAATACTTTGATATATATTTTTCTTGAAATCTTTTTTCTTTTCTCATCTTCTACTTCCTTCAGTGTGGGCGATTCAGTATATCCAAGTGGTTTTGGAAAGGCTAGGAAGAATTCTGTTTGTACTTGTAAATATTCTCACGGGCACACCGTTTAGATAATTTTGAGTTTCCGACGCTAGTGGAGAGTTATGGTCTCATAATTTTTCACGCCAAAGCCTAAGCGTGCTCTCGTAGTTTCTCATTTAGAGGAATCAATAAAAAAAGCGCTTCAAATTGATGTGATCACAACTCCTCTGTCTCTGAAGGGCGAAGCTTCGAATTATTCACTGAAGACAAGGCGCTCAGAATCCTGCTTCTATAGGAAAGTGCCTGGCTCAGGTAGACAAATTGAGGATGAGGTGGATCGCGATGTCACATTTGACCACCATGCACTCCTCCTTGCGCTGCGTTTGTCGATTTTTGCCATTCATCATGCTCACTCTCGGCTCTCGCTGGAAAACACACTGAATTATTGTCGGAAATCCGATAATGCTGAGTGATGTGGCAAAACTCTGGAGCTCGGTCGGGAGTTGAGTCCGCGTTTCACCGTTCTACGGGTGCACGTGCTAACCAATGAACTGTCTGGGCCCCTGTCCAGCTATCACTTTTTCTGGGACGTAAGGTATCGATCTGTCAGCAGCTGAACGTCAACACTTTGCCCATAGTGGTACCAAGTAGCAGTAAAAATAAAGATGCGTATAGATTCAAGAAATCTTTACAACGTACATCGTACAAATTGGGATTGAGTCAGTGGCAGATTGTCTGAAGTTGTTGGCCTTTGGTTCTATTGTATTATACATGTATTTGCTATTGTCCGTCACTGATTTGGTAGGAGCACTGCGGCAGTGCTGTGTGGCTGACTTTTGCAGTCACTTCATATCTGACTTTTGGTACTTGTCCAAATGAAAAACCGGTCTCATTCGCTGTGCAAAAACTTCTAACAGGAGTTTTAGGAATCATTTGAAAGCTGAGATATCTGGCTACAGCTCTACATGGCCGGTTTTCAAAAAGACCCTTTTATAACGTTGTAAAATTCAAAATAGAATTATATCTCACGCGCGCATGTTTTTCACCGTACAGAGCCCTTTTTTCAGACTGTTAGTAATCATCTGATAGCTTAATGTCTGCTGATTCGAATGTTATGCTTCTTATCTGAAAAGACCGTTTCTCTGCGACGCAACAGGGAGAATAAGATTGATTCAAATGCGCGAGCAAGGTATCGAAGCAGCAATGAACGTTGCGCGATTGTCGATCGGTTTTCGAGCATATGAACGTGTCGAGAAAATCTTTTAGTATCTGAGTGTCGTTGAATCACTGTAGGGAGCAATTAGGACTTTCTGGCCGCCTGAATCTCATCAAATTGACCATAATGATGGTTGATTGATTCGTATTAATGGCAAATTAAAAGTATTCAAAGGCTTTTTGTAGCAGAATTATACGTTTTATGTGGAATTTTCCTTTGAAGCGCTGAAACAATTCCTAATTGAATAGCAAAGATCGTATTAGCATAAGACGATCAAAATCGTTTGATAATTGCGCAACCCCCATTGCTGCCTCAACCAGCGGCCGGTGAATTGGCCAAAGACCACTTCGCTCACACATGTGAATCAATGTCATTTTCCTTGCTGCGTTGCAGAGAAACGATCTTTTCGGGATATAAGCACAGCGTTGGAATCAGAAACGATTACGCTATCGAAGGATTCCAAACAGTTCAAAGAATGAGCTCTATCCGGCGAGGAGTGTGCACATCTGAAACGCACGAAATCCTCTTCCGTAGCAACGTCAAAAAATGTTTTTTTCGAAAAACCGGTGACGTGGGGCTGTAGCCTGAAGACTCAGCTTCGAATGGTTACTAACACTCCTATGAAAAGCTCCTCTCCAACGAACGAAATCGGTTTTCATTTATCGCCTCATAATGGACAAGTACTTGGCTTTTCTTTTGCTGATTGAGCTACCTCCTTTAGCATCCCACATGCATCGACTGCTGACAGCTAGCTCATTTAGATCTTCAGGCTTTTATGGGAACCATTTGTAGTAATAGATCTGGAGAACAAGTGGTTATTGGATTCATATCGCATAGGATGACTAGGATCTGAATGGAAACCCACATTTGACACTGAAGGATTTTCATGGATTTTGAAGTTCTGAACAGCGACGAAGTAATGACCCCATTAATTTCAGGATAGGCTTGTAGAATCTAACGAAAATTCTACGACATAGTGGCATAAGAGAGGAGAAAACACTCAGTGTGAGGAAGGGCGTGGTGGATACGTTTGTGTAAGGTGGAATGAATAGGATAATGCAAGCCTTTTTCTCCGTCCTCTGTGGTTTTTGCTTACTCGAGTAGTTTATTCTGGGAGCGGTTGCCGATTGGGCAGTCATGCTTGGCGCGGCTTGACACGGAATAGATCCCATAGCCTTCCAACATTCTGCAGCCATCAGCGAACGCCCTACGGAACGCTCTGCCCTGGCTATACTCCAGTTTGCAAGGAAGTGTGCTCTCCAGTATTCCACGACGTTCGTGAAGAAGACGAAGTCCTCAAGACGAAAAAGCCGGATCGAATTTAGATATTCTAGGGCCTGAACAGTAGAAAAATCTTCTGTGTACAGATCAAATAAAGTGCTAAGCTGAAGTAATGAGGGTCGATACCGAGTTTTCAATAACTAAGGTCACCATCATCAATGACTTGTCACCTTATTACAAGTGCTGAGAGGTCCAGAGAAAGGGATACCAAGAGCGGTCTAAACAAGAGTTTACTCTGTATCAGATTGTCTCAGGATGAAAAATTTGGTAACTTTTAAGTCGAGTATCAAAAATTTGCTTGATCTCTTATGATTCGTCAAGATTCCAGCCACACAATTATTCAGATGTGTCTGGTTACAGAGGCCAAGGTCTATGGAAATCCGCATGGCCAGTTGTTGAAGCGAGTGGAGAATCACCTACCAATATTAAAAAAGGTTAGACTCTCTCTGTTTATGCCATTAATTGTCCTCTTTTATCTTTAATTTGTCACTTTAGTTCTGAAAATGTAAACTCGTCCGTCGAGCGAAGCGGTGGTAATAAATGGGAGCAACGTTTTTATGCCCAGACTTCTCTTGTTACAATTTCGGCTTTGGGTTATTTTTTGTTGAGTCGGCTTTCGGGTGCAGAGGGTATTTCTGACGATCTTCTTTGTTTTCCCCATAGTTGGGGAACGGACTGTGCTGTGCTATACCAGTTAAATCTTGGTAAACTGTCATAGTATATTGTTCTTAATGAGTGTAGCGCAGTAGTTAGTGGTACCCTGCTACAGTCACGTAGTCGACGGTTCGATCCCACGCCAGGCTCATCTATCATCTATCCGGCGTCGAGGATTAACTACCAGACTTGAGTGAGTCGGTAGCAGCACTGACTTAATAGATCGGTAGGCCACCACGAGTTACTATAGGCGTGATATGCATCCAGCCACCTTTGACGACGGTTGATGAAGTTGAATGGCATGGCCCACCCTTTAGGAAATGGCCAACCTCGGGAGCTCTTTCTTCTAAATTTGTTTTAGTTTGGTTTGAGATATGGCTCGCGTACTTTTTTTGTTTAATTTTTGATCAGTTTGAATCTAATAGGAGTGTTCTCACAACTTTCCATGGTAAGGATCTAGAGAGAAGAGTTCTTAGTCATAGGCGAAGTATACCTTTGTAAGATGTCTCTGATCAACATTTTTTGTACCTGCAAACCGCTGCTGTCATTATTGGATTGTTCTGCCGAACGTTGTCGTTGCGAAAACTCTAGGCAGATTGCTCAGATAGCAGAGGAAAAATGCAGTTGTCTGGTGAAAAAGATCTCGTAGACTTGGCGAGTTGTCTTGGAAAGTTCTGCCAATTTCAGGTATATTATCCCCCTTGGTGGTGCCCGTTTGGTGACCTACAGACGATTGTGAGCGGTGCTTTTCGCCGGTGTCCACAACTTCCTTTTGTAAGGTGAGATTCTATCGCCAGTTAGTAGTTTATCCGAGACTCAAAAGGGCACTACCCTTTTGTTTACATCTCTCTCTCTCTCTCTCTCCTCTTACTTTCTTACGCCCTCGTTCTGTGACCTCTAGATGCCGCTTTTTAGTCTCTGCTTCTACACTACTAGTGATAGCCTTACTGAAGTCTCTTCTATCATAATCTGTCATTTAATGACCATAAAACCCTCTTTAAAGACGACAAATCTAAATTTAATTCGAAAAATAAAACTGGTGATGAAATCGTTTCCCACCTACAAGTCAACCGCGCCGCGCGTCAAACGAAAAATCGTCGCTGAAGCTCTTTCGCTTGCCACTCTCTTACGACCTGTAATCTCTAAAATCTATCTTTGTCTTCAAGTCCTTACCTTCCAGTTCTTTGCTTGTGGTTGTTCCTAGTGTTTAGTCTATTAGGGAATTCTGGATTGTTTCAGGGAAGTGATCGAATTCGCTGACGGCGGTGCATTGGGTATCGACTGGTTACATCCCCCGGATTGTGGCGATGATGCACCCATAATTTTGTTTCTACCCGGTATCGCAGGTCCGTCTTCACTCCTTACGGCTCCATTTCTTTTTTTCTGGAAGCGATCCTGTTTATGTCTGATTGAGATGGTTTCTATGCTTGCGAGCCGATGGCCGAGTGATTAGTGATGCCCGGCACATCTCGACGCGGGCCCGATCCACCACGTTGTGGAGACGCTCTCCCTTCTTAGACGTGACTCTTGCCGAGTGCCCTTCAGCTTTCTATCTTCCATGTAGAACGAAAATATTCTGTATACAACAACTGATGCTCTGATGCACACATTTCTGTTTGGAACTCGGCTTCCTTTATAAAAGCCGCGACTAAAGTTCAGAACTAGAGCCCTGTGGCCGAGTGGCTAGCGATGCTTGGCGTGCCTTTAAACGGGTTTACGCCCCCGCCCCCATCCTCCTATCTCGTGATACGGTCTGTTAAAGTGATCAAAGAAGAAGTCCATGCATAGAAGAGAATTCCAAGGTTCATCTCTAAGGTCTGATAAGTAAATAGGGAAGAATGGACGATGATTGAAATCCCTTAGGCCTCCATTAGATTCTGTGAAATTCTGTATTTGTACAGAGCGTATTTCCTCGCAGAAGAGTTATTTTACTACTCGTTGATTTTTTCTTCTTTCAACCCGTTTTTCATTTTAGGTTCAACTCTCGATTGCGCCTACATACTCTGTCCAGCACAGGAAATTTGTGCTCGACGATGGCGAACGGTTGTTTATAATCCTCGAGGACGTGGAGGAGTTCTTCTTCGCAATCAAATGTGACTTGCGGTTGTATTCTGTGACCTCTGCATGTTTGGCTTTCGACTTTTGAGTCGATGGTTCGATCCTGCTCTCAAGGTTCACCAAAACTTCCATCCCTCCGGCGTCGCTGAACTGGTACCAGGCTTCTCTGTAAGGATAGCCAGCAATGACTTGATAATTTGATACACCACCGCGAGTATTGTACAGACCAGATGTGCATTTAGTAATACCAAACGACTCTTGATAAAGTCATATGCATAGCACATCCCTCAGGGATTGTTCAACGCCGAGAGCCTTGTCCGTTTTCTATCTCAAACCTACTCTTCCATGAGAAGTTCTTTTGTCTTCAAAAATACGCAGAATAGAACTGCTGGAAAACACTCTGATACTTACACTTCAAGAGCTTCTTCAAAGTGACTATACAGCTTTTTAATCTGAGAGCTATTTGGCCGTTGTCCGTGAATTTCGCACCAGCTCTTGTTCTCTGTTCGCATTCCTCCATTTAAAGATGTCTTAGCCATCTATAAAAATTCTAGAAGATTAAGCTCGACGTCGATCAATTTCTGAGGAATGACCCTTTTTCATTCGTAGCATCGTTTTGAGGTGATGTGATCTAATACTGGCTTATAAGAAATTTTCGGTGGACTGCCGATTTATCAAGTCAATGCTGCTATCCTTGCAACAAGTCTGGTATCAATTTACCGACCCCCGGCTTTGAACACAGATCGAACCGTTGATATGGGTGTCACATAGAACCTTTAACTACTGCGCCAAACGCGTTCATTAGCTATCTATAGGTCTTTTATTGAATGGCCTTTGTATATGTACTCTTCATTGATTTTTGACTTAGCATTGCAGAGCATACAACTCAGTGCGTCATGATGATCTTGCTGAGGTTCTTCGACGGATCTCTTGTAGATATCCGAAAGCTAGAATAATTGGATGTGGATTCAGTATGGGAGGGTTTGTTTCCCGTCCTTGAATCTAGAGGTACATTCTAACAACGCATGACGGATGTGTTCTTCAGAATGGTACTGTTCAACTACCTGGCCACTTGTACTGCCGAATCAGCTATTCTTTCTGGTGCGCTTGTCGTTTCTGCCCCATATGATCCATCTTCGACAACGAATTCTTTAGAAGTGAGAATTTCTGCCGCCGTTTGTTTTCTTTGATCGATCAACTGAACTACTCTAGGCTTTTTTTTTCAAGAAAAAGCATGGAATTAAACGAGCATAAATTCTTTTCAGAGATTTTTTACTAGGCATACCTTCAACCGTCACATTACGAAGAAGTTGGTGTCCTTTGCACAGAGGTGAGCTGTCGTAGCACACTCTCTTTGGCTGTTCTTTTCTCTGTATTTTCCGTCATCGGGAAGCATTTTTTGCCCTTTTTAGGATAAGACCCTTTTTCGATTTTCTCTCAAACTTTCAGTACTCATTCGATTGCTCAAATCTCAGAAATTGCAACACATTGATTTTTGTTCCTTGAAGGAAGCCTTCTAAGAGTGCTATAGAAGCGAAAATAAGATCACGCTTCACACTCGACGCGCATTTTGCTCAGTCACCCATGTTTCATATCGGATTTATTTAGCATTATAAAATGAAAATGAAGCCTAAACTCATAGAACCGTGAAACAAAGTTTCTTTCTCAATTATGATACGGAAAACCTGGAAGTTCCTCTGATAAGGAAAGGAAGTTCTCAAAATGTTAGGGGAATTGCGCCCCTTCGAGGCGGTTGTGAGATCGCTGCATTCGGCGCCATAATGCGTGATGGAGGTGAAAGTTAGTCTTCTTCTGGCTACTACAGTGCGCTGTCATAGCCTTTCTGGAAACCAGGCAAACTTTAAGATTGTTGAGATTCAAGCTATCGATTGTTCACTAACATTTGCATGGGAAGAAAAGTCCTATTCAGCAAAAAACTCGTCGAAGCACCGAGTGCGAACTCAATTTTATCTTTACTGCTACAGCCCCAGTAAGAAGGCCGTTTTTTAAAATCCAAGTACACTTTTTAAATCACCGAAATTCAAGCTTCCGAGTGATCGCCAGAAGTGTTGTGAAAAATCTCTGTTCAGCAAAAGAAAAAAGCATCTACAAGAAACAGTTCCTCAAAACTAATTCTTCTTTCTTATATTTTTGCTTTCTTAGGTATTTAACTATATCTAGGCACTTGTTCGTCTTTAATTTGAGTAATCTATCTATACTTCCCTCACTTTTCAGCTATAAAAATCACTTTGAGAGTCACGAAGTTATGGACTTCGACCACGTCTTGAAATCCGTGACCATCCGAGAGTTCGACACCCGGTTTACTGCTCCACTTTTTGGGTACGAGTCAGTAGATCACTACTATGACCATGCAGCTCTCAACAAGAAGGTGCCATAAAACGTTCTTTCTACTATCTTTCTAGGGAATTCTAACCGAATTTTAAAGATAAGAACGTTTAAGTACTGTCAAAACTGGTGAAGATAGATCTTCTACAAAACCTTCATTAATTCGTAATGCTATTAGTCGACCTTTTTCATAGTTTTTTTTTTCGAACCTTTTGGAAATGTGACCTTCTACTTTTTTTTTCTAAGTCATGCTTCTTGCGGTCTTTTCTGATTAGAAGGAAATAAATGAAAAATCGACCTTATTCGCTGCAGGGGAACTTTTCAGAGGAATCCTTTCATTATTATTTGAGCTAACTTGTCATGTGGTCTGATAAGGGCTCTTGTACAGCCCGATACACGTGTTTCGTCCTTACAGACTCGTCAGCCGGGCAGAACCCGTCGTCTATCGATCTTTTTGTAGTCAGTTCTCTCGGGAGCCTTACACTCCTTATAGAGAGTCATCGACGACGTACGCTTTACACTCTATGTCAAGTGAAACCTTCACCTAACCCAGAGTGTTGCGCACTCGATTGCTCATTGGCTGGTACTTTTATCATAATTATACCTTTATTTCGAGTGCTTTGTTTAGACCACGCCCTTACCAGACTACATGACAATTTGGCTCAAACGATAAAAGCTAAAGGATAAAGCTCTTGGCGTTGATCAATCCCTTAAGGATGCGCCATGCATTCGACTTCAATTTCTAACTTCGTTTGAGGTGATTGAATGCATATCTGGCCTTTACAATGACTCGCGGTGGCCTCCCGCTGAACCGAGTCAGTGCTGCTCATCCTCCCAGACAAGTCTGAGACCTGCCTGGTACCAATTTACCGACCCCGGAGGGATGGATGGCTTGGTGGGCCATGAGCGCGAGATCGAACCATTGACCTCGTGTGCGACGCAGGGCACCTCTAACCACTGCGCCACATGCGCTCAGCTCAAATGATAATGAAAGGATATATTGAAATTTGAGCGTGGTCTAAACAAAGCACTCGAAATAAAGGTATAATTATGATAAAAGTTTCAGAGGAATGTTGGTAACCATTCGAAAGCTGAAATTTCTGACTACCCTCTACTCTCCACCCCCTTCCCCACTTCTCTGGCTGTGAGCCACACAAAAAGCGCATACTTCTCTCCGGACAGAGCTTTTCTGAATGGTAAGTAATCATGAGATAGCGTGTGCTTCTTGATGCTAATGCTGTGCTTAGATCCTGAAAGGACCGTTTTTCTTCAACGTAGCAGGTGAAATTTGTTGAATTCAATGTGTGAGAAAGGACGATCTGAAGCCAATTCACGTGCCGGTGGGTGTGATGACCACGTGAGTGCTGACGCAATACTTCTCTTCGTGTTCTTAGGACCGATCATTGGCCGCGACAATCATCGCCCAGGTGACTCGCGCAGGACTCCGTTGCTCCTACGTGGGAATTCGACTTATTGCCAGCTTGCGTTACAGCTTGTTTTACCTGCTGTGTTTCAGAGAAACGGTCCTTTCAGGATATAAGCACGGTCTTGGAATCAAATTTGATTATGCTGTCGAATGATCACTAGCAGTTCAAAGAGAGAGCCCTGTCCGGCGAGAAATGTGCGTGTCTGAAGCCAAGCAATCTCCTCTTGTAGCAACGTCGAAAAAAAGCAATTGCATAAAGAATGTTTAAAGCCTAAGCGAGGTTGGTACGGTCAAAAAAAGTCTTTTTTGAAAGAAAACTGAAGGCGTGGTGCTGTAGCTTCAAGTCTCACCTTTCGAATGGTTACTAGCAATCTTATGAAAAGTTGCTCTCCAGCGACCGAGATCGGTTTTTCGCTTGTTGCCTCTCAATCAAAAAAAAACTTTTCCTTTAAATGCCATTCGGCACTATATAGGTATATATCATATGGCTTGCAGGTGAACAAAATCCCGATTCCAACCCTTTGTCTCAACGCTGACGATGATTGCTTCAGTCCGAGTGAAGGTATGTGTGACTCACATACGATCTCTTTTTCAAATATCAATCTAAGTCACATAAGTGATATCCTAGCTTCAAGTATTTGCAATGCCGTGACTTCTATAGAAGTCATTTATAATGAGACATAATGGACGGCATGACCTCTAAAAAGGGCATTTCCATTCCGATGGCTTGATTTAGTGCGCAAAAGTTTTTGCTAGATTTTTAAGTACAGGTGCTGAACTGTTTATCAGAAGAGAGTGGTCCTCTTAATGCTCACTCGTGCTCAAATAATTCCCATTTTCGGCTAACTACTGCTTTCGAAGAGAGTTTGCGACCATGGAAAGTTCATGTCCACGTGGCTGGTAGTCCAGGCGCGGCTCGACATAGGACTGATCTCCACCGCGACACTCTCCGGCAATCTATAACGAACGCTCCACAAAACGCTCGTGCCCTGCTATCTTCGAGATCGCAAGGAGATGTGCTCAACCAGTATTTTAGTTCATTCGTGAAAATGAAGTCCTCAAGCAAGCAGCGGTGAATCGGATGCTAGAAGCACTGGGATCGTTCAGTGAGAAGAACTGCTATACTGATTAAACAAAGTGACATAGTGATGCGACCTAAAGAGCGTAGCCGAAAAAGAGGCGCTGTGTCATTTTTGTCCAGCAGTTCATTATTTTTTTGATTCTCTACCCAGCGGCACGACTAGTGGTAGAGTAGTGGTAACTGCGTTCTGCACGGGATCTGATTACTGCTTTTTACAAACGAAGACTCGATTCAGTCATTAGCTGGAAAAGAAGTATTGTCATCGCTCAGGAAACGCAGAACAATTCGTGTATGACGAAATAAACGCTCAGTCGAAAAGGTGGGCAAAGGGTCAGATGTTCTTCGTTCTCTTCACTACATCGTCAATCTTTTAAATGCTCCCCAAGCCTCTTGCTTTCTCTTGCTCAGCTCCGGAGTTGTACCATTCATCATGTTGGCTTTCCACTTATATGAGCGTAACTGAAGCATCCAAAGATATTCATTTTGTTGAGCATTGATGTGCCATCAAAAACTATTTCGTTCCTCATAAACATCGCTCACAATATGTGAACGCACAATTTACGATTGTTTTCTCTCTACACAAAAGGATTATACATGCACTAAAAACAAGGTAAGGTGTATAGAACATGGAGCATACATAGGTTAGGAAAGTTACAATAATTTTTAAAACGCAGAGAAAACCTGATCGTAATACGAAAATTGCGTACAAACTTCAAATTACGGGACATTGTGGGCTATGTGGCTATGTGACCTTCGTAAGGGTCACAGAAGGTCGAAATAAAAAATTCAGCATCGTGCATTGGCCACGCCACCAGAAATATTAGGCATCGTCGCGAACGTGTCATGAATGGTCTTTTCAGAGGTTAAGCTTGTATATACATTAGTCGGGGTTTTATCAATCACCTTTCACTTATGTACAGTAAATTTGGGAGTTTTCGCTTGAATTTCACTTTAAAGGTTTTATAGAAAGAAATTACGTGGCGACTTAATTATGATTTTCTTCGTAATTGTTTTCATCTCTCAAAATATGTTTGATAGAGAATGACTTTCAGCAATCCCTACATCCGAGATGATCCAAAGCGATTCGGTAGTGGGCGTTGTAACTCGTGGCGGTGGTCACACTGCTTTCTTACGAGCTGCTAACCCGAACCGTGGCAGCCTAGTCGATCAAATACTCATTGAATGGGCGAACATGATAATAAACAATCTGGATTGATTGTGCACAAGTTAGACTGGAACTTGGCTTAGTTTAGTGCATTTTATTGTTACTTTATAGAAAGTTCTCTTCTAACTTCATACGCAACTAGGTTTCTTAGGTGCTTATTATCTTAACCTCAGTACATCTTATTTTTTGGACAACAGGAAGCATAGAATGCTGTATGTAAAGTACAAGTTAGCAACTCGTAGTAGTGAGACGGAATCCAAATTTTGAACACTTTTTCATGCGTAGTTGTGGCCTGACTAGATGACTGATTATAGTACTTGAGGTTTTCCATGTTCTTTTGATAATCACTAAACCCATTTAAGGATGTTAAATCCCTTGAAAAAGTAGCCACGGGCACGTGTCATTTCGAATGATGCTTCTGGAACATATTTTTGCACTTTTGTGGCTGACTCAGTAGACATTGTGTGCTTTTGTTTGAATTATAGGACCTCATTTATTGAGTAGTTCTTGCGTAATCTTGTTGTAGGACTTTTCAAATTCTTAGGAATCTGAGTATTTTTAGGAATTTTATCTAGCCGTTTGTCTATGTTGCTGATTAAACGCTGAAATGAAATGTGAAATAACTGTTAACGTTTCATGGGGACTTCCTCATTAATAAGGATATCCGTTCACAATCTTAGGAGTTCACAGTAGTCTGTAGTGGTCACGACTTATGAGGATGTGTTATTCTTTACCTCAATCTCAAGTAATCATTCGACTGGGCTATGTGTTTTTCTCCGTCGAGTGGCTAATTCTATCTGGTAATATGTTCGCATCGAAAGAGATGCGGCGAATACTACTTTTTATAATGAAACCAATATTTTCACTTTTTGACGGAAAATTACCGATAAGTATCTTGTCAAGCTTTCTCAGAGTAATCGTGGAGCTATTTATCGGACACAAGTACGAATCACGTCACGTTGTTCTTTCGTGCTCCCCTGCCAGTCAACTCCGCGTCCCACTACTGCACGCTCTTGAGAATGGAGAAACAAGATAAGGCATAAAACACCATTAGGTGGTATGTACTTATATGCTTCGCATAAATATGACTACATTATATATACGGGTTGTATGATTCAGTCTTGCACCAACGAAAGTATCCTTTTATGGGTAAATTCAAGTTCGATTCAACTTTTGGTCGTCGTTTTACATCCTATTCGTTCCATGTAGATACACCACATTTCAAGGCTAACAACCAGCTTGACGCTTTTCGTATGAAAAAGATCTGTAATAAACAAGGGTTAGTGGTACCTTCTGCAGTTTCCTGGTTCGCCATATATCTTTTATTTTTCCTGAACTTTGGTGACGCGATTTTAGGTGATTTGTAGCTCAATTATGTGAAAAATTAAGGCATATTAACTAGATTGAACAGCTGCTTTATTACAGCCTCGCATTGGAGTTAAGATTCAAAAAAATTATTTGTCCTGCATTGTTCAAGTGTGGTAGGTTGGGAGCAGAATTCTTTATACATTCGACAACTTTAAGCAGACATATCCTGTTTCCGGTATCTTCTGTTGTTTCTATCTCACTTGTCTGATCGTTTCTCGACTTTAAGTTTACATATGAATATAAATTACTCTCGTACTAATGTCCATGGTGTCACATTCGCTGACTCGTTCTTTAGTTCGCAGCAGAAGTGAATGTGCTTTTATAGTCCATGAGAATGTTCAAGGCCTTTTTGAGATTGTTACGTCAGTGGCTTGAGTACGTTTCGGCGGTGTCACCCGCTTCATCAGAGCCACTTGCCCCACAGTGAACCCTACTTTTTAGCAGGGATGGGAGACGTTATGGTAGTCGCACATGATATTGTGTTATCATGAATTTTTTTTCAGTCGATGGATTACGACTGGTAGTGATTATGTAGACATCTTTCCAATCGACTGTTTTCAATCTCATAAACATATAGCGAATGTTTATAGCGATGTTGAAAAATATTCAATTGGAAGGAGAATGTGCTATAGTTTCTTCACTTTTTTTCACAGCTATGATGATCGGCATATCAAAAAGATATATAGATAATTAACCAGATGGAGAGAGAGGGAGAGAGAGAGAGAGAGAGGAGGAGAGAGAAGTGCATATCGTCAATGCTGACGTCTAGATAGCCTCACTTCTTACTGTAACGTTTAATCAAGAAATCTTATGTACAGATAATTCTATAAATGAGATGTCTTTTTGTTATCTTTTGGTACTTTTCCCTTAGCCGAGCGCCATTTCGACTTGTAGAAAACGTATTTCTTCTTCTTTCTATGTTCAAATAGTGTTTCGATAGCACAAATCAAAAGTTTTTGAATGGTATATCTCATCTTCGAAGAAGCCTTCTTACTGAGCTGAAAGAGCAAAAATAAAATTTTGTTCCTCACTGAAAGATTTCTCGCTGACCAAAGCTTTTACTTCGGAGTTCAACTACCCAATCGATAGACCAATTCTCAAGGGTTCCAAGGATTTATTTGGTTTTCATAATGGACCTGCTATTACGATATAACAGCCAAAAGAAGATTGGGTTTCGCAAAAAACCGGACCTCTTGAACTATCCTCTCTTCAGTTTGATCCGTTAGGAAAACATTTCTTGGTCGTTTCCATTGTTTAACTAATTATTCGATAGCTTGAATCAAAAGAATGTGAATGGTGTATTTCATTTTCAAAAAGGCCTTGCTATTGCGCTGAAAGAGCAAGAACAAAATTTTGTTTCTCATTAAGGATTTCTTGTTGACCAGAGCCTCTCTCTTGTAGTTTCGAGAGCGAAACCATGGGTTAAATCTCAAAGATTCCATTGATGTTTTTGGTTTTTTGAACGGGCTTCTTAGTGTCTCATAAGAACCAAAAGAAAATTGGGTTTCGCATTCGATGCATTTCTTCCAGTCTTGCAAAACGACAATTTTCTTTTGGTTGTTAAAGCGTGATACGAGGTCGATATTCAAAACCAAATAGAACATTGGAATTCTTAAAATCTAATCCATCGAATAATTACTAAAACTTCAAAGAAAAGCTTTGGTAAGCGAAAAATCTTTGAATGAGGAGCAAAATATTATTTTTGCTCCCTAAGCGCAATAACAAGGCCTTTTGAAGACGAAATATACTGTTCACTTTACTCCAATGTAGGCTATCGAATGATTATTTAATTGTCAAAAACAAGCGCAAAATAAGCTTTTTTCCTGAAGGGTCGAAATGGCGCTTGACTACCGGATGAGTACCTTTTTGTTATCTTTTTGTTAATCCTTTGTCCTTTTTGTTATAATTGCCAAGAAAGCTCAGTAGTTTGCACAAATATCGCTCACCATAGAATGGTTTTCGCTAGTGTTGGTAAATCTTCTCATCATAAGGAATTGTCTATAAGTTCCCAGTAAGAAAAGAACTGCAGTGCTCAATGAGGTATTGTTAATAGTCAGTTATGATCGAGCATATCTGTTACAGTATCTTTATAGCATAGCAACATTCTTCACTATTTGCTTTATTTGAACTGATCTGTGATGGAACTCTCGCAGAAGATAAGCTCTATAGTCATCACTGATGACGTGTTTGTGCCACCGTTGAAGTTTTGGAAGACTTAATCAAAGTAGTTTTGGCTGCTTTACAAACAATTCTCTATCAAACGTTATTCATCGGTCTTGAGCTCAAAAATCTGTCGTGTAGTCGATCTCACTAAGCTGAATATAGGAGCAATCTATTTCAGTGATAAATGGCGGTAGCAATAAAGCATTTAGAATTGCAGTATTCCTCTTTTACTATGGTTTCGGAGTCGAGCATTCAGTCCTTTTGTGATTAATGAAAGGGCACATGTTGCTACCACAGCGATTTCTCCCCTGAGATAGTCATAAATTTGGAATCCAGTGTACTCTGAAAAAGCGCAGTAATCAGATCAGGTTTGCTGATAATCGAGTTTATTTTCGAATTTACTTTTCTGATGTTCGTGCATAAGCACTAATAACGTACAAGAATGTCTGCTTGCGTTTTTGATTATGAATATCTCCGTTGACACTTAGATGAAATTAACGACCATCATCGTCTTGAAAGAAGAATGTTTTAGATGTATATGATGTTTTGATGAATGCTGATTTACTGTCGTCTTCAATGCGGAGTTGTACTCCTCACATCATTCACGCTGGCAAGTGATTGCTGATAGGAATGATAGAGTCAAAACGTGGGTTAAAGCAAAGCGAAGCGAAGCTTCGGTCATTGTGGTCGGTCGCACGTGGGCCTCAGAATAGGGGTAGTCGTGGGGCCGACCACCGGAGTTTCGCGTTTCACTCATATTTCAGTTTGTTTGTGGCTGAATGCTTCAGTTCAGACTTATTATTCAGTGGGAGGACTGAATCATTGTTATTTCGAGTTCCTAACAGTAAACATTCTTATAAGAAGCTTTAGAGAAAATGGACAACAATGTCAAATATTTGGAGAACTTCAGCTATGAGTTTTTCACTGAAACT
The DNA here is from genome assembly GCA_019055375.1 of Parelaphostrongylus tenuis. NCBI lineage: Eukaryota > Metazoa > Nematoda > Chromadorea > Rhabditida > Metastrongylidae > Parelaphostrongylus > Parelaphostrongylus tenuis. The sequence continues at coordinate 587,913 of JAHQIW010003392.1, read as the reverse complement.
TCATATACTGCCGGATACATGCGTGTCTATCCATATCGATAATCCGTAATGCGTCAGGTTGTGGATGGAAATCACTGGAATATCTGCGATCTCTCTAAGAATTATCATCTGAGATAGTTGTTCGACCATATTCTGCACTGCACTAGAAAATTTATGCACGCTTAGAAAGTAATGTGGGCAGTATGTGGTATGAAAACAATCTACCTCAGCAGGAGCTAAACCCACGTTTCACCTACGTCGCGGGCGATAATGCTGAAATGCTTACCAAAACAAACCCCGTTGAAGGTTGGTTGTTAACAGTTACCATGATTTGTATTGAACAGCAAGTGATAGCAGAACAGAGACATCGGCGGAGTAAAGGTAGCACGCGCCCCTACCTGTAGTAATTTCGCGATCAGTTCGCGCTCATGTCAAATGTTTTGAATGCCACTCAGTGCTTTTAGCTATAAGGATATAACATCATACCGCTGCTAAAAAGCAATAAAAATTAAAAATACGTTGAAAATAAGAAGTGGGTGGCACAGTGGTTCATGTCCGAAATTTGCACGTTGTCACTTCAATTGCGTGTCTAGGGAAAGCCAAGCTTTGCATTCTTTCAGTGTCAGCAAGTTACTACCATATATCTGGGATAATAAATGCACTAACTGTGTACATCGATAGGGTGCATACTATAGGTAGTTTAGGTCGCTGTGAAGACCTAATGCGTATTTAATTTTTTCTACGTTGTCTGATTAGCAGGCTCATTTTTAAGGCTCATCTCTGAAGTATCAATCATTGTCGAATGATACCATGACCTTCATGTAGCATATTCTCCTATGCAGTTTTAGTAATTGGTGATTGTTTGATGGCTTAACGCGCGAATAGACCACCATGGGAATGGCAAGATGAACTTATTTTTGAGGTAGGATTATATGGTTTGCAATTTAGGTCACCTTTCTTTCAGATTATTCACTTCATTGGAGCTTCTGATTATGTAATACAAGAGTCTCAATGACTTCTTAAGTTACACTGATCTGTTTACTGTGTTTCCATTTGAAACAGGATTTTCTCTCGAGGGCAAACAATCTGTTGTCGTTATTCAAAGGATAATGATGTCCGAACTTCTCAATTTTCGTGTTTTTATACTTATATACTCAAAGTATCATATTTCATATGACACTCTTCTCCCACGCTAATTTGAGCTCCAAACGCCCTTGGGGCCTAGTGCTTTGAGTTGATGACGAGTGTTCACCAAAATGAAATTTCTGGATGATGACGTAAAGTTCAGAGTGCTTATGACGTTTTCTTGAGACTTATGTGTTCGATAAGAGTGAAAGTAATTTGAAGATCCAATTTGTCGCATCGTTAACTTAATAGATGTTTTAAATTTAACAAGAATCGCTATTAACTTGTTCATCAAGGCTTCTATAAATAACTTCAATGAATTCGGTTGATGTTTCATTTTTATGATAATGAAAAGCAATTGTATGGCATCCATCTGTAAGGGAGCTGACAAATTCCCTCAAGATCAAAAAGCTGTAGGTGTGGCATTGATAGAAAAAAGGGAGGTACTGGTCTTCGAAATCATGCTAACTGAAAGGAAACGCTGATTATAGCGATAGAAAGAAAATTGTAATTTATATTTGTGGATTTCATTTTCCTCTTAACATTATCTGTTTATTTTATTCTGAACTGTGCGGACTGTGTCGAATATAGATGCAAAATTACTTAAGAACACTATCCTTCGAAATGTTTGCTTACTTTATTCCGTGGCTATATTGTGAAGTGCACCAAATTGTGACAGCCCAAACAAGCTCCAGAGTAATTCGAAAGGAGTCAAACTTGTATTTGGATGAATCGTTCTCCACAAAAAGTGGCTTTTCAATTGCTTTTCAAATGAGCATATCCATCGAATTTCAGTTTTTTCTGCTGAGTTGTAGTTCAACGGCGACTGATGCCATTATGTTTCGTGCATTATTCAACAGCAGCTGTTGATGATTTATTTGTTTTTGAAAACGTCACAGCTACGAGTGTTCCTGCGAAATTCACTGATGTCATTGCATGATTGTGAATTTACGATAAAAACACCAGTTGCTCTTTTCGTTTAGTGAAATGTTTGACCAGTGTGTTTATATGTTAAATGAATCTGACGTGAGATTTCTCTAATGATGTCATCCACTTTCTTCGGATTGAAATCGACGATGTGAATCAACTGATACACTTAATCAACCTCGAAAAGGCTTATTTTCCCTCAGTCACAATTTTACGTGGTTTGCACCAAAGATGTTTTCCCATCCCTACTATCAGCAAAGGTGACCTGTGGGCTAGTGCTCTGATGTGGCTAGCGAAACCGCCGAAACGTACGTAAGCCAATGGCATATCAACCCTGAAAAGGCTTGAAACATCTTCTCAAACTTCAATACATTCAAGTCATTCATTTTCATACATCCATGATCCTACATTTTCCATCCTTTTACCTATTTTGTAATCACGAGCTTATTTATCAGTTGATTAGCCGTCCGTTGATAATTTTTCGAGAACTGTTACCTTACTTGATTGATGAACTACGAGTCCTGTAAGCTAATGAATCTACTCTTGTCGCGATGTTTGGTAGTAGGAAAGAGAAGAGGCATTCCTCTAGTACGTAGAAGTCTTTTTCAAGCCATTGAGTCGTTTTTCGATGACAATAACTATCTTTCTCCATCAAGATCCACATAATGCTTTCTTGCATCAAATGAAAATTACTTGCGTGCATCTTTTGAATTGGCTACCACTCCTCCTACTGTAGAAGGCATATTACCTTTTTGAAAAAATTGTGTTGTGATTTTCTAAAATAATGTTGTTTGGATCACTCAGTTTTTACACAAGGAATTCCTACCTTCTACTACAAGGTCAGAAAAATTTATCCGGTAATTTTGCATCTTTGCATTGCATTGCATGTTTTTTGAAATAGAAAGACCATTGATATATAGAAAGATTTCTCAATGCTAGTTCTAAGAAATGAAACTCTATCCAAGGAGATATGAGAAAATTTTCGAATGAGTTTGTAGCGGTAAAAAAGTTTTCTCAGACGTTTCTAAAAGACCCTATCAGTTTTTAGGAATGCTGTAAACATATTTTATGCTTTATCTGGATCACCTGTGGTCTTAGTAATCCGAAAGCAATTGGGAAGTAAAGGACAAAACTCTTGTTCTATCACTAAGCTGCCCTTACCGTCTGCTCAACACTGGCGAAGTACACCAACAATTTTTTGATAGAAAGCTTTTCTTCACATTGTTGTTGGCGAGTAGATAGCTATAAAAATAGTTTGTGTGCTAATAATATCGACTTATTGCTAGCTATGCAAGTGGATCTCAATGTTGATTTTTCCCATTCTTCTGTGACTGTTCTGAAAGTGATCACTACTATCGGTACCTATGAGGTGGATGGGGAACACTTTGGCTTGAATGACCCTGATGGGAGGAAGACTTCCGTAAACTACAGTGAGCAAAAGCGATGAGAACCATTGATAACTGAGTTAACCACATTAACAAGTCTCACACAGGTTAATATGCAATATTTCTGCTCAATGTTACGCAATTCCAACTGTAGAAAACGGTGAATATTTTCAACTTCTAAAATTTATTAGCTGTGTTTTCAACCTTTCCATATTATACTTCATTTATTCTCGCCATTAAAATAAAGCCCTGCCCTGCTCGGAAAAGCTCGTGGGTAGTTTCATTGCTTGAGTGTCAAATTAGTTTGGATGCTCATGACAATAGGACGAGTAGTTTATTAATAAATTGATAGACTCCTTCAACGGCATATATCTTCGATGCTCAAACACACGTGATGAACCCGAAAGTAGACAGTATAATGAGCGATCGTTCTTGGCCATATTTATATGTGCTTAAATGGATGATCTTTGATATTCGGAGAATTTCAATCGAAGTATTTGATTGAAATTGAAGATGTTTGCTAATTCAACAAGCAATTGCAGAAAATTTTAATCATGTTTTTTATATTTTGGCTTAATATAAATCTTTTGACCTATTACTCAGTAAGTAAAGCAAGCACAGTGCTTAATTTTCTTCTAGCTTATTTCTTCATTACTCATGAGCTTAAGCTTGAGAGGTGAGTCTCTGTAGGTACTGATCATAATCTGAGGGGCTTTGATTCAAATTAGCAGAGCAGTGTATGAGAAAGAGTTAAGTTAAATGTTAATTAACCAGAATATTCTTCACGATTTAAGTACTCTTTCTTCTTCTGGGAACATTCCCATACGAAAGAGAGAAACAGGAAAAGATGCCGCGGAGCAAAGGAAGAATTATGAACTGGTCTTTTTAGGAAGATGTGGTGCATAAGTTGATAATGCACTCGAAGTTTATTTTGAAAATCTTCAAATTTCATTGGTGCTATTCAGAAAAAATATCCATTACAATCTTTCCTCTTTTCAGTCTAATGCGTTGATTAATGTCAGCGAATAAATTACGGCATTTTAATCAATGAATTTTCGCCTTACTATGACAAGCAATAATTCTGACTGTTAAGCTTTAAGGAAGTTCACTCGCTGATCATCAAACTTAGAAGGATAAACAGCTTTTCATCATAAAGATTAATTGTAAGTTGACTTTAGTTCAGCAGTTTTCATGATTTAGGAAACGAGACAAAGTCAAATTAACCCAAATCATGCCCGTCTTTGAAACGGAGCTAAAAACATTAAATGAGGAAGAGGACCCAGGAACACCCTGATTGAATTACTCCAATTTGAAAAAAAGTGCGGTTCAGGATGATCCGATAACGTATCTCCCAAGAATCTCTTCAGTAAAAAAGCTTTATCCCCTTAACCGCCAAAGTATCTCGCCAGTGATGTTCACTACCGCATTGCAGGTGATATAGTCATTCGATTAGAACAAAGAGCTCATGCACAGTGAAGAAAATTTTATGGATTCCTTACTATGCTTTTCTGTCAGTTGAGCAGAAACGATATATATGGAGCTCAATGAAGCGTGAAACGAACTTAGAGTTTAAAATGCGTTAGAATAAACAAAGCTCATCATAGACTCAAGAGTTGGGTAAAAAAAAACGACTACAGGGAATCCAGTGCACATGAGGAATGAAATAGAGACGACAAATAATATTGGCTTAATTCGGATCTGTTAATGGAATGAGTGAGAAAATGACGTCTTCAAAACTCATTGTGCCTTTATTTGACTACAAAATGGCTACAAATTACTGTGACTACAAATTGGAACTTTAATGGTGTATATGTGCTGATTATTAAGAAGCGAAGATAACAAAAGATGTATCAGAGCATACAAACTTTTCAAGGGACGATCATACTAGTATTCATGAAAAATTGACCCACCCTATGAACCATTACTTGTCTAGATATTTCGGAAAGAGGAATATCTGAGGAAGCAGATGACTTCATAGCATGCTTTGATCTAATGTGCAGGTTTTGTCTTGTAAATGTGATGATTATTAGGAAGCGGTTATTTTGGTACAGTTATGCTTTCCTGAAAACTATTTCTTCTCGGATCTGGAATGAATCTTTATTAGATATGTCTTATGATTTTCGATGTTAACCAAAATGTGGCGAAGCGCATCGTTCGATCGTATCGCTAGACTACAGTCTCTAACTAGTCAAATTCTCATATCCCATAGACGATGATCATCATCCGTTGCGGTTTTTTATTCATAGAAATGAACAGCTTCGTTGTGCAATAAATCATGATGATACTACTAGTCTACTGAAAAGTCGAGAAAGAAAATTACTTGGAAAAGTTACTAGGCAGTACAAGCAATCGATTGGAATTGTACATCCATAGTGGTTGACTCTACTAGTTACCCTTTCGTTTGTTGTTATTCAAATGTCATCAAAAGTCCAACATCAATCAAAAAAAGACAGGGTGATTGATATCGTTGCGATGGTATTCTGATTGATATTTGAGATTACGTAACCCTGTAAAATCTTTTGATCTGAAGTCTCGTCACAACTCAAGGTCTACTGACGAAAACCAGCATCGTTATTGCGTCAGTATGGGGCGGCACTTTGTCCCTGATCTCATCGGAGGCACCACCTCCAGCCTTCTCCTATCTGTTCTGGAAACTCTTTGCTTTTTCAAATTTCACTCAGATGTCATCATATTTCTCATTGCTCATGTTGTATGTGTATCGTTCCTGACAAGACTAATAGAATCGTCCGTGGGCTATCTACAACAGTTGTGTAACTCGGACAAATGGTTTCCTTGCGATAGTCTGAGCTCGAGACTTCCGTTCTCTTGTAGACTACTCTTTGAGTTCAAGAATTCTTTATTTTGTTCTATCTTATTTGGAGCATTCACATCAATGTATATGGTTTCAGTGCACACGTACCTGAAAATAATTGAGCCTCAGCTACCGATAAACTTTACTCGCTCGAGTATATGCGGTTATAACCTACACATCTTTCTCAACATCGTAGGAATAACTTATTCCAAAATAAATTTCAATTCTTTTTTGATTCGCACAAAGAAAACTCCGGACGAAAATCCATTAGTGACTTCCATCTATTGACCCATTATCAACCATAATTTTACTAAGTCCGCGACATTTCTGAGATTTTTGTATTTATAAATACTGCGTAAGCATAGGAAAAAATTTTATAGGTGAATATTCATCTGGAGAGTCAAAATATAGTCATGCTCTCAGGATTTGACGTAATTCTTGAAATCAGTTTATCACCGTTTCTTGGAAAATTTCAAAGTTCAGCGATGCATTTTGTCAATCATTTTTCTTTAACCATAATTTTCGTAGACATTTCTTTATTACTGTTTTTTTCTTCAATTTAATGTTATTTCTACGAACAGCTGAAGCCATAACATCTCATCAGCGCTATCGCCAGCTTTCCTTGCAAAGAGTTCACTCAATTTTAGAATCAGAGAGTTGAGGCATTGCTTATTTACAAATTTTAGCGATCACTAACGTGAAGGAACCGAAGATTGTGCTTTAAATGAAAAAAATCGAACTCGTTGTCATTTTGAATGACACTGATGGAAGAGTACTTCACATCAGTTCATCATGCAAAACTTTTTCGTCTCTGCCAGTGACTAAAGTCGCTACTTGTCTCGCATTGAGTTAGAACCTTAACAGTTCAGATCTGATTCCTTTTTGTTTATCCGGTGACTCTATGGACAGGCATATTTGGTATTTGAATTATTGACAAGATTTTCAAAGATAGGAAATTATCTGAAATATGTATTCCCACTAGAATTCATGCCAATACGTTATGTTGGTTGCCGAATAGGCCTGAGGACAATCGTTAATATTCGACGGAGAGACATTTCTTAATGCTGAAAGTCTGTCACGATTTGCATCAGTGATTGATTTGTCTTGCCTCTATGGCAAAGAGTAAACATCATTCCATAATTTTTACTATGAGGTTTTTTATCTAGAAAATAAACGATACGTGTCTCGCACAGTGTCATAGTTGAATTTAAATGTCCTCGATTATCAAGAATAACAAAGAATCTGGTGAACCGAAGCAAAGCTTTCATCTGACTTGTAATAGCCTGACTGAGTATGATCCTCCTTTCCTATATTTATAAGAGTGTCTTCAGGACTCCCAAATTGTCACTACGTTCAAGTTAGTAAGAGGAACAATGGTTCCTGACATTGGTGTACATTAACTGTGCTTCTGGGTGGAAAGGTCAAGAATCATCATCAAATTCGTTCAAACTTGGGGGGTAATTTAGCTGTGAATATTTTTTCCTTGACGCACTTTTCCAGCTACAATAATGCTCTAAGCCTCTAGCATAGGATGATGTAACTAATTTTCCAGCCATTAAAGCTCTTTTCACTAATGAATTCGTGTCATGTTTTCCGTTCGTCGTGCTCGCAGGGGGTACACTGGACATTTTTAACGTTTCTTTACTTTAATTCTAACTTTTATTCCATAGACATCAAAAAAATCCAAACGAGTACAACAGTTCACTCAATTACTGAATAAGACATGGAAGTAAAAATCTGCACATGTGCACTTAAATGCTAAGTTACTTGAATGGTGCGTTCTCTTACACTGTCCGAATCTTAGTACTCAATCTACTTATTTCATTGTGTTCTAAACGTCACAGACTGAATTGGTCAAATTCTTCTGTAAGTTAAGGTTCCATTAGCTTCTCTCCCGTTGATGTCAACTCACTCTTCGGGTCATTCTTGAAATTGCGAGATAGTCACTCTACAAAAGATTCCCGCCATCTAGAGCTAAGGATTCACATTCAACCAATAAATTAGCTTATATTTTCGTAAAATCTTAATAAATAACCAAGTTTTTCTTTGCAGCGTAAAAGGTCAACTCGTACAGTTAAGAAAATAATTGAAAATTTGAATGGGAATCAATCATCTCACATATCTAAATAGTAAAAGAGCAATAATTTTCACTAATTTGGTGGACTATCACGTTCCTAAACTCAGATATACTGAGAAGTCAAAGCTTCTCTCTTTGCATGTCAGTTTGAAAAATCCCATATTCAATTCTTTTTTCTTTCATTGCGCATAAAACGTTTACCGTATCCCTTCGCAACAAATTCAATTGCGTTTGATGCGTAACATTTTCCTAATTTTCTCAAGCACCAAGTTTTTCTTGAGCTTTTTTCACAACCCTGTTAGTAAATCAAATTAGAGGCCAATTAACGGTAATGAAATTAAAAACAAAAATGTTGATGGTTTAGATGTTTTTTGGAAAATTGGATATTTTCTTAGGTTCAAATTGGGTAGCGCTGCACGGTTTCCACGCCGATCAATACGTATGAAATTTGTGTGAAGATGAGGCATTTCTAATATAGAGTGAAAACACGTCTTCCATTCCGACTAAGATTACCATCAAAGTTAAAATTTTTTCGGGCGATTGATTGGACCGGGTAGGTTATTGTGAAGAGTAAAACAATAGAAAAAAAAAACTCGGAGTGCGAAAAGGTGGATGATTCGAAATCTGAACAACATTGTCATTGGCAGCGATGTTGAGCGATAAGTAAAATCTCACAACAGACTTTTTTTGACCCTCTCTTTCTTTCTTTCTCTCTTATCCCTCTCTCTCATGGTTTCTTTCGCCTTTACTCCTGCCTTCTTTTTCTCTGGAAATCTAAATTCTGTCTACATCGCACATCGTTAATGCTTCTGAAAAGTTTCCTATATGCTTTTTAACACTGATGTCTTATTGTTAAAATTTTTTTTGAATCATTCCTTTCGATCCGCTCCTGGGATTCTACGATTGTAGAGAATACAGTGGTCTTACAAATAATAGTAGCAAGAGACTTTTTTCTTTTGAATTCAGTGTTTTGTTCAAGTAGTGAGTTGACAAGGGGTTCAAATACTGACCAATCCGCTAAGGATGCTTCGTGTATTCGACTCCATTCGTAGCATCGTGTTGATGATTCAATGCATAATTGCCCTAATACAATAATTTAGTCGGGCCTGTTGATATATCAAGACAATGTTTTCAACCGACACCAGTTTACCGACTACGGGCAGGTGCTGGGTCAGTCAGGCGAAGAGCGAGGAATAAACAAAGATTCGCACATTTATCGGGGTACTATAAAACGCCTAGAAACATCGCGCTAAATGTGCGCTATAGACGAAACGACCAATTACACTCTACTTTGAGCTCAAAAGTGCTCTTAAACTCATTCACCATAACGCCGAATTTTCTCTTAATTACTGACTTTTTTTTTTTTTTGACGACAGGCGACAATTTTTCGATAACCACAGAGCAAGAGGAGCTGAGAACATAACAGAATGATAGAAGAGATCTTGCTAAATCGCTTTATGGTATCAATAATATTTAGGTTACTACTACTTATCATGCAAATACATTGCTATAGACGTTTCGAAGGTTTCAGCACCTTTTTAAGTCCATTTCGGTATTTCTACTTCCCAACTTTAATGCGAAAACCATGATATATTACAGCGCCTGAAATGAAATAAGGGCTATTTCATAGTCAGGTTCTAAATCACTAAACTTGTGCGAGGAAAAGATTTTTCACAAATCAACACTTTCAGTCGACTTTTTTTAGACCTCGCTCAAAATATGTAACACATCCTGACAGCGTAATCTAAGCCTTTTGAAGTCTGCTATGGCACTTACACAGAGCTGATATGCTGTCAGGATGTATTATATATTCCAAGCGAGGTCTCAAAATAATCGATTGAAAGTGATGATGCATACACTGGCGTAAGAACCGTAACTCAAGCAAACGGTAATCGACAACCAATCACTAGAAGAATGCCACGGTGATCCTGCCCTTACGCAGAGTGTACTTTGCACGACTTCGAGTCCCTATCATAGGAGGCGAGTAGACGAAAGGCATCGCGCTACTGATAGGGCCCAAGGACCGAAACACGTGTCTAGCATTGTATAAGTCCCATAACATACCTCATAGAAGGTTTAGAATATGCTATCAGGACGTATTTTCACAAATCTCAGGTATAGAAGATGCCTGTTGTGGTCTCATCACTCCTACATTGATCTGCTTTCGATTAGCTATCGAATAAATATGCATGGCGCAAATGTTGTGCGCATGAAATTTCTTGAACTTACTAAACTGACACTACAGTGCCCACAATCTCACAAATAGATTCACCTAGAAGCTCATCAAATTTATCTTAAATGCGTTTCATCTTGGTGCGTTGTTGCCATTATTGCATCTCTTTTGACAACCACTTGCTTCTTTCTTACCTCCTCACGCATCCCTTCCGTTTCTTCGCCCCATAATCGCGTGTTTTCTGTAGTGTTGTGATCCAGGATCCTCTATGGGAAACGCTGAATCATCAGATTCACTTTCGACAAGACACCGTGCAAAATCTCAGTCTCCAGTTTATAGTCATAACAGTGGGAGTGTACGGTACGTTATGTAAATGCCACAAAAAATCCGACTTTATCATTTCTTCCAAAATTTTACTGTCATTGTGTAGTTTATTTAGTAAGCTATTATGTAGTCCTTTGTGTGATTTTTCTAACGTCTTTTATAGGGGTAAAATCATACTTTTGTCATCTAATCAACAAACTCTTGCGCCATCCTTGGTAATAATATGTAATCATGAAATAACTAGTAAAAACTAAAAACTCGTAACTAATAATGACTCGTAATAAATAATAAGTAATAACTCGTAACTAATATGTGTAATCATGTAATACTCGCCTCACTTGATACAAAGTTTAGAGAACAGAGTCATTATTTCTCATGCGAGCTTCGTATGTTTTCAAAATTTGAAGTAATCATGATCCTTTTATCAGAGTCTTTTTTCAGTCGCCATAGATCCTTACCTTTACATCTTACCATATAATGAAAATCTGACGACTTTAAATTAGTAAATGCGCAGAAATACTTGTCACATCATCGGCTTAGGTCTTATATTGTATCTTCGCTTTGAATTGATAATTATTGAATTGAATGCGCCTTCATAACAGGTTGATGCAGCGCAGTGGTTAGAGATACTCTACAATACATGATGTTACTGGTACGATCTTAACCTACGGGTAAACTAAGCCCTCTGTGTAGCTTGGGTGAATAAACTGCATTAGACCTGTTCGAAAGGATAACAGCACGTAGTTGGTTCAGCTTAAGTCATTGTATAAGCTGGACGTGCTTCAATCACCTCTTTGATACGTGTGGGGTCGAATTCAGAGCGCGTCCATCGGGCAGTGATCGAGGCGGAGTATTTTGTCTTTATCCTTTTATAATCCATAACATTATTATTAGTTTGGAAGTCATGTATAACTGTGTTTTTTTCTTACAAAGTCACATAGTGCCGGAAACAAAAGAACAGCGCCGGAAAGAGCGATTTTCGCATCATCGTGCCCCTAATAGGACCTGTCGTTGGCTTTTCTAATGGTTTTTTTTTGATACACGGAAAGGCCAGGATGAATAAGACACTATTCAGAAAAAAATTCGATGAATTCTATAGCGACTGCACTGCGACTGTTGATTATTCCTTCAGGGACGTACCATGCACTCATTTCAATTTGTGCTGTCGTGAAAATGACAAAAAGTAATTGAATTCATCTTTCAAGAAAAAAACAAGAAAATGCGGCTGCCTGTTGATGTGAGAACTGCATGTTCTTATCCTTGCTGATAATTCTATTACAAATTTCCTGATGCTGAAAGCATAGGGGGCTTGGTTAATACGTGGACTTGAATCGAAGTAAAGTGAATAATACAGTTGAGAATAAAATGCGAGAATGTTTCTCTTTTTATTCTAAACTAAATTCAATTAGATTTCAAAACAGAGTAGTTTTTAATTGGTTTTTCCAGGGAATCAAGAGCTTGTAATGGTGCTTCTCGACAATGTATGAGTGTTGCACCGACGAGAAGAGCGAAAACGTGTCGCCAAAAGCAAGTTGTTTTTGCCTTAATGAGAGGCTTACACTAATCTTGGACTGCTGGTATGAGTAGATGTTGAGCTTTTGGTGTTGATTCCAAGAAGTAAACTGCGCTCGTCAAAAGCTTCACTGGATTGTAATGAGTTACTTGAAGAAAAATTATGTGAATTATGCAGTAGATTCAGTGTGACTTGCTTCCAACTGCTATGTTTGAGAATCGTAGTTGTTTTGGCTTCACTCTAAACTTGACCACACTTGCCTTTATGCCCATAGCATAACCTATTCTCTTCATCTAACACGGCAATGATTTTGCTCATTATTACTTAATCTGATAACATATCTTGAGCCTTTCATGAGGTCTGTTATGGCACTTATAAAGTGCTAGACATGTGTTTAGGCTTTGCGGCCTCATCAGTGGCACGGTGTCTCTCGGTAGAGCCAACTCTTTGCAACGGAGTATACCTCCCTACATATAAACGAATCAACGCCGAATTATTTGAAATTACTGTATGTCAGGCCATAAATCCCCCGACAATGCAGTGACCAACAGTCGACCGCTCATGGCTGTTAAAATGATCATACCTTTCCATTTGACTGTTGTTATATATCTCGCTCAAAGTAGTATATAATCTGATGACATATCTTGAGCCTTTCTTGAAATCTGATAAGGCAGTTATAAAGTGCCGTGGGCCATGAACGGCCAACTGTTGGTCACTGCGATGTCGAGGGATTTATCACCTGGCATGCGATGTTCTTGTATATAATTCGGCCTCGATTCCTTCATATGTATGGGCTATAGCTCCTTGCTAAGAATTGCTTGGACTGAAAGGCACTGTGCTGCTGATGAGTCTGTAGGGCTAAAACACATGTTTAGCACTTTATGAGAATCATAACAGACCTCATGAAAAGCCAAGATATGTATTCAGATTACATATTGTTTCAAGCGATTTTTATAAGAAAAACTCCAATGAAAAGCTAAAATTCATTATTTCTTAGTTTATGCCTCACTTATCTAAGACGCTCTGAGACAAGTTTCTACACAAATGACTGGGAAACATTTGAAGAACAAAACGGTTTTAAAGAAGGTGAAGTCGTCAGATAGTCAGCTATTGTGAATAAATGGTGTAATAACAGCGTCGTGTCTGTTTGTCAAGAAATTAGTGAACTATTGCAGAGCTTCAAAATGTTTCTCACTAAAGGTCAAGCTGAAGCGGCCCCATTCCATCTTTCCAATACTTTTTTCACAGAACGTGAAGACAATTTATCCTACTATAGTATTGTTTAGAGAACATCTGTGAATTTATGAAGAATAATAGATGCTTAGGAGCACCCGACGAAAAGAAGTGTGTCCTGTGACGGGTTTAACGCTTCATCAAAAGGCATTACTGATGCGAAAATGGAATCGCATGGAATCAGGCAAGCGGAATTGCACACATTTATTCCAATAACGAAAAGCTAAGAGAGCATAGAGTGTGAAAGATTTGCTTTTATGCCGAATAGATAACAAATTGAGCACATTAATCTGCTTTATGGGAAATCTTTCTCAGTTGGACTACAACGTGACAACGAATCGGCAGAGAGCTTAGGTGGGACAGGTTGACAGCGCGACCGCAAGGTATGCAAATGATCAAGTTTATGTCGGAAAACACTGGATTACCGATGTTCTCCGTCATCACAATTTACGGAGTTGATTGGTATTCAGATAGTATCTAGCATTCTAGACAATGTATAATACCTCGTCCACGATTCCCCAGCAGTTCTGACATCGCCTTGTATCGATCACGTGATGGCCTTTCCATTCTCTGAACTTCGGCATATGCGCAAGTACTTTCAAGTAAACAAGCCTAAGCTTATGTCCAACACTAGCTGTGGTCGCACATCTCACACTCAGATTTGAATACTCGTCGGATCTAGGCTGTCAACAAAGAATTCTACTTGACATTTGCTATAACAATAGAAGTTGAATTCCAAGAAAAAACACATTTTGATGGACAGGGAAAAGCCAGCAATTTTAGAAAGAGGTTCTATATGGGAATGACGAGGCGGCGCAACAGCTTATTGAATAGCATTAGCACTGAATATTTTGTATCTCGAGCTGGATTTATTTTTTTTTAAATATAAAAGAAGCTTTCAATTTTGTAGACGATCAATGCGTACGTATATCACGTGTGCTAGGTGAATGAAGAAAATTGTGTGATCGAGATTGTTCGCGAAGAAATTTAAAGAAATGAAAGTCTTTGCACATCCTTCATTGTAAAATCCAAGTAGTAGTTTTTCTAAGTTAAATGCCATTTGTTTTTGCAATGGTGTGAATGCTTTGCAATTCAGCGCACATACAATTCGTGTTTAGTAATAGGTCGGAAATTTTACTTCTTTGGTAAAGATAATGTCATATAAATCTAGCTTTTCTATGTATTTATTCCTGCTTATCTAGTTTAAATTTGACTTTGAATTTTGTCTCCATTGTTTATCTCTTCAGTAGTTTATAGCTTTATGAGATTTGCCAAATACAAATATGAAAGGACAATATATTTTGACGTTCATCAATCTGCTTTGAATACGTACCAATAGTACATTTGAGAAATTTTCTAAACATTGCAAAATAATATTTTTGAGAGTGGGCTGATTGTTTATACCTTGTAATACATTAACACTTCAAGTGATATAAGACATACAGGGTTTCCAGCCTAAAAGCTTGCATAAACATAGAAATTTACATATCCTTCAAGTGTGGATGAGTTTATGTGTCGTTCGTAGTTAAGCATTCATTCTGTTACGTTGTTCCTTAAGTTTTGACACTAGAGCAATAAACTCCAAATTTATTGATCAGAAGTAATCAAAATTGCACGATTTTGGAATCGTTCAATGGGGCATTTCCTTGCGGACATTTTAATATACAACTTCCTTATACTTGCTTCAAGATGGAGCTTTCGTGAGAACAGATTTGCTTGGTAGTCATGCACTAATGGCACGTAGGGGAAAATGCTAGTGAAGCGGCGCGCAAGGTTAATAGAGCTTCCTATGGTGGCTTGAGCGCAGCGATCCGCCAAACTGTTCTCTCTAGTATCAAACCTCGCAAATCACTTCCCAGGCATCCTTACTGCGACCGTTTCATCGTCTCAAGCTTCCATTAATCTTGCACGCCTCTCACCAGCTATTTCCGCTACGCGCCATTCGTGTATGAGCAGTAAGCGAATTTGTTCCCACGATAGCTACATCTTGAAGCAAGTGTATGCAAGATGTGTGCCGAAATGTTTGCGAGAAAATGCGCATTTGAATGACTTCAAAATTTTGCAATTTCATTTACTTTTGGTTAACAAACTTGGTGTTTGCTCTAGTGCCAAACATATGGATCGACCTAATGTCAAAGTTGAATCGTAAATACGACAGTGTTAATAAAGGCTCAACTTTTGTGAAAGTTTTGATTGAATTTGCGAATTTCTTGGAAGAATCTGCATAGTCACTCGTAATTTGAGTATTTAACTGTCAGAATCACTCTCCATCTCAATCATGCAAAAGCGTTTCTATACAATGAGTATAAATATAACTTATCAAAGACTTCTAAGGATTATCTGATTTACAAGTCAGCCTGTGTTTTTTGCATTATGAAGCATTCTATTATCAAAGTGTAAAAAGCATAAAGAAAACTTGTTTTGTTCGTATAATGGATATCTAGAGGATCAGAAGTGAAACAACAACAGAGGTTATTTTTGGCTTGTTCTGCTTTCAAGTTTTCCACAGTCATCTTTCTAATAAAAATGGCCACCATAAAAGTCGTTTTATTTATCTGCTTCCATAGTAAACCAAATTTGCATACATTCAGCAAGGATCTACATACTCGGCAAACGAATGTTCGAAAGTATCTTCAGGGATAATCCTCATTATCTCGCCTATATTGATCTGAAAAGTGAACCGAACTGGAATAATCATATCAACTTCAAAATTCATGTGCAGGTTGGATGTGAATGAACATATGCTTGCATGAGTGTTCAGCTTATTTGGCTATGTTTTCGTCAAAATATATTACAATGCTTTTGAGTATCTTATTTTTGAGTCACAATCCTAATAAATAAATTAATATGAATGAATTTAGCGCGAAGGATGGACCGATCGTCGTCTAATAATCCCTTAGGGATGTACTATATATTTGGCACTGCTAGGGATTGTAGAGATGACTAAACGCATATTTATCTCATAAGATGACTTACGGTGGCTTAGCGAATTATTGTGTTAGTTTTCATCTTCACATGCAATTGTTACATCAATTGTCAAACTCACAAGCACGAAGGCTTGGCTGACCAAAAGCGCGGGGTCGACCCAGTTACCGTAAGCACTTTCAATCACTGCTTTTCACTCCCCGAAGACTTCATTTCATTGAAAGAAAGCACTGATCATTTCTGACAATATGTTTTAACCTTTTATGAGGTCGCCACACTTATGCAATAGTAGGCACACCTTTTTAACCTTTAGGGATCGTCTAGTACTGCATGAAAGCCATATCAGACCTCATAAAAGGTTCAAAATATGTTATCAGATTATCAGATTATTAATGTTGTTAAGCGAGGTCTATATAAACAATTGAAAGTAAAGACAACACATAAAATATTTCTTATATAAAAACACATAAATAAATAACGCTTCTAACAAACTTTCAAACAAAAAAAGAATTTACAGATCTATATTTTTACCAATATTAGAGGAAAAAAAAAGCGGCGGAGTCATATTTGTACACCTAATGCATATTCGGCACCGCTAGGGATTGTAGTGATGATTAAGGGCATATTTAGCCTACACCTTACCTCACGGTGGATTTGCGATTTATTATGTTAGTTTTTATCCTCGCATGAAATTGTTGGAGCTTGGCTGACCAAGAGCGCGAGGTCTACCCAGTTACCGCAGAAATCACTGCTTTTACGCCCTGAGGTCGTCATATCATTGGAAGAAAAATTAATGATTTTGTTGGAAATTTTTAAGACGGCTTTAACTGCTAACTCATTGACTATCTCATATTTTTTACCAATAATGTATATTAGTTGTAATGAGAGTATTTGATTGTTTATCATTCTGCTATTAGTTATATAATCACTGAGCATCCAAAGATTTACAGAGGTTCGTGATTGCTCTGTCAGAAGCCATGCGTCGTTTACGTGAGCCACACACATCATACGATGTCTTACGAGACTTTGGAGCATCATATGCTACATATCCAAAACGTGTATCGCCTGTGTATTTCGAACGACTAGCTAACGCTCTTAGTCATACAGCTACTCAACTACAAGAAAGTGATCATCTTCGCGTCGAGGTGAGTCTTCAAGTGCTTTATCAAAGTAGTTATGAAAAAATGTGGCCATATATCCGACAACTGATTTTTTGAGCCATTCAGCTGGTATGTTGTTGTGTAGCCGTTTAATCTTTGATATTAAGACACTGTAGATGTTCAAGTTTTTTTTTTTTATCACAGTTCCTTCCGATCTATTTCATATAATGAAGTTCGCCTTCCGTGGTTGGTGTATTCATTTAGCAAATGTTTTGAAAAGTCGGTTTCTGACTTTAGAGAAGGATTTCTATATCTTAGGTGAAGTTTGCACTAGTAGATATTCAGAAAGCAGCAATTCGAGAAGACGATTCGTATTCAAGTGAAGGAGGTAAATCCCAAAGATCGTTGTTGGACGTTGATAATTTGGACGCTTTAGATAAAAGTGAGGTGCGTTACCTTTGATAATTGGTGCTCTAGTCAATCCGGAATGGAAAAATGATCAGTTTTTGGTGTCCTGAGCGTCTAATTGACGCCATAAATCTCTCACTTTTCTAATGATGTTCAGAATTTCAGATAGCCGACTCGAAATCTTTTTCTTCATACTTTGCACCAAAACAACTTGAATCAAGGAGCAGTTTGTCTCAAATGAGCTCCATAAAGGACGATTTTCAATCGGAATACCTAGGTCAATGTCGTTGCGTTATTATGCGTGAGAAAACAAAAGCTCATGTCAACGCATCGCTATATCTGATGTCAATAGATGATCCGTGTGATGCCTCTTGGGTTTCCTTCGCTGTGCAAGGTTGACTTCTACTTGTTTAGATCATGATCAAAATGGCATTTGTCCTATAACAGTTGAAGCATGGACAGTGTTATCAGCATTCCTTGCAAATCAGGTGAGTGTCAGTACACTTCTAAGGAGCTTCAAACACGAATATCTCTGAAGTCAAAAAAAAGGAGAAATATTTGTTTCAATGCATCGCCATGTACAGTATCTCCGAAGGAATAATATCCTGTTCAATGTGAGCATAATTGGGTATAAAGACAAAGAAATCACTAGTGAATGCATTTTTTGAGATGTTACCATAGCAGCTAATATCCGTAGGTCACCTTGGGGAGTGCTTCTTGAAACAGTAATATAAACATTAGTAATAATAGCAGTGGTAATAATGAGAAAAATGGGTATAAGAGAGGCGAGAACAGCCAGTCGAAGAGTTGCGACAACTATCTGACCTCTATTGCATAAGTTGTAAAATAGATTGTTACACGAAAATCAAATGACTTATGTGTGATAGTGGAACGAAGACGCATTCAAGCATATTCCGTGAACAAGTTTTCTCTCCCTATTTCATCATAGAGAAGCTTCAAAAACACAGTCAGGAAAGGAATGAGTGGATTTTCTTGTATTGTTGCAGACCGTCTGCTTTCTGACGACCAATCCCTTTTCCTGCCTATAATAAAATAGGGAGATTCTCACCTTAGACTCGAACATTACATGCGCTTCAGAAGGATGTGATGGGTTATTCGCGAACAAATGGTGTGCTCCATAGGATCTCTTACTTTGTTAAGACCATGAAAATGAAAAATTCATTCCCCTGGATTCGAAGAAGTTCCCGTTAACGCTTCACGTTTAAGAAGTATGAAAGAGTTGTTGAAATCTTTAGTCCTTTGAGGTGTAACGACTGCGACTTTCATTTTTAGTACATCCAAGCCAGAATCGAAGTCTTTATAGAGAAAGGACCAGGTGATGTAAGCCGAGAGAGATTAAGGACCTGTTTTATAGAAGTGACATATTGTCACCACAAGGCGCAAACTCTCAAACATTTAGCGTTACGAATTCGAAATCTGGACTATTCTCGATAACAATGATCGTCACATATGCCGTAATCGAACCACAACAAAGATGATGAACAACTTCGCTCTAGGTTTAAACAATACAAAAGAGTGATCTGAGAGATTGTAAAATTAGCGCTAATCACACCAATTTGTATTCTTTCATTTTCGAATCTACTTTTCTCTTGTTCAAACAAACATCTTAGAAATATGAACGCTAGATGGACGAGATAAGCGAGGTTAGCGTCATCGAACGCCTCGAGAGAATTAGTGCTAGGTCTCGCATTATAGAAGTGAGGAAGAGACGAGAGAGCCTTTGTCCTGGAAACCGGGACAGTCAGAGATTAAAGACACTTCCATATCCACCAATGTGCAGGAAACCAAGGGCCGCACAATTGATCTCTTCTAACAGCAGCCAGCCATAAGAGCCTCTAGCAACTGAGTCTCACGGGATGTCTAGCGCTTGAATGAAAGGTAATCAGGCAAGGTCAGTCTTGTTCATGAAGACCCTGAAAATGAATATGATGCTGTTGATGCCTTTGAGAACAGCATGCTAGTAGAACGCAGTGGAAGCATCGGAATAATAATCAGTTGTATTACATGTGATCTCATTGATCGTCAAGAGCCTAGAACTGACATCAGTGAACTCTCAGTCGTGTCGTGCGTCGAAGTTGCTAAATGGGCTGCAATTTTCTTGAAGGGCACCATATTTTCAGTTTGATACCTTTTAATCTTGCGGTTTTTCGACAATAGTCTTAGAAGCTCGGGCGTTAGATTGGAATAAATGCTAACAGTGTTCATTGTGCTTCGCAATAAACTGGTTATACTTCCCCGATTCGATCAACTCGAAAAGGACAGTCCACACAAAAATAAGTGTATCGAGCCTCTTCAACACTATTGTTTTTGCGTTTATTCGTCTAAATCTATCTTTTACAACAGAGCCTTGGGATGGGTGTGCTTGAAACACCTCTATCTCAAGGTCGACATATGGTTGATTTTACTAATTGCTAAACCTCCTAGCTAAAACCACGCCGTATGGGCTGATATCTACTGAGTCGAGATTTTTTAACAATAGAAAAATCTATGAATATCACAATCACTGCTATTAGCAATAACAAAGATGATTTAGATTAAATACGGCTACGAGACGGAACGTGTAATTCGCACAGAGATGTCCAAATTGGGATTAGACGGTTCTGGAAACATAAGACGGGACAATTTCTCACTACAACGGCCGACGCAGTTGGCTTAGTCTCCTGTAAAAATTGAGCTATTTCTGATCTTTTCAACAAATCTAAGTGGTTTGAAAGAATGAATAATTTTTTCGCACATATAATGGTTAATGCTCACCACCCAATTCTCTTAGAAATACATGAATGATCATAACACTGCGAAAAAAGCAGTAAAAATGCTAGAAAATTTCCAAAGGAGTGAGTTGATCCATATATGGCTCGTAGTAGCCGGCGAAGAGACACCTTGATAATCACAATAATCTTGTTCAAAGCGAATTTTGAGTTTTTCTTTTTTCGAGTCAGACACGATATCCAGCTTCATATTCACAGCAGTCGAGTGGACGGTTTAGAGGGCAACTATTGAACAACATATTGATCATAAAGAGTTATTTGGCTGATATTCCACGCTCTCTGCTCAGTCTAGAACGCTATGAGAACTGCTGCATCGACAACACTGATGCAAACTGTCTGCGGCCAGAATCGCATCGGCGTCACCTCTGAAACTATGGAGTATTCGGCTGTGTCACCCAGTGATGCCATTATCTAGTGTCTCTGAAACCATTATGAAGGCGAAGTCTGTGAAATTTTACATGAATTTCATTGATGCGGAGACATTTAGCAATCGGTCAAGATGGTACTTTATTGCACAGACAAATAAGGAAGACAATGAAGAAGAAGGACTATGTAGTCATTTCCTTACATTCACATAATCATGTTGGTACACCACATCGCTTATGCACCTAATTTGCGGTCAGAATACTTGAAAAATTCTTCAAAGCAAAAGTTTTTCTAAGGTTTTGAGGTCATAAATATTCATTTGATATTATTACCATATGTACATATGTTAGCTAAACGAAATAAGTCCTTGTGACTTCGACGAGAATTGGGGTCTTGAAGGCTTTTTTTTGAAGAATTTTTTTTGAAGAAGAAAAGAATTTGAAGTCAGAATTTATGAAGCCAAGAAACATAATAAAATACTGGGAGTATTTCTTCAACAACTCAGTGTATTTTACTTCAATATGGAGTTATGAATTCCACACTTTTGACTGAATTGTGTGGATGCGCATCACAAAACATTCGCACGGAGTTCTCCTTGATTTCGTGCTCCTAGAAATAAAAGAATAAAAAGAAGAAATAATGAAATAAAATTGAGGACTTCATCTACGAGAATATTATGAGAGAAGTTCTCTTGATGAAAAGCGTACAAGTTTTGAGTTGGAGGTGAAATAGGAGAAACATTTGATGTTCAACGAATCTTTGATTGACGGGAACTCGCTGGGTTACTCTCTCACTCGAAAGGAGAAAATGAAAGTTTACTTGTGCTTGCTTAAATCGCTAGACTGCCATCGGCATGACAAGTAATACAGATGAATGAAGAGGAGAAAATAGGACAGAAGCTACTATTGTGGCGGAAATAAAAAATAGGAAGGAATGTGGCTCACTCTGTTCTTTTTCTTCAGAAGCTGTCGTTTTTCTTCCCGAACATGCTCAGCTTTTTCTTCACGTAAACGCTGTTCTTCGTCTTTGCTTAGTCCAACTCTCTAAAAAAAAGTATGTCTGCTTTCTTGTATGACAATTTTTCCCTACATTTATGCCTTTCTTTTTTTTTTGTCTTCTTCTCACCCTAAGATGCTAATGTATTCATCTATTCTCCATGTATTGATTAGCACTTTTAGATTTTCCAGGTTTCTCATCAGTATTTACTCACAGTCCCAGTCTTCTTATTGACGACATAACTTCGTATTCGTTTATTTACTCCAGTTGGACGTGAATATTTGAGCAAATGCATAAGTCGTTCTTTCGGTGAGAGCGATAACTCCAACATCAGAATCACTTGAGCCCACTGAAAATTGACGCGTATTCATTGTGAAAACTTCGAATAAAAAAGAATGAAATCAAAATTTTAATATAAAGATGGGGGTAAAACAGAGTTCTAACGCTACCGATTACGAATTGTATTTCAGTAATCTAGACGTAGAAAGAGTTTAATTATAAAAAATGGGTTCTAATATTCAAATCGTCTTTTCGTCTTCTTCTTTCGTCTTCGTGAACGTCGTAGAATACTGGTCGAGCACGTCTCGTTGCAATCTGGAAGATAGCCTGGCTATGGCGTTCCATAGGGCGTTCGTTTTTGACTATCGGGTAACGTTGGGGTTGGGGTTCGGCCCCGCCGCGCTGTAATGAGCTTCACAACCGCTCGGTTACGGCCCCCTACAACGGCGATAAAGCTTGATAATTTCTCTGTAAGATGTAATATTCTGGATCCATTAGGATTTTGACTAACTTGTAGATGTTTCGAATTCTCTGAATCAAGACTCCTTACACGGTGTTTCACTAATGATCACATTACTAAAAGCATTAGCAGTAGTCATGCTCAGCACGCCCAGTGTTACTACAATCACTCGGTTATTTACAGTAAATTTTGGGGCACGGAAAGCGTGTGTATTCTTTCCTCACCTCTCAGTTACATACAGACCGAATTAATTGTATAGAATTCCATTTTGTACATAGTCGCATTGATCTTTCAATTTTATCAACTGTTTCTTTCCACATCTTAGAGATGAATGGTTTAGTTACGTCAATCATTAACTGTAGAAAATTGTTCTTAGTTACTCAATCCGTAAATATCGATCGAGTCGTTTATTTCAGTTTGAGTGGAATTACTCCCTACCTGTCTATTCCATTCCTTTTTTGTTTCAAAAATCGTCTCATACGTTCGTGTCATCATAGCAATTAGAAGATTAAATTGCAGTATAGAGACAAAGATCTCGAAGATCAAGAAAATCATCTGAAGATGTGATATGATGTTGTTCGATTGAAAATTTTTTTGATGAGAAATACTAAAAAACCTTTTCAATCAACATGATCTAAGGTGTCATTAAATCTCAAATAGCAAAACGGTCATCATTGGAATTGAACAAATTTGTCAGGCAAGCTAATTAACATTGAAACATCAACACAAAATACTTCAACACTCAAGCTCGAAAAGCTCTGCTCGCTTACACCTAAAATGCCTACAATCAAGGAAAAAATCGCTCAAAGAATTCGGTGTCTCTTGGTTCTCTGTGGAAGCCAAACTATAGGAGTTGCACCGATTTTCGCAATAGAATTGATAAGAATAGGGTTTGGCTGCTTGGTAATGGCTAAGACCTACTATAAAATGGCGTAAAATCTCAGTACTCATTATTTGTTTTTGTGAGAAGGTCTTCTTTCGGAATCGCTGACAAAACTGAAAAATCTGAGTGACCTATGCGTGTACAGACTTCATTTTACTTTGAAAAAGTTAACTTGTTATAAAATTGAATCTGCCGAAAAATTACTGGACAACGGATATTGATCTAATAAATTGTCCAAAGGAAACGAGAGAACCTTTCCAATGAAATTCATGAGCATCGATTCACATGAAGCCATTTGTTTGTAAATAGTTGCAAATTCACCAATAGTCATGATAAATGTCCTTAAGAGAGCTTCAAAAGGATTCTGAAATGGATTCATTGAGAAAAGATGTCTGACTTGTAAACTTTTCTAATCGACCTGCTACACATATATTGGGCGGATCACAGCTTTTTTGCATTGAATGCTTTCCTCGCATTCATTGTCCGTGAAGGAACATTTCGAAAAAGGAAGGAGCATTTCGCGCATGGTTTTGAGTAGTGCTCGAGCGTTTTGATCTCCTTATAAAAGTCATATAAAGCTGGTCGTGACGACTCTCCATGCGAGCTAGGGATAGTCGAGCTGTTACGAGTTATGTGGACTCGCAGGAGAGCGCTGATTAAGGAGGCCGAGCCTTGCTTTTTGATAACGCAATCATCACCCACTGCGTTGTTCCCTCTGACTTGTAGATAATGAGGAAAATACAGAAATATGTATGACAAAAACCTTACATCAATGACGTTTTTGAAATTGCTCACTCCTCCTTCATTCTCAATTCTTTTCGATTCCCGTTCACAGGAAGTAAAAATTATGTAGAACGCTGTAATGAAAAAGGAGATTTCAATTTTTTTATAGCCACAAACAAACTATATAATTACACTGTTTTTCTACGTAGAAGGTTGAACTACGAATCTGAAGCATTTCGATAAAGGAAAGGATGCTCGAGACTAAATGCGGTTATCAGGTTGCACATCATAGCTGGGAACTACTCCCAAGCGTTGAACTATGATTTGGGATGGGCGATCATCATTTCACTATGGCTTGGTGAATCGAGAACGAGTAAGCACTTCTAATCGATTGTTTCGAAAGCTCGTATAGTAGTGGACTAAGCGGCAAGGCGGAAAATGTCCCACAAGTTTACAATAACTGAGACTGTTTCAGGTCACAGCTGAAAAAAGCCATAGTAAAGCCGTCTCAGAAATTTACCGTAAGAAAAATTTGTCTAACAGCACATACTAGTTAGATGGCATCATTGCTGAGGCTAGTATGGTAATCAGTAAGGAAGACCAATTAAATAATCAGGCGAAGGATTTTTTTTTTCTTGGAAGAGGACGTGGCTGTACAGAAAATTCGAGGCAATCCATTCAGTATGGCGACATACTGAGTATGAAAGTCTTTTTCCACAGCTTTATCTTTAACTGCTTTGACTCTATTAGTATGCAGTTAAGCAGGTAGCATTACTATCTGAGCGCATAAAGCTTTCTAACAAAAAACTTATCATTCTTTGGAGGAATTTTACTGGAAGTCTATGTCCACTAATCATAAACCAGCTTTGTGTTTCCATTAATGAAGATTTCAACTAAGTTGTCCATAAAATAGACGAATAAACAAGTAAGATTTATTGGTCCATGACGAACGACTTTTTTGATTAGTGGAAATTCTCGGCTATCTCACGTAATTTCTATTAGAAGGGTTACTTTTTGAGCCGTTCCGCACCGATAGAGAATGGGCTAAAATGGGTTTAGTAGGGCGTAAGCACCGTATCTACATACTGTCCTGTGCGGTGAGAATTGGTCTAAATTATGTTTCATACTCCTGTGAATGTGAAAAGAGCGTAAAAAGGAGCACTTACATTGTGAGAAACCGACAAGAAAAATAGAGTAGATCATGAAAAATCTGGTTAGATCTGTCGCAATGATTGTATAGACCATCAACACGAATGGACCAATAAAAGGAATTGCCCTAAAATATAAAATATATAGTAATAAGTTTGCTATCCAGTAAGATACAGCTCTTCAGAAAGTTAGATTGAAGTCTAGTTCACAAGTAAATGAAGTAATAAGGAAAGAAGCCACGTTGGCCGCAGCTGATTACTTCTTACTACACTTTAATCGTTTCCATGATTGATCAATCCATTGACTATGAAGTTCATCTATAAAATTGCTGAGTAGTTTTTGTTGGCAAAGAATTTTCTTTCAAAAGACTCATTATTCACCAATAAGGCATTAGCAGCGATATTTCATACCAAACAACGTATTTACGATGTGTTTTTCTACGATTAACGAAATTGTTCCGGCAAAAAGATGATGAAAGTCTAATGACATAGACTAGTCAAAAACCTAATTTCGTGTAAATGGCTTTGATGTATATCGACACGGATTTCTTTTAAAACAACATTGGTTATGGAGCATTTGAGCAAAATTCTGAATTTGAAGAGGCCTTGAACCCGCGACTTCCCGCTCTAGCCTAGGAGCTCACTGAATGTTCGATTGCATCGCTGAATATAGCTCTACTTATATCTCAGCCGACCAACCTATACGATGGCTCCTAACAATTATTCGTCAAGATTGATCTAGAGAACACAAAACAGCGTAAACCTAGTTGAGCTGACAGGTGATTGCTGACAGCTACAGAATAGGCTGAATAGGTAGAAACACGGCTGACGAAAAGTTAGGACGTGTGCCATAATGGCGCACTGGCAAATTTACTGAGCTTCCGTAGAGGATAGTCGCGAGGTTTAGGTCACCTGAAGTCTTAAATTGACTCAGATGCCTTGTAATCGTTCTCTAATATATCCGTGCCGATGTACAACAGGACCACTAAGGGAAATGAAGTGTCGATATATAGCAAGCCCATTGACTGAAAGATTGTTCGATGATGATATTTAGTGAGTCACGGAAAGATAATTGCGTGTTCGAGGCCACCTGAGGTTTTGCGTTATGCTTGTAACTTAATACTCTTATGGCTAAGTTCACAGTGCATCTTGCGGTTTGAAAAATTCGGCAACAAATCTCAAGACATAGACAGCATCCTAACCAGTGGGAAGATAAATCATATTTTTAACGAAGTAAAAATTCTAGTTGGTAGTTTCTGGCGGAAAACTAGAGAGGAAGTCGGATGGTACGGTGTTCAAATATTCACTTAAAATTGACATAAACCAATGAGATCTTACTATTCTCCACGGAAAAGCATAATTAACATCACATATGCCTTACTCAAAATGACCCATAATGCACCAAAATTGTTGATCTCTCGATTTTACTCAATCAACGTGGATCTAAGAAAGTAATTGATCACTCTGATCAGAATTTCCACATGTGTTTCATCATAATGAACAAAATGTGATATAGAACATTATGCGGCGAATTTCCTCTAATAATCTCACATACTTTCTCTCTGTCCTGAAGAGCTTCATCTGTCGTTCAACCCATATTTCTCGTAAAGTTATTTGTCTGAGACTTGTTTTAAGAGGTGCTGTGCATTACATGCAAATCACAGTACAGCTCCGCCAATGAACCTTCATCCTTCAATTGCAAAATTTCAATGCTAAACTTTTCAGAGAATGGCGCTCCAATAAAGCTATCACTATGTTCTGTCACTATAATCTGAGTTTAACCAACATGCATTGACATCTATGAAAACCATAAAAAATCCAAGTAGCATTCCGATTTAGATGCAAATTGGAGAACATCCATCATGGCTAGAGTTATTGAACAGAATAAGAGAACTACTGGTATCCACACACTGCAGGTGAACGCAAGTGTTATGCATGAAAATAGTTAATATAATGGTGCAAGAGTATTGGCGATTTAATTCTAAATGATTATATTTGAACTCAAACGCATCTTCATCAATCAAAGAAAGTGCCACATTCATAAAGTAACTGCTAGTAAGAAAAAGCTTTTATATTCTTGAGCCATAAAATTAGTACGCCGAGATACGACAAACGCTTGGGAAACATTTTCTGTGTCCTGTTATTTGTAAAAGCGCTTTGCTACTAGAAGTTGTCGAGATGCTTGAAGAAGTGAGATTTGGTGGGCGCGAGGTTCGGGAATATAGACTACAAGACAATACTCTTTAGCCCAATTCGTTCAGTATTGTAGCGTTTGTTGTGCGATGCTTGTCTGTCGGCAGGCTGAAGTCAACCTCCATTACTTTTGCGACAAGGTTTTCCACCTTCTCAGTTTGCTTCGAGTGACGGATAACTGAAGAATAGTCAACGTTGAGCGCTTTACCAGATCTCGTGTTGTCATATGAGGATCAGCTTTGGCGCCTGCTTTCAGATGGCCGCTGTTAACTCCCCATTACCGGCCACTATTTACTCACCCTCAAGGCTCTTGAATCCCTTACGAAAGTTCATGAACCACCGCTGAACTGCCTGTGCTGCACGTTCGTTAGCATCCTTTAGGCCAAATACGATGCTGGTGTTGCGAGCTGTCTTTGCAGCTTTACGATCCAATCTGAGCTAATGGTGTAAGACCGCATTTATTTTTGCACCAACGCGTCCTTATAGTTCAAAATAAACTTAGAATAAAAGGTCATTAACAGAAAAAAACATCGAGCAAAAAATGCGCATTGAAATGATATATGGTATAACTATAGTTATTTGAGATTTTACTTCATTACCAATTAGCAAATTTGGCAATAGACAAACTGTCGCTGCTTTTACACCACCTGACGATATTGATAAAGAGTTTTATTTATGCTGAGTGAATTTTCTTACTATATTTGTCTTTATAAATACTATTATTACTAAACTAAAATACAATACCTGCAATAGAAGAGGAAGTGAAGAGTCGTGAGGAGTACAGCAATTGAGGAGACAACATTGTCAGCAAGAAGAAAGACTTCATGGATATGACAAGAGAAGCGAATCGGCACCTCACACAATACCAATATGAACGACATCTTATACAGCAGTTTAGCTGGGAAAGCTTTCTGCAATCAAAACGTACTTCACATGAAGCCAGAAAATCCAATGAGTGCGCGCTTTTAGACTTTTCATTTTTTTGGAGTCATACATAATGAATAATATAAATAGAAAGGAATCATGTCATCAGTCGAACAACCAGATGAGCATGCAAGAATTTCATCAGGAACCCTTACCTATGCACCAATCTCTTCCATGACTCATACTTACTGAGAACGATGTTGAACATTCAGAAGATGGTTGTATTTTCAACACATTACACACTGTTGCTAAAGAGCGTCTCATACGAGCACGACATTTATGTACACTCAAAACAGCCTATGTTTTCCACGCAACTCAAGAAAGAAAGGAGAAAGAGGAAACAGAAAATTTATATTGGTAAAGGGCAGTTTCCAAGGGATAAAATCTCATCATTTCAAGACGGGACTTTCTTTGATTTATTCGACTCTGGAATTTATTGGACAGCAAGAATCTCGCCAATTTGAATATTTTGTTTGAAGTATGAAAACGCTTTCCTAATGCGCTCTAGCGACTAAAAAAGCTTACATTTCACTCAGGCGTACATGTTCTGCTCGACTAAGCTTCTGAGTGGTCCTTCGGATGATTTTGAAAGTGTCTTTGGTTTTGTGAAGATTTTCGTATAACAAAAAGAACTACGTTTCGTATTGAAAAAAGCAAGCAGCAAAAGGAAATGACCGTGGAAATTGTGTTGTATCGAAATTCTGGATGATCTAGAAATTTTGTTGGAACAGCGGAAAATGTTCTCAAATATTGCACAAAAACGTGCACCTTCCAAATAGCTCTGAGGGGCTTGAAAAAAGTCGCCGTTTCACCGTTGCAACAAGATTTGCGTGTTAGAAATGTAGTAAGAAATCCATCTTATCATAATTTAGGTAGTAGATTTCATCTCCATTTATATTATTATATAAATCTGCTATGAAGTCCTAGCAACGGAATCACTATTTCGAGTATGAAACGGAGTCTCCTTTTCGCTCTTATGGCCATTTAGAACCAAACTTTATGCTATTAAATAACTCTCAAAATTTTATCGGAAAATCATACACAAATTCAAGCCGAGCAGAAAGTAGGTGCCGAAGGTTAAATGTGGTCTAATATTTATCGCTGCAACGTAATAAAAGAACAGATACATAATCGAAATCACCGTTTTCAACCTATCAAATGGCTACCAAAAGTCTGCTGCGAAATCTCTGTGCAGCGAGATATTAAAGAAAGTAGGTCCGCATTGAAATGAATGCACGTCGTCCTCGATAAAATAAAGGGCTGTACAGCCGCGCCATGGGCACTATAGTGTCCATGCTATCTCGAACACGTTAATGGTCAATCACAAAGAGAACACAATGAATGATAGAGGAGAAAGTAAAAGATAACCTATACTAACTCTTTATTTTACTGCTTTAGTAGTGTTGTGATGTTGCGATTATTTTATATATCTGAGATAATGTACATCGAAAAAGCAAAGCAGTGGCCCCGATGCTCCTAGTATATTGAGTTGGAAAGAAATAAAAACTTGAAAATTCGTGAATGAGAACAAAAACGAGGATAACTATTCTTCAAAATAAAGGCATCGTTTTCCTTCACATGGTGGAGATGAGTTAGCACAGTTGTATGAGCAACACTAAGTTCAGTTGCCAGCTCGTGAGCACGTAAAGTTGGTTAATCTTCCAATGCAGCAATCAAATCTTCGTTGTTCAACTTTGTTGAACGTCGTGAGCGAGGCTTGTCTTCGAGATCAAGATCTCTGGCATTGATGTGTTGAAAACAGCGTCGAGCAGCAGATTTGCTGTTTCGCCTTTCCCTTCAACATCGTTGATTTCATCGACTGCAGCTCACTGTGAAAGACTCTTTCGCCAACAATGACGCAATAAAACCAACTGTGGTTGTTGTATCCTTGGACATGGCGGAGGCTTGTAACAAAATGGAAATAGAGACAAATAAAACCTGAGCCTTCCATGAGCAAATCCTACATAGGAGACTGCAATATATATGCTTACTGAGGTGTCCCAGAAATTATTTTGCAACCTAGCAATGAAACGTGGGTTCAACTCCCGCCTGGGTGAGATGTGCTGCATGGCACTCAGTAGTTTTAGAAAAAAAAATTAGCTGAACTATGAGCACATCGCAAAATTTTTTGCAAGCTATATCTTAATAAAAATTTATTAATAATTTCTAAAATAGGTGAAAGAAAGAAGAAGACTTCACACTTGAAATGAGGTGTTCCAGCTAAATGTTGATCTAGTGCGACATTTTTTCAAGACTTTTGCCACCTTACAGCGATCAACATTCTTAGCATCTCAATTTTGTCGGTGAATGTTCTGATAAAATAAAAATAATTGTATTCAGATTTCATCTTTTCTACAAGGTTGTCCAATACTGTAAGTATTTGATAACAATGAAAAATTCACTCACCATAATAGTGAACCATTTCGCTTTACCAATAAGTCTAATCTCATGAATATCAAGTGAAATTTGAAAAATCACCATTATCACAACGATTGTCTCACAAAATAGTCGCAGCTGAATAGCGAATGATGATAACGACGTTGATGAACATCGACGTTAACGAAGATATGAAGAACTCAATTAAGGTCATTCAAGCTAATTCTTCTAACTAGTATGCACTTACCCAACCCTGATAAAAATTCCATCTCCAGTACTGTAGCAAATGACATCTAGCATTCAACGCATCTGAAATCATTCACTTTAACTTGTTTCTCAAGTTTTGTCCTACACTAACCTTAAAAAAGCTCTAGGAAGATTTAGAGCTGATGTAAAGCACAATTTTTGAAATCATTTACCAGTTTCAGTCCATTCGTAATCAGCTGATGATCTGATACCAGACCCATCGCTATTAACTAATCCTCCAGTGACTTGCTGCAAATGTTTATTGAGTCTATGGCTACAAGTCAAACAAATAATATTTTTCTTCAATAAAGAAATCTATGAACATTCTTTCAGTGTCAATCAGTTGTCTTGTCTGTATTGTATGTTGCCTATTTGGACTTTTGGATTCTAATGTATTTAGCAAATACGGAAGCTTGTTGATTTTAATAGGGTATTCTTCGCCAGAAGTGGACGCGGGCGCTGGTTAGCGGTGCCTTGCAACGCATACGTGCTCGTTGGCTCGATGCAGCAATTTAGGCTCATCAAGCTCTCTTTACCTCCGATCGGCAGACTGGCACCAGAATTGTTTGAGAGGTAGTGGAAGTGACTTGGCAGATCCGTAGGCCACTATGATCAACATGAAGGCCAGATTTTGTTTACAGTCACCTTTTAGAATATTTGGTAACCGAATTCTTGGCGCTTCTCCCGAGTATTAGATAACATCAAGTTTTTCCTAGCTTTTTATGTTTCTCACATCGAGCTATGAAGCAGTAGTTGGACTTGCTTACATTACACACGTGGTCTGCTGACCGATTGTCGATCGTTCTATCTCGCTTTCAAGGCTTACAAGCCTTCCAATTTTCCTGGGTCAATGATTGATAGCAGACTTGTTTGAGAGGATAGCAGCACTGAGTTGATTCGTCGTTAGACCACTACTAGTCATGGTAATGGTCAGAGATGTACTCAGTCACTTCAAACGATGTTAGATAAAGACGAATGCATGGCACATCATTTAGAGATTGGAAATACAAAAACCCCTTACGGTGGGTATGGTGGACCTTCAAAAATAAGCCTACTGTTCCATCAAACGTGGTTTGTATTGGAATAAAGAGGTGTGAAGGAAAATTATGCTGAATTACTATGGTATACAACAGTTTTCAAATAACTTTCTTTGGCGCAATATCTGCGTTGGTTAAGCGATCAGTTGAATAGAAAACTTTTGAAAATGAGCTCTTTGGGGGAAATGAACAATTGACAAATTGGAGGTGCATTTAATGCACGCGGCTCACTTATAAGTTCATCTATTGGTCCATCACTACATAAGAGAATCCATGTTTCAATGAAATACATATAAATGCTCATCAAAAATGAGAACGCATTGACTTTTGAGTACCACTTACTTTGCTCTTATTTTAGGAGTAAGTGACTTCAATGAGTACAAGGCTTGATGAACTAATCAAGCTGTGACAATGGATACTTTATGGTGTGATACAATGTTTCAAGCCTTTCAGAGGTCTGGTAAGTTTGTGGCATTCGTACGTTTCGGCGTTCTCGCACACCTCGTCAGTTCCACATGCCCTGCAGTTCACCACTACTACTGATAGCAGCGACTCGAAGACGTATCAGATGAGGCGTACGAGAGAGCCGAATGTACGTACGCCACTAGCATACCAGACCTGTGATATGTTCAAAACATTGCTTTAGACTTCATTAAATTTTCAACTGAGATCTCGAGCATAGTTAACCAAAAGGTTGCGAATGCGTTATTTTCAATTCCTATTTTGCTTGAGCCGCCACATTGTTTTCATAATGCGAAGTACAACACTCATTGCATCGAAGCGTTCTCTTTCATACATCACTCTGAAGGTCTCGAACATTTCGCGTGTATTTTTGGTTGCTACTTGAGGATTTCTTCTTTTTATGGTTGCCGTAGAATTGCCGTCTGAGCCGATTCTTCCTGTGGCAGCTTAAGCGCGCCCAAGTGAGTCCGTAAGTCGGCGCTAGGATAAGTATGTCGAGGCAGAACCTTGCCGATGGCTTGCATCAGCAACTCCTTCCTGCCTTAACTCTCATCCC
The DNA here is from genome assembly GCA_019055375.1 of Parelaphostrongylus tenuis. Taxonomy (NCBI): domain Eukaryota; kingdom Metazoa; phylum Nematoda; class Chromadorea; order Rhabditida; family Metastrongylidae; genus Parelaphostrongylus; species Parelaphostrongylus tenuis. The sequence continues at coordinate 554,494 of JAHQIW010003392.1, read as the reverse complement.
CAAATACTCTATTAGTAAGTGTATTTTTCGCCAGCTGCAAGCATTCATAATTCTCATCTTCTTTGGTTTTCATTCAATTTGATACCATTTCGTTACATATAAACTTCAGTGTACACATTCGATACTAATCGATCGACTACGTACATCAACAGCTTTGCACTGAAATTATGAGAATAATATTATAATACCATTCTCGAATGAAGAGGCCCGCTTGAGGATTTTACTTCATTTTTTATTGGAACTGTTGCGTTTTTTGTACTTTTTTACTACACAAAAAATTAAAATGGAAAATAAATTGATAAAGTTTCCTCACTTCCGTAGTAGCTGAAATCGGACGTAACATATATGCAGCTGTAAAAATGACGTAATAAACTATAAAGAAAAACAGTGAGCGGAGCCAGCTGAAATTATGAATTGTTAGAAGTTTTTTTTGTACATCCACTTTAAAAAATTTATGGAAATCTTACTAGCGCTTCCCGAATGCTTTCCATTTTTCTTCTATAATTTTTTCTAGGATTCCATCCAAAAGCTCAAGGTGCTGTGAAGTTTTCTAAAGAGATAGACACTGTTATATACCAATAATGTGCAAGCTTAAGATTTAGAATACTACTGAAAAAAGTTGAAAGATCACAGTTCTTGCAGCTTATGAATTTCGGCTGCGGAAAAATGTTCCCAAAAGATGAAGAAAGATTGGCCTAGATATTTCCTGGAGGGAATAAAATGCCTGCTTGAGATCTTCCAAGAAGAGTCATGTTAAGGTTGAAGGAACAGCTGAGTTTTTAACTCTTCGGGGGGCAGAGTCTGAGCACCACCTTCGAGAGGTTATGTTGGTTTTCCTTGGTGATTTATAACAGCGTCTCTTCATGCTTGCTGATTTTTAACTCTTTTCAAGATCTGATAGTCTCTTTCATTACTGCTCTTCGGACTCGTCTTTCGTTTGAATCACTTACTCTTCTCTTTCTTCCATTGTCAAGCTGAACACTCATGAGCAGCTTCATTAACACTTCCCAATGACTGGAACGTATACGCTTTGGCAAAACGCTTTGGCAGTTTTTGTATCCTTGCACAAAACAACCTGCCAAGCGTTGGCAGGTTGTTTTGTGCAAGGATACAAAAACGATATTGTTACTTTTCCGATTGAATTTTCGCCTACAGAGTATGGTGTAAGATTCTAAAAGATTAGCATCCAAATAAGAGGAGAGAGCTTCGCGGCGGATTGGTAAATAGAAGAATATTGCATAAACTCAGAATAAGCGTGCACTTCGGTGTCATGTAATTTCAAGATGTGCAAGCCTCAATGGTTTCCATCATATCTCATCATGCAAATATGTTAATTCTCTGAGAACTGCTCCATTTCATTAACATGATGACTCAGGCCAGGAGTTGATGACCACTTATTTTCGACTTCATTATTTGATGTAAAATATAGGAGAAAAATAAATGAGATAGGTTCATTGGTTGAAGACCTTCTTGACACAGTTTTCAACGGTTGAAGAGGTATAATAGCCGGGTCCGTATGACCCGCTGAGGACTTTTCAGGAGTTGGTTGTATGCGGTTTATCTACTTTGAATTCGACTGAAGAAACGATGATTATTTTTGAATCGGACATTCTGTCACATTTCTCACCTTATTCATAAACTAACTGTACAAACTCTTGCACTATTAAGTAGATTGCAATGAGCGAAAAGCTCGTGATAAATTATTATTTTCCATGAGTGATACTGGTAGAGTCACATAAGTTGATAAATCCTTTGGAAAAATCTATTACTCTATCAAAAAGTAAACGATTACTTAACAATGAAGCTTTGTTGCATTGTTCTGTATTAGACTAAGTTACTATTTTTTATATATGAATATGGCCATTCCAGATCCCACCTCTTTTTGTACTGGTTTTATTTCTTATATTCCATTCACAAAAATCATCTTTGTTTTGTCTAGATTGGACACCTACCGACGATTCTTTCTTCTCTACGAATAAATGTAAACGTAGCTTGGGTGCTATTCTTCATGAAAACCAAGGATACCTCTGCTACAACATCTTGCAGTTTTGCCAGTTACTATGGCTGAACGCAACAAGGATCGGATAAACCTTTATCAGGAAAATTCTTGTATGTGCTAGCTGGATAAAAATGAGAGACTGATGCACCAGGGCGTACTCGATTCAAGATCACGCCCGCATTTCATCAGAATCTTCAACAACTGACTTTCTGTCTCCCTATTTTGGTTTAACATCATTTTTATGGAATCTCCTAGAAAGTTTAAATGCTTAGTTTGGTTAATTAACATCATTTTTATAAAATTTCTTAGAAACCGTAAGGACTTACACCATAAACCACTAATGACAGGGCAGATTGTTCGTTCATCTCTCCAGTCGCTTCATTGATTGTGTCAATTTTCGTTAAAGGATACGCGAAACAGTTCGAATCTCCGTACACCCAGACACTTTGGCCTTCGAGTTCGAGGATTATGTTGAAGATATGAAAACATGATTGATGATTAGTGGAAGATATAGTAAGTGAGCTAACAAGAAAGAATTCAATTTTAATTGTTTTCTACTGAAGGAAATTAGCCATTTACAACTCTGTGAATTGAAAAAAAAAATTAAATTAGAAAAGAAGTGAAAGATGAGACATTTTTTCGACTAATTAACGTTAGTTTCAAAATTTCCGCCATTTTTAGTTATAATTTTTTTCTATGGATAGAATTCGAACCTTCTTCTTTGCTAATTTTGCCGCCAGTGTCAATGGTGTTAAATTCTGCTTATTAACTATACTTAACCGTGCGCCGGCCTCCAAAGCCACTTTCATCATATCCTGAAAAAAACAACAGTCCTTCACAAATTTTAACTTATATTTGCTGTCGCTTCTTTTCATATGGCAGTGTGTGCTGTGAATTAAAAACACGAAAATACTGAGATGAGCAAAACTCGAAGCCTGAGTTGGTTTTTAACATACGATTGCCCATTCCGGGTAGCTTCTTAATCTCTGTATAATCGCCAGTTCAATACTTGACATTTTGACATTTCGCATTTTTGCCATATTGATTGCTGCTATAAGCAAAATTGAGATGACGAAAGATGAGCCTATACTCAATTTAGAAGAGAGCAGTAGTTACTCATCACTGCCAGGTAAAAGTCCGTAGATGTTTCTCATGAAAACTGTGAAATAGATGAAATCACCACTTTAATCCAAAAAGGAAACTAATACACAACGTTGGATGTTATTGCTACGGGTAAAGCTGGAAACATGAGGCTTTCGAGCCTCTTTCTACGACGTCCTGATGATAGGTCGAGAAGGGCTCAGGTTGCTAAAAGCTCTAGTCTTGTACAAGTATTGGAGAAATCCATTCCTCTATGCCTGATCGTGACAGATTTTGATGTTCATTATAGGACAGCTAAGAGCTTTTATTAGATCGATCTAGATAAGGAAGTACCGATTTTCCTATGCCGTCGAAGATAACAAAAAAGGGCTAAGCCCAAGAACATAGTGTAGCACAGTAGCCTAAAGCATTGGTGTCCTCTTCAGTTCGAGATTCTGTGAAGAACACTTTCTTTGATTACCTAACGATCATAGCGAAATGTTTACGAATATAAAACGAAGGACACTGTCCACAGTAAGAAAGGGAGTCTACAGTTCTCATCGCCTTAGTCCTGACATCAAGTGAAGACTGGAGAAGGGCCATTTCACACAGTTGGAAACTTCTGCACAGATTTGATTCCATCGATGTGACATCACGAAACCGTGTGAGCGATATGTACGCTATGAAGAGGCTGGGTGAATCTATTTTCAGAACGACCATCCATGACTATATGCGAATACAGCCATTCTTCGTAAGAAAAATGTGTTATTCTCTGAGAAGCGTAGAAGCTAGGCTCATTGTTCTGATATCTACTACTAGCTCAACGTTGTTAGTACTTTCTAGCAAACAAAGTAAGCAGATAAATCCTTCGCCAATAATTAAATGAAATACTTCAGATTGGAGAGGTGTGGAATTTGTGTGATGATTATACATTGTACATAACATAATCACTTACTATTTTTTCATGTATCACACAGAGGTGTAGTACAGTGTTGCCATTCGTGTCCTGCGCATGTAAATTCGCTTTTCTAGCCAATAGAAGACGGAACAAATCCGGGTGATTCATGCAGGCGGCAAATGACAAAGGATACTCACCGAAGTACATTGTACTAAAAAAACTGCGATCAAATTTAAGCTTGTCTGTCGACCTCTTTTCTGCAATGGTCAGTTATAACTGTGAATTTTATGTGAATTTTGAAGTGAACTATACGCTTACAATTAGTGAATTTTATTGTTTTACTCTGTTTTTTAGTCATATGACTGCACTGTTCTGAATGAGAAAGGGTTCATTTCTAGTTTGAAAATATGTTTAAATTGTAGTTTTCTACGAAATGATTAGTTAGCACTGATGGTTTTGCTACCGTGGCAAGAAGAAAGCAGAATGTGGTTCTTACCCGGTGTAGTTTGTGTTCATAGTTAATTCCACGTATTCGTGTTCCAAGCTATCTGTTCGGCTGCTTTTCTGGTCATCTGCACAGAAGAATGCTCCGTAACATCTAAAATTACTCAATATCAAGTCATCCAACTATCAATCAGACCTAAAATGTCGAAATGTCGTTGATCGATTTTACAGGTAGAAGACACATTTTAGAGCATTAGTGACATAGTGGAACTGATTGAACAGGTGTATCTACCATACCAGAATTGGCACAAAGCCTCCAGGGCTGGACCGATGGTGGTTTGATTGGGCTGTGACACGGGATCGACACGGGTATTTTGCAGAGCACTTCCATCTACTGCTCTTTAGGCGATCCCAAGTAACACGCGCCGTTTTTCTTCTCAACATTACCGCTACTACCATTTAGCACGTAACGCACTACATCGTAAAGATTATGGCTGTTGGCACCACTTTTTGAGCCCTCAATCCCTTTTAGGAGATCCTTTGCCTACATTGTAAAATGAATAATAGGGCGACGACTTGAAAAGTTTGCCAAGTTTTTACTTATTCATATTTCTCAATAAGTGTAGTTCTCAATGATGTGCTAGAGTGGTGTGTTAGGTGTCAACAAACAATCTATGAAGAATTTTCGAGCATCGTCACTGACTGGCTTGAGGAGTAATGTTGCTAACCCTACTCCAATCTTACATAGTTGAATCTGTATTATGTCCATTATCATTGGATTACGATAAGGATAGAGGATGAGGCTTTCAGCGTTGATCAATTCCGAGAAAATGAGCCAAGCATTCGGCTTCATTAGGCATCGTTAGAGGGGACTGAATGATCTGATTTTGATAATGATCGATGGTGGCCTACCGATGTATCAAATCAGCGCTGCTATCGTCCCAGACAAGTCTGGTATTAATTTACCGACCCTGGATTGATGGAAGACTCGGCGTCTTGGGCACGGGACAGAAATATTGACCACGTGTGTCATAACGCACCTCTAACTAAGGCGAAACACGCACGTTGGATTTCCGAATATTTTTAATAGCTAAATTTTCGCAAGACCTAACAAAATTTGAATTAACGCAGAATTCTGCACTTCTGGAATCGGATTTTTTTTAAAAAGGCTGCATACCTTTGATTTACATCAGCTCCTCTTTGCAGTAATTTGCTAGCCATCTCTACGTCATGATTGATTATGGCTTGGTGAAGAGGTGAAAGCCCTTGAATTTTCGAAAACTTCATGAATAGATAGCCTCTAGTAAAAAGAAGACAATTTTGCAGTACCAGCTGGACTTGTAAATGAAATGATTACATAATGCTTACATCTTGCATCTCATAAAGATTAGACTGCACGGTAAAGTGCATTATTGCAAAGAAATCCAACTGTTTCTTACCGTAGTAATCCTCCGATGTACAGATGTCGTTGACCAATTTCGGATAGAAATCAAGTATTCGAAGTGCGAGCATGTTGTGAATTGACGTACCTTGCAGAAGACATACCCCAATTATTGTCTCTCTCCATCGTACCTGAATTGTCTCTGTTACCACCTTACAAATTCACATGTATAAGTCTTACATTAGACTTTTCTTCGGTTATGCTGTTGCAGAAGTTTAAGATTTTTTAAATTTGAGATCTCTATTTCAAAAAAATGTTAACCTCGTTCTTCCAACTTCCAATTAAGTTCACGATATTTTGACTCAGACTTTCCTCCTTTTCCTCCACCATCAAGCAGTTTCAGTGCTAGAAACATGTATAGAAAATGTATGGACATCAATATAAGCACAAACATGTTTATGATAGCAGCAAAAGGGACTTTGATGAAAAATGACGAAATACAAATGAAAGAAAAATTTTACCTTTTCTGAGATCACCAGTTTTGGCATCATTCTGATCGAATCCCTCCAGCACATTCACAGCTGCTTTTCCTCTCCCTTTTTTCCGCAGGAACGCTGCCAGCTTTGCATTACGTTCCTGAGTAAACACAATCGACTACAAAATTACCCACCACAAAAAAGGGCGAGACAAAAAATCTTTTGTAAAAATCGTGTACCTTGTTACGAAGAGACACTAGTTCTGTGATCGAGAAAAGTTTTCCTTTTTCATTATTCAATAGAAACTCAGAAACCCGAACTTTGATGTGATGATCGACGAAGGAGTAGTCGTTTGTGGCCTTAGCGTATCTGAAATCAATGCATTCACACAGTAACGCGTTGTCGAATCGAGTTAGCACTTTTTTGATTAGGTTACCCAAATTATGAATTAGCAGGAAGGTATGCATCGGTAGCTTCCTGAGATATATTGCAGGCTCTAGTGAGTTTATAATTACTTGCCAAAGACTTGTTTAGGGTGGCTTCTTCTGGCCCACAAAGATCGTGGCCGTTATAAGACCGTCTAAGAACAAATGTGGAATCAAAATTCTCGGAGGACTACCACGAACTGTTTCACATCAGATCTTCCTGTTGATGTTCGGCTCTTTAACCTTATCGACGTGAGCTATGAAGTGTGCGGACACGGAAGCATCTAAAAGCGTTCAAACATCTGGGAAGACGTAAGCCCTCACAGGCAAAAGAGGTGTGATGACGTCTCTTTTACTGTATTCTCCTGAACTCGAACTCAACTGGACCAATGTCTCTGATTGCATTTAAGCTACTACTCGTCGTCTGAGATTGCACTAACATTTTCGACCTGCAGTTGTCTGTTTGAGACCACTCGTATTAGGGAGTTCACTGGTAATCTGATAGATGATGCCAATAAGTTTTTAGCTGTTTACATTGGTAAAAATAAGGCAGGAGTTCTAGTTGTCTTGTGCGACAGCAGATATAGCTTCAAGGATTACTTTGAGGCATCTTCAGAAACCATAAAATTTCATCTTTGATCCATGAATACTGTCTTATTACCTCATCATGGTCATCAGCTCACCGCCACCATGTAAGTCGACCATATCATAAAGTTTCATATTTTCCCGTAGACGTCCTCCTACGTCTCCATTAGGAGCTTGCATGGATTGTGACAGGTCCATGACCAACTAGTAATGATAGTTGCTTGACTAACACCTAAATCACAATATGTCAGGATATTCTTGATAACCGCGCACACAAAGTTGGAATACCATATCGTCGTGTATCAATGTGTCTCGACGAAGATAGCTGCACTTAATTATGCAGTGAAGGCTAAGAATAAGGGTGAAGATCAGGAGAGAAAACAGAATGAAGCTGTGAATAAAAATGGATTGAGCAAAGCTGATCTACACAGACTAAGATTCTTCTAGTTTCGTGAATTTACTTCAATGACTTACCAGTTCATGTAATGCATCTGTCAGGAAATTTAACCAGTGCCTCTCATAAACCAAACATGACCATGATTTTAATTTGTGAACTCCAAAAAGACTTGCTTAGCAATATTATTTCATCACCTGTGGTTCATCACCTGCAATTGAGCGAGCACCAGTAATGCTTTTATTTTTCCCTTTCGCGTACAGAAGTAGCCCAGTGGATCCGCCTCGCTTTGAAGATTTGCTCAGCATTATATCTTTCCTCTAGGCTTTCGTGACGAAGTCGGACTATTGGGTAGGTGGTCTTCGTGTGACGCGCTTGACATCTCGAGAAATTTACTTGGTGACAATTCTCATCCATTGGTGTTAAGGTGCTAACGTGTCCGGCCTACCTTAATTGCAATAGCATGGAGTGTAGAAAACCATCTTCAATTTTCGATCGCTACCATAAGTCAAGACTTTGAAATTTTCTTCCACTAGCGAAACCGGAGTACTCTTCAAATCAACTTTTTGACTGAGCAGTTGATAACGCTAAGTGATTTTTATCCTGCTTACGCAGCGACCACGTTTCTGATGCATATGTTGAGGCGGGATTAACCATTGACTCAAAAAGGTGGGCACGGAATCAGATGTTTTCCGAATCCTCTTCACTACATCCTCAGTGCTTTCAAACGCTCCGCAAGCCGATCGCTTCCCCTTGCTGCACTTAGGAGTCTGGTCGCTCATCATAGTAAAATACCAATCTGAATGAATGTAACTGAAGCATTCAAAGATGTTCATTCCGTTGAGCATGAAGGGGGTATTCGATAGCACCCATTCCTCATATACATCGTTTTCGTTCGATTTAGTCGGAATCTGATTTCTCCATAGTTGTTATCAAAATCGGTCAACATTCGTTTCGTTGGGATGATGCTTGGTTTTGAAAGGACGATATTATTATCAGAGCGAAGGTGATGTAGTTGTCGTGAAGATGTTGCATGAACTAGTATTTCTCGTCGATGTTGGTAACAAAGGTATCTTTCAAACAGCCGACTAACAATTTGAGTCTACCCCAATTTACCGTATTTCTGGGATGTGGTGATTTAATTCTAGCAGCTTTTCTCATCATTGCAAAAAATGGCGCTTATCGGAAGGGAGCAGATGATCTGGTCCTGTGTAGAATTTTGAGGGACATAAGTCAGGCAGAACTCTCGAGTTACTTAGAAGTGGTCGATTTCGTTATACCGTTTTATAATAAGATACTCGCACATGGACAGCTGAGTGTGGAGCATCTGGAGTTGTAAGTCGCCATGTATGGTTTTTGTTGTCATGTTATGCTCAGAGAGTCTCTCATCCTGTTCGTTCCACTCTAGTTCGTGGGTCCAAAAAATTACTTTCTTTAAGCTTTTTTTGGTCCAAATTTTGTTTCTAAGTCTCCAGTAATGACCTTGGAGAATGTATGGTCCTCTCTGAAGAACTTTTCAAGATTCATGTAGAACGCTTCGACTTCGTCTTCGCAATAGCTGATGTTGGCGCTATGCAACGAATATGCTCAAAGCCGGCGTTGATCCACATCGTTTCAACCGCAACCGTCCAATTCGAATTGTTCGCTGTTCAAATGTATCGGTGTTCATGACCAAACTTTTTTCAGTGAGATCACCAACACCCTGACATCTCTGCGAATTCATGTTCCAAAAAGCAGTTCTTCTTGATTGCATAAACAGCGTAAAATGAATGGTGTCCTCTCGTCTCAGCTAGGCACTGACGTCGTACCTAGTCCTTGCTTGAACCAATAGATCTTCTGTTGCGGATTTGTATGCAATTGTTCTTGTGTTATAAGTACAGATCGTCGCCTTAGTACACTTCAAAATGGCATCCTAGTTTGGTCTTGAGATGTCAACAGCCTCTTCGTACTCGTCCTTCGCGACGCTGCCGTTCCGGATGTTCTTTCAAGGCCAGATGATTAGAAGCGTTTTTATCCTTATTTTGTTATTTAATACCCAATGTTTAGCTTGTTGAGCTTTAAACGGTCGCATTAGGCAATCATGGGTGTCTTCTTAATTTCTACCGGAGAAACACGAGAACCTATCCGTTGCAGGCGACTTTTAACCGCGTTCCATGTACTTCCCAATCATTAAATTGTAGGCTTTTGGTCAGTTCGACTCGTAGAAATAATAGTCTACCAAATCGGCACTGCAAAAACAAGAGGATCCATTCCCTGAGTCCATCTGCGGCCCTGGGAAACAAATAGTCATTTTTGTTTAACGTTTAACAACTACCCACCCCGTGGGCATGCGCCATGTATCCTCGCGAATAATCGGGGAAAGATCCTTCAATAAGGTAGACCACTGAAAAAAATACTAACAAAAATAATATAATTCAGTTTTGTGTTACAGTATAGTTAGCATAATTTGTAAATAAAAACGATTATAGATATAGTCCATGTAGAAATTTGTGGATATAATATGAAAATTTTGAAGTTTAGGCATAATATAATTTAATACTATATTTACATCGCATACATATAAATAATGCATTCTTTTTTGACGAATAAATTGTATATATATATATATACATATATATAGTGGTCCTATAGTCAAACATCAATATAACTGCATATTCATAAAAGGTGTTTGATGTCTAGTGCTAATTACTTTTCTTTCGCATTTCACTTCACTCCACTTCTGAACACCTGCGAACTCATCTAGGTGAGTCAATAATCGCCCATTAAATGTGGAATACATGAATATATTTCTAGAATGACTTATTAAGAGCACTCAAAAAGAAATCAATGGCATGACCGCGGTTTAGATACGATATTCGAAGTAACATGAAATTTGGTCGACTTATAGCGAAGTCAAAAAGATAATTCACCTGGCTGGTTGAGTAAAGGGTGATGGCAATGTTTTGAGAAAGTTAAACGGTAACCGTAATGAACTGCCTATGGGTAACTTTCGATCACTTTCAGTATCGACTTGAAAACTCAAGACTCAAGAAAAAACCTCACAAAGGGAAAAAATTTAGCAGTGAGATGTGATAGTGTAGCACTTGCTTGAAAGATCAAGCAATCAGTTCTTGTCTTTCAATTTCCTGTGCAGAAAGATACACCATGATTAGCGCATTAGATTCAAGAGATAACAAGAGCAATAGAACCTAAGAGTGAACCGGACATTTTCATATGTGAACCTATACGAATATGATCTGCCCGCATTGGAAACGGTGCTTTGGTTGAAAAAGACTTATACACACCCCCTGTGAGTTAGTCTATCCTCGCATAACAAAGAAACATGTCTTGGCTATCATACAATTTGGATAATGTACTAGGACACCAAATAAATCAAGCGTAATACTGAACGCATAGCGTAAACTCATTCATAGACATGCAGGGTATCCGCAAGATAAAAAAGCAGGCAACTTTGGAGTTTGGAGCGAGGTCTCAAAAATAATCGAACATGAAGATATTACTCAATTAATCACCCATGAGAAATTGACTGTTAATCACTATAACGTCGGGTTAACTTGTCGCCGGGCAGGTAGTGATTGATTATCTCTACAGTTTGAATTGATCTTTTCACCTTGCGCGTGCACTGTAACATCTTCGCCGTCGATTCCTCTATCTGTAAGAATGTATGCGCTTACAAAAGAATAGCTCAAACGTACTGATGAGGCTGAAAGACCGAAACACCTGTCAAGCACTTTGGAAATGCCATAACCTATAAAAGTCTAAAAAATGTTATCAGGCTATATATTATTTAGAGCGAGATCTCAAAAAAGTCGTTATTAAGATATCATTCAACTTTGGAATAATCAGATATATGAAGGGAAAGAAAGACTTGGTCTGTTACTTTGCCTTGACGAGTGTAGATCGTTGAGCTTTAATTGAGAGAACTGATTCACTAATGCGTAGTCTCATTTATATTTACCAGTATGTAGTTGCCGCTGCAATTACTTAGTGCTATAAAATTCGATGATAGTTGAACTTTTTGTCTGAAAGTGGCCCTGTTTGAAAGTGCTTCAAATTGCGTTCCTATAACCTCCTACTATCCGATTTCTAAGGGCTTTCATATTTGCCTGCCACCAATTCACTGGCTGTAGATCTTCTTCGTTAGAGTACCTTGGATATGCACGGTTCAGAGGTATTTTCTACGATCCTAACCTTAGTGTAATCCAAGTAAGTCTGAAGAGCTACCCGTGGATATGCTTAGCAATGCAGGGTTTGGATTGGGAGCAATATGTAGATACCTCTGCGCCGTCAAAACTGTGATGCGGGTTAAATGAAAAGGTAAAGTGTCTCTGAGTTCATGACATTATGAAGGATTGCTAGTTAATGGCGCTAGATCGTGAGGCTACACTATCGTAGAGTGTCTAGGCGGGCAGTGATATCATAGAATAACGACATACACCAAATGACATAGGCGAGCGCAGTTATTCAGTATATTGGCCACTTTCTGCTACCTCGGAGTAAAAACAATTCAATAAAACCGGATCTAAATACAAAACGAGCGTATTGCATCTTTTAAGTATATTATTTTGCCTAGCTTTTTGGACTGACCCTGGATGGTGTACTACGGACTGCTATCTGAAGAACAGCGAAATCAGAGTGAATGCCTGCGCAAACTGTTTCAATGTTTGCCTGCTCCAGCTGAAAGAGTGGCGACCAGGTCCAACTGCTCGCAAAATAAGACGGTCTCTTATATTCTCATATGCCTCCATAAAATGTGAATATTTCAACAATTACATGAGCTTTCGGCTGACAAGTACACATAATGTCCGCTCTTAGTTATGAAGTCATTTGATTAACGGCGAACAAGTGCGAACAGCAATAAAATCGAAAAGGTGTGGGAGCTTACAAAAGAATTGACAACTTGTACGCCATAGATTTGACTGGTTCCAGAAAGTTTCTTATACTTACTGTGGATGTGTAACACGAAAGTATGTAACGAAACTTATAAAAGATCAACAGCAACAGAAAAGTACAATTCGAAGTGAATAACAATTTTTGATTAACTATTATTGTGCTCGCCACATTTCTTGGGCTGACAAGATTACGAGCGTTTGTAGTCGCAATAAGCCTACGCTGCAGCTCATTAAGAGCACAAAATTTCTCCCTCCTTCCTTGATGTAAAGAACGAATAAGATTTTTTCTGATTCATCTCGACTTATTTCAAAAGAATCTTGACTCATTTTAGAACAATACTGGTCCTAGGATATCTCAGGATTAGACAAAATGGCATAAAATATCACTGCATCCTTATCATTTATAGGCTAACCTTTTCAGAGACTTACTTCTGTGGAACACGTTCGAATCATTTGCTGAAGTTGACCAGCATATCCAGGCATTTCTTACCGCTCACTTGAAACTCTTTAACCGGATTCAACAAGTAGGAGAAATCGTGCGTATCACACAAAGAGTGATCGGCGACATAGTAGTATCGTTCACAACTAATGAAACATTGAAGTATTTGTGTAAACCGTGATATTTTTTGCGCAAAGGTTAGAAATACTAAGCAAAACATCCATGTTATTTGCTTCTGTCTCGCTCACACTAAAAACAAGCACCCCACCCCTTGGGAATCGTTAAAATAGCACCTTTTTTGGTTATATAAGTCTTCGAACGACAATCTAGACAAATATCTAAGGTGACAATATCGAAACACTCTAGCAAAGCCGTAGATTCCGGAAAAAAATCTGCTCCTTCAGCATTTAGAACAGCTTTCAAGAGAAGACAGAGTTTTCAATACATAATTGAGTTCAGAGTCAAGTACGATCGATTACCTCCAGATATGATGAATGCATAATAATAAATCGAGTGAGTTAAGCGCAACACGATAGGTGAAGTCAATGTGATGTTAAGCAAGTAATTCAATATTAGCATGCAAGTGGTGAAAAGCCAGATCAAATCAAAAAAAAATGTCGCCTCTAAATTAGCATTTTTTTCCACTCTGCAATGGTTTATTGCCTATTCTTGATAGCATGATAATACTCGATGCGAAACTACGATGTTGAACAAAAGGTTTATCACCAGTATCACCTGTCGCCCCGTCGATCGTTAAGTGACTTGAGCGTGCACTACAAAATTTCAACCCTACTTTATCGCGTGAAAGAGTAGCCTGATGTACCCAGCTTGGTTCAAGAACTTGTTGACCATTACATCGTTACAGGACCCAATATCAGTTACCTCAGCATTAATCGAATAATTCCGTAATTTTCTAATCCAGTGGATAGGAAGTTATTAACAGACGACCCATTTCTGCTGGGGTTATGGAGGCTTATCAATGAATGATTTGCGAATCAATTTGACCTTTCCAGGCTCTGGAGTATTTATGCTGCGTTACTACACTGTATTGTTGTATTGCATCATTAACAGTCTTTCAACACCTCGAAACTGCTCAACGAAACAACTACAGACGACCCATTATAGCAAGGTTTCTGAGCAGGGATTTTAAAGTCATCACCGCAAATCAAACAGTGGATGAGTGAAAGCGGTAAAAGCAGTTGCATTGAAATAACCTATTATTTCTCTTTTAGAAGTCCAGTTACCAACAATCCAGTCCTACACATACTTATAAGCGCCTATAAATAAGTATCCACTGATGATATTACATCTAACAATCCATCAATATTTGAGGCCAGACCCACTAACAGCTGTATAGACGGAGTACAGATGGAAAGCATGGTTTCTTGCCTTAATAACGTTCCAGTTGTTACGACACATCCCCGTCCATTTTACTAACACTCAAATGTTTTTGAATCGTTAACACAACGCGTCTAACGGAGTCCTTCAACGTTGCCGTTCTTTACACCAACGTGTCGAATAACTCTGTATTGAAGCCATCGGCAGGCGCCTCATATAACAGCAAGAAGCAATAAATACAGATGTACGGCTAATTGGTTTAGCACTTATGGTTTTTTAGGGCAAGTGCTTGGACTGCTCAGTCTTTAAATGATCCGGGAATTTCTTTGAAAAAAAGGAGGGATGGCAGTAGATCAGCGAATGGCGCCAGTCTCTGCTGCTGTCTTTAGGTCTGAAGTAAAAGCTTCATAATCAATCTTCGGCCATTACTTTATTGTAGATACATAGGTAATTGCTTTGTTATCTGTTCTATGCAATAGGAAATGGACAGATGCTTTGAATTGCATGATTGACATTCAGAGTCCATAAAATTCACCTGCAAAATACCAATGTAAGACTGGCTTCCATTACTTGATGTTCGAATCGTTCTATCAGAAAAAGGCTACGTCACTTAATGGAAACCAAGTAAAAAAAAAATTTCGGACTCACTGACTCTCCTCTCACCTTTCACGTACAAAAAGCGCTCATGAAGAAACGTGTTCTACACAGATGTCTATGTTTGTAATGGAACAGAACAAACGATGGAATGAATTCGTAAAATGGCTTGGTATTTAGCATTTTCAATGGCTACGAAAATGTAGCCACTGGGATAAATTTAGAGGGAATAACGCGCACCCAAACGAAATTTCAGCAAAAATAACTCCCATTCATGCTATACTTCTTCACACATATAACAAGTGCAGTTAAAAATTGCCGTTCGAAAGGCAGACTTAAATGAATAAGTGATAATCATTGGAATGTCACAGAGTAATTTCAAATGCCAGTTAGTTCGCAACCGTTCGTATGATCGTTTGTGTATAAGGAAAAAGTTCATAATATGCCCAAACGGTAATGACGGTGAAGGAATGTGTACGGGTAGGGTTTAATTAATCTTTTGAAAAGCGTACGATGCAAATTCATTGGTGAAAAGAGTAAGCACCTCTGTGTCCGACTAAAGAGCACCTAGACGACCAAGCTCAAGCTAAATCAATTACTCCATCAGGCACGTTCAGAACACAGACTTAACGAGGTGAGGAGAAGCAACCATATCACACAGGAACTTAGCCTTCAGGCACAAAGTTCTCATGGCCTTTGAATCCATATCAAAAACCTAAGTATGAATTGCAAAGATGAAGGTCTTGCCATCACGCATGATTTCCACCATATCTCAGATCTATTTCTGTGGACCTGAGTCAGACATACATTTCGCCCTTACAAGACTCGACGCGGTTGCCTGTCATATTAGGTCAAGCTTAAAGTTCTAAAAAAGCTTTGAGAGGCCCTTTTTTGACATCTTTGTGAAATCTTTTATTGGTAGTTTTGTATATATTCATCTAGTACATTAATCTGGATAGCTGGAGCACTTCTACGACTATTTGATGGAGAAGTATTCAAGCTGGCCCGACGAAAGCGCGCTTTGTTTCAACAGGACAATGGCAGATCGCATACGGCAAAGAAGACCAAGGACAAGTTTGAAAACTCTATCC
Source organism: Parelaphostrongylus tenuis (assembly GCA_019055375.1). Classification (NCBI taxonomy): domain Eukaryota; kingdom Metazoa; phylum Nematoda; class Chromadorea; order Rhabditida; family Metastrongylidae; genus Parelaphostrongylus; species Parelaphostrongylus tenuis. The sequence goes on along the minus strand of JAHQIW010003392.1, from coordinate 538,458 downwards.
GATAATGGCCTCTTACGACCAATGCAACACTTGGATGGCCGCCGCGTTGAATCATTTGATAAAGTTGGAGAAGTATGTTGAGAGTTGTTCGATTCAAAGGAGCCGGAATGGTAGTTCAAGCATCCAGGATCATGCAGGACGTTGTCAGAAAGTCGTAGACATCGTGGTCTATCCTTTCAAGAGTAGTTTTTATCGAAATTACAGTATTTTCACTGCTTTTTTCGCAGTGTTATTATGTTCTTATATAACTTGGAGAATTGAGTGGTGAACAAAAACACGGCCTCAGGCGGGAATCGAACCCACGTTTCATCCTATCCTATCCATCTTTTTTTTTGTTCACCACTCAATTCTCTAAGTAGTTTTTGTCGTTTTTACAGCTAATTTGAGCAGAAACAAAATGTTCAGTAGTTTTCCACAACTTCATGTTCAACCCTAGTACGAATAATGAAGCGAAAAAGCAAAACGGTGAGTATTTGATTGGATTTGACTATTATGCAATCTAATGTTTATGTAGTTGGTTCCATCTTTTTCTCTATGAAAGTTTTTTGCTGAGTAGAATGCACATCAATTTGACTCTTCCATGCTGTGAAGGAGGCGAAACCACTGAAACATGAGTCGTTGTAACTGCCTATGTTGTACTAAATCCATCGTGTCTTGACGACCTCGTGTTCATTTAATGAGCATAAATCATGACATTATATTTTTCTTCTGATCTTTTCTCAAGGGAATCGGACCATCGAGCGGTGGTCTTCCTGTAGTGTACCTGACATCCCGAGATATCCAATTGGTAACGGTTCTCTTTCATCGACTGCTAGAAGTTCATCTTACCGACGAAATTAGAAGCGAAGAAAAAGTTTAACAATTTCTAACACAGTAAGAAACTGATAAGTATTATCTCACCAATAGGATATAAACACAAAGGGCTTCGTAAAAAGAGTGTAATGCACATTATGTCTGTGCATTCTTGGAGTGGAGCTCATTGGTCAGGTCCATTGAATAACAGATTATCGTGTACTGACTATACTAAACTTACTGACAGCTTGGGACTTTAAATTTTTGACGGACTCGCTAGGGATGCGGAAGAAATCAGTTCTACTCTTACATTGCTGTGCCTTATCTCTCTGAAAAATGATTCATTAATCATGTGGCATTATATAACCTATAAGATGACCACCAAATGCAGTCACTTAGTAACGAAACTACAGGAATAGATTCAATACGCTTGAAATAAGCATTAAAATAGGATTTGAATGATGAAGGAGCTCGGATCTGATGGAGGCTAAGCAGATGCTGTTAGGTCTGAAGTAATTAGACCGCCGACAAGGAATTTATAGCCGTGAGATTTTGACGTTGTATAGCGAAAAATGGGCAGTCACTTAGTGATTGGAGCACCACCGCTTCCGGATATTAGTAAGGTACCTCTCACATTACTGCAAGCCTCCAATCGCTTATTATTCAATGTACTTTTTCTTAATTGCCTGAAGGCTTGAGCCGCCCGTCTTCACCAGTCATGCGGGCCCGAACACATGGAAACTGTACTGTTTTAGCTATTTTGTTCTCTGAAGTCCCAAGATAAGCCTAGTTGGGCTTCCTCAGATCGTCACCACATTTGAACAGTCACCGGTCCATATAAATCAGAGGGAGATTTTCACCTTTCCACTAATAGATACTAAGACAGCGGTCATTTCTGGTATGGTTTACTCATAGCTGGGATTTCTGGGCGACAACATCTGACTCCTCGTCAGCTGGGTGGCCCTGTTGGGGGTTGGACCCACACCCTCCCACTTACTTCACAGTCTGGCACACAAGAACACATCCCAGCCATGATAAAACGGTAAGCTTCCTCATAAGGTGGATTACTTGGTTATAAGTCACTGGAGTTGCAACAAGTAGATTTACTATCCGCTCTTTAGTGTACCTTAAGTATTTGGCGACTTAACTGAAATCTGGGCGCGGCACGCGACGTGGTCGCGCGGCGATCGGGGCAAGCGACAGTCACAAGGAAGCAGTCTTCTAATGATATTTCTGCTTTTATCACCATTAAAAGGGTTTTGATCGCCAAAAAATCATAGGAGGTGGTAGGAGAGAGGTTATCAAAGCTTTTTAAGCTAAAGCTAACACGAGTATTATTCATATAATATAACCGCACTCCACGCAATTCTTGATAGAAACTAAAGGCTTCCAAGACCAGCTAAATGTTCTTTCTACTAAAAATACGTTTATAGAGGTCCATCTAACGATAGTCTAATTTTCCATGGCGAGAAATTTACTTAACATCGAATTTCTTTAAGTTTGCTTTCCAAGATGTGGTTCATTCCTTGAATCCTTAAATGGTTTCAAACAGATGAACGTTTTTTTTAACCAAAAAACTCTCTATAGAAGTTTCTTTTGTGATATTCCACCACTTAATATTGACGATGTGCCCTCAAATCTCCAATCAAAAAATAAAACCCTATTTCCATGAAAGCGCGTGATGATACGAATCAGCCGCAACCCTTCGCTAGCGCGCTGCACGCTATGTACCGAAAACGGTACATATGGTCATCAACGAGTTAACTTCCAGTATGCACCCCCCCACTCGTGGAGCACTGAAGGTATAGCACTTCCGTAGTTCTTTTTTCCTCCTCATGAGTGTCTTATTATTCTCAGTTCTGTCGGTGAGAATGTTACGACAGATTGTTATCCGAGTTTACTTTTGAAGAGAGGGTGGGGTAAGTGTGGAGGTATAGGTGTGGCTAGGGTGTACTCTAGAGTAGTAATCATTATATTTTCAACGACTCTGTGCTTCTTAGTACTCTCGCGACGAAATACATCTGAAAATCCATAATGAAGTAGCGTAATTGGCCAGTATGATACCGACAGGTATCTAGTATGACACTGATAGGTGTCATTCTTCCCAGTGGCTTGTTCTGCCATCCAGAACGTTTTCCTGGACTTCCTGTGAGTTATAGAATGAAGACACAGTGGCCATCCATAAAAAAATGCCTTCTCAGCAATTTCTCACTTATATATTCAGTTTCGACTCGACACTGTTGCTCTTTGAAAGAGTTTGGCGAATCGTTTCAAGCTTTGAGAACTGGCGTCGCATGTAGTGTGCAGAATCACGTAGGCAAGTGATTCATGATTTCTTAATTCTAATTGCTCTGTATATGGAATGAGAGAATGGCAAAACCGCAACATAGAAATTGTAGTATTTTTTCACGAGTACAATCTCACTGAATGCTCATAGCTTATAATCACAGTGGAAGGTGCTATTTCTTAACACCAAGAAAATATACACGCGTCATAAGTATGGAAGGATATGCAGAAGAACAGGAGCATACTCAGGGTGATTTCACAATGTTCAGGCGCAAAAGAGCTATTTATAAAGCGAAAATTTCGACAAAATGAAACGGGGCTCCAAAAACCATGAGGAATGGCCCCGACAACGAAAAATTAGGCTCCCAAGACCGACTATCTATTAACCTCGGCACAGTTGAATAAATGAATAGTTTTTTTTTGTTTAGCCGTTCCGAGGTGTTATCACATCTATCTATTAACCTAGGTAGTAACACCTCGAAACGGTTAAACAGGAGAAACTATTCATTTATTCAACTATGCCGAGGTTAATAGATAGTCGGTCTTGGGATTTACTACAGTCTATTCCAGGCAAATATTACCGACTAGTAAAAGAAGTCTTGTCACTAAGACAAAAGATCGACGAAGGCGAACCGCCGAAACGTTAGCCACCTCGAATATTGTATATTCAAGCTGCATTACTGACTATATTGTTGTATGCTTCGCCAGTATTCAATAAATAATATCAATAACACCTCGGAACGGCTAAACAGAAGAAACTATTCGCGGAAAATCAGGCGTTGTGCAATGAAAAGCGACCCGAAAATGAGCGTCGTCGCTGAAGCTTTTATGTCTCTCACTCACCTCAAAGAGACAAATGTGATGCCGTGGTGAATATTTACGATCCTTATGACTGAATGAACATGATAGATTTCCGAGTTCTGAATGCCTTGATGGTTTGTCTTGTCACTCTACTTGATCCCTATCAGAGCTTTCTCTCTTCTCTAGGGATAATTCAAACGAAAAGAACGCTCATGTGTCGAAAAAAATTCTCGGCTTCATCGATACCAAATCATTTTGAAAAGACATTGAATATAGGTAATTTTAGGCATTACATAGCACAGAATTTATTTCTGAGGAAAATTGTGATTAAGAAAGGACATAAACGTAAAGACTTCTTGAAACGTTTTTCTAATAAAAAGACGCCTGGATGTTCTAAAGATCTTTACTTCTCGATACGATTTGAGTGGAGAGTAGTCGCATTCTCTGAAATGTACTCGTATTTTCTTCCCTTGCATCGCATGCAGTGTGTAAAATTATTTTTGACAAGCGATTTATTGTTTTCTGAATTTCAATCATTATAATAAATTTCGAGTATTGTATAATATCAGAGCATATCAAAACTGAAATATTCCTACCATAATACTTATTTATGCAAATACAAAACGATAATGTAATTAATTACTTCATGATCCATTCTTTTGAGACGATGAGCAAAAAATAATTGTTGCCGACACAATAAAAGAAAAATATCAACTACTGAAGTATAAATGAATATGATTAGGCAGCAAAAAAAAATGTTAAGCAACAGTTCAAAGTTGACCTTTTTGTATACATCTGGTTCTCCCTCTGACAAATGCGCTACTTTAGAGGAGAAGCTTCAGTGAAAAATATTTCACCTAATATCTTTAATGATGTCTTTTCTATCACGTTTTACCATTTACTGACGATTATTGATACGCAACAACTGTCCGTCGATGACCGGCGACGTTTGACTGTTGACAGATAACGTGTTATAGGCCGAAAACAGTGCTTGGCAAAACGAGCGTCGGTGGTACAACGGTTTAGCGCACGATCCCGCAAAACTGAGATCTGGGTTCGAATCCCGGCTGATGCAAGTGTTTTTGCACAACTCTCCACCTCATTGGATAAGCTCTCCTATGAAGATAAAAAGCTAAATTTCACTAGCAAACTATCACATTGTCAACGGAGCACGTCCACATACCGATGACAATGTGATAGTTTGCTGGTGAAATTTAGCTTTTTATCCTTCTAGGAGAACTTATCCAATAATATGGAGAGTTGTGCAAAAACATTTGCGTCAGCCGGGATTTGAACCCAGATTTCACTTTTGGAGAGTAAGTAGTCTAATTTTTATTCTTTGTGTATTCTATTATGGATAAGCGACCTGCCACTGAAAGACACAGGGAGAAGTGAGCTTGCGAACTGTTTTACAGCATTCATATATAGCTTCATCCTAAGAGACTCTGTTACGAAGAAGAGTAGAATGCGACTTTGTGAAATGAAAAAAATTTCCTTCTTGTGAATTCTAGTAAAAAAAAAACTTTTCAATGTAGAGAAAACTCCTCAGCTAACACATTTAGAGAAGAACGATAAAAGATATGGGATGAGAAGGAAGGCAACGTCAAAGAATGAAAGATAGGATGTCGCTTAGTTTTATTGGGAAAGAAGGAAAAGAAAGATTTAGTACCATACAGAGAAATAAAGAGGTAGGAGGTAGAGTGCAAAAGGTAGTTGCGATGGAATGGTAGAGCCGAAACGGAGCCTATCGATTCAGTTCATTGTGAAGATACATCTAAGGTCGGAATGTGAGCATCACTACAAATCCTATGTGAAAGGAAAAATGAATTTCTCCACATTATGCTACATCACAAATTCTATGATTCTTAGAATATCCTGCATTCGATCTGCTCCCTAACATTCACCAACCCACGAAAGTCTTTAAACCCTTTTTACGGGTAAACCTTGGTTAAGATTTTTTTGTCTTCTTTATGAATTTAGTTGACTGCTGGTTAAATATACTCTTGGAACTTTCCCAGTTATGCTGTAATGTGCCCATAAAATTTTTTATGATTCATCGGCGAACGGACTTCGTTTGAGATTGAGCTTTTGTTCAAATGTTGGCAAAAATTCAAAATAAATTCACGACTAATCCGCTTAATCTTTTCAGCTTGACATGTTCCAAACAATCACACTGTCGCTGTGATTACTTGAGAGTTACAGCAAAAATCAACCAAGGGCATTGACCTCATTTTCCAAGGTAATTCTACGCCGCAGTCACTACATCTTGTAATGATATAATAAGTTTTGAGCCGTTTTTGAGGTCTATGTGCTAGACAGACGCCTGTTTCGTCCTCCAGGACTCGTCAGCACCACAGTCTCTCGGTTCAGCCGATCACCTGAAGCTATCCTCCTCTATGAAGGAATCGACGTCAGGTGATTGAATCCCGTGACCATGCAGAGACCAGCAATCGAGGCTGTGGTTGCTAAAATAAATCATACCTCTCCATTCGATTGCTTTTTTATAGACTGAAGGGATTGGGTAAACCGAGGGATTGTGCTACTGAAGAGTCCTGAGAGACAAAACAGGAGCCTGTCTAGCACTTACCATTATTGTTCTTGAGTGAGGTCCATAAGAAAGAGGTCGAATGGAGGGGCTTGTATTTGATTCGGCTCGTATCAAAGTGCGGAGTGGGAGAGCAGTGGCCGAGTAGTTGTGATGCTCGTGGCAAGGCGCTTGAAGCCGAGTTCCACCCTTCCAACCCTCTCCGGCACTCAACAGCAGTGAGTGCCTTATGAACGCCACAACCAGGCTGACCTCGCGACTGCCAGGAGACTCGCTCAACCAATATTCTATGCCGTTCAGAAAGAGGACGGATAAATGAATTAGATGCAAGAAGTGCTGAGATGCGCACAGTGAACAATACTGTTATGACATCTTAGAGAGCATTTTAGAGCACAAAAGAAAAGTTTCGAATAACTTTGATCTGTGGCTCCACCCATTGCTAAACAATATAAGAATGAGATTAATACACATGTCTGACACAAATTCACGAAAATTCAATCCGATTTTGATAAGCATGATACAGATTCTAAAGTAGTAGCCACGTATTTCGGACTCAACATTGAAAGGATAAGGGCTCGGCACATCCACTGATGTGTTCAGTTATGAGTATCTTTATCCATTATTGGAATTGGATGCTTCGCAGGTCTACCTTCCCGTCGAAAACTCTAAAAAATACTTCACACAAAAATTATGGTCGCCGCGATCCCTTATGCGAATTTGATGCGAGGTATGAACAAATGGAATCTACTGATATTCATTCAAGTTAGTCGCCATCAAGCGCAGATAACGCAGTATACATACGTTTGCATTATTCATCAGCAGTATGTTTGTAAAATCAATCGACTCTGCTACCATGGATTCGCCCTTATCGTATATTTGTCAGCAAAACCACTGGATGTCTCAATGTAACCACGGATCTTCTTAACATTCTCATGACGGCACCCTAGTCTCGGTTTTACTGCGGAGTTCAAGACGTGTAATTTGTGTTGTGCTCATTGTAGCACCTACGGATACTACACAGGTCCCGGCAGTTTTTATGTAGGGCCGCCACGCTTCAGTATACCGCGATTCAAAATCGGTTTTATCCGAACTCTACTGTAAAAAAAATCATGCGCTTTACTCATTCTATGTATGTTTATGTTCTTTGGTAAACTCTCCCATATTCTTGGTGCATAATCAACCTTTGTTTGCGAAGGAAAAAAAACACTCGTACACTACGGGATCGAATCTCTGTCAGCATCGAGTAAAGTTGTGTAAGTTGTGCACAAAATGTTTCTCTGTCTTCACTTTATTTCTTCCATTTCACAGGTTCCTTCACTGTGCGGATCTCAGTAATGCCTGAAATCAACTAGTCCCTCGCTTTTGTCGCGTGAATGAGAATTTGTCTTCATCGTGAACGGAGTTTCTACTGATTGGGCACATCTCATTGTAGTCTCAAGGATAGCCAGGCTGAGGAGTAACGCACGGCGTTCGCTATTGATCACCGGAGTGTGATGGGGATGTGGAGGGTCAATCTTGTGCCGACTTTCACCGAGCATTACTAGCCATTTAGCCAACATCTCTAAAACGTATATTAAAGCGTATATATTGTGGCAATGATATTCTTTGTTTACAAGCAAAGTAAAAATCTGCTGTAGAGATTAAGAAATTTCTTAGTTAGTATGCCGGTAACTCTTGTAACTTCATGGCAACCATGCACCTAAAAAATCACTCGTCGAGAGAGTTCTTAATCATCGCATCGTACTACATTAAACTTGTTTTGTATAACATTCCTCCATCGATCTACGACTTCGTGAGCAAACACGTCCTTTTTGATTCGTGTGCAATACAATCATATAATAGTACACGGTAAACAATAGTGAGTACTACACAATGGTCGGAGGTTACCTAAGATAGGCACACACTGATGGTCTGATTAAGCGTACAAAGATTCGAGCCTACCATCCCTAGAGCAAATGCATCAGTAGCAGATGTCTCTAAGAGATAGCTACACTGACTTTATCTATCTCGAGTCGCAGTGAAAGCCAAATAGGCACTATCTCATCTCTAACAATTCTTAATAAAGTCAAATGCATATTACATCTCTCAGAGACTAACCATCATCAGATATCTCATCTTATATTTTGCATATAGTATAGAATAAATGACCTAAGCTATGCTTGGAAGCAGCCAATAATGACGCAGGTGGGGTTATAATAATGAAGCATAGATAAAAGGCAAAAATCGCTCAAGAAGATTGTATTTTAAGTAAAGATTCCGACCTCACACATCAGCAACACTTGTTGGTGAACGACTATGGAACAAAAGCGGTAACCATAACTACCACTATCATACAAACAAACTGAAATGTGGGAAAAACTCCTACAAGTGAACCTTTGAATTAAAAGGCCACGGAGTCAACATCTCTTTGGGACGAATTTTGTATGCCTTAGGATTATTTGAATAAGCTACGCACACTAAAGCTCTTTACTGCTGCGTTTTGACTACATTTATGCCAAAACACTTGATAACTATGCGTAGCTATCAATTAACTTCCTCATTACCACTCGCTTGACAACGGTTTACCGGAAATCACAGAAAGGTAATGTACCTTGGTGTCAATCGAAGTACGGCGTATAAAACAGTGAACAGCTTGGTGAAAAGGTTACTCCAACTAGGGAATGATCCGCTTGCATCCGAGAGGGCAGCCAAGAAAAGAAATCAAATCGAGTTTTCATTGGCTATCGAAAGAAACTGTCACGTAAGGCGAATGACGATGCTCTTACGATCGACAAAACCAGCTGTTGACGTGATGGCACATGTCTCTAACTTTATAAGGGGTGGACATGGTTGAAGGGTGAATGTATAAAGCTCTCGGCGTTAATTAATCCTTTAGGAATGCACCATGCATTTATCTTCAATTTGTAACTTCGTTTGAGCTGACTGAAGGCATATTTGGCGTTTTATAGTTACTCGCGGTGGCCTACCGCTGGAACGAGTCAATGCCACTTATCCTCTCAGACAAGTTGGGCACTATCATCGAGGGATGGATGGATGGCTTGGTGAGCTATAAACGCGAGATTGAACCATTGACCTTGAGTGCGACGCGGAGCACCTCTATTCAGTGCGTTCCTGGATATGGTTGCAAAATAAAAAATAAAAGTAGTTAAAAGCAAAATAAAGAACAATCAGGTTGGAAGTTCCGTTTGTTGTGAAATTGTGTGGATAAAGCAAATTAGTTGATGACGTCATATTCACAGTGGCGTGGAAAACACGTATGACATTTTGAGAAACGACGCCCAAAAAACTTCGGAAAGTCTCTTTTCGTTATTATCTGACGCGAGGATGACGAAAACTCTAGTCGGCTGACGTAGCGACGTCTTCATCTTACTCAGAGGTGATCTTTGTAGTGAACTGATCATAGTCGCTCGTTTTCGTTGTGAGTATTCATCTTTGTTGCCGTTTGAGACGAAATCTCTTCAGTGATGCACCGCTCGAATGAAGAGCCTCACCCGACGATGTTCTTATAAACGGCACAGTGTTACTTGATAACGATTGTCGCCTTGTATAAAAAGACGATGTCGTGTAAGGTTACCTCATTCGAGCGACGCTTCACTCATAAGGCCCGGCTCCAGCGGCAACGAAGACGATAAACCATGCTGAGGATGAACAACTGGGGGCACCTGATTCAAACAATCGACAATTAAAAAGTCAAACACGCTGCAAGATTGGCAAATGGAGCGCTTTAACAGCCTCGTGTTGGCTAAATTTCGGGGTTTTCTGAATCATAGCTGCTGATATGCTGGCAGTGGCATAGATCAATTACATTAAGTGAAGGATAGATACTTAAGTCGGTGAGATTTGCCGTAAACAGAAACACTTTATCCTTACTAGTGATTGTATATCAGTACGTTCATGGAAGGTGAAGCATCTTATAGTGTAGGGAAAAAAAGGGCAAAGCGGGTTATACTAAAAGGAAAAATATCTTTAAATTCAATAGAAGACGGCTACACTTTTCAAAATTACATTTCTTAGCTTAGATAGATCCGAATTTAAACGTATCTCTTGCGTAGTCGGTTCGAATTTCAAGAGCCTTGAATGATAAAACTCAGCTAGTTGCCAAGTGCTTAGCTTTTTGGAAACTAGCTGGTGAAACACGAAAATTTACAATTTTCCCAGCTACATATCTCAAAGATTTTCGCAGCCCTCTGCTTGCGCAAAGGAAGCAAAAAGGATGAACTTCTCTGTGCGAATTCCTTTGATTATAATGTTTATTGACAAATACATAGCTAGAAGATTGCTCATAAAACCCTACATTGACTGGATAGCTGGTCAATAGCTCGCGAAGAACATCTGATGGTCAAATGTTTTATTATCTGAGTAGAATACTCTCTGCAATCATTCGTGTCACTTGATAAGGGTCACAGTTGGATGATGGACGCCGATCTTCAAGGTAACCCTGAAGCATTTTGGCTTTATATCTGGTGCAACTAAGCAGAAGTCGTAAAATAAAAGTGCATACTTTTTTTGCAAGAGCGACACCTCTTGGAATACGTACTGAAGCGGCTCGATTCGCAACACCCCACGAGAACACTTCAGCTGAGCTTGTTTCATGCGTACCAGTAAGTCTAAAAAAGTTTTGAACAATCTTCTTTAGTTCGCCTTCATACCCCTTCCTACAAAAATCAACTGTAAAGATCCAACTTGCTGTTGATTTTGAATGGTGTAATAAAATTGATAATGAAAAAATATTCCAACAAGAACAGGCATGGAAAAATAGAATTTCATTTCAGTAGATTGACTAAAAATTGCAGTGCAGAATGAAGCCTCTTACTGAGGTTTTGGATTGGAAATAAAATTAACAAGGAGGTAGCGCAAATTCGAGACCTCTGAAAAATTTAATAAGGATTACAAGTTGAAGTAGTAGCTAAAATGTTATCGGTACATGGAAAGCTACTTAGGAATATGTATCGATAGAGATAAAGCTATAATATGATATAAATACCAGCCAAAGAGCAATCGAGGGTAAACACTCTGTGTTAGGTGAAAATTTTACTTGACATAAAGTGTAAAACATTCGTCTTCGATATCTCTCTGTAAGGAGAGCAGGCTTCTGAGAGAACTGACTAATAAAAAGATTGAAAGACGACGGGTTCTACCCGACTGACGAATCTGTAAGGACGAAACACATGTATCGGGTTGTAGAAGAGCCCTTACCACACCACATGACATCTTGGTTCAAAAATATTGAAAGGATACTTAAGAATAATCATCACATGCGAAATCACCTGATAAGCGAAAATAGTATATTTGTTATCCTTCCTTCTAGAAAGATATGTTTTTAGGTCGTTGAAATTTGGTGCGAATTCGCGCACGTTGGAGGTCCTGGAGTCATGTCTGGTTCACTCGGTTGTCGAACCAGCTGCCTTTCACGTACTGTATGGCATCTCTAGCTGTTACTCTTCACCACACCGTTGAATAATCAGTGTACGAAGAGTGTAGTTGCTCAAAAACTATTAAAGCCGGAACAAATTGCTAAATTCCTATCTTTTGGCATAGCGCTAACACCACTGAATGGTCTCGCAACTAATGCGAAACAATAAAATTACAAATTCGCAGGGAGCCTTGTAAGTGATGAACAGAAAGAGCACTTTCAAGGCATATAGCGGATCGCACATAAGAGCAAAATAGCGCAAATAGGTAGCAGTAGCGAGCAATAAAGTGTGCATGAGTGGTAGTAGAACGCTGGAATCTTGGTAAGCATATGGAGAAACGTATTCCTTGTTCACAATAAAATTATGCTAGAGTAATTCAATAATAGAATTGTTTTTTATTTACAATCAATCAGAAATCATTTCTATTTGACTGCCACTTGCGGTGTTATGATGTTTCAGTATACTCATTCATGTAGAGTGGTGTGCAAAAACATTTGCGTCAGCCGGGTTTGAACCCAGATCTCACTCTTTCTGGGAGCGTATGCTAACCGTTGCACCGCCGTCACCCATCAGTAGTGCAACGATTAGAGCACTCTTTCACGGAACGAGTGAGGTGTGGGTTCTAAACCCGTCTGACGCAAAAAGTTTGCACATCACTCTTCATCATTGGGTATACATACATGAAATCTTAACACTGCTAAAGCGGTTGAATAAAAAACAATTTCATATGATCATTGATACTCAGAATTTGTCAGCGTGACTGGGTTGAATGTCGACTCTGACTACCCGGGCCAGACCGTTGACGGCTGGCGTCTGACAGATATATGCGCTGTAGCGTAGAAAGAATGGTGTGCAAAATGGGCTTCAGTAGTGTAACGGATAGAGCACGCGCACCCGGAAAGAGTGAGGCGCGGATCTAATCCCGCCTAACGGAAAGGTCTTACGTCACTCTACAATACTGGGTATAATTCAGTGATATTTTTCAAGTAAGAAGATTGACTATTGAGATGTACCGTGCACAAAAGATGCCATCCCTTTGATAGAATTCTCCTAATTTTCAGTTCATATAAGTGATGAATCTCAATTGCAATTCTAGCCTTGTGGTACAGAAGCGCAGGGGCGGTGAAGACATTTGCAGAGTAAAACTCTAGTTTGAACCCGTACCGGGCCACGTAAGTCTAGTTGGGTTGGGAACCAGCAATGGGCTTGTCTTCGAATCTACTTTAAAAACACAATGAAAGGCACAATCTACTTGACCGGTTTCCAACGACATTTCTAAAAACCGAAATCTCTCAAGCATCAGCCAAGACCAAGTTTGATTGAGAGATCTTTGTGAGGGATTATAGTCTAGAATAAATGAAATGAATTATGGAAATGCTAAGATTTCCATAGTATGTGATGCTGAGAATTATGAAAATGAAAAAATATATCTTGTGAGACCAAAATCACTCGTTCACGATGAAAGCAGAAGACAATTACTGTCTTTTTTGACAGAATTGTTCAAGAAGCAAGACAACCTTAGCTTGTTATCTTCACCGTCGTGAGGATCGTAAACAAGAATAGCTTCTTTATGCGTTGCCTCAAGTTTCTTCATGGCCTTAAAACATTTTTTACGTCATTACAGTCAACAATATACAAGAGAATTCTCAATAGTCCTGTCCAGCAACAATATTTATTTTAGGAGACACTGAAACTGAAAATTCTATTAACTTTAATGACTTTGTTATCAACACGTTTTTCAAATTTACACAATTGTACGGTTAACTGATCTCTCAGTGTCTTTAGGATCACATGGCTAGTGACTACCGCTAACAAAAGAACACTCAAGAAACAAATCCTCATTCGTTTCATTATTATTGCTCTCTACTACTGAAAAAATTTCTACGGAATAGTACAAATGGACTACACACTGAATTTCATGCACATGCAGGAGCATATTGACGGATAGACACACATTCGACCTATTTGCATTTAAGGACAAACGAAAACACATGCACATATACTTAGACAAACAAGTGATACATATCCTAACAATTAGAAAAGACATGTTGTGCTCAACTCACAGCTTCAATTGCCTTAATTCCTCCTTCGGCACGCATTTCCTCCGTAGAAAAATTACAATGGCATCCAGCACCATTCCAGTCTCCTCTCGTTACCTGAAATCCGAATAAATGCACGGATTTATACAAATCTGAGATATCGGGCGGAAAAAAATTCTCTTGTCAAATTTAATTGCGCCCATTGTAAACAACCGAGTATCAATCCAATCTCATTTTTACTGATTTTTTTCTTAAGCAGTGCTGTAATGTTATACATAAACATTGAATTGTATTGAATGGCATAGGCAGGATTTGAACTAGCGTTTCACCTTCGTCATAGCGCGTATTACCACTACAACACCGAAACCACCGCTTTGCTAACACTCTTTCTTAAATAAATCCTATCTTAGCTGTCGACAAGCGAACTTTTAACGATATTAGTTGAGTTAACACATATCGGCATCAAATTTAGTTGAGGTGACAGCTAGTCGAAATGTATAATCTGAGTATATTTCTCGTTTTTGTTGCCTCTTTTTGCAGTATTATGATAGTACAACTGTGCACCTAAGAGTTTTAAACGGTATAGAAAACGCTGTATATTGATTATTATAGAATAGTGTAAAACAACTAATCAATTCGTGCATTTCATAAGATTCAATGCAGACATAATAGTGCATTCATGTAGACATCTGTGACAAGGAATTATAATGAGATGCATGGACGTACCTGAGGCTTCGGATGGAATGTTACGCAGACGCCAAATTGTTCGGCGACTCTATGAAGGAGATAACGCGCTATCCAAAGCTGATCACCCATGTCAAGTCCTACACACTGACCAAGTTGAAATTCCCACTGACCGGGTGTTACCTCTGAAATGAAAGTTTCTTGGAAAGATACATATTGTATTTTTAGTTTTGAAGTGCATATGTACTACAGCGCCACGTTATAGTAAGAGAACATAACAGCAGATCGTTTACAAAAATTCACCCTGTTATATCGAGAAATTAATACTAACGTGCGAAAGGAGGCTTTCTGTGTTGTTCAAAAAGACAATCAATATCTACGGTAAGATGGTCAATATAGTGACAATCCCTATTCCGTGATGTAAGCACTTGCTTTAACCCTTTGACTTCTGAGGACCCAACCCCAACTACGGCACACAATCGTGTCGAACATAAGCCTCCACATTGTTCCTAATAGTCGTCGAGTTTATCCATTTATTTCAATGCGCCGACATGCCGCCCAGTCCTCTAGAGTATAAGCTTCCACATTGGTCTTAGGATGTCGTCGGGTTTATTTTTTCTAGCGCGAATTCATGGTGTTTCTGGGCCCGATTGTCCAACACTACACACAAACAGCTTGAATCCGCGTCAAAGTTAAATGAATTCGACGACGTTCCAAGAACAATGTGGAAGCTTATATTCTAGACGACTGAGCGATGTAATGCTGTGTGCCGATGTTGGGATTAGGTCTTCCAAAGTCAAAGGGTTAACGTGGGAGTCAGATTTCATCTCACTACGTTTGAAGGAAAAGTGATTATAGGCGTCATATAAAACACACACACATGAACGTTGATTCCATCACATATTTCGAGCTCATCAAGCTTTCCATCCCTCCTAAGTCCGCAAATATGAGCCAGGACGGTCTGACCACATATGCAGCACTGATTTTGTACATTGAGGGGCCATCTCAAGTCTCTACAAAGCCCAGGTTTGATCATTATCAATAACGCTCAATGAAGGCGACGAGTTTTCCACCGATTATCAATCCTTGCGATGTGTGCCAACCATTCGGCTTCATCAAGCATTTTCAGTATTGCTCACTGAAGTCGGATGCTTGGCACATCCCTGAAAATCAATAAATGATGGAAAATTTATAATATTTAATCTCTAACGATGTCGATATGGATGTCGCGATGTACATATTCTAATAGTAGTACATAGTATATATAGTATAGTATAGTATAGTACAAGTAATTGTTCATGTTCGATGATAAGTTGTAGATCATTTATAGAAAAGAGAATGGTAGCGTAAAGGTCACCACTTGGAGTTAATTGCTAGAAGAGTGATGGTTAACAGCGACCGAACAAAAAGAACTAATTTGTTGAAAAACTTTAATCTTACACAAAACGCCTCTAGCTTCTCGCTAAAGAAAAAGTCACTTTACAAGTTTAAAATCTCTTCTGGTTTCTCTATCTTTACACCTCTTAATACTGTATGAGCTCATACCACAATTAGTTCCAAACAAAGCTAAGCCGGCATAAAGGGAGGCACGGTAATGAGCATTCACAACTTCACGACCGAAAGCTCTGTCAGCTCCAACTGAACAGTAGTAGGGACCTGAAACAAGCCAAATAAAAGGAGAGATTCCTCTACATCCATTGCATTTATATCTACTAATCTTCCGCAACTATATTTATATCTACTACGTACAATAAAACAATAACAAATACTACTACAGTTCAACTCATTTGCTACGGGACCTTTTCTACTTATTCTTGCACTATTGAAAAAAATTTGATGTCTCGGAGTTTACCGATCTCGATACTAGTCATTGAGAAGGCCTTCTTGGTGCAGTGAGTTGATAGTTCAAGTTCGCAAAACTACGGACACAGAAAAACTTTCATGATAATCTACTGACTATCTTTATTAGCCTCAAAAATATGTTTAAAATACCTTGCGGAGCTGGAAAACCGTTCTTCGGCCATCCTAAGGGATACTGATCACGTCCGAGAAGCAGATATTCTTGTTCCATACCAAAAAGTGGTTTTTTGTCCATGATTTTATCCATAACTTTTTTGCATGTGTGACGGTGATTTGTTTCTAGATAGCCTCATAGTAGCCGTTCGTATATCAGTAGCGTCATCATTTGTCAGGTTTCAATAAATGAACTCGTACTTGCCGGTTCTAAATTTGCATCAAGTACTTCACAAAGTATCAGCTTGTGTGGTTCACCAAAAAACGGATCAGGATACAAAGCAGCCGGCTAAACATAATTGCTTTCTGCTCTGTTTTCTTTTCAACAAAATTTTTTAGTCATTATAAAAGATTTCACTCAGCGCTAACTTTTAGAATCATATCTGAATCTTCTCCTTTATCTGCCTGATAAGTCGACGAACCATCAAAGCTCCAATTCGGATAGTCTGGAAGTAGTTTCTATGCGAAATCTCAGTTAATATGGCAAATAGTGCCCAACATATACGTAAAAATGTCCAAATGTGTGTAATAATTGATCGGACTGTGTTAAATTCTCTGTTGTGCGCAAGAGCGCATTCGCAGCAATGCATACATGCCTATGTATACAAAATGTAAAACTATTACTTTCTACTTTGCCCGGATCTTTATCCAACGTTCGCGTTTTGTCTCGCAAATTCTCACCAGTACCATCAATCCAAATGTATGTAGCCTGAAATTATCGTCATATGAAATCACGATTTGCCAAAACGTTCTCGTTGCTTTGTGAATGTCCCCTTCTACACTTTCGAGTCCGATTGAACTAGTATGCTTACTACCCGCTTTCAATTGGCCGGTTTTCAAAAAAAAAGAGAGCCATTTATAAAGGTGTGATTTTCAAGATAAAAGTACGTTTTGCATCGATTCCGCAATTCAATTTTGCTTCGCTGGAAGCACGAAAAGTATATGAACGTGTGAAACAATTTCTAACTGAGTAATATAAATTGCACTTTCCTATGACCAGCGGAAGGAACCAATCGATCGACCGGCGTGTTGAAATGGCCACATCCGCCGTGTGCCCCGTCTCGCATCTCCGTAGAATATCCAAAATCCTCTTGCTCGCTTATGTGAGATTGATTTTGCTTTCCCTGGTGCGTTGCCGAGAAACGGTCTTTCCAGAAAATAAGCACAGCGTTGAAATCTTCAAATCTTGCGCTATCGAATGATTACTAATAGTCTGAACAATGGGCTCTGTTTTGCGAAAAAAACGCATGTGTGAAACATAAATGTTCTCTTTCATAGAAGCGTTTTGATGGGAAATTTTCCAAAAACCGGCTGTATACATTAGCCAAAGATTTAAGCTTTCGAATCAATACCAATGTTCTTATGAAAGTTCTTGTCCAATATATAAGTTGAATATTCATTTTTCGCCAAATAATGGACAAGTACTCATTTTTTCTTAAGGAAAAGAGAAGGATACCTAATGAGAAATCTTACTTACATTGCAGAGTTACTTTAAACATCTTCGGTGGTAAGTTCTTTACAACAAAAATTGAACATTCATGTTTCGGCTCGGCGGGCTACAACGAGCTGAGTAACCCTGAGTACATGTCAATTGAAAACCCTGAATGGACTCCCAAGTGACTGGTAATTCTTTAGCTATGCACAATTTTTCTTCCTAGAAATCTTAAAAGACATGTTTAAGCCTTCCTAGCTTTCTAAACTTTTCTGCTAGTTATTACTTGTTATCAGAACGACTCCGACTTCTGAAACGGTTTGTATACTCGTAGCTGCGCTTACAATAGGCATCTTGCACTCGCTTTGAGTTTAAACAATCTTAGTGGTTTTGGTTCAACCTTAACAGAAAATTTTATTTCGGCACTCAGTGACGAGACGGTAAGCCGTTGGGAAGAAAAATAAGGACGGGAATTTGAACAAATGATTGAATGCATACTGCAGTGTATCTAATATCACTATGTTAGATGTATATTGAATTTATATGTTAAAATCAGGATAGACTGCGCTACTGATTACTAGTGATGAAAGTGAATCCTGACCAGTAATTTGTCTTTTGAAATCGGAATCTCCAACGTTTGATTTACAACAGGTGTACCGAGAGGCAATTTAGCACTGAATTCGCCAAATCCACGTGAAATTAAATAGTTTAAAGCGTGTCTTGATGAGGGACGTGCCTGGAAAATTCTCCGATAACTAGTCGTTAATAGACTAAAAAAGTTCTACAGATTTCAATGACTTACCTTCACAACACGAGTAGTAGCAGCTGTCAAGCATTTAAACATGAAATTGAAAAGGCACCGACTCGGAAGCACTCAAAGATGTAAGTGATGTGCTTCACGAACAAAACAGCTATCAGTCAGTATCAATATCTATGCAAACATAACTTATCAAGTTTGATAACAACAGTTCCTGCTATCAATGTAGTAGATTCGCACGTACACATTTTTCTAACAGCGATATGTTATGTGTTATCCAACCATAATATCTTTACAATATGAAATGCACAACACCCATCGATCCAATGATGCGATTTTTTTACGAAAAGCCTAGAAGAAAGAATGATGCCCATCGTATACCCATAGTGAATAATTAGTAAACTACTTTAGCATTTAACAAGAGAGCATGAAGTTTTATTGACCCTGCTCGACTCGGTAATTAAGTAAGCAATTAAGTAAAGTGAATTCTTCACCACACTCTAAATATTTCTTACTTTTTCTCTCTTTCATAAAAGAGTATATTCTTGTTTCCATGTTTTTTACTTGCCGTTTTGTTGATCTGTTTTTCTAATATTTAGCCTTTTTACAAATCATCCTGGTCTTCGTCATTATTTCAAAGGAGCGGAAGACTATACAGCTGAAGACGTCCACAAAAGTGAAAGGTAAGAGTTACACTTCAGCAGACTGTTAAAGCGTAGTTATATCATCAAATAAAATTCTAATTGATTGATAAAGAAATAATTTTGCACTTACACATGAATGTGGAGGCGTGTACGTTCAGAGAGATTGATCAGCATTAATTATTATAAATGGAATAATGAATCAAATGTTGCAGTTCTAATAGTCTAAAATCTTGCATTTCTATTAGTGGTCATCTTTTACTCCTAGGTTCCAGAAGCAAGGTCAGCGTATCTTGCTCGCAATTCATCTGCTTGCTGATACATTTGATGTATGAGTTCAACCAATCATGCTCTAGAAAATGGCAGCTAGAGCGAAACGATGTTGTAGTTTTCTTGAACTTCCAGAACCTTTTTGATCATGCCAGCTTGTGGAGTAGGGAAAATGTGACAGTTTCAAAAATAGAGCAGCTTCGATACAAAGCACATATCATATTACAAAAAACCATCTGGAGGCTGTCAATCAGTGCCGGCCTTTCAAAAGTATAATTAAAGTCAGTAGTCTTTTGAAAGTCAAATTTTCGACAGGAACCAACGTTTCGTGCATACACACGTGGAACGATAAATCGACACCGTGCTTTCAAAATGGATCCGATGCTGTGGTCGGTGAGTAATCATACATTTCCAAGTTTCTTTGCGCAAAAATCTCCACATCTACGAGACAGAGAAAAGCAAGAAATCTGACAATGAAATAGAAACTTTTCAATAAGTATGACATGTTATGAGCTGTTAGGTCTAGTGGTATACAGGCGCCTATTTTGTCCTATGGGGAACCAAAGGAGTGTGCTACTGATGAGTCACAATAGGACGAAACAGGCGCCTGTATACCACTAGACCTAATAGCTCAAAACATGTTATGTCCTTATGATATTATATCATTCTAAGCGAGTGTGTAAAAGAGCAGTCGATGGAGGGAAAAACTTTTTATTTTGAGTGTTTTCTTAAGACCGCGCTCAAATTTCATTATTCTCGGTAATCATTTTTTGAGCCGTACATATGGTCTGTTAAAAGGCAATTTATAGAGCCCGACACACGCGTTTCGACCCTCACAGTCTCATCGGTCGGGCGATACCCTTCGTCTTTATTTTAGTCAATCCTTTCACGGTAACCCAACCCCTCAAATTTAGTTGGCGAAAGCGAGCGCTTTACGAGTTGCATTAAGTAAAAATATTACTTAATGAGCAAAGATATGATATATTAACTATACCAACCAAGAGCAATCGAGTATACAAAACAGTCCATCTATTGATAATTACACGTAATGAACGTGTGAAAGGTTCGTCTTTGCCAACTCTATATGAAGGGTTGGGCTTCCCCGAGAGGATTGGCTAAATGGAGGACGAAGGATACCGCCCGACTGATGAGACTGTCACGTTTGAAACACGTTTGTCGGGCTCTATAAGTTGCCCTGTAATAGGCCAGGTGCATGGCTCAAAAAATAATTATGATTTATATTGAAACAGAAACTTTTGGATGAAGAGATGCCCGCAGACGAACATGCGCTAGATATTCATAAGAGACTGATTGAAATATTTCTGAATAAATACGGAAAGCTATTAAAAACTAAATATTTTGTTCACAACATTTTTTCTTTCGTCATTTCGTAAATCGCACCCTGAAAGAATTACGCTAGTAAACTCTACATTTGTCCCTACGCCATGAGACAATGATCCAATAGGCTTTATTCACCTTGACAACTCACATGACATTAAATACTTTATAATGATTTTGGCCAAAAACTGTGATTATGGAATTTACAGTTCTTGGTCAGTTCTACCATAGGTGAACATTGAGATGAGTAGCGTGTGTCCCCTACCTGATTCGTTCTTGTTTAAGTTCCTCGCAAATCCCTGGTCTATCATCGTTGTTAGGGACCATAAACGTGAATATGTGACATCCCATGCCTAATATCTGCGAGATATTTCTGACAAGCTCTCTTGAGGGCGAGTTCAATAGTGATCATAAGAGTTCAATAGTGATCATAAATCTTGCGCTTTTGTACACTACTGGTTGTGACTCGATGACACAATGCTAGTCCAACTCACCAGAGTGGACAAGGACGTTCTTATGAACACGCGCTCCAAATTTTTATCTGTTTGGAGGAACCGAGTCGCAGTGCGGATTATGGATGTTTTTTCTACAGCCTCTTTTGAAGCGATGAGTGCCGCATTCAAGCCAAAAGCCGCAGTCATATGTGCCTTGCAATCCACTCTCGTAATTTTCTCTATCCCTTTGCAAGTTTCAGGTGGCTGGTGAACACTACCATACTTTGAGATATCTGAATATCATATCAGCTTCAGTGCTCGTGAAATACAATTTTCCTATTAAAAATTCATAGTTCTTTTAGTTCTCTTGTGAAGGTATTTGGTCGTTTCAGTACCTTTCATAGGAGATTCTCAAAAAGAACGTTGACGGGAGAAGTTCTCAAACTGTGAGTTACCAAGGGCTGCTGACCACTCTTTTAATATCGTCTCTAAACGTAGATTAACGTAGAATTTATTCTTTAAGCTAGTTTTGTCGCTGAGATAGCTAATAGAAACTGCGGAAGGAATGCTATATCCGATATCTATTTCGCCAAGTCTGTATAGAATGTTCTGAATTTGTCTCTATAGTAATTTCATGCTGTAAACGACGAAGTTTGTGATCAATCACATCTTCTGGACATGTATTGCTGAGAAGTAGTCCCTCTCGAGTGCCACAAAAAGTGCTTAATGAGCGCTGTCTTCTCATGATGGCCAATTCGATGATGCAGGGCTTGGTATCTCACCGCATGTCATCAGATCCACAGTGAAGGTTTTACTTACCAGTTGTCGGGTGCTTTTGTTTCCAGCGATCGCTGGTCATGTTAAAGATCATGTGTACTATTTGTTATAGATCCTAGAGGCCAGTTAGGTTCCTCAGTAATTTGTTGGCTTGTGCAAAAGGTGGTTATCTCACTTACTGGAGACTAGTACAAATGGTCTTTATTTATTGCGACATGGTCTCACCCGCTGGGTTTTATTGGTTTTTAGTGATGCTACAAATTTTTTTTATGGAAACACAAATGGGATTACTTAATGAGTTTTTTCTGAGTGTTCCAATTCAAGTATACATCAAAAGAAAGAAGTGGTAGCACTCCAATCTTTCAGGAAATCTTTACGGTATTCGTGAATTTTATGCAGTCTCGCCGTCCTCTAAGCGATGAACATAAAGATTCATGGAGAGAACTTGGCAAGGTATTCGACGAGGAGAGTTAAAGCATTTTGAGAGACCTAAGCTTACCATATAATCAATAAGGATTTGGCATGTTTATCTTAGAGAAAAAGATAATATCATGTCTTTCCAAAATTTGCTGTTACATTGTCTGTATTTATGAGTGCTGTATATTGTCTTGGTTAATCGCAAAACACTCACTCAATAAAAGCTTTTCATCCGCAGAAGCAAGGAAAGCTCAGGACGAGTTTTTGACTTTTTTTTGGCACGATACATCGTTCTTAGGGCCACCATTACCCTTTGTCAACGTGATACAAAACATTTAAATTGTCCGATAGTGAACAACTCCATTAGAAAGTGTCGTTTTGCATTCACAACTACTAGTAACATTATAAGAGGTAGTTGAATGTATGTCTGTCGCCTAGGAAAACTTGAGGAGCCTTTCGATGCACCGTATCAGTGTTCGTGACTTGCCAGACAATCGCGTACCAATTTACCTATTCAGGATGATCGGTTAACCTCGTAGGTTTGAGGTGCAAGTTCTCAATAACCACATAAGTATATTACAGGACGTTTGCAATCGTTTCGTTATAATGCTATGTCCCAGTGAACTTCTTATCGGAAGCAATGTGATTTTACTAAAATTAATTCGAGAAAAGACATTTTTGAAGTGCTTTCACTTTATAGTGGAAGCCCCTAATCCATTTCTTACTAAACAGCATATTACTCCGTAACAGTGAAACAACTCGGAACGGTAATAGAATTATGGAGCTCAAAACAAGCTCTCGAATTGAATCAGAAGTGTTAGTTCGGCAACAACTAAAGGAATTAGTGACCTCAAATATCTTGCTGGGTCCACTTCTACCTATTGTTTGCCGTGGTTGCGTCCCTCAAGGATCTTGCTAGTGCCTGTGTGAGCTCGTAAAAGAGTGATGTTTTCCAACTGTTTGCAACTACTATACATTAATCACTGCCATACCAACTTAGAGCGGCACTAGGTTTCTTAAACGTTTGAACCACTAATCACTATGAAAATGAAGAAATACTTCTACAATAAAAACAAAAAAAAAGAGTGGCTGCAAAGCGGTGCCTATGGTGATATAGTGGTAGCACGCGCCCCGGAAAGGATAAAATGCGGATTCAAGCCCCGCCTGTAGTCGATTTTTTGCGTATCACTCATCTTCTTAGATGAAGAGTAAAACAGTAACGCATAACCCACTTCAAAAGGAAGCCGGAAACCTTGCATTAGACTGGAAGCTGTAGAATTCAATGGCCGTGCTCTTATAAATATTCCTTCTAGAAAAACTTTTTTTTGAAAATATTGGGTTGTTTTATTATGTTTCGCATTTCAGCACTTGAATTGATCTTATTGCTACTCATTTGAAGATAAGTGTCGGTCAACATATAAACACTATCATGGTCAATGATATGCATATTTGCTGGACAAAAACTGGACGTCTTTCACTTAAAAAGGAGGAAAATCGCAAGCGAAGAAGTAGGTGATTCCACTTTTGAGCTGACTGGAGTCCCTTAAGTTTTTCTCGCTCACGTGCTGCTTCAAAGCCGAAGGAAATCTTAAACCAATGACGTGATGGCAGGGATACGTGGTAGATGAATGTGCTGCAGTTCCAGCCAGTTTCTTCAGTAGTAACCAGTCGTCAATACAGTGTGAGATTTAGTGTTATCGCGAAGAAAAGAAATGTCATTTGGGACGCTTTTCTCTCATCGTCTCGGCCAACTTCCGGAGTTGTTCCCTGTAGACGCCGGCCAAATTGTCTACTTGTTGTCGAACAGTTTCTAAACTAGAATGTCCTGTCAACGGCTAGGGTTTGTGTACACTCTTTCGAAGACTTCTAGTAGCTATTAGATAGCATAAACTCAGACGATTCTCAAGCTAAGTTTGAATTTTGGGCAGGTCTTCGTAGGGCACCGGATGACCATAAATTTTTCGCACTTTTAGTTTTAAGCTGCCTAGGCTTAGGCTTAGCATTGGGTTTTTTTGACAATATAAATTGACAATTGAGGCTAAGCAGAATTTACTTACGTTGACCGCCTTTAGCGGTGGTATGATAATATAATATACACAATGATGTAGAGTGATGTGCAAAAACTTTTGCGTCAGTTGGTATTCAAACCCACATTTCCCCTATCCGGGGGCGCGTGCTCAACTGTTGTGCTTCCAACGCTCACTTTGACACCACCCTTTCTACGCTACAACATATATGTGGTGTCAAAACGGGCGTCGGTAGTGCAACGGTTTAGCACACGTCCCGGGTAGGGTGAAATTAAGTATCAGTTCACAGAACGATAGAACAGAGATTCTTCTATAGTTCTAACACAGTAAACCTACAACTTTCTACGAGAAGAAGAAATAAATTTCAGGTAATTTACGAAAATATGTGCGATAATGAGCGCCCAGTGTGGTACTCAACTTTAATTTTCCTTGCTACGCACCAGAAACACCTGCAGGTAACAAGAGCAGTATTGGAATTGTTGAGATCTACGGCATCGATTGAGTGCTAAAAGTCTGAGGAGTAATCGAAAATGTCTTTTTCTCAGTAGGTTAGGAAGGTAGTGTATGCCCGGACACGTACGTTAGCGAAACGAGTAGGCCACTAAGCATCCGCATAAAAGTACACAACTGAAAAATAGAAAGAAACGAATGAACAAAAGCCCGTTCTGAGCTTTACTATTTACTCCACATGTACTACATATCTTGGTTTTTCCCAGTAGTATCTCTTGTCAACGATCGTAGTCAATGATTTTCGAAAATGCAAAGATTTACTACCGTAACCAGGCAAGCAACTATTAGATAAATATTCTACTGATTACAATGTACACTACACAAAGTCGTTTGTAACAATGGAGACAATTTTCCAAGAACAGCAACATAAATTTTTGCTTGTTCGAGAAGCACGAAACATCACATCAGGCATGTGGTAGGCCACATGCCTTCAAATGGCTTTGGCTTTCCTCGTTGAAAATTTGGCCAAGTTGTTCCCATGACGCTTTCTGTTCAGCGCTCACAGCACCACGAGATTCCAGAAATTTCACAAAAACCGCTGCGAAAAATTTCTAAAAATGATTTACTTCTGTTATTCAAATTTTCTCATATGCAAATTATTTGTGAACAGCTTCCTTCTAATGTTCCCGTTACAACTTCGATGATCTGCTTGTTGTTTACTTTGCTCAGGTAACTTATTTCTAATCATGTTTCTCAATTTCAATGCCATTCTTCCGTAATGTTGTCGCTGATTTCAACTGACAGCGATATAAATCACTGAAGCAAAATACGCTATAGTGTTTATCGTTTGTTAGCAAAATTGGCGTATTCATTACGAAAAAAAATTTAGGTCTAAGTCTGTGAAAATGTCCAAAGCTTTACCGAGACTGTTACGTCAAATCTGACGTAACAACCTCGATAAGGCTTTGAACATTCTCACAGACTAAATATCGATTTAATCGTTTTTTTCGAGGAATTATGATTTCTGCTTTTCTTCGAAGAACTACATGATATCGTCATTCAAAGACAATTTTAATGGTCCTTACCCCCCAAAGTGCCGGATCAATTTTTCTAGTTACGTGTCTGTCCATAGTTTCACGTACGAATGCACGGAATGTTGGTTCCTGAAAAGAATAAGTAACTTTTCAAGTTGTTTTGTTTTCGTTATATCCTGTTGAACTTCTCCAGATTTTTGCTGTTGCTTTAAGGAATGTATTAGTCTTCTGTTGTTAGCACTGGACGGATTGAAAGCTGAGTGTCTATGCATAAGTTGTACAATCCTTAGAACTTCGCGTTTAAAAGTTGCATTCTTGGACTGTAATTACTTCATTCTTTCTTCTCTGTATGAGAACTAAACAGTAAAACAGCTGTCTGAAGAAGTAAGTTCACCTCGCCATTTCCGGCTGCCACGGTAGGTATACTATGAAACGAGTGCATAAAGACATCGTGCTCAAATCAAACGTAAAAGCGCACCGCAGTGGACGCGCTAATGATTTTCGTATTGGAATGGTAGTACTGATGTTGGCACAGATATGAAACAAGGTAAATATTCACAGGGCATATCCCGTTAGAAAAAATTTGATTGAAAGCCACGTGGGCCTTACATGAAAAATGAGATGGCTCTTGGATTTCCAAGAGAGTGGTAGAAACGAATGGCCACCCTTGGCAAACCGGGTTAATGAACCAAGTAGGCAGTACTATTGGGTGTAGTGTGAATAATCTGAGATGAATTTACGAAATTGAAAAGATATAATGGTTATAGATAAAGAACTCTGCACATTTGAGACTTTCATTTTCCTCAAACTAAAATCAGTCCACAACCTGTCATCCATTGGTGCGAAGAATCGCTAACATATTCACTCCGACATTTTGATTTTTTTTTATTTTATGACATCATAAATAGGAAGCTTACGTCGTCAAAGCAATTGGCGAGCAAGTGGATGGAAAGTAGAATTTGTCTGCCAAGTTTTTCAAATCTAAAGAAAAAAATTAGAGAGCTTCCCATGTTTTCTTGAAAAAGGAAATATGAAGATTTTAATAAGTGGAAAACCCATAGAAATCTGCGTATCTTCAAAGTCGGACACGAGCGTTTGTTCTTATTTTGTATGGCTTCAATTTCTATTCAATTCCAAAAGACATTAATAGGATTCCACTCTCAGCAGGTGTTTTGGAAGGGACCCAGTCGGATAGTGCTATTAGATATTTTATGATAACACCAAAGTTCGTTAGCCGACATTTTGGCAACATAGCCTTCTCCAGAGCCTAGACGTACGCTATATCAGCTTATTCGCTGTATTGAGAATAGTCTGATACACCGCACGTCAAGGCTCTAGAGCAGGCGAAGTCGCCGAAACATCAGTTGATTAAATGTACTGATATCTTTTCCAATAGTACTACTATAATAATCTGATAATGTGATGATCTGATAACATGTTTTGAGCTTTTTATGGGGTTTGATATAGCACTTATACAGTACTGGACTGCTGTTTCGCCTTTCTAAGCTCGTCAGTAGCACGGTGCCTATCCGCTCAGCCAATCCCTTGCAGTGGATATACCCTTACTTATGAAGAAGTCGACACCGAATTATTTAAATCACCGAATGTCGAGTTACAAAATACCCCGACATTGTAATGACTACTGCTATAATTACAAACCTCAGTGGGCCGAAAAAGGAAAGCCTTTGATATTTACATGGGTGAGATTATCTATGATGACGGGTGATTCAGTTCTTCAGATAACACAAAGGACTTTGTTTCAAGTGTTACACTGGAAACAAAATCGTTGAGACGTTAAAAATGATAACTCGACTTGTACTTGTTTTCAATGCAAAGGTGCTCTTCTCGTTTGCCCGATGTTTCATGTAGTGCACTTATGCGAGAAAAAAAACATTGTCGTGCACTTCTGACCTCTCACGTACTGCTGTTTTTTTTTGGGCAGGAATCTAGTGTTTATCTGTGATTCAAAGTACATTAGTAAAAATGTCTGTTAACACAACAACCTCAGACAGTGATTCTTTATCAGCTGATCAAGACCTAATCAAAATATTACCCATTCTCCATAAGTCTACTTGAATGAAAATTCTTACCTCTCGCTTTTCTGAACGTCGTCGGCCGTGAAGTTTTCTGCTCCTTTGAAATAGACACGAAGGTCAGGATAGTTTGTAAAGAAGCTAAATATGGAGAAATACAAGTCAATAGGTGTCCACTAAGAAGTAAAAGTGGAGTGTTTATAGTTTTGTACATTCAAAATTGTTACAAAACATCTGGTTTCCAACTAGGGTTTCATATAAAAGACTCTTCTTTTAGAATCACCTAGTATGAAGGATTTGCAGATGAAATAAATCAATGACTGATGAGAAACGGATAACGCTTAGGTAAAGATGCTATAGTTGCTTGACTACCCGTGCCGAGCTCACTAAACTTTCGATTGTTTTCGCGAATTAATGATTGGGTTTTTGGAATTGACGTGTACTACTGGTATTTGAAAGTATTGTCAATGAATATCGATGCACGTTTATTCTGAGACTTTTTAGGTGAGCAGATTTTTTTCTCTAGACTTCTAGCAACATGCGATAGCTTAAAAAAAGGCATTTCAAGAGCGTGTTTGCTTTACGGCGGTACCTTCTTAAAACACTGAAGCAGTAAACAGAAAATTACTACTCAACTTCAGCGCAAACTGCTTGCACGACTGAAGTCTTTGCTTAGCATGTACTTGATGGCACGAAAGAGCGGTGATTCTAACAGTTGCCGTACTCTTAGGATGTGTTTTCTCAGTGCGCTGTAGCTTCGAAAAGATGACCGCATTTCAAACTGGAAACAGCCAGCCCGCAGCCTAATTCACAGGGCGTTTATTCAGAGTCATAAAATTAATGTGATAAGCAAATACGTATAGAACGGTAAACAGATTCCCTGTTACAATTCCAGTATATGGGAAGTAGAAATTTCTTTGAAGCGAAAAACAGATCTCTAATTAGATTACAAAATTGGCGCGCTCTCTAATCGCGCCTTGCGCAGGGTTTTAAACTGCAATCTTATGAGGGCGTGATCTTCATTTGCTCAGAAAGTTTCTCTTTTTTCTCGAATAGATCGTAGATTTTTTCGATAAATCACTATTTTCTCTAGGCTCTCGCATGCTTCTGATGCTACTTCTCGGAGTGCAAAACATAATCTTCTCTTCGGTTTTACAGCGTTCTATGAAGACCCTTTCGAAAACCAAACTCACTTCAGAATTAACAAATTTCGGTCTATCAGACGGATATTAAAAGCTTCGCAAAAGCCAATCACAGACGCTAAGAACAAGTAATGCATGGCGAAGGTGAAATGCAAATTTCCCTTCGTTACTGGCAACGCGGTAACGAAGAGTTTTTTTGAAACAACTAATACGTCACCAAAATTGGTGGGACTTTTGCTAACGTTTGACTACTGTAGTCTGTGGAAAGACGAAGAATTCTGTCTAGAAAAGTAAAGGAGGGCTTCCATTTTAGAGTCAACACTTTGTTACCAGGCTTGTTTTGGAGGGTAACACCATTGCTTTAGTATGTCGATAGACATTTGCGAGTTGTATTTCAGACCAGAATGCAGTCCAACATTCCTATAATGATTGGAGAAGTCGAATGCACAGGGTATTTCTACGGGCCATACGATTTTGCTCTCAAACTTTCCTTAAACAAAATGGAACAGTATGAAAATATTGCTTACTATTGTAGAAATCTTTCCGTTTTGGAGTTCCTTTGGTGTCTTCACCGAGTTGGACAGATTGGAGCGATTCTTTTGTATGTTTCCTCACATCAGCTGGGGGCAACATTGTCTATAAGAAAATTTTTGAGTGAATTCCTGAGGGGGAAAAACGTTGAAAGGAAGTAGTGTTAAAAAGTCGCTATATTCCTCGTAGAAATGAACAAAAACAGCAAAGAAGAGCTAGATGATAATAATAATGATGATGAAAGATAAGCATCTTAAGAATTTTGGGCTCTAGTCGACGTCAGAGTTTTTTCAAAAGTTTCTTTCTAATAGATGGGCACATCGTGGATTATATTTCGAGGCACAGTGGGTTAACGAGAAACGTCGAATGGATTTATAGTTGGACACCAAACGGAAAAGCTTCTCGCATTTCAACAATTATGACCGTAATAGGGTATTTACGAATTAGAATTAGTTTTCACATGTATCAGACGTGCCGGCCCTTCACTAGAGCGCCACCAAGGAGAAATGTGATTTGGAGGAAGTACTGATAGGAGATACTTTACTGCGTCTATATAATGTCAAGTAGGAAAAAAAAAATGTCAGCTGTCGTTTTCTAGACATCTAGTTAGCGCAAATAGTCTGTGTTGTGCTGTAAAGTTATAAATTCCTTCTCTTTCTCTGCACGTATGAGCACTCAACGGTCACGTGCCCTTTTGTATTCGACAGTCTTTTTTTTGCATGTTAGTGTGATTTTTAGGTGTTTATGTTCTGATAGCTCTAACCGTATTGAAAAATAACTCTTGTGCTGAAAATTTTGTGATCTGTATTATGTCCTGCCGCGTATAACTCTCGACTTATTTTCTGAAAAACAAAAAAATCCTCAAGGCGAAACATTTCACGTACGTTCTGCTTCCACTTCAGCTATCCCTGCTATGGACAATACTGCCCAACAAGACGGCAAATGTTTGAATCATGGAATATTCAATCAGCCGTCCACATAAATATTTTTATGAGATGGTTTTGCACATGAAGGATTACACTTAAGAAAGATTACTTTACAATGATATGGCAGATGCTCGGGCGAAATCAAATGATCACAGGAATTTGAGAAACTAGAAGATAAGAGTGGTAAACACATCAGAATTTCTAAAACACCCAATGTTATCGCTAATTTTGCTATTCATAGCTCCTTTTTGAGCAATTTATGGAAACTTATGACTCTCCAAAAGCCGAT
Organism: Parelaphostrongylus tenuis; assembly: GCA_019055375.1. Lineage (NCBI taxonomy): Eukaryota > Metazoa > Nematoda > Chromadorea > Rhabditida > Metastrongylidae > Parelaphostrongylus > Parelaphostrongylus tenuis. The sequence goes on along the minus strand of JAHQIW010003392.1, from coordinate 507,386 downwards.
CAAATCAGCTATTCCTCGTATGAAGCGCTATTGTTAAAAGGAAAGACTAGCCACGTTGGAATACCGAGGATAGATGAAAAAGACGAGATGAAGTTTCTGCGACAATACTGCTCCTTATACAAATGCCCAACGGCGCAACAATGCAATCTATCCGACAGTTCCTTGTGGAACACGGAACAGCTATAAACATGTAAAAGCAGTTCATGGCTTTCTTTAACAGTATCTGCGCTACCACTGATAACCTGGAAAATTGCGACAATGTGTAATTTCTGATAGCACTGATAAGGTTAAAATGTAGCTGAGAGAAAGACAAAACAAAGCCTTGGTGGTGAAGTGGAAAACACATGAACCCTGACAAGGTGATAGTGAGTTTGAAGATAACGAGTCGTTGAAAAAAAGCTGTTTATTATGCACATGAAAAAATGTACCCCTCTACGAAACTGACTGAACTGACTGACAGATAGGCACCGTGCAACTGACGAGGCTGTAATGCCGAAGCATGTGTCTTGCACGGTACAAGAGCCAAACAAACCTGAAAGGATTAAAGCATGTTATCAGATTTACAAAAATAACATATTTCTTTTTATCGAAATTATGAAAGTATTTCCCGCTGAGTAGTTGTTTTGACTTCTTCAATCCCGTAATTTTCTTCTTCAGTGAAGATGAAGATTTTAAGAGATGATTTATCTAGTACTGTTATAAGGAGTGCAATTTGGACACTTGCAATGGCTGACGTCTTGGCATGATTGCCTTTTCAGAACCTGGAAAGCTTGAATCGATTGCAATATACTCAACGAAATACCCTTATAACTCCGACAGAAAGACCTATTAAACAAGTTTTTTGAATAATTTAGTAGAAAGCTTCACTTCAAGGCACTCGCCGCTTAGTCGTTTTAGGTCCTCCAATCAATCATTGGAGATAAGCCGTCAAGACGCTTGCTTAGGTAAGGATGTGCCTGACCCAGGTTGGAATAATTGGCCTGAGACATATTGCGAGGCCACATGTAATTAAGAAGCACTCCTCTTTGCGATTCATCTATGGTACTTCGTAAATATTCAAAAAGGCCCGAGAGTTTTTCATGCGGATTTTCTGAATTTCTGTGCGAGGAATACTGATCTTGTTCCAAAAACATTTCCGTTGAGTCCAATAATGTAGAGTGGCGTGCAAAAATGTTTACGTTAGCTGGGATTCGAGCACACGTTTCACCCTATCCGAGGGGCGTGCTGAACCGTTGCACTACCGACGCCCGTTTTGACTGCATCTTTCTACTCTACAACGTGTTATCTGTCAACAGTCAACCGCTTACGGTCTGGCGTGTGTAGTCGCTATCGACACTGAACCGCAGACCGTAAACGGTCGGCTGTTGGCGAATCACGCTTTCCAGCGTAGAAAGAGTGGTGTCAGAACGGGCGACAATAATGCAACGGTTCAGCAAGCGCCACGTATAGGGTAAAAAGTGGGTTCGCGTTCCGCCTGATGCAGTTTTTGTACGCCACTCTACATCATTGGGTATATTTTAGCATCATACCACAGCAATAGGCGAGCAAATAAAATGAATTCTAATTTTCCGCTATGTCTCTGTTCTTTATTCGTGCCTAGCAGCGTGTTTTGCTTTGCTTTAAGTTTTCGGAGTGCTCGTCCTAGCTCTTACAAAGAATAAGAGCTTTTGGTGCATTGTTCCTTTAAGTAAGCGTCACGCATCTGAGTCCATTCGCCCCATCGTGGAGATAACTGAGTGAATAATTAACTTACACAATGGAGCTCACTTAAAGAGACCTCGAGATAGTTTGTCGCTAATTTGTCGTCCCCGAATGCATCGCTGCCTGATTTTTCGTGAAGCGGAGAGTCGACCAAAAATGCACATGCCAAGAAGAAAACATTTCAACATTTCGCTATACCACTGCGCACTTGACAGTTATAAACTATTGGAATATAAAAATCCTTAAATGTATTCACAACAATGAGCAGAATTTTAGTCACGGAAAGTCATGGAAGATCAGTGGCTTCCCTAAAGCTTAAATCAGCTCAATTCATCTCACAGAAGCCTTCATTGATTATAATAAGGCAAATATAATTCTTTTTTATTCACCAATTTTAGCGGTGCTATGCTCTTAAAGTGTACTCAGTGATGTAGAGTGATGTGCAAAACTTTTGCGTCTGCCACCGTGCCTGGATTCAGTGTTGATACCGATACTTGGGCCAAGCCGTTGACGGTTAGTTGCTTACAGATAGATGTGTTGCAGCATAGAAAGAGTGGTGTCAAAACAAGCGTCGTTAGTGAAACGGTTCGACCACATACTTCGGATAGGGTGAAATGTGGGTCTGAGTCCCGCCAAATTCTTTTTTCACCCTTTTCCTGAACGTCGTAGAATAGTGATTGAGCACGTGTCCTTGCAATCTCGAGGACAGCCCATATGTTAAGGCATTCGTTCATTGTTGACTGCCGAAGATTGTTGGGTGTAGGGTTCGACTCCCGCGCGCCGCGACGAGCACCACAACATTTCGGCCAAGGCGCCCCGACTATTATGAGAACCATTGAATATACATCTCTTTGTCTAGAAGGCTTGAATTATTTGCTGTGCTACGATAAGGTTACGATCTTTTGAAGTCCGTGTCATAGGTTACTCCCAGATCATAAGGTGAGGAGTCTATACTTTCAATTAAAAATGCGTTGAGTGCATAGTTCAAATTCAAAACTTGATGTTATTGAAATATTGTCTCATAGAACGATATGACATTGTCTGATCTACCGCTAAAGTTGGCGGCTGCCACGTTAGAGATAAAAATGATAAGTGTGGTAAAGGTTCAGTGGTTTTGCTGTTGTGATCCGCTGCCGATTTGTGTCTCGCAACGGACAAGAGAGAAGAGTTTGAATCCTTTATATGGATTATACCAAAACAACCTATAATATGCATGCATTACTAAAATGATAATATATCGTTATGCGAACATATGCGTAAGTCAATATGGGCGACCGACTGATGAGGAGTATCAAGGACAGTGTTATGGCAAGTGGTGTTATTGTAGCTGACGGTGTTATTGGAAGTGATGATGTTATCTTAAGTGATCAGGTTATTGCATATGAAATTGTTATGACAAGTGACAATGTTATTGTAATTGTCGATGTTATTGTAACTGACGATGTTATTGTAATTGACGAAGCATGACTAAGCGGCAGAGACCGTTTGGGGTTGCTATGTTCGCCCCGAAGTAGAACACCGACGGCGGGATCGAGTGTGTGAGTATATAGTGTTAGCAGTGGGGTCGCTAGTGATTAGATATGGGCAGAATCCCTAAACCGCGGTGATGGGCCGAGCATAGCCAAAGTGAGTTTGCTCCGCCACAGAAGTGCTATGTTCCGCTCACAAATCTATTGAATTCATCTGAGTTGTATGAATGCAACCTTATGAAAGTAATTAGTTACAAGACAACGAGGTTGTGTAGAGAGAGCAATAATGGATCGACAATGTACTGAGGTGAGGTGGTCCGAGTGATGTCAGACGACCGTACGGATGATGACCCGCGATCGAACTGACTGTTGAGGTTGGTGGCAGCTGGGTGCCGCACTCGTCACTTGGACCATTTCTGTCTAAGGTCCTCGAACCTCTGCGATACCACTTGCTTTCTAAGGTCGTGGACCATCTGCGCTGCCTAAATTATCATGTAATTCCCGAAAAGATAGCAAAACTCCGTTGGGAGGTTTGCTATAATAAGTAGTTAGGTTTTGCTTACAAGTCTCAAACACTTTGATCGTAGAGAAATTTTAAATTCAAAAAAATGTCGTGTAAAATTTATGTATGCGAATAAGACAATCGATGAGAGTTTCTTCTACGAGTTTGCGAAATTATTGACTTTGTAAATGCTTTAGAATAAAAAATTATCACCAGTTTTCAAAAAGGCAGCTGTATTGGAACGATTGCGGTGTTTCCATTCACCGAAAGAATAATTTATTCGATACGGCTACTAATTCTAGAATACAATTCTTTACTGCTCTGTGCAAGTTTTTGAAGTTATTCGAAATCAAATTAGAAATGCATATTCTATTTCTCTCACTTGAAGATACATTTGGAGGTGTGACAAGCTTAGAACTCTTGGAGATGGTCATTCGGGTGGTTGTTGCTCCGTATAAAACGTCAGTATCTTCGTAAAAGTCTTTGAGGGGCTCGGCCACCTATCTGCAAAGAAAAAATGCTTCTCAAAATAATGTGAATGGGAGCGATTGTTGCTTCGTGAGTTGACCGTGATGAAATATGTTGTTTTGTTGTATCTCCTTGTAACAACTGCTTTCAGATAGAAAAATAAATCATCTCAAACTTTCTTTGTTTACACGTTTGATGGAACAGATGTGAGTCTCCGACACATCTAAGAAGTCCGTCTGACGATTTTTCGCAAAGTAAACCTCAGAAATGTGGTCACCTAAAGACAGCTGGGATATTGATATATATTTAGGTCAGTAGAAACGGATGAAGCATCGTTTATTTGAGATCATTAATTGATCTAGCAATGAAGTATAGTCGGAAATATATGTAGAGAAACAATTCAGCGAAATTTCTATTTGTTTTAGATGCGCCTATCAAGCTAACAATTGACTTTTGATTGAAATAATCGGAAAAATTGAGCTCTTGACTTCGCTGGAACAAAATGTAGACGTAAAACATGATTAAACAAGAAGCATATATACTAAATACCTGACTAGGACATTTATTCCACCAACAAAAAGGTGACAAAGACGAAATTGTAAAAGGAAAAAGCACTGAAAGAGCCACATCAGGGCTATACGACGTAGTTTTTTGTTTGAAGAGGTGTTTTGAACATATCAGTAAAGTATACAGACTCATTTCAACACACTCTCAATTGCACCAGAATAACGTTTAAACTTCTGAGATTCGTCATATCCCTGAATTCTTTCTAGATATCTTACCGCTCGCAGAAAATTTTCTTTGTAAGAATTTTCAAACTGGCTGTATTATGTTTTTCCATGCTGTTAACATAGCGACCGCCTATCCATGTGAATTCGAGAAAAGTTTGCCTGCTTCGAGACCATCTTGCTACTTGAATGACGGTGAGTTATGACACATTTACATTCTTATCAGAGCTAATGCATCCAGCTGTCAGAGCCATACTCTTTTTGCAGAACTCCTGCTATGGATGGATAGCCATTGTTTAATAAATCGGAATCTGACGTCGAGAAGTATTTCCCAGCCACTCTGCTTTAATAGCCCATTGGTGAAAAATCTTGAAGGAGTTAACCGGGCTCTGAAAAGACGAAGACATCGAGACGTTGGTTGAATGAAATTTTCATGTCGACTTTCTGTCATGTAAACATATCTAGTAACTGTTTGCCATCACATTTTGTAATATGTACATAAATGTGGCGCAGGACAAGTGCATACTTTGCTACTAGTGCATAGTTAAAAACCACTAGAGGTTAGCTTAAGTTCGCTGTCACGATGAGAGGCAGCATAAAGGAACCTACATAATGCCTTGTTGGTTACTTACTTAAATAAGGGTCATCACAAAACTTCAACAAAGTATAATAGATATAATTTTTTGCCCGTATACAGTCTTCTTACAGCACAAGAAACTTCAATTCCCTTCACTAATTTTAAAGAACGATCGTTTGAATCGACTAAATTCGATCGTACGCCTATGTGTAAAGTGTGGCATCTAAATCGTTAATTTTAACTTGCGATTTGGAACCAGTGTAAAGTAAATATATGAATTTTAATTGTATATTATGAAAAACTATGTACAATATATTGCTCGACCTCAAATCTTTCCATAGTCTCCATGATTCTCAGCTCGGTCAAGCTTCTATTTATATGTAGTAGCTGACATCTAGATCACTTCACTGTGCCGTAGTCTTGGCAAATTGTCGTTTTGGTTGTAGTTCAGTGACCTTTGTGTACTCTTGTATGAAGACGAAAACCGGATTGTTCACTCGGTCACATTTCTCTTGTCAGCTTCTTTATACGACAAAGAACAACACCTCATTATAGTGCGACTATAAAACGCTACGGCTTCACTATGTTTTCATTCGTTTTTTAAGCATAGTTTGATTTCTCACCACATTTTTGATCCGTCTGACAGTGTTCTTTCTCAAAGCACGGATCCCAGACCTTCTGGGATTCGATTCGTTTATTCGGTTTCTTCTTGAACGTCGTAGAATATTGGTTGAGCGATCTCCTTTCAATCTCGAGGCTATGGTGTTCCATGGGACGTTGTTGTTAACTGCCAGAGAGAACTAAGGAGTAGAACTCAGCTCCACGTGCGCCGCGAGGAGCATCACAGCCACTCGGCTACGGCACCCCGATTTCTGACCAAATATTAGTTGTCAGACTTTTCATATAAACGCGTAATCTTATTGCATAAAGTTCAATTATTAATAAACGGCTCTGTTCCTTCAAATTACACACTACTGGGACGCGGATTGGGCTTTGCTTTGAAATGTTATCACGAAACAAGTGGTCTTTGGTTATATCCCGCTCTGTAGGCCAACGAAGTCTCCTCTCTCAATAGGATCATGGAGTTTTATAGAAAGTCCACAAACTTTCTTATAAAGCCCTTTATGAGATGTGATATTGCATGTTAGTGGTATACGTACGTTTCGACGGCTTCGCCCTTCTCGAAAGTACCAAACGCCGCATACTAACAGTTGCAGAAGTGGAAACATTCCACAGTGCGCGTAAAGTGGAAATATATCGAAGTTCTCTGACAAGGTATTCAGAAATCAATCGATTGAAGGAAATATGCCAGATGTATTTGAGAGAATAAAAAATAAATCACTAGTTCACCGTAAATCGTCTTTTAATTCCAATATGCACTTGAAATTATAAGAAATTGAGAATAAGGCTTCAGATCACGATTCAAGAAGCTCATATCTCCAAAGGATAGATCAACGACCAAGGCTCTACACTTCTATTTCTCATAATCACTTCTACAAGTGATTCTTTTATTTCGATAGAGGTTTGAGTCCTGTAAAAGGCCGTGAACGGGTTAACCATTTACACTTGCCATCATATTGAAATCGGTATATTTCCTAATAAGGATATCACTCAAAGTAAGAAATATCTCGACCCATCTCGAAACTTTGTCAAGACTGCTACATTAGTACAAAAAATCACCCTTTTACGAAAATGTCTAGTCGAATCATGACGAACATGTCTCACGTCTGATGTAAGGGCTATGCGGTGGTGATTTATGAAGGCCCCAGCAAAGTGATCTCGACATCTCATAAAAAAAACGGCGAAAAAAGTGTTTAACAAAAGCTTATTTGTTGCGGTCAAGTATTTTCTATATCTTTAAATTGCGAAACGACTAGATTATCACTTGATTAGTGACCGCGGTATCTCAAGGACTTACACAGGTTGCTTGAGATGGGTGAATTTTCTCCTCTGTGCGACCTGAAAAAAAGTCGTCTTCTATCTTTCTAGACACCAATAGCCCGTCTTACTGGACGGTTTTTTTCTAACTATTTATTACTTCCATAAGGATTTAATTTGCAAGATGTTAATGTTTTTACTCACGTTATCTTATGTCCTACTGAATTCAAGTCAAGTCGCAGTCCACTGAATTTTTCAAAGTACAAAAGACAGCATGCTTACTTCAAGTAAATTCGTTCTTATTGGGTTTATCTTCTAACTCTATTAGAGGCAGAAGACTTCATCCACATCATAGGCTTCATTGGCTGGAGGACATGCTACTCTCGGTGCTTATGCTAACACTGGCTTCGTATATATGCGAAACAGTTTCACTTCTCATCATTGGACCCAAATGTAAGAAAAGTTTTTGTACTGGAAAAAATTGCAAAAAAAAAACTGCTGATCATTTAACAACAAAATTTTTTGTGTTGGACTACAGGTCGCCGTCATGAGAAGGGCTTCGTTGAGCTTCAGCTCAAAGCTTTTGATTTTTTTCGATCCCTTATCTACGAAACATTCCTGTAATATTTCAGCTGTTATTTTACAGTCCGTAATTCGTCCTTCGTTACATATGAGATGAATAATGAACTAAAGGAAACATGCGGTATCTTTAACGACAGTGCCCAGCGAAGCTATCCATGGGCAGCGTCAATCACGCTGAAGGTACAGTGTAGTAGCTCAGTTAAGTAAAAATAAATCTGACAATGTATTGTGAGCCTATCATGAGGTCTGTTATAAGCACTTATGCAGTGCAATATACGTGTTTCAGCCTTACAGCCACATCAGTTCACAATGCCTTTCGTCCTAGCCTCCTTCTATTCCGCGTATTTTTTAAAAACTGACGAAGTTGCAAGGCCAAAACACGTGTATTCATACTTTGTAAGTGCTTATCACAGACCACATGCATGGCTCAAATATAATTATAAGACATATCGGAATTTGAGCGTAGTCTTAAGAAATCACTTGAAACAAACGGTTTGTACACGTTTTGTCTTTTTTGTCTTACAGTCTCCATCCAGAAATACCAATGAAGTTCACAGTGTTTCGCTTTTGTGTGTTGTTGATGAAACGTCAGATGTGTGTTCCAGCCAAACCTCGTCGCATGCTTCTGATGGATTAGGGATGCAGCTCTGAATTATAAAACCTGAGAGCTTGGATTCCGTTTGAAAGTAGTCTGCAGCGCAGACTCGGAAACCCAGCCAGCAACCTTTTTCGGAATGCAGTTTTTGCGAAGAGTATTCAACATATGCGACATTACGCAGAATTGATATACTGCATCATGTCTCTTTCTTTGTAGCCCGTATGTAGATTATATGAATCCAGATTGCTTTGCCATTTTGAAACCTAAGTGAAATTTCATTTATTTTCTTATAGAGTGAGATTTTGCAAAAAGCTCACGAGTGAACTGATGCATAGATTGTAACCAGTGTGATCTATTTCTGTGTGAGGGGTGCTGTTTGGGAATTCTCAGGTCCAGATGTTCGGAAAAGAGATTTATTTGAAGGAGAGAGACAAGCCGCGGGAAGTAGTACTCCGAGATGGTCAACTTTGGTAGATTTTTTGTGAACAGAGTAATGTCTCGTTCTTTCGTTTCTTCACGTATGTTGAAATTGTCCTAATAATTTTGTGGTACAAGTTCTTGAAATTTTTGGAATCTTCTCTTCATGGGAATGGAGAACTCTTTCCTAACAAACCATGTGTTTTCGGACAGAATTCCTTTTTAACACACTTCTAGCGGTGGTATGATACTATACATATACTCAGTGATTTAGAGTGATGTGCAAAACGTTTGCGTCACTTGGAACTCGAACCCACATTTCATCCTATCCGAGTGTGCGTGCTCGAATCCGTTGCACTACCGGCACTTGTTATACCTAATATATGTAGGCATGACTGGGTTCATTGTCGATAGCAACTATCGTGCCATACCGTCGGCGGCTGGTTGTTGGCGTAGAAAGAGTGGTGTAAAAAACAGGCGTCGGTAGTGCAATGGTTCGAGCATGCGCCTCCGGATAAGGTGAAATATGGAATTGAGTCCCACCTGACGTAAAAGTCCTGCACATCACTCTATATGATTGGGTACATTTATAACAAATTTTTTTTACTGGGTCTAAATCAATTACATGAGAGATGCTGTGTAGTGCAATTATAGTTTCTGTAAGACTAGGCTGTTTTCAGAATGGTGTGAATCGTCTTGGTGGTTCTATCATCTCCCCATACCATATCCTTACAGCTGCGCACGGATTTATGGCATTTCAACGTGGTAATGAAACTCCATGCATGTAAGCTATGACGTGAATGTTTCTATGAATTTTTCCTCAAGAAGTTTCAATAATCTCTTCCATAGGAGTGATAATGATGCTGTTCTCCTCAACCTGCTCTTTCTTTTCAAGTGTTTTAGAAAAAATAACAATCAGTATTACTCAAGAGAATGTTCAAGCGTTTCCGAGATTGTGATGTCAGTGGCATGCCTGCGTTTTGGCGAGTATCGCCCTTTCAATTAGAGCCACAATCCCCATGCTGAGCCCTACTCTGTATCAAGATGCAGAGAAATTATGGTGATAGTATATAATATTGTATTATCACCATTCTTTTTCAGCTGATGGCTTACGTTTGGTAAACATGTAGACATTCGTCCAACTGACTATTTTCAATCTTCGGCATGAACATACAACATAGTCTTTAAAAATGTTCAAGGTCTCTCCAAGGTTGACATGTCGATGACTTACTCACGTTTCGAAAGTATCGTCCCGCTTCACCAGAGTCACCAGCTCCTGCACTGAAACGTGCTTTGTAACAAGGATGAGGAGACACACGTTCCAACCTCGGAAAGACTTTTAACATTATCATAGACTATGTTGAATCATTTAATAGTCTAAAAAACTGTATTTCCAAAGCTCAAGTCTATTGAAAAGATTTTTTTCATTGAGTGTAGCAACGGTAAAGCTTGTGTCACATTTTACGTCCGGCGTGCATTTTCTACTCGTCGAGAATCTTCGTTTGGTTTTGGACGGAATTTCATAATTAATTCAATAGCATCAATAACATATACTTTTCATGATTATGGAGCTGATTTCACTCTCCATTCGACCGCTTTTTATAGACCTTGCTTAAGCAATAATAGTCTGATAAGGATATAACATATTTTGAGTCATTAAAGTCTAAGTGTTATAAACGTGCCTGTTTCATCCTACCGGGACCGATCATTAGCACCGCTTTCGGTTCAGCCGATCTCTTGACGCTATGATCTTCCATGAAAGAATCGACGCCGAGCAATAAATCACTGCAAGTCAGATGGCGGAATTACCTGACATTGTAGTGACCGGCAGTCGAGCTTATCGCCTACAAATTGAATCATTCTAAAGGTTTTCAAAGCAAGACAACAGAACAATGCCTTTTCATCAACTACAAAAAACTTAAGATTTTTGTGACACTAAGGAAAATATCAAAATGAGTAAGTTTCGCGTCCTTTGTGGCGACAGTGAAATCTCTGCGCGTAATGCGATTCAAGTAATCTCAGTTTTCGCCCTTCATATAAAAAATTTTTCTGTTTCGATTATTTTTGGTTTTTTCTATATTGTGACATAACGCGGTTTCTTTCGGACAGTCGTACGCTGCTGTTATATATATATATATATATATATATATATATATATATATATATATATCTACGGAGACAACACTGAGGATAAACTTGTTTTTCTTTTCGCTCTTATGGCACTCTAAAAAGACTTCCTAAAACTTAAAGTCGGCTCTAAAATTGTGAGATTTGTGCTATCAAACAGTCAAAAAACATATGATGGAAAGCCATTCACAGACCCTAATTGAGAGCATAAAATAAATCGAAAGTGTAATATTATTTTTGAACTGCTGCAGCGTATCAAAAAAAAACTTTATGAAAACCAAGTAATAAATCGAGTTGAGCTATCAAATGCTTATTATATCTGAGAAAAGGCTTCCTGCAGCAAGAAGACTTGACCGCGAAAGGATGAAACATGGCTGACGGGAAGGGCAAGCAACGACCTCAGCTGGTACAATGCATCCTCCAACGTAATTTCCCGGGAACAACCCACCTTATACATGCGTTCATCGTAGTACTTGCATTAAGAAGTTTCACCGGCTCATGTATTTTGGAATAGCCGTACCAAAGCTTTACCTGACAGATTGCTCGAAATAACTGTTCATATTGCTGCAGTAATACTGCGAAGCTGTCTGCAAATAACGCGCACATTGAGATCGGATACCGCTCATCCACATAAAATCTTGACAGTTGCCTTAATTTTAGTTCTACGAAATCTGGAATCAATTACGACGCGATAGATACGAGTGTTCGATGAATTGTGGCTAATAAGCGATGAATTACGAGATTTGTAACTCACTTGTGTAGACTTCTGAGAAATCCAGCACATTTGCATCGTATTCCAAATTTTGCCTTATATTTCAGATTACGAGATTTTTGATTCGTTCCTAATGTTCCATAATTATTTGTCCTGTCTGTGTTAGGAATCTCCTCAAAATTCTTAACCTGTATGCATCGGATTCTGAGCAGTACAGTAGCTTTTACAAAGAGTAAAAACTGATTGCTTTCCCAGCTTTTGCAGTATGAGGCCAATTGAATTACGCTGTTCGAATTTTGAATTCATGCTAGATCCGCCCTATATTTATAGCAGTAGGGCAGGTTGCTTTCTCTTGAATTTGATCGCATAATCAAAAAAAGCTTTAGAATCAATCGAGAAAACTTCCGAGAAACTTCTCGTTTTATATAGTTGAAGGCATGAGTAATGATTAATGATGTAATGTTAAGGTTAGCGAGGTATCGATCATATGATGAGATACAAGAGAGAGTGGTTGCATACGGTGGTAGATGCATACGTGGTCACAGCGACACTTTACCAAATCATCCAAATTGTATCGTCCCGGATGTCACATTCAACAAAGTGAATTTTTTCCTCTTTCTAGAAAAAAATTCATGCAACTTAGCAAAAACATCAATTAATTCTTTATGAAAGGTGAACCTCTATTCATGGATTGAATCATTCACGCTTCAATGCAAATTCAATAGTTTGCACGGAAACCTCTAATATTATGCTTTTGGGTCGCGAATAAAAATAGAATATATTAGTGAACACCTTATTATCTACTTTTGCACCTATGACTTATATCTTTTACATTCTACTTTGAGCTACTTTTTGTTGTCTCAAAATAGATAGCTCTGTGTCAAATATTGTCATTTTGCCTGAAACTAATTTTTTGAGCCATGCATGTGGTCTGTTATGAGCATTCACACATACAGAGCAATACAAGCGTGCTTTGGCCTTGACGGTCTCGTGAATTTAACAGTGCCTTTCGTCTAGCCAATCCTTCTGAAGAAGAGGAGGGAACGCAAAACCTTTGCGTAGAGGGGACACTCGAAACGAACGGTATGTTATTTCATAAGTACCAGTCAAGAGCAATCGAGTGTACAACACTGCCATTTAGTGATTTATTTCACTTGATGGCACATACAAATAGTACGTCTGAGTCTCCTCAATGTAAGGGTGTTGGGTTTTCCCAAGAGGGGGTTGGCTGAAATGAAAGGCACTGTGCAAGTGACGAGGCTAGCAAGGCCGAAACACGCGTTTATTGGACTGTATAAGTGCCCATAACATACCACATGCATGGCTCAAAAATAAAAATTAGGCATTTTCAAATTTCAGCGCGGTCTTGAAAAAACACTCGAAACGAACGTTGTTGCCATTTTATCTTTCAACAATCGTCGCCAACCTTCGGGAATTTTAAATGAATTTGATTTTTTCTTTCTCGCCAGATTCGAAGTGTGATGATTGATCCAGAATTCGCCATGAACAATTGTCGTAATGGTCATGATTGGGCGATTATTGAAGTGGAGAAGAAGTAGGAGATATTATTTGATCAGTATGAACATGAATTCAGTTTACTAGAGCCTCTGCATTTAGATAAATAACCATTATCATGATATCAATTTGAATGACTGTCCGAAGGTGACAGCATCAAAAAAAGTGACGTTGGAAGAGAAATTTCAGAATCAAATTTTCCGATTCCGTACGTCCTATATGTCTGCCGCCACGTCGTCCGACTATAGGAGATTTGGTGACTGTTATTGGATGGGGAAGAAGCTATGGTAGGTCTAAGAGCAGCTAAGATTATGGGTGACACAATGCGCAAAGTTGGAGCGCCATTGAAGTAATCGCTTTTGCGTAACTGAGCGGTCGGTAATGGCGGATATCTGTTTATATCGGCTTTTATTTAATTAGGTTTCTATTTATACCTGCTTATGTACTTGAATAACCGCTTTTGCCATTCTTTCTCTGTGGCCACCTATTCGTTTTGTTGTCTTGCACTTGAGATCCGTTAAAGGTGGACGCATTAGGGAATAGATTTGGCTAAAGCTCAGAAAATTCTAATAATTTTCCCTCAATGCAGCTCGACTCAATTTTGCTCAACCTTTCAGCGACAGTGCGTCCACTCTTGCCTACGTTGGTATCTACGTTTTGCTATCGTGCATACAAAATGTACTCATGTTGTTTTGAGGTTTCTTTCATCACACAAATTTTGTGCCTAACTTTTCGTAGCCACTCGATAATTTCTCAAAGAAAGATAATGGGAAAATAAATGGTTCATGGAAAGATCGTAGTGCTGTGTAACCGAGAGTAATCTTGAGAGTTTAGCTTCTCATAGAGTGTAAAGCCGTGAGAGTGTGCTGATCGCAAAGAGACAGAGGTATCTCTGCGTTGAGGACCTGAAGTAGCGTACAGACTTTGGCATTATCTCCACATACAGTTTGTTGATTCTGAGTTATTATTGCTTACTAAATTACTTTCAGATTTGTTTGAATTGAGTGGCTGTTGGGACTAAGATAATCATCGTAATTTGCCAGCTCAAACTCAACAATTATTATATGCTGCTACATTATTATGACTGAACAGTGAACGAGTGGTTTTTCCTCCCACATAGAAGTCTGATATGGTGTAAAAACATGGGAGGTTGAGCAGATGATATAGTATCTGTGAAGGTTAATGAGACACTGAGACTAGTGCACTGAGAAATCCAATCATCTTTGTGTTCCGAGTGTCACGACACTCAAAAGCGGCTGGGATTGTGAAGATGTTCAGGAGTGCAGGTAGCCGTAGTACCCGTAGTACCCGTTCCAAGGTTGCCACCATAAGCAGTTGTCGGCGGAGCACAGAAAAGTCTGCTCTGATCTGATTAGAGAGAAAAGGACAACAGAGAATCCTGCGATTAGTTAAGCGACCGCTAGAGAATGAAGCGGCAAGCAAAATCCTTCAGGTCATTCAGAAAAGTCAAGGACTATAAAGAGTCTACGAATACGATTAGCGACACTTTCAGTGTTCAACGAAAGCGGGCCTATGATACACGAGATCCCCATGATCATAGATCCAACTTGCTACCGGCCATGGAGTGATAAGGTTTCATTTACAACATGTCATATAGTTATTCGCCATTTCATCGTAGCGTGTTGCCAGAAACTTTTCGTTATGTGTGGTCTGCAATTTTACGTCAAATCTATTCAAGTTACCATACCAAGCAGCTGACTACATTTGTGCCATCTCTTTAGACACCAAAAACTTCTTCGCTCCGAGAACATGTCACGTAAGATATTGTCTCCTTATTTTTGAACAATCTACCATAATCTTACACTTTATTTGAACCATATCATTACAACTTTTTCACTGTGCGGATCCCAGTACTTCTGGAATTTGATTCGTCTCCTCGAGTTCTTTGCTCAGTAGAGAATTTATCATTTTCATGAGTCGTAGATTACTAGAGCACGTCTCCTCAAATCTTAAGAATAGCCAAGCTAAAGTGTCCTGCAAGGTGATCATCATCGATTGCCGGAAGGTTCTTTTAGGCAAGGGGGAGAGAGGGAGAGTGATAAGGGATCAACCCCACGTCAATCAGTGCCGAATATCACTAGCCACTTGGGCCAAAGGATCCCCTGAAAAAATCTACTAATCAAGAAAGAGTTCTAGAAGACAATAAATATTCATAATTACTCCTATGCATGGGAATCTTCTTAGAGAGTCGAAGGATTTGCTTGATTAATGCACTGGAACCAGTAACTCGATGTTGCAAACTTCATATCAATATTCTGAAATGAATGGAAAAACCCGTAATATAAAATTGACCTGATGTACTTGAGGAGGAGGCTCCTAGAAGCTCAGTGTTCTCATCGAAGTACATCAGAAAAGACCCATCATACACTTCCTAATATAATAATTTGACATCAAGAGAAGAGACGATGGAGTGGTTAACAATGCCGTCTGTTAGAAAGCAAGTTGCTGGCTCGATTTCCTCCCTAACACTTTCTTACAACTACGTGTGAACACTGTCATCCATTTAGAAGAAGTAGAGTCGACTTACATTCTATGATGTTCATGAAGAAAACGAAATCGTCAGAAAGCAATCGGATAACACGAGATATTTTCGAATACTTTCGGAATAATATATGCGAGCAAACGGACTGAATGTGGGAAGTACTGAGATCCACACAACATATATGGTGATGGGTCGTGTAGAAGAAAATAGTTTGAGTAAGATCCAACAATTCCACACGACTTACTAAGACATAAGAAAAAAAAAGATGTCAATATCAAAGCGGCCCTCGATCAACATTCATGTAGTTATCGATAGAGTGGAAAAACAAGGGATTATTTAAATTTGAAAGAGATAGATTGAATATGAATTCATTATATCAGTGCTCATCACTTGACACTTGAAGGGAGATAGCGGTTCTGGAATGGAGCAAATTGACGAACGTGGTCGGAGTGTTTTGTTGGCGATAACGTCGTTTGGAACAAAAGGATGTCCAGCAAACGAATTAGCAAGGTACATATCGCTTACAATACTGACATAAATCGATGTTTGTTCTTATAGATTTACTCGCGTCGATCACTATCTACGGTCGATCTGTGCGAATACGGGTGTTTGTTATTCTCAAGATGAATGATTCCAACTGAAACGTTTTTGAATATCTGGATAATAAACTGTTTATAATAAACGAAGCATATAATAAACCACTAAACTGTTCTAGATTAATCAGAAATCATTTTTATTGATCGCCACTTGCGATGTTATGATGTTTCAATAAACCTATTGATGTGAAGTGCTGAGCGTAAAGGTTTGCCTCAGCCGGGATTCGAACTCAGATCTCACTCTTTACGGAAGCGTATGCTGACCGTTCTAAATTAGTTAAACAACTGATTGCAGCCACAGGAACGATTGCCAAATCGGAAGAATCTGCAAGGAGGGGACCCGCCCTTTGCTGCGACGTCTGTTTTGAGGATGAGTCGGAAACTCTATCACTAATGCTAAGTAACATCCAAAACGTTAAATATCAGGCGGGAGTTTGAGCAACTCATACCGGAGCGCGTTTCCCTCATAGCACCGGGACCTTCTACTCTGTTAGCACTCTTTCAAACTCAAAGAAGTTGGAAAGTAGCTAGCATGGGCCTCGGCAAAAACGTGGAAATTTACGCTTTATCAGAGTTGAGCGGTACGGAGAAAAGACTAGGTAACCTAAAACCGTATCCGTATTCACACATCTGCACAGTTAATGAGATAGATTCCTGTTAGGCATTGTAAGAAATAAGTCGAGCTTTCTTTCAAGTTTAAGCTACCTTTTCTACAATTGTAAACTCAATAAAAACTCGGTTTTTATACGACAAACAGTCTCCTATGATATGCAGGCTACAGCTTCACTGCAGTTCTACACATAACCACTAAAGCCTCAATAATTTACAAAGGAGAATTATTGTATGAGAGAAAATAGTAAAAACTCTAAAATATTTATACGTTTGCGGGAAAAAAGTACAGCGAAACGCTACCGCATGTCTTCTTTGCAGCGAAATTCAGATAGTATGATAAAACCTTTACTATAACCTACAATAATAATGATTATATGGAATAGTATCCCGTAGTATCACGAAATCTACAGTAGAACCGACTACTACCCGAGAAACAAAATGCAAAACCATGTAGAACAAATTTTGGTGGCAACATGTTTTCACACAACCTTAACCTACTTGTTCAATTATGATGCCGCTTTTTTCTACAACTATATATTGTAACGTATGATACCGTATATATGGAGAGACGTTCGCATCCTTACTTGGTGTTTCTTTCAGTCGTCAAGTAAACACAGTTACTCCAAACCCTTTGGCCACAGTGATATAATTGCTCGAAGATTCTGATATTAAATTGAACCAAAGTCGAATAAGGTTCAAGAGTATATACTAAGCTTGACCTGACAACCTCATCACTACTACCGTTACTATGAAGTCGTACGTCACCAAATACGATATGATTATTCGTTTTCCTACGTTATGCAGCAAATGATAGTGAACGTATCGAACGTTTTTGTAAACTTGCAAATAAATGATGCAGTCAGTCTCAAAAAAAGTGTGAAATTTTATTTTGCTTCTCCACAAATAATCATGATATTATTTTCTCAACATCGTCATATAAATACAGACGTAGAACACGTAAAGAACCAATGTGCATTGTACAGTTGTACTCTATGAGAACTCCGAACGGTAAGTTAGAACCACCACTCGCAGGTTATAACTTCCTATTCCCAAGAGTTTGTATATAAGGTCGTTCCTGAAAAGATCAAATATCGCACGGAAGATCAATTCAAACTTTGCTACCAGCTAAAAATTCTCAAACACCATAGTTATTCAGAGTTCAGTTTTTTCAAACTTTTGAGCAAGAAGTTTACATTATTTCGTTTTGCCATGATTCAAGTTGTGAATAGTTATCGAAATAGATTTTACTTCACACAAGAGACGATTAGGAACACCTCATCTCAACTGATTTACAGAGAGAACGGAGCTGCCGACACTTATGAGCACGTGCTCTAATCACCTGAGAGGAAATGCAGATAAGCATAATCAACATCATTAGTGGTTGACGCGTTTCAGCACAAGTTCACTGCGAAAATCAAGCAACAATATGTCAGCAAGATTCTCATGATTATAGGTAGAGTTAGTGAACCCAGATTTCATTTATGTGAGGAATTTTAAGCCAACTAGTAATCGCCACTTCGTTCAATCACAATCGGCGCCATTACATATGAGGATATCATGCATCGCTACTTTTCCTAATTGGTATCTGAGCCAAATTGACATGTGGTTTGCTAATGGGCTTCTGTACAGCCCAATACACGTGTTTGAACCTTGACAGTCTTGCCAGTCAAGCAATACCCTTTGTCTTTTAGCCAATCTTCTCGGGGTGCTCCAGTCCCCACACTAAGAGTAGGGACTAGCGATCTAGACTGCCGTCAAGTAAAAATCACCAGATCGGCAGTGGCACTCGATTGTTCTTTGGTTGGTATTTTGAAATATATTATACTGCTCGTTTCGAGTTTTCTCGAAACGAGCGGTATATCGATACTTTATTAATCCACTAGAATTATAGGTGCTTCTGTCGGCTCTTCCCAATTTATTCGTACGCGCTACATATCGAAGACAAGATACAGGGTTCTGCTCATCTATGTGCGCGTTAACATCAATGAATACGGTCAATTGGGTAATATGCATTGTTCATATTTTTATTCTGTGTGCGTGTGTAGTTGCAGACTGTGTCCTCTTACACTTCAGAAAGGCTAAAATTTGCTCACCACTGACTTGAAATCACAAAAAGTGTTTCTTGAACACGATATCAGAAAAAAAACCAGTGAGAGCCCGACTTGATATTTAAGAGCAACTTTCAGCATAAACACTTGACTACACGATGATCAACAAGCTGGCAGGTGATAAGGGAGACAAGAAGTTCCTCTCCAGGTATTCAACCTCTTCAATCGCAATCTTCGAAGACGCATCATCTCATTTCTAACAGAATAAAAAGCACTTAAGTTTCTAAGTTTCAGTGAAGCTTACAGATTGATTATTTTAGAAAATAGTGAGTTGTTCATAGTCAGAGCTGCGCGCGAATTTGAGAAAAATGATGTTTACTTCCAACAGCCTAGTAAAAATAAATCATACCTTTGAAGGGCATTTAATGGGAAAGTCATCGTCTCCCAGATTAGCCTTTGTCGTTTTTCCGACCAACTGGTTCGATTAGGTTGTTCCAGAGAAACTTTCCTACTACAGCATTCCCGTACTTACTCAAATGGAATACATCATTTGCATAAAACGACTTGTCATACATGCCATTTTTCTGAAATTTAGCTCTTCCAAGAAAGACAATCTGAACAAAAAATAAACTGAACAATGTGTTTGCTGATGACAGGTATATGAAAAAAATAGTAGAGCAGAGAAAGCGTACATTTGTCGATCTTGAGCGTTCATATGTTGTCTTCAATATGTCACAAAGACGTCTTTACATGACCTCAACCATATTGTCTCTGCGGATTTGAATCTTTTTTTTTCACAATTCGCTCCTTGGGTCCCAGCACTTTTTGTATTCGATCCGTTCTCTTGCATTAATCTTCCACAAATGTAATTAAGCATTTAACGCGCTCCTTCAACTACTACTTGAAGTTTTCGTCTTCTTTATAAATGTCGTAGAATGCTGTTCGAGATGATTCACCTTGCAAATGCGGAGATAGCCAGTTTAAGGCGCTTTCTGAGGCAATAATTCGTTGATTCTAAGAGAGTGATGGGGGAGCGGATCTAACTAGAGCATCGCTTATCAAATCGCTTTTTGACACACTGCATCATTAGCCAATGCGTCACCCCACCTCACAAAATTCGACTATTTTTCTGCAACTTCCTCGCTGGTATGAGGTTTACGCGTCCACGCCCGACTGAAATTTTACCAATGCATTACGTTCAAACGTAAAAGCAAAGCATAATTTATTCATATCTCTTTGAAATTTGAAGGAAATGTTGAAAAGTGGGCAATTATCTTACATTACGGAATGCATCCTTTACATCATCCATAAAGCTCTGGACGACCACAGTGAAATCTTTATGATCAAAATTTCTTTCATTCTGAAGTTCGTACGCAGCCTAGAAAACGTATATTGTTGTTTTACTTTATAGTGTATATAGTGTCAGCCAATCACTTAGGAATGGATCATGCATTCGAATGCATAAAGCATCGTCTAGCGCAGTGGTAGATGATGTCTAACCTACAATGTATCATTTGTCTTAAATTTACGTCGTAGTCCGAGTAAAGCAGACTGTTTTTGCTATTATCGGTAGATCAACACTCAACTTCTTCTAGAAGGACAGGAAGCACTAACTTTAAAGATTATGTCAGCGTTTCGAATGATTATCTAAGCCAAATAGAATTTAATCAGCATAGATGCTAATAATAAAGCTGAATGCATGACGCAATCCCAAAAGGATTAGTCAACTGTAAACGTTTTCTCTTTCAATTTTGTTCGACACTGAAATAATCACATCAGTTAATAAAAGGATAGAACATGAAAAATTGAAACAAAATCAAACCATTCTGTATTCTTTGGACAGTGCATCTCTCTTTGTCACGGAATCTTTGCCGCATTCCCTTCGGCTCCTTAAGTATACAGACGATGAAAACCTTACAAAGCCTTCAAGTAGTCTTTCTTTTTCATTTCATTCAAAGATATATCAGCTATATACAACAAATTGCTTTTCGACACGCAATTATTTTTTGGTAGTAAAAATTAATAAAGATAGTGAAAGGTCGCGAGCCAATTGAACAAATGCATTTTTGCATATAGGCTTGTAAAAGATTCGCTCTCTTTCAAACTCAAGCGAAAACCATGCATATTGAAACAATTTCAAAATTTAATCCTTGATGTTTCTAATCTAAACGCACAGTCAAAAACAAAAGCGATACACCCCACAAAAAAAAAAATTTTGTTCAACCCGATAAACCTCCGTTTTTGAGTTGCCTTTTTGTTCAAAATACAAACTGAGTCAGGATTTTCTTCGAACTTCACCCTTCAAAAGCTCTCTTATTCTGCCTTATACTCTCACCATTTCCTTCTAAACTTTCTACGAACTGAGCGATAGCATGACTGTCTCGACGAAACCTAATGGGTCTCACATTTCTCATATCCTACGAAAAATATACTCCGAAACGAGTACGCATATAGATATCGCGCTGCAATGACATGGTTTTTTGCTATTTCATTACGAATTTTAGTCAAAGGCCACTATGAAGAAGTCAGCCTAAAAGGTTAGCAGTGTGTCTGATCTAGGCATTACCAACTGGTTCAAACGCTTCGACGAAGGCGAGACGAGCCGACAAAGTCAACCTTACTCTCGCCAACCAGTCACCCCTGACATAAACCTTTGTGCTACGAAGTGTAGATTCATCCGGCTAGTACTGGGGATTCGGAGCACACATATTGATGCGACCGTAAAACTATCGCCTGTAGTCTATATAAAATGTCTCAATACACGGCTCATGCATTGACCGACCACAATAGCGCTGCACTCGTGTACACCTGCGTAAGCTTTCTGCTGCGACTGCACAAGCAGAACTTTCCCATTTCGATCACCATTGGGTATGAGAGGGTACTTTTCTGTTACTGAGCAGGGAATTTTGAAGGAGAACTTTTTGCTAAGAGACACTTTTCATTCAACTTTGGGATATACTTCCAAGACTTCACTCTCGGAGAATTCAGAAATGAAATCCTTTTCCAGAAAAGCTCCTTAACAACTCTGTCGCACTGAGAATGCAACCTTGTTTCATAAGCGTTGAATGTTGTCGCGCGTATTTCTCGCAGCACAGATTTGTTCCCTTAGAATATCAGTGATCTCTAATCCAAGTATTGCGTTCGTTCTCTGAAAAACTATTCTACTGCACTATGGCAGAAGTGAATAATATTGAGCTTTTGACACGCCGCGCATTGCTTGTCGACTATGGTGTGTGTGAAGCGGCCGTCGATCGATAACGCGATCGATAGACCACGCAGCGTAATTTACAAGTGGCGTGTGACTTCTGTTAAGGAATTTGGGGCTCTTTCTCGCTTTAAAAACTCAGACAGACTCTGACAAGAATTCTTCAAATGCTTTTTGTGCAAAAGTTTAATGCACTCAAGTCTAGGACTCATTAGAGGGTTTTACTTGGCAAAATGATAAAAAAGAAGGAAAGGTCCAATTGAAAGCCTAATTGTGCAAACATTCAATTTATGAAACCTTGAAATCCTACAAATTGCGTCAAAACTTTCTTTCAAACAAATCGATTTCCGCGCGACAACTCGCGACACATATGAAACACAATTTTATTTTTGCTGCTACAGAGCTTTAGAAATGCTTTTGTAAAAACTAAGTGCATTTTTTGGATTTTTCAAGATTTGCACTGCTAAACGATACTAACAGTTCAATCGCGCGAAAGATAAGCGCGATAACGCGCACCTCGTCACATATCTTAAGTGCTACAGCACTGTAATAAAGCCTTATTGAGAAGAAAAGTAAAATTGTAAATTTTTCATGAAATGAACATTTGAATGATTGACTACATTCTGATGAGAAGTCTTTGTCCAGCAAAAGAGACCCCTCCAAAGATTCTTAACACAATGACTTGAAGGACCACATATGCGCTCGGTTTCCTGGAATTAGCAGAAGATGCTGCTAAGAAACTGCTCGACTACAAGGAGATAATCAATACCGGCGTCTATGGGAAATAACTCTGGGAGTAGGCTGCAGCACTGCGAGAGAAGTATTCGAAACGAATTTGTGATGCTCTTCTCCAAGATGACGCTGGACCTTACACTGCAAAGTCAGCTTGCCATATTTAAGAGAACCTCGATTAGACTATAGCACCACATCCATCTTATAGCCCTGATATTGCTCAACTAGACTATCATCTCTTCCGCGGACTGAAGCAGCGTCTGTGAGGAAGGAAATCTAAATACTACAATCAGCTGAAAAGTGACTTCACCGACTTCTTTGATCGCCAGCTACATCTTTCTGGAGGGAGGCATCCAGTTTTTGCTCAGCAGTTGGTTGGAAATCAATGATCATGGTGGTGATTATATTGTTGAGTAATTAATTTCTATTTTCAAATACATTCAAATTATGAGTCGAGATGAATATATATATATATATATATATATGTATATATATATATATATATATACGTCTATGCATATATGAATATAGTTGCACATACTATATAATATATATATATGTATAAATATATCGATAATCTACGCAAAAAGCAAGGAAAATGGTTAAAATCACTGCTTACCCTTGTTCAATGAGCGATTTGGCGTCGATAGCCAATTGTGGATTCCATATCGGCATAATTGAAACAATAGTACGATTTAAGTTCCTCCGTAATACACTAATTCCTTCAGCTAGTTTCATTTTGTAGACATCTCGGCTGATCGGCATCTGTAATATATTCGCAAAACATGCTTGTTATGCTTTTTAGCTAACCCTCGAGTCCTGCATGGATTGCTCACGCGGCGGCCAGCGGGATCGCACGGCCAGCACGGCATCGAAGCGCTTTACAATGACAAAGAGGTAGCCTTCGGATAAAATTTAGAAATTTTTCCACTACTAAAGCTTCAGTCGTCAGTGAATGTTGGCATATGGCAGATGGGATTCGATATGGCTATCTTTCAGATGAAAACTTGTGAAACCAACTACAAAACGTTGAATATTTTGTCAGAACTGATACTACAGATTTCATTGCGATGCCACTTCATCGATAATTTGGAGCTAACTCTATTCAGGCTCAGAAGTTGAGACTTCTATAAAGTTGTAAAAGAGGCTTATATTATATTTTATCGTGGATGATAACTTCTATCTTTATCCAGTTATATTCTAATATGAACATTCGATCATAGCAAACTTTGTTGTTGATTATCCACACGACTTTTCGTGTTAAATTTTTTTACCTTCACAGACCAAGCTCAGAATAAAATGAGCATTTCTCAAGCAGTCAGGTGATTACTAATAGACAACTTCCGGTCAGTAGCAAAGGAAAGGAGACACGAGTATATTCTACACATTGCTACGGCATTCACTCAATTCGTGATAAAATCAAAAACTTTGAGGAAAACTAAGCGTTTGCACTGGGAGTACATATGAAAAGTCCCTCCAATGATAGTCCATTTTTTTCTTAGAGACAAAGCTTGCTTAGAATCAAAATTTTACCATATGAGACCAAAAAAATCATTGTAATGCTGAAGCAACGCACTTTGAAAGCAAGCGCTTTTTTTGTTAGGAGGACGTACTATGAAGGTCTTTCCAGAAATTAAGCTCATCGTCAAAATCGGCGCTTCTCAAACTATCAAAACGGTCATCAGATTATCTTGTTTCAATGTGATATTTGAAAAAAGCTGAATGTAAAGGTATTATCGAGGTTCTCAGCCATGAGCAATGAACTGTTAATATTGCAAAGTCGGGTGATCTTGTCACTTGACACAAGTGCAGTTCAAAGTTGTTCTTCGCCGATTCCTTTATATGTAGGAGGTATACTCCCCTAAAAAGGATTGGCTTGAACGAAAGACACCGTGCTACCGGTGAGGCTGAAAGATCGCAGCACGTGCCTAGCACCTTAGCAATGCCATAAGAGACCTCATCGAAGGCTTGAATTATGTTATAGGATTATATTGTTTCAAGCGAATTCTTGGAAAACAAGAAAAAAGAATCGGATCAAAGGCATCAAATTATTACTCATAGTCTATTCCCATCTCTCATAGCCGAAAAAAAATCAAGGAAATACGAGTATATCCCACAGTAACGTTCTGCATTGCACACGTTTCGCAGAGAAAAGTTAAGTTTATTATAACAGCTACGTACTCGACTGCCGGTCACCACAATGTCAGGTAAGTACATCACCTGACTTGGGGTGATTTTTTTATTTGGCGTCAATTCCTTTAGAAGGATTATTTGACCTCAGGGATCGACTGAACTGAAGAAGGGTGGTACTGATGGGTACCATTAGGACGAAACAGGCGCGTGCACAGCACTAGACCTATCAGCTAAAGATATGTGATATCCTTAACAGAGAAACAGTGGAAATTCTGAGGAAAACTGGGTTTTTTTAACCACTAAAAAATACGTTGACTAGGTCCCTCCAATAAAAATCTAATTTATTCATGACGGAAAAGTTTGTTTAGAATAAAAACTAGGAAGTTTAAATTTCGAATTGCTAAAGCATGACGATATCCTTTTCGTTCGTAGAATCGATCGTTTCAGAAATCAAGCATAGTATCAAAATCGGCATTTCTCAAGCTATTCAATGACTGCGAAATCAGAGATGAGAAAAAGTGTTGTTAAACAGTTGAAAACATGTTAATCTCTGAAATGATGTTGTTTTCTCTTTGAAACATAGCCGATTTTCGATACCCAAGCGTTTTTATGCCAAAAAAATAGCTCTATAGAAGGTTCTGCTGTGGGATTCCGCCATTTAATGATAATAATGTCCTTTGAAATCTCAATTTGCCATATGAATTTTGATGTTCCCATGATAGCGCTCCAAAAAAACGATGTTCCTGCTGCTTGCAACAGACGACATGGCGAACGGTGGCACATATATGTGCCACTTGGGACTCAGAGGAGTCGACTAATCTAATACAGTTCATTATTATCTGTAATTAGCTAATCAATAAACATTTATAGAACAAGAATAGCTACACTACTAAATTGTAATTTGTCTCAAGAAGTGGAAACAACCTATTTTTCCACCTAGATCAGCCTGTCGAAGATTAAACTCCGATGTAAAAATATCGGCACAACGTCACAAATATCTCTTTTCTTCATCATCATGGGATTCAGATACACTTTTCCTTTACTACATTCATAATTACCTCAGATTCAGTGATCACTTCAAATGAATTTGTTGATCCGTACCTCTCCTAAATAACAATTCAATTCTCCTAAGTCATTCGTGCCCATGAATATTGAAATCAGTTTCCAGTCTTCCCTCAAACGAACCTAAAAAGCGACCAATCCAATTTGAAAGGTTTGTACCTACAGTCTATCTAATAAAACATTTTCAATGGTCAGTTTTAGTAGAGCACTAACTCCTTTAGCTTTCATCCTGCGTATAAGTTCCTCTGCCTGATTAGGAATATCCCTGCTTGTCCGTCCATTTACTGCAACGTTGAAACCCGCGCCGCCATAGCCACTGCCATGTGACATCCCAACAATTCTCGGATTGAAAGCCCGGAGAATATCTAAGAAGACACATGTATGAACATGATATCCAAGATCAGATCCGTTACATAGCGAAACAGTAAAGCTGGGTTTAGATAATAGAGAGGGGCCTTACCACCACCTCTTTTCCCACAAACTCTTTCCAAACAACACCTGATGGTGAAGTTGACTAGACTTTTCGCTCATTTTCGTACAGACTATTCTACGTGTTTGATTGCTACCAACGAAAAAAAGTCCACCCTAATATAATTCATGAACAAAAACATGGTATGCGTCAGGTTCAAGAGCCAGTAATTCGAAAATCAATTGTCTGTAAGCGATGAGGGTCGAAAATTTGTAGTTGTTTTTGCCAGTAAATGTTAATGCACCAAAAGATTTCAGAATGTTTCTCTTTATCAATTATCTTGATATAAAGGGTAATACGGAAATTCAACTAGAGAAGAGGTCATAACGGTAGAAACAGCTGGTTTGTACCAATCAATCATCCGTCAACTTGAGTTTAAATTGCCTCGTTTTTTATAAATTTGTCACGAACGCACAAATCAACCTCCAATGATGATCTTGAGTTCACTGATCTATCAACATTGAAGTTACATCAGTCATTAGCTGTGTAGGCGGGCTGAGAGATAGGATTACATGACTTCTTAACCTCATATTATCGCAGTTGTTAAAGTTCACACCAACCCACCCCGAGCACCTATATTTTCCTGGACGACCGAAACCGCGCTCATCCAAATCGCGCTATGTGGCGGAGGGATTCAATGTTGCCGCGCTCTATACAAGCGCATCGACTGATGTCGCTATACAAGCCATTAACGAACTACTGATAGAGAATGCAGAAAATTGAATTTGAACGGCTTGCCTTCTCAAGAGCACACAATTATTTTGAGAAAATGCCTTAACTGTTCGATCTTTACGCGGTCAGGAAAGCAATTCGCACGGATCAGAGAGCTGACATTGAGGCAACGATGAGCACTAAATCTAGCCTTTTATGTCTAAGTTCACAGCCCCAGATCCCAGTCAGCATCCAGTACTCTACTGTCAATACATAGACGATTGTTACGTCATCTTTTCTACACTAGATGAGATAATTATGCATTCTGAACTTCTGAATAGACGGTCAGAATATATTGGGATCACGTGAAAACAACCGACATAAGACTGGCTTCTGCTGTCAAAAGTTCAAATATACCCCTCGTATGTGGCTACATTACGAAATGCTATTGAAAGCCATGTAATGAAAACATATTAGTGCACTACCTTCTTCTCATCCATCATAACGAATGAAACACTTGTGCAAAACATACATGAACTGCTACAAATATTTCCACGACAGGGGAAGAAAGTAGTCAGTGCACTTGACACGACAAATAGCCATATCAAATGGCTACGAAAAATAGCCACTAACGTTAGGTTCAAAACAAGGAACAAAGCGCGTTAAGGAAGCATTAGTGTTCGAAACCTTAATGGCAAAATAGTTTTGGAACTGCCCTTCATGACAAGCGAGTATGACATATCTCGCTATCAAAACGTTTCCATGGAACAATGTCTAGAAATTTTTGTAGAAGTTGCAGAATTTCCTTTGATACATTACGTCGTCAACTGGTCCAGAAATTCATATAAGCTGATGGGATGTTTTGAGCTTTTTGAAGGTCCAACATGGCAAACATGGCATTATTAGTGGTATCGTGCGTTTCGGCGTTTTTTTTTTTTTGTACGAATCATCAATACCACATTCCTTACGGCTCAGGCCTACTGCTATTAGCAGTCGGCACCGAAGAAGTATCATTCTACGTTAAAAGAGAGGATCTTTTGATGTTGTGTTCTAAGGTGAGTGAATGTAGATAGCTTAGGGGTGTTCTGGAAGCATATAACAATACCTTCAATCGACTATCTTGAGACCTCGCCTGAAATTTCAATATAATCTTATGGAATGTTTTGAACCTTCCAGTGCTCTGGAGAATACAACGAAACGTTGGTATACCACTCGAGATGCCCTACCACCTCTGCAAGGCTTTGAACATCTTGAATCACATATTGAATTCTTAAGTGAGGTCACAAGGTAGTCGATTGGAATGGTTCGGAAATGCTTGCATGACCTCTATGTGAATCAAAGGATTGGTGGTATGTCCCAAGCGGAGAACGGAGCCTGCATTAGTACAGGCATGAATTACCTCATCTCTCGCAGGACATGTAGTGAAGAATTTACAGGCAGAAACAAGTGGAGCACTTTATGTGCTCAGAAAAGAAGATCATGACGGTAAGTCAGAAAATTGCACAAGTAACCTTCCAGCCACACAGAGACACATGGGCAGTGCGGTGGCTAATTGAAGGGGAGTAGTTAAGATTCTGTGGCACGAGCCTAAAACGTCGACGTAAAAACCCCGCAGCTTTTTGGATGATTTCCAACCCAGGAATGCCACAATACTCGTACATATAACGTTACATAAACAGTTCAGGCTCTATGGAGGACGAAGTCGCCGAAACGTCAGCCATCGATTTGGAAGAAGACATAACAATCTAGCGCAATTTTGAATAGAGATTAGTCAATATATTCTTTCTTTTTGTTTCACTTTTTACGTTTTATCTTAAAAGATAATTCTACATCTGAACCTTCAAACAAGACTTCTGCGAACAACTCACAGAACGCTTGGAAAATGTCTTTCAATATTCACACGACACTTAAAACATCTATCCGCTTTGCGCAGCCCAGATCTTTGAAATTTATCTCATCTTCGTGATCCAGAGGAATTCACATTGATAGCGAAACACAGATGGGCCGGTTACATAGTAAGGAAATCAGACGACAGTTGGACGAAACGAACTGTAGAGTGGACTCCGTGAACACACTTGTCTCCGAGAACGACCACCATTTTAGCCGGGCGTGTTCATAAGAAGAATTAATCAGGTGTACTCGCAGCTACCGATATTTTACAGATAACGGTTCGAAACTCGCGCCAGCCGCCATGCTCAAATCAAACCATCACCATGGACGAAAATCACGAGAAGAAGAAACGATTGGAAAAAACTGGAAAATGTGCTGGGGACCGCACAATTCCTGAAGACTAACCGCAAGTAAGAGACCTTGAAGCACAGCCCGTTCTCTAAATCCATTTTCCTTAGATGAACATAAACCATGACATAACTCAGTCTTCTTTTTCCATCTGTAAGGTAACTTCATCGAATCTCGCAGATCTTTAGACACAAAATACACATAGATCAATGAGTGGAGGCGAAAGATTGTCGAGAAAGAGGGAGCCTGTCTGTATATGTGTTACCAGTAACCATAACACCGTACGTAGTTCCGGAGACTGGCTTTCTCATTGTTTTATGAACGATGAAAAGGATTACACAGCAGTATGAGTTGAAGAATAGAAAATAATCTCTTCGAAGTTTTGATCTTTGAAAAGCTTAAACGTTACGTAAAAAAAAACTTGGACGTAAAAACGTTTAAAAACTTTAGAATCTCGGTACGATTTAGCCTCCCATGTACTGGAAAGATCACAATTTACAATTTCTTGTTCAGGTTGGTGGATAACAAAGAAGAACGAATATATGAAAGTAACTCTTGAAGAAAGAGATACTGAGACCACGTAACTTCGTCTGCTTTTGTTCTGGGAATTTACCATACTTGCTTTGCTGCACCGATTATTTTTCTATTAAAAAAAGTTCACTCAGCCTGATATTTCCCAGTAGGCAAAAATATCAAGTTGTTGCTAAGGTTAGCGGTTTTACTATGTGATCTTAAATTCGTTTGATTTATTTTCTATTAATTTCATTGTTGAATGGCAAAACTGCTAACGCAATAACCTTTGCACCATCAGAATAACATCTAACGAAACACTACCCTTCATTTACTACATGGTAGTTACTGATCTCATTATATCTGGGCAAGCATCAAAATTGCTCTCAGCAACATCACCACACTGCAAAGAATTACGACAAAGAATATTTCATCATAGACTATATAACTAACTTTAGTTCTAATCAATATTATGGAAAGTACGCACTAGCCACAGTTATGTGCTTTTCGAGTGTTTCGTCTCCTCCGATGAAATATGAATTTCCCGGATAGACGTTATGTGGATCCTCAACGTAATTCCTTGCTCGCGCAGCCGTCTTAAAACAACTTTTAGAAACTCAAGAAGGATTACAAACAAAATTGCTGAATGTTGTTGTGGAACTTCAGGAGAAAATATCAAACGTACTGTGAAGGAGTCACCCATAGCAGCAATAACATTTATATCGGCTGGTCGAACTTTATTGACGTCCTCTGGTGTCTTGTCAGACGGTTTCATCACTTCTGGATCACATCGCAGTACACCACCAAGTGTTCTGGTAGCTAAAATGCATTGAAAATAGGAAAACTGAGAAACAGATTGAAATTATCTCTGTGTTCTGCAGTCCGTGAAATACCCTGTGGGACGTAACAATATGAAATTGCACAAAGATAATAGCTCTCGGAGTCGATTGATTTACTGGAGGATGCGCCATGCATTCGACTTCATAAGGAATTCTTAGAGGCGATTTACTACACACCTAATCAATACAATGGTTCGCGGCGGCCTACTAATATATTAAGTAATGCAGTATCCTATGAGACACCTCTGGTATCAATTCGAAGATTGAGGAGGGAGGGAAGGCTTGGTGAGCCTTTGGCGCGGTATTAATCCATCGACCACGTGTGTGCCACAGGGTGCCTCTTAGCACTGGGCTACAGGCGCTCCTTAAAATGCAACGCGCCGCAATTTTTTCACTTAATATAGAATTAGCGACTGGATTTACATTGAAAGATCCATATATAAGAACTCACGAGTGCGACCTTCTGGCGAAACATCGAGGGCAGCTACACCTAAGAATTGAAAATGTTTAGAGAAGTTGAACTATTACACTGATTTTCTTCGCGAAGAGTCATACTAGAAATTTATGCATTGCAAGTGCAACAAACCTGAAGGAGAACTTCCGATGTGTATTACAAACAGAAAAACAATCATCGCCATAGATAACATTTTGGACCGTCCGTACTTGAATCGTACGTGGAAAGGAAGTTGTTCGATTGAACAGTTCTGCTTATACGCCTCACAGCCCTTAACTGGTAGATCTTATGTCCATAACTGCACTGTTAAACAAATCTACACGGACAGATCTTCGACTTATACATTCACTCTTTTCGATCTATAAGCTTGTTACATGTCTTAAATTTCGTTAACTGGCCATTCTTTCATAACAGTACACGATGAGAGATTCAAGCACAGGATTGCTTCGATGTGACCAAACTCGGAATCTCAAGTCACTTTCACACCGTTACACTTCCTGAAGCTGACGTGCTATGCACTAGACATAGGCAGTAGATAAAAGTTGAAGCACTGTGATTTCAACTGCAGCATCAGCTTAACTTAGTTGGATGCTGACTCGTGCTCACCAAAGCACTTTAATTAACGGGCGATTGTTGGAGGCACGAAAAGGTTAAAATATGGCAATGAAAGGATCAAAACCAGAATACGCCTTGAATGGTGTATCCGATAGCGTGAACCGATAGAAAGAAAATAGTGTGTCATATCAATTATATGAGAAAGCGTGGTATTGTTAAAAGTCGTTTTTTTGCATGAAACTTTATAGTGACAACAAACAGGCCCTCAGTAGGTTATGCTCGTGGGCAAAAGGTGAAACTTTTTTGACGAAGAGAACACGTTTATTCAATGACTTCACAAAATCAATGTGTACTGACTAAGCCAACGTTTCAATAGAAAACTACTAGATACGAATGACAAGCAAACATTTACATAACGAACATCGTGGGCCCTCTATATTCACACCAGTTTTCCTATAGGATCTACACTATAACAACAGAAAATCATCTGCGGAATTTTTATTTGACCCCTCTAGCAGTAGTGATGTGATGTTGCGCTATATACCAAGGATACTGAGTGATATGCAAAATTTTGAGCCACGGGAGCGAGGTGAACTTGTGTTTCACCATATTAGGGTGCGTGTACTACTATTACACCAGCAAAGCCACCGCTCTGCTACTACTACCCTATCAGAAAATACCTTTATCGGAATTGCAAGACCGCTTTGGTACCAGGGCTCTCACCCAACAGAACATGAAAGTGAACTTTAAATGATTGCTCAAAGAACTTGTCAGCTCTTCCTGATTAGAAGGAAACAAGTGAAAAAGCCGATCTAGAGAGGAACTTTTCATGGGAGTGTTAGTAACCGTTCGAAAGCTGAGACCTGATGCTACTGCCTCACGTAACCGATTTATCAAAACACTTTTTATAACGTTGTAGTATCCGATTCAAAAATTATGTTTCATAGTCGCCTTTTGTTTTCATTTTTATCACTTGTATAATTTGTTGAAAGCCGAAAATCATATCAATGTGTGGAGGAATTTTCGTATAATCTTAGACAATCGTTCCATCTAGACTTTCTTCGGAAGCGGAGGAGAGATTCCTAATTGAATAATACAGTAGCGAATATTCGTCTCGCCCCGCCCTCGCCACACCCCTGCCACTGCCTTCGCCTTGTCGAAACAGTAAGCAAAAATGTAAAACTCGATGTTATTCCCCTGTTAAACCGTATTTCCAAAAAATAAGCACATCACCAGAATGACAAAACATTACTCTATCACATGATCACTATTAGATTGGAGAAAGAGTATTGTTCGCCGAGATTTGAAGCACAAATCAAAGACAGAGGAGATCAAAGGATCAAAGGCCCCCTCTAAAGCAACCAAATTTTTGAGTTCTTTGAAGCGTGTGCTATAGTTTGAGTACTAGCACTCTGAGAAAGGAGTTTTGTCCAGAGAAATATAAGGGAGATAAAGGAAAAAAGCACGTGGTTTTGAAATATGGCTCTATTCGAATATTACATGTTATGAAGGGGTGTTTTGAATAGCCGGCAAAGGGCTGTAGCCACAAGTCTCGGCTTTGCGTCGTTTCTAACACTCTTATAAAGAATTCTACTCCAGCGAATGTGATCGATTTTTCATTTGTTCCCTACTAATCAGAAAGAACCAACTTGCCATTGATGAGGTAAAATTAGATGCCGATGCCGTAGGGATCTTAGAATAATTGATCATTAGTCACGTGTTCAATGTCAGAGCTCGACATAGGGTCTGAACAATGAGAACGACACTTTTGTAGAAACTAAACTCAAATCAATCATTCAAGCGTTTCCGAGCGGCGACCATTTTCGGCTGCCAGCCAAGACGGAAGGCTGCGAAGAGTGTCTGGCGGCGCTCACTCCAATGACAACGTGGTGGTTCGCTAATGAAATTTAGATTTTTGCTGAGGTTAAGAAGGGTTTACTTGTCGCTAAATAGTAAAACATGATAAGGAGACTTCAATAAGGCTATAGGAAGTAAAGGCGACACCGATTTCACGTAAACCCCGTATTTCGAACTGAAAAGCCACATCCTTGTGAAAACGACACATCTCCAACAAAAATTTATCCTTATAAACTGCCGTAAACCGATAAATAGTCAGATATCTATTATCTTATGATTTTGTACTTCAGAAATCAAATTTTGCGAAATAAGTCTTTCAGCGTTCATATGCTCTCATTCCATGCAATACGCAGAAGTCAAAGTTCTTGAATATCAGAAAACAATGGAAATTTTCTCAAAACTGGTGCGTCACGTTGCGCTAGATCTATCTTCATCAATTATTCGTAGCTGTTTTTTATTGGACGATAGACGAGAGCCGTTACCGACTAGATTCTTCGCGATATCAAACGCTCTACAGGAAGACCACCGACCCGTTGGTCCGATTTCTTCACGAAAACTATAGAATAAAGATATGATGCTCAGCGATCTTACTAGAGCAAGGAGGACCCACTGGGCTACTCTTGCACGCGATAGGAAAAATGAAAGTGTTGCTGGTACCAGCCAGAATCACTCGACAATCAACGGGGCGACAGATAATATAGGTGATTTTTTATTTCTAATGCACTTGGCAAGTTAGAACCTTCATAGAAGTAGAACAGGTCTCGTTATATCGTTTTATAGGTGGCAGCTTTTGTTATAAATCTATTATCTTTGACAAAGAGCATGAACACTAATTCAGGCGCTCTACGAATCTCTTTTTAGTTAGAGGACTCAAAACAATTTCTCGTACTGCGCCCAGTACTTCCTCACCAAAGTACTTTCAATGTGACCACATCTAGGTGCTCTTTGAAGCCCGTCAGTGCATCAAAAAATCTCCTCGTCATTCAACTAGTTCCATTGGGTCTTTTCTCTACTTATATCAACAAGTTTTATGCATGAAGGATCAAGTTTTCGTAGAATAGTGTGAACCTACTGAATGTAGAAGTTGTGACAGAAAAGTAAGGACTTTTAGGGCAACTAGGCATTCTTCCTACTCACAATATGTTTATAGGAATTCCTTCAACGTTATTCCATCCTTTCATAGACAGTGAAGTTGCCAGAGAATAAATATAC
The DNA here is from genome assembly GCA_019055375.1 of Parelaphostrongylus tenuis. Classification (NCBI taxonomy): domain Eukaryota; kingdom Metazoa; phylum Nematoda; class Chromadorea; order Rhabditida; family Metastrongylidae; genus Parelaphostrongylus; species Parelaphostrongylus tenuis. The sequence goes on along the minus strand of JAHQIW010003392.1, from coordinate 472,436 downwards.
AAGAAAATTCACTGCGAAATTCAAGGAACGCACTACGGAAGAAAGACGTTATTTTTTGCTGGTGGAACGCACTATGAAGGCCCTTTAACAAACCAAACTTAGTATTGAAGTCAACACTTCGTGAGCTATCGATTGGCTTAAACATAAATATAAGGTTCAATAGCACCTGGAAATTCTTCGTTTTCGCAACCATATGGTTCTGGCGTGAAAATGTGGGAATTTAGGAAGCATAGGCGATAATTTTACTTAAAGATTCTAGAGAACTAACCGCAGTGACATTTCATTAATTGATGGGAGTTAATTATCTCAATTCAAGATTATATGGAGCGCACGCCGCCAATTTCGTCAGCCGTCCGCAGGAAGTGGATAGGCGTGCATCGTTTTCGACGCACTTTGGCAGGAAAGAACTAGGAGCTGACCTTTAATGTGAATGATGCCACTTCGACGAAATACGATTACTAAAAATATAATCCGAATATAACAAACAGCATCTTCAGACTAAAGCAAACAAACAGTATTCCAGAGTAATGAAATTCACTGGACTGCCTTCATATAAATGCTGAAATGCCATAAATCAACTAATTTCAGCATCATAAACAGCAGAAAACAAGCTAATTTCTGAGATTAACTGGTTATTAGTGCAAACGACGACAAGTATGAACTGCTGAATTGTTCACTGAACTATTATAGGAAAATGGGAACATGGCAACATGACGAGTTACGCTGTAATCAAGATTATTGTTCAGATATTCGTTCATTGATAGAGTTTCATTAATAGGCTGTTTTGAACCTTTCAATCCTTATTGAGATTCAAAAAAAAGAGAAAGAGAATGGAAACGATAAAAGGAAAAAAAATCAGAACACCACGAGACCATAATTCTTCAATAACTTTGAAGCGAAAAATATACAAGGTTAACACGTTTGCGACGAACGACCTTTACTGAAGTCATTCTCATTTCTACTCAGTCATACACCAACTTGGGTTTGACCGAGTACACTGGAAATCAATTTGACATTTTGAGACTCTGAAGGGTGTGAAATCGCCGAAATGTGAGCGATTGTGTTATTAGTGCACTTTATGGTTGTACGCACTGAATGCTATTATGAACATCTACTTATCAAGGAGAAATAATGTGATAGAGAAAGTAACATTCGAAAATTACTCAATTGTCTTGAAAATTGAAGCATTTTCCTCTTTATAAGGTTTATACTACAGAATAACGTAATATTCATAAAATTTCAATGTTGTCACGCTATGACATCAATGAAGGAACGACATCCTATAGAAAGTTGAAAGGAGCATTGTGCTTTTTAAAGTTCCCATTTCCTTCACTCGATACTTTTCGTCATAAGAATGACTGTTGCATGTTCTTGTGTTCTTTACGAAGCGTGCAAAGTCTACAAAGACATTAACCTTTTCACAACGAAGCGCTTTGATTCAATGCACAATGCGATGATGATCGCCGTTTCATATCGACACACAACAGCTCCTGGCGAACTTTCCTGGCTTCAATAAGCACCATCAAAATCCTCATATCACGGTCTACAATGTGGAACTTTTCTTTGATTCCTGGAGTTGACAAAACTTATCTATTCAACTTTTCTTGAAATACACAAATTTCAAACACGAAAATATTTCTAGGTATACTCACTCGAGAAACAATGGCATTCCCAAGGCCTCGACGGCGCTTGCGATTGCCAAACTTACGTTCGAAATTCTAAGATCTTCAAGTCGATTCCGACTTATCAACGATTTCGATTCCAAAAATTTTGAAATTTGTAGGATAGGTCTGAAAATTATACATCGCACTAAGTCTAAGGCTATAAAGTCCCTCTTTCAAGTGTGCAGAGTTCTTATCTGCCACATAGAAATCATTGTTTGCAGTAGAAAACGAGTTTCCTGGCGAATGTGATAAGTAAATGAATTAGCAGGAACTTTCGGCGGCATCGTACCTGCATAAAAACTACAAGAGGTCATTTGCAGGATAACGTGATGTTGTTTAACTCCCACATGAAGGCAATCCCATGAGCAGCTGTGGCCACAATTGAAACGCTTAGAGGGGCTTCAGCGGCTTCAGTGCTACCCGTCGAAACCATGGGTGAATCAGATCAGATGAGATATACAGGAAATGAAGTCGGAGGGTCAACGTTTTGGCTTTTACGCTGATATCTGGCCTGGCATGTGATGCAGCCAACAAGTGTGCGGTGAGCGTATCAATGAAATGATATGCGTGGAAGCCAAAGGGTTAGCCCCTTTTTTCTGGATGCTCTTCATTTCCAAGAACCAGATCGCACTTCATCACACAAGTTAGTCTTTTTAGGAGGACAAAGTACATAACTGACGATTTCGCAGCAGTGTACAAAAGTTTAATGGAGTGAGCTTCTAGTGAAAAGTTAGGTGTCCTCCTGTGGGGTAGAAATACCGGAAATCACATGATATTGTTAATTTGAATTGTTGATAAATTCACGAAACAAAAAAGCAGTGATTTTAAAGTGGCGCAAATTGGAGCCAGAAAATAATCAATTTTGCAAAATTCTTTCAATTTTGATTCCATATTTTTCCTTGAACACTTCTAATTTTACACTTTTTTCCTGATCGTTCTTGCAAAATAAGGCCCATTTCTTCAAAAAAGTATTCTTTATCAATAAGGCAAGTTAAGTATGTAAACAACTTAGAAATCGGAAAAAACATGACACTGAAATTCTTCCCAAACAATTCATAAACACAAAAATTCTTCTTAAAGAGCAAACAAAGCAATGTTATGATACAGAAATCCTATGCCTCAACCCGTTGACTGAATGAATATCGACTGTACAGACATCAAGTCAAATAAAAAATGAATAAATATAAAAATATTGGAAGACTTTTCCATTATTTCTACTATAACAAGAAAAGATGTGGAAAAGATATGATGTTCGTTTAATATAAATCACATAAAAATAAACGCAACTATAAAATTCATTGAAATGTCATGAGAATATAGGTGCTATAGCATGTCATTGTGATAGAGTGCACACGGTCTGACTTTATGAAGAACAAGTTCCCTGTCACTCTTCAACAACACCATCAGTGACGTGGAAGACAGAACACTTATAATACACTACTCTTGACTGTCAATACGGACCTTGTTCAAAGTATTGATAATCTGATAACTGTTTGAGCCTGTTATGAGGTCTGTTACAACACTCACACAGTGCTAGACAGGCGCCCGTTTCGTCTTTCCAGGCTCCTCAGTAGCATAGCGCCCTTCGATTCAGTCGATCCCTTCGGTATATAAAGGAATCGACGCCGAATAGTAGATCAAGGCAATCAGGTCACGACATCCCCCAACACTACAGAGACCATAGTCGAGTGTTTCTGGTTAGTAAGTAAATCATACCTTACTCTCTATTGTTTGTATAGACAGCTTGTATAACGCTACAGCTCTTCAATTTTCTCATAAGGGTGGCTGTAGGTCGATGGGTGTGGGAGGGAGAGTACAGGTGGTTGGATGGGTGTGAGTGGGTGTAGGGTGCTCACCCACGCTTACCCACCCACACTCATCCATATCCACCCAACAACACTCACTCACACATATCTATTTATTAATGGTGTAGGCGGGTGGGCGTACCCACTTTCAACCATTTCCACCCACATTCAATAGATGTATCATCTGTATCACTTGTCGTTCCATTGATCGTTCCATTGATCGTCGAATGACTCGAGCGGGTACCAGCAACACTTCCATGTTTCCCTATCGTGTGCAAAGGTAGCCCAGTGGGTCCTCCTCGCTTTAGGGATTCGCAGAGCATCATATCTTTCTTCTATAACTTTCGTGAAGAAATCGGACCAACAGGTCGGTGGTCTTCCTGTAGTGCGATTGATGTCCCCATAATGGCTCTCGTCCTTCGTCTGTCGTTGAAGCGCATCAAGTGTCCGACCTACCTTATTCGATACCCTAGCGTGTAGAACGGCGTCTCTGATCTTCGACCGTTGACGTAGGTCTGAACTTCGGGCCTTTCTCTTATTTGCGAGATACGGGATACTTTTAGTATCTGTCTTTCAACTGCGCGTTCAATAACGCCAAGTGATCTTTCATCCTGCTTATGTATCGACCAGGTTTCTGCTGCATACGCTAAGACAGGGATAATGGCCCATCGAAAAGGTGGGCACGGAGTAGGATGTTCCTTATCCTCTTCACTACATCTTCGATGCTCTCATACGTTCCCCAAACCGCTCGCTTCATCCTGCTCAACTCTGAAGCTAGGTCGTTCATCATGTTGATTTCACGGCCTAGATAGACGTAACTGGAGCATTCGGAGATTGTCGTTCCGTTGAGGGTGAATGGGCATTCAAAACCCATCCGTTCCTCATGAACATTGTTTTCGTTAGATTAAGTTGGAGACCTATCTTTCCGCAGGCGTTGTCGAAATCGGTCAACATTCGTTCCGCTTGGTTGATGTTAGGTGTTATGAGGTGGATATCGTCAGCAAAGTGAAGATGGTTTGATTGCCGACCGTCAATTTTTACTCCCATATCGTCCCAGTCCGAAGATTGCAAGTTCAAGTCCTGCCAGGGTCGCTAGGAGCGCATGTGGCGCAGTGGTTAGAGGTGCCTTGCGCCGCATACGAGGTCACCGGTTCGATCTCGTGCTCATGGCTCACCAAGCCATCCATCTCTCCGGGGTCGGTAAATTGGTACCAGACAGGTCCCAGACTTGTTTGGGAGGATAAGCAGCACTGACTCGGTTCAGCGGGAGGCCACCGCGGGTCATTGTAAAAGCCAGATGTGCATTCAATCACCTCAAACGAAGTTAAAAATTGAAGTCGAATGCATGGCGCATCCCTCAGGGACTGATCAACGCCGAGAGCTTTATCCTTTTTTTATCGTCCCACTAATGTTCGCATGACGTTTTCGAGAGTGGCAGTGAATAATTGTGACAAAATTGTATCGCTTTGTCGAACCCTCCTTCCTACGTCAATGGTGATATGTTATAGAATAGAGATATTCTGATTGCCAAATCTTTATAAATCTCACGAAGGATCATTAAGTAGCTAGTAGGAACGTCCTGGTTATCCAGGACCTCTACAACCGCTTCTGTTTTCACCAAATCTAAGGCTTTTATCATATCGATGAAAGTGTGACAGGGTGGTTGTTCGTACTCTCGTTAAACTACAATGAGTCTTGTAATCGTGTGGATGTGGTCATTGGTACTAAATCCTTTTTGAAATCCTGCATGTTCGTATGACTGCCCTTCGTCCAGTGTTCTGTCAATCGTGTTCAGGATGACTCGAGTGAAGAGTTTATAGACAACGGACAGCAAGCAGACTGGGCGATAGTTGCCTATGTCGTGAAGGTCTCCCTTTTTAAACAACAAAACGGTGTAGATGGTTTTCCATTGAATGGAAATCTTGCATTCTGACAGGTAGTGAGTGAAGAGCGGAGCCAGAGTGTTGACGAGAACTGACGGTAGGTTCTTCAGGTGTACTGGTCTAATCTTGTCTGAACCGGGTGTTGTTCTGTTCTTCACCGACGATATAGCATGTCGGATTTCGGAAGGAGGACCGGTGGGGACGACATAATCGTCCTCTTTCAATTTATATGACGGTAAGATAACATGGCTAGCGAAGAGATCCGAGTAGTATTGGTGGATGATTTTCTCCATAGCCCTTCTCCAAGCTGTAAGTGTCCCGTCAGGGTATCGTCGTGGAATCATCTTAGTCTTATAGTTGGCGAAGCCTCGCTGGGCTATGCAAATGCTCTTCCCAGCGCCTGCAGCTTCTGCCATAACTGCTGCTCGTCTCTCTTTAAGGTCTTCTTTGATCGCCTCTCTGCATGCGTTTGGCAAGTTCGGACGTGAGGTTTCGGTTTCCTGCAGCTCATGCGATTCCACGTTAACGTATCAGCTCGAGCGTCTGCGGAGACAAGCGTCTCTTCGTAACTTTAGGACTTTCGGCTTTAATAGCGCTAACGTGAAGACATTCAACGAGCCGGTCGTATTCTTAGTCGATGTTGTCGACAGCGGTATCTTCCCAGGAGCCGACTAATGATTTGAATACATGCCAGTTTATGGCAGTTGTGGGACTTCGTTGTTTGAATTTAGCGGCTTTCTCTTCTTTTCGCGAAAAAAGAAACGTTGCGCGAAAGAGGCGATGTTCTGATCCCATGTAAAACTTAGAAACAACAGTGACATCGGTCAGGCAAAACCTTCGACTTACTAAGATGTGGTCTATTTCGTTATAACACTCTCCATTGGGAGGCTCTTGCGTCCACCGCCGAGAGTGAGGCTTTTGGAATTGTGAGTTACAATGGATGGTTTAGGTCGTCATGATGAACTCAGATAACCTCTCACCCTGTTCATTCCATTCTAGTCCGCGGGTCCCCGTGTGATGTGCTTCAGATGTTTTTCTAGGTACAATTTTCGTTGTAAAATCTCCGACAATGACCTTGAAGAATGTATGATCTTTTCTGAAGAATTAATCAAGGTGCATATAGAACGCCTCAACATCGTTTTCATCATAGCTTCATGTTGCTGCGCAAGCAACGAAGATGGCCGAAGCCGGCATCGAGCCACATCGTTTCAACCGTAATCGCCCGATACGGGTTGTTAGTTGTTCGATTGAATCGATGTTCACGGTAAAATTCGATTTGACGACGACGCCAACGCCGCCGGCAGCTCTGCTATCGCATGTTCCAAGGGACAGTTCTTTTCAAGTATCATGAACAGCGTGGAAAGGACGGTGTCTTCTCGTCTCATCTAAGCCAATGATGTCGTACCTGATCCTTCTTGCTTGAATCAATAGATCTTCTACAGCGGACTCGTGAGCAAGGGTTCTTACGTTGAGGTACAGATCGTCATTTTAGACCGTTTCGATCTTGGCAGCCTAGTTTGGGATTTTAGCAGCCTCTCCGTACTTGTCCTACCTGACGCTGCCGTACCAAAGGCTCTTTTGGGGTCAGGTGAATGAGGCACATATTTGTTACTGTTTTTAGCAATATGTTACCCAACGTATAGCTTGCTAGGCTCTAGTGTGGGGCTGGGTACTCACGAGTAGCTTGCCAGTCTTGCTCAGAGGAGCGGAAGAGCTTATTTGCTGGAGGCGACTCCTAACCGCCTCCCAAGTACTTCCCACGCGATTGATTGCAGGCTTTTGGCCGACTTGACTCGTTATAATAGAGTTTTGTCAGATCGGCGCTGCAGAGGCAGGGTGCTAATCCTCTGTATTCACTCGCGTCTCTGGGAAGCACACGATCACTTTTGGTTCGCATTTATTCCCCTATCCACCACCTGAGGACGCGCTACGTGTCCATGCGACTAACCGAGTGGGATCCCTCAGAGGGAGATCCGTGGAGATCACTAGATGTAAGAGTGAAAAATATTGAAAGCTTTGCGCTGAAGCTCAACAAGCGTATCTTTTGATGACAACCTGTTGTCCGGATCTTTTGGTTGTACGTGATCAATATTTCTTTTCTTCTTTTTTGTCAGGCAAAAACTTTTTTTACACTTAGGTTTTATCCGAAGTAGTGAACTGCTTGCCACTACAACCACTTAAGTTCAGTGGCCTTCATCATAACTGGGTTCATAGAGTGAAACTACTTGACCAAATTTGTTATTGGTTGATGGTTGATAACTATGATAGATAGATTTTTATGAAGTGGTTTTGAGTAAGCGGTGGCCTCGGTGGTGTAGTGGTGGCATGTGTCCCCTGTATGGACGAGACGCGGATTTAGTTCCCGTCAGAGGTCGAATTTATGCTTACCACACGATTCACTTAGGCATACTTGACGCATCATAACACTGTGAGAAAATGGCAAGAACATAAGAAAGCTTGTTCTTCAGATACGCTGGCAGATAGCTCTACTTGTCTGCGCACGTATGTCATTCGTTCTGCGTCTGTCTTTCCACGATACGCGCCACCTTTCTCACGAGGCGCGACGTCACCATTACAGTAGCTGGGTGAGATTTGACGTCGCGCGGCACAGTACGAAAAGTACCGCTTGATCCTTAGAGGAATATGAACATATTGCTCATTGAACGCTCACCGAAGAATAACATATATATCGAAATTGTTGAAAAGTTATAAAAACTGCTCAGTAAGAATAGCCAACAGTATCTAGGAGGTTGAAAGATAATTGCTTTGGTACAATTTCAATGTCGTGATTCATCTCTTTAGTGGCCTTTCGATTGCGCTGCAGCGGCAGAAATTATGCAGAGTTTCACATTTGGAGCGCAATATCGCTCGAATTTTCAATATTCTTTCAGTTTCCTTTCGTTTCGCAGAGAGTCAGAGGTTTTTGTACTGTAACGTAGAAAAAACTTTGATCTTTCGCTTTGTAGGCTTGAACTTCTTTTTTCACTTCATCATAAAAAGAATAATTCTCGCCATTAAACATAAGTCTTTGCAGTCTAACCCTATGCGCGAAAAGCATATGAATTAACAAAGGAAATTTTAGAGTAGCACAGCTAAATTTTCTCTGTTAGATTTTATTAAAAGCAGAGGAGAAATCCTAAACTTAGCAAGAGAAATCGCGCGGCCTCTGTGAACACACAGTGCGATCAACAACCTGCTAGACACACTCCATGCCCGACAAGCAACACGATCTGTACACGAAGCTCAAATTTAATTTATCCATTGCAATACATTACAAAAGTCTTTTTGAGAAAACAAGCATAGTACTGGAATAGCCTAAATTTATGCCGTTGAATGATTACTGGTAATTTGAGAGGAAGCCCTACCGTGCGAGAAATACGAGTGTATGAAACACAAATCTATTTCACTGCTAGAGCGCTGTAAGAAAGTTTTTCTGACGCGTCAGGAGCCATTTTTATTTTTATTGCTACGGCGCTGTGAAGCCTCTCGAACTATTAGAAACATTATGGAATTTTTCAAAATATCACGTTTTGAAAGATTATCTGGAAATTTATACACCAAAAGTACCTTGAAATTCTTTGCCAAAAAGCAGAGTAGCACCATATCAATCAAATGATGATCTAATTGTCTCTCAATCTAAAATACCAAAATTACTCTGCGCAACAAATGAGCGTCTTCAATAATCAAAAACAAATGAGCCACACTTATTCTTCAGCATCTCTATGTTAGCTATCAGCCACCAACCTTCAACTGGTTTGCTCGAGTATGCGATTTCGCTTTATGAACCAGTTGAGCTGACAGCCATTATTAAATCTAATACCGGATATCCTAGCATTTACTACTTTTTCGCAGTGTTATGATGTTACATATATACATAGAGGTATTGAGCGATGAGCAAAAGCAGTAAAAATCCTAGAATTTCGGAGAATTAGGTCTAACGATGGATGTCAACTCAACTGGGTTTATAAAGCGAAATCGCACACCCGACCCAAACCTGTTAAAGGTTCCTACCTCTTACCTGCTCCCACACCCTCTCACTCAAGCCGACATCCATCCATACGTACACCACACCTTCGCTAAGTGAGTGATGTGGGGGGTGTGGGTACCCGCATGCACTCCCACCCACCCCCTTTTCCTATATAAAGAACTTGAAACGTCTAAAGTGGTGGCTAAAAAAGTTTGCGGTCACTTTTTCCTTGGTCGCATTTTCAAGAACGACTACTTTCCTCTTTCATCTCAATACATTGTAAACCCATCAAAGCACATTCTTCTGATTCTCGACACATCGACGACGACGCAATTGAACGATGGAATTACGAACCTTTTCCCATATAGCTTGACGTGATTGGTGTTTAGAGTATTCTGCTGGCTTTGACGTCTTTTGATACGAAAGGACGTCTAGCAAACGATTCAGTAAAGCATAAATCATATACGTTCTTGAGAAAATTTGATATTTATTTCCACAGATTCACTTGCGTCGACCACGATTTATGGCCGATCTTTGCATACACGGATTTTGTTATTTTCAAGAAGAGTATTTGAACTAAGCAGCTTTCAAATGTGCGCTTTTTAACTGTGTGAAAATAAAGAAAAGTATTAGCCAGTTGACAGTGTTCTCACTTAGTTGTATAACTTACAGCACAGGAATGCCACAGCGAAAGAACTGCAAGGAAGCAATCTGCCTTTCGCTATGGAGACTGCTCTTGATGGAGAGTTGGAAACTGAATATCGAGGGATGCTGAGTGAAATGATATTCTGGACTTCAGAAGAGAGTTCAGCTTGTGTTTCTTTCAACCGGATGCGTGCTACCAATGCACTATCGATGCCAGCCACTGCTATCAGTCCCTTCAAACTCAGAAGGGTCAGGGAGTTCTTTGCACGACCTTTCGCAAATTCATGGAGATCCACACTCAGTGTTGAATAATACGAAGAGAGAAGAACACATAACTTTGAGCTACACCGAACCCGCATCATCTGCATAAACGATGGTTGCAAGATAATGATCTAATTAACGTAATATGGCCCTGATGATATATGGTGGTGGCCATGAAAGCGTTGAAATTAACAAGGTGAATTCTTGCTAGCTATTCTCAGAAAAAAATCTGACTCAATTTTGGTTAAGCAACTCTACTTCACAGTTGAAAGTCGGCCAAAACCGTAACAAAAATGTTTCAATCTCTTGAGATATCCAGCCTACAGTTCCACATAATTCTACACGTAACCACCACAAGTCTAGGAAAGGTGTGAGAAAAAACCAAGATCAAGATAGCCTAAATTGCGACAATTGCGATACTGTGCTTCGTTCGTTGATAAATCTTTTTTTGTTTATTGAGCAGCGGAAACAAAGTTGAGGTTTCCATAGGGCGTCTTTTGGCGCATTTTTCGCTTAACTGAGCTCATGACCTAGACTATTTCAGTAGTCAGTCAACAGCGTAAATCATGGTTCAAGACTCGTCGTTGCTTAAGCTGGAAGAAATTTCAAGCTTGGCATACGGCGCCCGTTTCTTGTCGGTAAAGGTAAGTGATAATGGATCGATCGTGCGGTTGATCATCGCGCAGCCCGATTCACGTAGCGCGCAGTTGTTGCTATCGAATTTAGGGTTTTCTCCGCTTTGAACAACAACTCCAGAAAGAACTTATCACCCTGATACTTCAAGACCACTTCTACACAATCATGTGCTTTTCGTGCACAGGTGAGATTGCTTAGCTTACGTTTTTAGCAGGTTTATTTAGCAAGATGAAACCAAAATGGAAAACCCAAGCCCACAGATCGATAGAAGGAGGTTTCCTACAGTTTTCTGTACCTCAGGGATTTCTTTAAAATGGAGGAAAAATTCAAATGAACGAAGAAAATACGCCTGATGAAGTGAGCCGCACGTGAAACGTAATTTAATCTTCACTGCTACAGCGTTGTAGGAATGCCCTTTTGAAAAACACTTTTGAAATTAGTGGTATCTAAGCCTCCCTATGATTGACTATTCAAATTCTACTGGGGAAAGGTTTTCCCAGCAAAAAAGATCCTTGCGAAAAAAATCGATCTCGACTACTGGAAAGAATCGATTGCAGCTGTAAATATAAAGAAGATTAAATATATCCTACAGTAGAACCACTTAATATCTGGACAATAGAAGGCAAAGCGATGTAGAATTATTCTTCGAGTTACTTACTTTCACGAAACGTCAACTATTTGAGTATGAAATTATGCCATTACTAAAACATTGTATAGTTAAATACAGTACCCTATATATGAGGAGTACGTGAACGTCTTATAATCAACGTTTTCTCAGTTGTCAAAGAACAGCTACTTTTAACTCTTGCCACTGTAATTTGACTACTCAAAGATTCTGATACCGAATTCAGACAACACCGCACATGATTCAAGAGTAAATATAAATCGACCTGACAACATCACTAGCTCTACCAATTACTGTGAACTCGTACGTCTCCAATGTAATCCGATTATTTATCATCCTATGGTACCTGACAAATAATGGTGAACGTATCAATGTTTTTGAGGCTTGATAAATAAACGATGTGAACAATCTTTTGGGAAAAAGGAAATGAATGTTTTATTCTTTTCTAGAAACATTTATAATAATATGGTTATAACAAACAGAAATGAGTAACACGTAAGGAACCATTGTACAATGTTAACTTCCGCTCTATGAGAACTTCAGAACGACAACTCCGAAATCGACACTCAGAGCTCATGGTTCCTATTTCCAAGAGTTTGTACATAAGGTCGTTCCTGAACACATCAAATTGACGCTCGGAAGATTAATTCAGGCTTTGCGACTTGTTAGAAATTTTCAAAAACATGTCAGATGAAAGTTGTAAATTCTTCGGATTTCCAAAGAGAAGTTTCATATTAGCGCAATTCAAAGTATGAATGGTCGTCAAAATAGATTTCACTTCACATCGAGACCAATCAGGGACACCTCATCAAATCTGAACCTTACAGATGAAAAGAGAAAGCTGCTGACACTCATAAGCACAAGCCCGAGTATCCTGACAAGAAAAGTACTAGTGTGATTTCATTCTCATATTATGCAGATATGCAAAATCAACATCAAAACTGGTTAATATGTTTTGACTAAGTTCACTACAAAAACCGAACAACAGCACAAAATATGATTTTCACACTTACGTGAACAAGCTGGTGGAGTGCTGATCGCTTAATGTGAGGAATCTTGAGACAGCTAATGGCGATTCCACCCGATTCCACCAAGTTAGTGGCATTAACGTCAACAACTGGCGATCGTATTGATACTTTATCAAAGAAGTGAATTCATAGGATCTGCTGCTCCGCTCAGCTTTTCCTAATTCACTTCAACCAGCCACATACTGAATTCAAGGCATAGGCGCTACGCATCTATGTATGCGTTGACATCAATGTGTACGATCATTTATGTGATACGCACTATCCATATTCTTATTCTTTGTGTATGTGTAGTTACATACTGTATCCTCTTACATTTCGATAAGGCTAAACTGCCTAGAAAGTGACCAAAAAGCGCATGAGAGGCTTCTCGAAGTTGGTATCAGCAAAAAAAAAAACGCCAGAAGAGCCTAACGTGTCCTTGTGAGTACGCTTTATCATGTAAACTTGATTACATCAACGATTAACAAGCTAAAAGGTGAGAAAGAAAAACAAAGAAGCTCCTTGCCGTGAGATTAGCCTGTTGAATCGCAATCTTCATACGTATCACCTTATTTCGAACGCAATAAAAGTCTTATAGCTACTAGTGAAGTTACAGACGGTTTGTTCTTTTGAACAGTTAGTCACTTGCCATTATAGTCAGCCGAGATTTCAGAAATTGATATCTTAAACAATAGGTAGCAAAAAAACATGATACACACCTTCGTAGGGCATCTAATCGGAAAGTCATCGTCTCCTAGATCGGCTTTTGTTGTTTTTCGACCAACCGGCTCGAGTAGATTGTTCCAAAGAAACTTTCCTAGTACAGCATGACCATACTTACTCAAATGGAACACATCGCTTGCAGTAAAATGACGTGTCATACTCGCCGTTTTTCTGAAATTTAGCACCTTCCAATTAGAAAAAAGCGAAAAAAATATCAAAGAATATATCAGACCTCATGGAGGTTTATTACAAATCAACAGAGACAAAGAACAATTATACTCGTGTCTATTTCGCGCTTTCATAAGTTGTCTTCAATACATTGCAAACGTCTTTCTATATAACTCCAATCATTTTACCGTTGTGAAATTCGTTCACGTTTCTTCGCATTTTAGACAACCCGTAATCACTATTTACATTTCGCGTGCTTGCTGCTCAAAAATCTCGCGCTCTTCATGAATGTCGTAGCACGGTGGCCGAGACGATACTCCTTGCACTCCTTCAGTCAATTGGGCAAGGCATTCCGGAAAGCGTCCGTTTTTGATCGCAAGCGCGCGACGGGGAAGCGGGCTGAATTAGCGCATTGCTTAGCAAGTTGCTTACTGATAAACTACATTAATAGCCGCTGCGCAACTCCATCACTAATAAACTGCATTTTCTCCCCAGTATCTGCAGGTAATGTTCAAAAACAAGAAATTATTTTACATTACGAAATGAATCCTTTATATCATCCATAAATCCCTGGACGACCACGGTGAAATCTTCATGATCGAACTGTCTTTCGTTCTGAAGTTCATATGCAACCTAGAAAATTGAGATCGTTATTTTATTTCACTTTGTGCGTTCAGCGTAGGTTAACGACTTAGGAATGAACCATGCTAGGACTACACTAAGCATGATGTAGGGTGGTTGTTAGAGATAGCCCACAATGCACCCATTTATTTTAGCTCTGCGTCGCACTCAAGGCATAGCAGACTGGTTTTTGCTGTTTTGAAAAGACAGAGTGCACTTTACAGATTGCGACAACGTTTCAAGTTATTGTCTAAACCGAATAGAACAGAATCACCCATAGAAATCCTACTCACGGAGCCGATTGCATGACTCAGTCGCAAAGGGATTACTCGGCTACAAATGGTTTCACTTTTATTTTGCTTCACAGAAAAGTAATCACGACTGATATTAAAAGGATAGAACGTAGGGAAATCAGATCAAAATCACCATTCTGTATTCCTTAGACAATGCGTCCCTCTTTCTCACAAAATCATCTCCACATTCCATGCGCTTCCTTAAACATGCAAACAATAACAACCTTTAAAAGTCTTCAAGTAGCCTTTCCTTGGCATCTTATTTGTTCTTCTTCACAGAGCTTTTTTCACTGCGCGGATCCCAGTACTTCTAACGTTCAATTCTTTTTTTTTCGTCTTTTTCTTGAACGTCGTAGAATACTGACTGAGCAAACCTCCATGCAAGCTTGAGGATAGCCTGGCTGTGGCGATCTATAAGGCGTTTGTTGTTGACTGCCGGAGAAGGTTGGGGCAAGGTTTAAAGCGTGCGCACTGCGACAAGCATCACAACAACTCGTCTACGGCGTTCCATCAAGCTGCCTTACCTTTTTTTTCGACTTTTTCAAAGAAAAATTTATCGACTATTCGCAGAAAAATCTACCTAGGCATGACAGAGTAGGTTATGACATAAAAGTCATCATCGTTGCGCAGGAACATGAACAATCAGCGCGAAAGATCTTAGAAGCGTCCTAGATTAACACGATCAATCTAACCATAAACCGCAAGAAAGAATGCCTCGATATCACTTGTAATATGAGCCAGTATATAAGACTGTTGTTTGATAGGTGGGGTGCTTTACGAGCCAAGTGATCTCCTTCCAGTTAATTCCACTTGAATCATTCAGTCAAACACATATAAAAAGCGGTAAGTATGTCGAGAGTTGATTTTGTGCTTGATGTGATTAGTCTAGGTCTATTTACTTTATCGAAAGGAGTGATGGAGGAGTTTGATTGATTGAAATGGAGACGACTGACCTTTCCAGACTCTGAAGAAGGCGAACTGCCGAAACGTCAGCTGTTGAATAAAGGTTAATGTAATACCTCGTGTCTAGCTTAAAAAGACAATTAGGATTTATTCAGCATGCCGAGGTTAATATATAGTTGGCTTTGGGAAAAGCCTACCTTTCGTCAACAGACGACAATTTCATAATCAAAATAGTTGAAAAAGTCCACAAACAACTGAGTGAATGCTCTTTCGCAGGGCATATGAAACATTCATTCGCTTTCAATTCGTGCGCAAAAAATTTCTGAGAATCAAAAAACCAAAGATTCAAATCCGTGAAGTTTCTGATCTGAGCGCGGAAGTGAGAAACACAAGCGACACCTTGCAGTATTCCACCTTGCTCAATTTTGTAGAACCCGAGCTTTTTGAGTTGCCTTCATGATTAAAATTAGAGCGTTGACGAAATAAAAACACAAAGAGGTATTAGGTTGGTGCAAAATAAATTTAGATTTTTTGGAGATCTGAAACTGCAAGTATTTCCTAAATTTCTTCTTCAAGTCAAACACGAGGTGTTACATCAATCTTTCAACAGCTGACCTATCGGCAGTTCGCCTTCTTCAGAGCCTGAAAAGGTCAGATTCTCTGCAATTCAGTCAGTCAAACACCTCCATGACTCTTTTAAATAGAATCACCAGACCTAGATTTCAATCGCATGAAGCACAAAATCAACTCTCAACATACTCATCACTCCCTATATGTGTTCCACTGTATGATTCAAGAGGAAATAAGCGGAAGGAGATGACATAGGCTTATAATGCACCTTACCTAACACCTCATGTTTGGCTCAAACAAGAAAATTTAATTATTGAAGCATGTCGAGGTTAATAGATTGTCGGTCTTGGGAACTGCAAGTAACTTTGCTTTACTTCTGTCGAATGACGAACGACCGTTGAATGATTAGTGTTGAGTTTTTCTGCAATATGTAGTTATTTGGTGTCTCAAGAGGATCATCTTCGATGATTGCTTTCAATTGCTCGTTGTCAACTTCCCATAGCTGCGCTACATTTCTCATCTTAGAGGTTCTCGTCTCCTATACGTCACTCCGAACCATCAGTGCACTAGGACGCGATATCTATGCGTACCGGTTAAAAGTATGTTCTCTGTAGGAGCGGACATACGTTCGTCAGCAGTTCCTGGGCAACAATTGTTGTTGATATTAAGTGTATTACGATCCATTTTGAACTCGAATAACAAGGTCGCTAAAATTTGTTGCTTGTCTAACATCCTCTTCATGATCTAAAATAAAAATTACTAGACAGCAAGTGATACGTCATTGGCAACAGATCATAAAGCGAGAAATGCCACTTAGATTATATGTTAACAAAACTACATTCAATTGAGAAAGTATCCCAATGTCACAGCGCACTTCAGCAATGCATAAACCGCAATTCCTCCTCTACTGATCTAATATTCAGTGAGCGAGGGAGCGCCAGAAAATAAGAGCTTCATTCCAGAATTTTACTAACACTGAACCGAATGAGAAAAGTTTAATTTCTATACATAGTCGTGAACAGTCCTTGAAACTACGCCCTCAAGAACCTCTCTTCTGTGACCTAAAATTCCGTAAGTTCTTTCTATATTTACTAAAAACTGAACACTAGTACGACTGTCTCAAAAATCCAGTGGACTGGCAATTTTCGCCGGTCCTACAGAGAATATTCTCTAAACCATTACGCATAGATATAGCGTTCCAATGACGTATTCTACCAACCGAATTGAATTGGGATGAAAACTGCAAGTTAGAAGTTGGAACCTCTAATTATTTCTACATCACATGAACTGAAAGCAAGATATGCAGTGACAAATTTGTCAGATATCTTTCGAAGAAGAAACATGAACGACCAAAAAAACTTCATTGGAGTGAGGACCTAAGTATGCCGTAAATTGGCCGCCTTTTCCAAATTTCGCTATATCTTTATTTTCCTTAATTTGAATTTTTTTCGTTTTTTCACTTTAGTTATGGAATTTTTCTTTAGGAATCATGAAAAGCCATAAGCCTTGTCGAAAAACTCGTGTATTTCTCCGCACTTTTTTCCTGCAAAAAGTAAACCGCTCCTATCCATGGACAGAATTTACATTGGAGACTGACCATCGCCAATTACAGCGTTCGATCTATTTCTGCAAACTCAGCAAAACTGATGATAGATACTATCTAACATCAGTAGTATGATAATCGTTGAATGACACGTACAATCTCCATTTCTCATCAAAACACTCCAGATCTATCCAATGGATTCCGTTTCCGCACTTTACCTCCCAAACTTCCAAGGATTAAGTGAGTAGCATACTTTGTAGGTAATCAGATGAGACTCTCATGTACTTCTGTTCTATTTGACTGCATATTCTTGGCCGAGGCAGAGACTACAATCCAAATAAATGTAAAAACATGGACACACACATGATTTCAGGTTGATATGTATGTATATGTAGATATAGAGGTTGCAGAAAAAGTTCCGTCAAATTTTTCCGCTATTTCAACAGTAAAAAATACAGCATAAATAGATAAGTTCAATCAGTTGAAAGAATAATTACGTTGATCAGAACAACAACTATAACAATAAACAAAAAAGTTTACGACAAATTCTCAAAATTGCCTCCTTTGGCCTCTACATTTACTACGTCGCTTGCGGAAATTCCACAACACACGACACCAAGCCGTTTCAAAACGCGTCTACGGTAGTGCAGCGAGTAATCGAGACTTTTTGCTCCAGTAGTTACCACACGAAGTATTCCGTTGGGCCGAAATCCGGCAAGTGTGACGGCCAAATGTCCTTCCCGAAAAGCCTGGAAACAGCTCTTCACAGGGCTATCGTTGGGCGGGCGGTGCGAAGGAGCCTAGTCCCGCCTAAGGGTAAATCTGTGGGCGCTAAAGTGTTGAGTACTCCAGGGCTCCAGTACGCCTCCTAAAAGTTGATGCTGCTAGTTCGCAGCCTTGATTCTGATGCTTCTGATGATGAAGACCAACGGCGTTCTTTTCAGGGGCAAATACCAGCCCATTCAATCACAGAGGCCAGAAAATGACTGCGGCTTATGGCTACTGTAGACTTCTGGTGTCCCTCCTTGAAAAGTTGACGTCGAACCTAGCGACTGTGGAGTGGTTTGACCGTGAATATCTTCTCAAACGTGAAAGCACCTTCGATAAACAAGCACTATCTATTAAACGAATTAATCGATGAGTCTTTGAAAGCCGTTTTCCTTCCATATTTTTGTCGAGAAAGTGAACACGAGAGATGTTATAGATGCGCAGCCTCAGTTTGTTATTGATAATGTCTCAGACACTTTACTCGCTGATCTCCAACTTCCCAAGCTATTTTGCGCATCGAACGCTCCGGATTTGTTGATTATAACAGTGGTTGTTCTGAATGTTGTCCCGAGTAAACGTAGAAAAAGAATGGTGTCAAAATGGGAGTCGATAGTGCAATGGTTTATCATGCACCCCGAATAGAGTGAAATGTGGGTACGAATCCCAACTGACGCGAAATGTTTTTGCGTACCACTTTTAATCATTGAAAACAGACAAATAAACAAAACAGATTCTAGACAAAAAAGGACGAAGAGTTCAATAAAATTATCAGAATAAGTAGAAAAAAACACTTTATCAATGCTAAAGTTAAATTAATAAAAAAACTGACAGACTTTCTTCTGCACCCTGCATACATTCTTTATATGTATTTATACACATATACACATATACATATATATATGTATATATATATGTATGTATATATATGGGGACGCCATGGCCGCGTGGCTGGGATGATCGTCGCGGCGCACGTGAAGCCGGGCTCCAACCCCAACTCTCTACGGCAGTCAAATTAACAACGCCTTATGGAAGACACATGCGGGCTACCCTCGAGATTGCAAGCAGGCTCGTTCAACCAGAATTTAACTATGTCCAAGAAGGCGAACAAACGAACTGAAAGCGAGAAGTATTGAAATTCACACGATGAAAAGAGCACTGCGAAGATGGATCAATAGTAGTGTCAATATATATATATATAATATATTATATTATATATTTATTATATTTATATTTTATATTATATATATGCATGTACACACATATGCATATACATATGTATGTACATATACATTTACATATATATGAAGACATATAGTTTGTTCAGACACTAGAGAGATCTTTTTGGATAAACTTATCAATCAATGTAAATAGATTGCCATTTCTTATCAGTTTTTATCGCTTATTTGTTGTTTGAGGACAGCTGGATCTTAATAAAAAAAATAGTTAAACAGAAAGTATAAAACCTGTACGCACTGTTGTATTTGTATTCTCACCATGAGCTCCAAATTATTCTATTCGTGAACATCCAAGCGTATTCAACGTTATGGAGGATAATATAATGGATAAGACGGTGCCTTTCGTTTTGCAAAGTCAAAGAATAATTTAACTCCCCAGTAATGGTGTGGCATATTTTGGGCCAGGCAGCGTAACGTCGCTCCTCGGAGCAAGTGTGTTAGCACGAGCCGCAGTGGAGATAAGGGCATAATTTTTCTGATGAATTCAGATTTTAAAAGAGCGGTATCATTATTAAGTGATAGAATATTACTGGAAACATTTTAATAAAAAGCGTCTGTGTGTCGAAAAATTTCCCACATTTCAGCGAGTTTCATTCTTCCGAAAAGGAGCACATTTCCAGCTACTGTATATCATTTTTTAATGATTTTATCTATATTTTTGCAAGAATTCGATAGCCTAAGAAATACCGACGTTGGTACTTAACTTGGTTTAGGGATAAACTCCTAAAGTACTTCCCACTCATGTGAACAAGATAACGTTGTGCTCCTAACACCTACAGGTCGACCGCATCGCCTGCCGTGCCAAAAGCAACGTGACGCCATCTGCTACCAACAGCCTTCCCTCAAGAATTAACTAACTTGTTTGAGGTAAGAGATAAACGTAAAAACCATTAGTGTTCAAACTTTAGCCCACTATAAAATGTCATCTCGCACCTATTACAAAGCAAAGAATAATATGAGATATATCACGTGAAATAGAATTGAAAACACTGCTCACCCCTCTTGAATAATCGATTTGGCATCGATGGCCAATTGCGGATTCCACATCGACACAATCGAAACAATAGTACGATTTAAGTTGCTCCGCAGTATACTAATTCCTTCAGCTAGGTTCATTTTGTAGATATCTCGGCTGATTGGCTTCTGTTGATTAACCACATTAGTTCCTTTCATTTTTATTTGAGCCAACATGTCATGTGGTCTGGTAAGGGCTCTTGTACAGCCCGATACGCGTGTTTCGTCCTTACAGACTCGTCAGTCGGGCAGAACCTGTCGTCTTTCGATCTTTTTATAGTCAGTTCTCTCGGGAGCCCTACTCTCCCTACAAAGAGTTATCGAAGACGAACGTTTTACACTCTACACTCGACAAGTTGGCTCAAATAATAATGAAAGGATCTATTGATATTTGAGCATGGTCTTAATGAAGCACTCGAAGGAAAGGTATAATATGATAAAAAAAACCACATTAGTATTTCTACTCTTCAATAATCTGATTCGGTGAACAACTTATTATCACTTTATTTATTTGATTATTTCATTGAAAATTGGTAGGAAGAAAATTGCTATAACTAATGCATGATTTGTCACCAAAAGCGCATAAACATACGCTTCCGCCTAAATGTGGCCAAACATATTTATTTATCATTATGAAGTTCAGATACATCCTTTTTACTACATTCATTCCAGATAAACTTATCAAGCCCTACCTCTTTTGTGAAACACCTCAATTCCTGCAAGTCGTTTGTGCCAATAAATATCGAAATCAATTTCCAGTCTTCCCTCAAACGTACCTGAAAAAGCGATCAATTTAGTTTAAGACATTTGTGATCCAGTATAACCAATAACACATTCACAATATTCCAATAATCTAGCAGAATACTAACTCCTTCAGCTTCCATTCTGCGAATGAGTTCGTGTGCTTGTCTAGGGATATCCATGCTTGTCTGTCCATTTACTGCAACGTTGAAAACCGTGCCTCCATAGCCAGTTCCATGTGACATTCCAACGATCTTAGGATTAAAAATCCGTAAAATATCTAAAAAAATACTCTTGAATTCATAGCACATTTGTGTTAGATGTATAGATTGTATGAAGTCTAAATCATGACAAAATTCGCTCCTCTTTCTCCATCATCTTTGAAGTATCTGCATCAAATCTCGTATGACCTTCGCACTCACAGTAAGTGCTTATCTTTTCCGTCTTCAAAGTGTTTTTCACCGTGCGGAACGGATTATACCAGTATTTCCAGAGTTGGATTCGTTTTTTCTTTTCCTTAACTCTTTCGAGATCGTGGACCCACGGCCTTCGTATCTCTAACTGGCAACTCTGAACAGTCTGCTCCATCTCTTCCGTATCTATGACCTCACCGTGTCATGTTAGCGCAGCAGCGTACCAATGTTTTGCGCAACTGCCTGGCATTGTTAGACGCATCAGCGTGATATTGCTAGACACAGCACACTGGACTTAGAGATGCGGAGGAGATGGAGCAGAGTGTCCAGAGTTGCCAGGTAGAGATAGAGAGGCCGTGGGTCTACGGACCCGAAAGGGACAAATATCGTAGAATACTGGTTGAGCGCGTATTTTTGCAATCTCATGGATAGTCTTAATGCGGCGTTCCATAGGGTGTTTGTTGCTGTCTGACGGATAGTGTAAGAATCGCCATCACGCACGCCGCGACGAGCATCACAACCACTCTGCCACGGCCCTCCACATATATCGATAACGATAGCAAAATGAGGAAAATGTAGAGAAATGAGCCTCGATGATATAATGTGCATGAGTTTCCAGTATCACAACACCCTATGCAATCCCAGATTTGGCTGGTTTCCAGCGGTGTCCGAACTGTCCGATATACGGTGAAGAAACCTTCAGGGCGTTGTGTCATGAGATAAACTTTTCTCACACGATCATTTACCATAATTTGTTGTGTAAATTCAAGCATTTTTGCGCTCGATTTGTTTCCTTGCATTCATCCTTCACAAAATTTTCGATGCTTCACGTGTTTTTCCGGCTGTTGCTCGAAGATTTCGTTTTTATGAATGTCGTGGAATACTAGTCAGGACGATTACCCGGCGCAACCTGAATTTGCCGGGCCCCTAATCGAATTGGTTTCTTGTTTTCACTTTGTTTTCTAAAACACCGCATAACAAGCCTTTGCGCTACCCTGTCTCTTGCTTAAGGAATGGTAAAATTATGTACTGAGACACGGTTTGAAAATCCAATGCTGATTAGTACCTCTATTCCTGAATGGATTCAGGCTTCTACATCATTCGTGAGCGGTCCGTCAATTTTCTTTCCTACCTTTGCTTTTGATTTCGGCCTAACACCATCTCCGGATCAACTAGTATGAAGCCCGGCCGAGGACCCGCCGCCGAAACCTATTCTTGGAAACAACATCATGAAGGCCTGAAGAAGCCCTTACAAGGTCACGTCAGAAGACCTGAAGAAACTCTTGCACGGTTACGTTAGGAAACCAAGGAATGATGTATGCACGACCAGTAGTATAACTTTTGAAATAGTGCTGGAGTTCGCACAACTAGTGAAGACGGACCATCTGAGTATCTAAGTAAGTGTTGCTGATTAGACCACAGTAAACCTATCTAATCGAGTTGACTGGATCCCAACAAAGAATGCGGCTATGAAAAAACACTCTTGAGAGAAAAAGACATTGAAACACTGCGACTTTGTCTGCCTCTGTTTTAAGAGTTCCCATTCTTGTTCAGCTAGTCATGAGAACTGATTGAGTTTAGGTGAAAAAGCTTAGCATCTTAATATTTCACAATGCGCAAAAGCAACAACCACTCAATATTCAGTTGTTCTTAACTTAATACTCAGTAGTCACTTATCTTAATGTATTGCAAAAACCGCCGTTTATAATAATTTACAACAAAGCATCTACATCACTGATTTTATAACTCCCCTTTAGTGTTATTTGACAATATCGAAAGCACACACTAGCCAGAGTTATATGCTTCTCGAGTGTTTCGTCTCCTCCGATGGCATATGAGTTTCCCGGATAGATATCAATTGGGTCATCGTCGTAATTTCCCGAATAAGCAGCCACCTTTAAACAATATCTAGATACTCAAGAAAGATTACAGACGAACTTTTGAATGATGCAGTGTAACTACGAGACAAGAAAATTCACGTACTGTCATTGAGTCACCCATAGCAGCAATAACATTTATATCAGCTGGTCGAACATGATTGACGTCTTCCGGCGTCTTGGCAGACGGTTTCATCACTTCTGGATCGCATCGTAGTACACCACCAAGTGTTTCTCGTAGCTGAAGTACATTAAAGATAGGGAGACAAAAACCATCTAGCAACTGCCTTCCCATTTTTGTTCCGGCTAACATCTTTTCACATATAATAATACGAAATCACAATAAACATGATGAAAAGTCTCGGCGTTGACCAAATTCAGGAATGCACCATGCATTCGACTTCAAAAATTTTTAGAGGTGACTGCACATATCTGGTTTTACAAATACTCGCACTGGCCTACCGATGTACCGTGTCATACTGCTACTCTCCCAAACAAGTCTGGTGCCAACTCATAGACCCCGAAGTAGCGGAAGGATTGGTAAAACTTAGAAGAGGGATGGAACCATCGACCACGTGTGTGTGCGTGTGTCGTACGGCACCTCTAAACCTCTGTGGCTCATCCGCGCTTTGAAATAAAGAAAAAGATAATAGCAAGATTCAATTACATGAACTCACGAATGTGAGCTTCTAGGGTAACATGGAAGTCGGCCACACCTAAAAGTAAAAAGTATAAAGAAGCTCAATTATTACATTGATGTTCCTTGCGCAAAATCACAACAGAATTTTAGGCATTGCAAGGGTAACAAACCTGAACGTGATCTTCTTAGAAATATTATGAACAAGAAAGCAATGGTCGCCATAGCTAGCAATTTGAACCGCCCGTACTTGAATCGTAAGTGGAAAGGAAGTTGATCAATTGAATAGTACTGCTTATACGCCTCATAGTCCTTAACTGGTAATTCTTACATTCAGATCTGCAATTATAGACAAATTTGCAAAAATGTATTACATATAAACAGTCCCTAAAAAGAAGGTCTTCTATTGCTCATACCAGCCGCAAGGTATCGATTGCTAAACAACTGATCACTAATATTTTCATCTGACTACACTTTATCATTCATCGGCGCTCTTCCCTATACTAGGTGGGAGGAGTGGCGGAGAAAATGGATGGCAGTGGTGATGGCGAAAACGCCGAAGTACATGTGTCTGTCAAACTGTTGCTTTGAATGATTTAACCAAACCTCAAAAAATAAGGCTAAAAAAATTCAAAAGGCTATTTATAGAAGTTTCAACGAGGTTTGTAATGAACAGTCGATAGAAGAGCGTATGAATTACATCGTCATTTTATTTCATTTAATTTGGCTTATAGTGTTCAAGGAGTGCTGAAACACGTGTCTTGACCTAGCAGCCTTGTCAGCTGCACACTGCCCCTCGTCTGTGTCAATCCGTCCTGGGGGAAAACCCCCTTACATAGAGGAATTGCCAACAAACATGTTACACCACGTGTAAAGTGAAAATTTACTTCACCCACGGATAACATACCACTGCATGTCCAGTGACATGATCACCGGACGTTGTAGTGATTAACAGTCGATTGCTAGAGGCTGGAACTGCACGCTCATAGGCCTTTCGTTCTTCCAGCAAATTACGAAAGTGATCAAAAAGAAAGCGCCGGCAAGTGGAACACATAATTTAATTGCAATGCTACAGCGCTATGAAAAGGCCTTTCAAACACGAGCATCAGTAGCAAAGGATTTAAGCTTTCGAATGATTGCTAACAATCTTATAAAAAACTCTCGTCCAGCATTAAGGATCATTTCTTCATTTCATTCCGTCTAACGGAAATCTGCCTAAAAGCTGTTACCCATAAGACAATAAAGTCTTTTCTACAACCTCGCAAAAGTTTCAACTCTTCAGTTGTTCCAGTAATCAAAAAGTTGTGCAGAGCTATCGATGATGACAAACAGCTTACTGTTTTGCAATATTTTGCGCTTTCATCAAGTACAAATAGCCTTATTGAATTCTTCCTGCCATATTTTACTGTTTATTAACCATAAATCACCCCAGTGACGATTGAGCCCGAATTTCGTTGAGAAACTAGAATATGATGATGATAACGCTCCCGTCTACGAGTCGATCGCGTCGACTCGCGTGAAAACTAAACGTGGCGACACGTGTAACAGCGATACCGAAGGGTTAAGGAAAGTATTAGCTCTAAGAACACATTGGCACTCCACGGTTTCAAATGCCACTTGCTAGATGAAAAAAAAATCCGCTCATATGACAAACTGCATAGATAGATACGTTATATGGCCTGGACAAATCCAATACATGAGGTTTCAGACAATGCTAAGAGCAATTTAGTACGCTGAATACCTTTGAAATTCAAATTTTTAGAGAAAAAAGCTGAAATTTTGCGGACAATCAACGAATTTGAAAAATTACTCCCGACATCGCCGCAATTGTCCCTGAAATTTGAATTTTTTGGATCTAAATACTTAATTCCAATATTTTTCGATCTAAAGCGTTTGAATGATTGATTCGTGAAACGTAATTGTTCACGTCTTTCCTCATTATGAATTTTAGCTTAATATGTAAAAGCATACTAGATAATCATCGCAAAGGAATCAGTACGCAGTATAGGATCATATAAAAATGAGGTAGGTGAGATGTACGGTAGATGAGTCGACTTACATCTGAAATTGAGGCTTTTGAGTTACTCCGTGGTACGGAGGGGACGAGTCGCTGGTAAAAAGAATGCCTGTCGCGATTGAGCTGAAAGCAGTATGAGCGTCTTGAGTGAAAATAGTACGTTATCGTATTCAAAGTTACGTAAAGCAGTGCTTTCAAATTGGCACAAGCTGCAACAGTTATATGTAAGATATCACGGAAGTTCCATGACTTCTTATAAAAGCGAGCTATTCTACTAGTCCAAGAGTTTCAATTTATGCAGCAGTATAGTAAGAATCAAATATATCACACAGTAAATACCTGATGCGATTGAAATGGAAGTGTCGATACATATATCTAACAATGATATTACATATTTTGAGTCATTTATGAGGTCTAGGTGTAGACAGGCGCCTGTCTCGTCCTCCAAGACTCTTCAGTTGCACAGTCCCTCGTTTTAGCCGATCCCTTGACCTATACTCCTCTATGAAGAAATTGCCAGGGGATTTTATCACCTGACTTGTAATGATCATTACTCGACGTCGATCCCTCCATAGGGGAGTATAGCCTTGAGGATCGGCCGAACCGAGGGGACCGTGCTACTGAAGAGTCCTGGAGGGCGAAACACGCGCCTGTATAGCACTTAGACCTCACAAATGGCTCAAAACATGATACATCATTATCAGACCATCATTGTTTTTAAGCAACGTATACAAAAAAGCGGTTGAATGGAGGGGTATTATTCAGTCTAGCAGCCACAAGCACATGTAATTTTTTCATTCCAAATGACGTTTCGTATCAGTTACACAAAAGGCGAGTGTGGCGTAGTGGTTAGAGGCGCCCGGCGACACACATGTGGATTGTGGCTCGATTTTGCGTCAAAGGCTAACTAAGCCTTCTCTCTGTCCGTGTCCAAATTGGTACCAGGCTTATCTGGGAAAATAGAAGCACTGACTTAGTACATCGGCTGGCCACAACGACAACGGCCCTCTGCAATCGTAGGGGCTAGATATGCATTCAATCAGCTTAAACGATGCCTGATAGAATTTAATGCATGGCTTATTTCGCGAAGACTGATTAGCACCTAAAGCTTTATTCCTTATCTTTTACAAGTTGCATGGGAGAAGCATAGCATTCTTAGGAGTCATTTGACACAAAACTTTCATAATGGATCCAACGAAGTCCTTCAGCACGTCAAGTAAGCGCAGTAAATAAAGCAGATTTATGAGTGTCGAGTGGTAAGCAAAACACCCGACATCAGATGGGGTTTTAACCGTGTTTCAACCATACCTGAGGTGCGTGCTACCACTGCAATATCGATGTCACCGCTCTGCTACCAGTCATTCTCAACACTGCACTGCCAATATGCCCAACCAAACTCGTTACCCCTAACAGACGGCTATAGAAATCGATGCGCGCAGAGCGAATTGAGCGATGAAATTTTTTTTTTCGTTGTTTTCTTAAAACCACAACTGAAATTTCAATATGCCTGATAACCACTATGTGAGCCACGCATGTCAGTGTTCTTTCAAAGAGGGCTGACTTATAGAGTCCGATACACGTGTTTCGATCTTGCGATCTCGTCAGACTGGAGCACCCACGCAGGATTGGTAAAAGACGAGAAAGGGTATCTGCCAGACTGACGAGATCGCAAGATCGAAACACGTGTACCGGGCTCTTTAAGTCAGCCCTCTGTGATAGACCACTGACATGCGTGGCTCAAAAAATAATTATCAGGCATATTAAAATTTCTTCCTTCGTTTGGCAGAAATTTTCGGAATTCTCGTGTAACTTTAATAGAACAAAGTTTCTTCTAGACGCTCATATGCTTTTGGTCTAGTTATACGTGTCTTCTGTAAAAAAAAAACGCTGGTTTACTATGCAATCGTACTAAATTTCGCATTCAATCAATTATATTATAGTGGGCAAAGGGGATCACAAGAAAAATCTTCAGTTTTGCTTTTTCCTAGTTCTATAAGACCCAAGAGTCATCATAATAAATCAAAAATTGGAGAACAGCCAGTAATTTAACAAAAATGATCATGCATGGTGTATTCGATACCTATTCATCGACTCTCACTATAACTAAGTTTATATCAATCATTTGTTTATTTCCAATTATTCAGAGTTGACGTACATGAGGAAAGGTTGAATACCTATAAACAGTGGAAGAATTCTGAACGGAAAAGGACAACCGTGTTTAAATAAAGGGCTGGGAACATTGGCAGTTATGTAAAATTGGTCAGAATATGTGTCGCCAGAGTAGTATTCTCAGTACTTTTCCTTATCTACACCCGTAATCAAAATAGGATATATTTCATTCCCTTTCAAACGCTTTGGTAAATATTCAACGGCTTGAATATCGAGAATCTGGAGGACTTGTTTTATTTCTAAAATAGTTTTTACATTATACTGTAAAGGTGAAGTGAAATTTTCTTTCACACTCAAGCATCTTTCGCCGTACAGAGGTTTCCATTCAGACTTTCAATAACCATTCGATAGCAAAGATCCCATCATTCTCAGAGAAAAATTAGGCTTCTGAAAAGGACGTTTTAATGGGTTGTTACAGCTAAAAGATTAATGAGTTTCACACTCGGCGCTCTAAGAAATCTTCTCGAAAACTAAACAGATCCTTGAAATTGATAAGATTGCGCTATCGAATGGGTGTGAAAGTCTGAAAGAAAAGCTGTGTCTAGCTAAAAGTATTCAAATGTGCAACACAATTTTATTCTTGTTGCTAGAACTCGCAAAAAGACTTTTTTTAAAGGCAAGCATACATTGAAATCCTCGGAATTTGAGCTATTGATTGCTTATTGAACGGCGACAGCTTAATGTCAATGTTGCAATATCCATCCACATACCGGTGGAAAGCATATGCGCCATATGTGGAATTCAATCCAAATTTCAGTGTTGCAGTGCAATAAACCGTTTCTTGGAAAACCAAAAACACTGCTGAAATTGCGAGATTTTGTGCTATTGAATAAATACTGAATTTTTTTGAGGAAGATTTGCTCATCGAAAGTGCTTGAGTGTTGAATAACAATTTCTTTTCACTGTTACAGTGTAACATAAAGACTTTTCGAAAAATAAAATATACCTGTCAAGTTTTCAAGATTTAAGCTATCGATTGACTACTAAAATGTCTAGAAAAAGCGAAAAATACGTTCTTTTTGTTGGTTTGGGTGCTGATGGGGGAAGTACTGTATCATATGCAATGATGAATGCGTGCTTTCCTACGCTTACTCAAGCTACATATTAGAATACCTCCACATAGACCTTTCTTAGAGATGTTTAGTTTTAGAAGATGTGCTTTCAAGCTACGTTCTCGCAAGATCTGGATCACCTGTCATCCCGTTGATCGTCGAGTGACTTGAGCGAGTACCAGCAGCACTTCCATTTTTCCCTATCGCGTGCAAGAGTAGCCCAATGGATCCTCCTCGCTTTAGGGATTCGCTGAGCATCATATCTTTCTTTTAGACCTTTCGTGAAGAAATCAGACCAACGGATCGGTGGTCTGCCTGTAGAGCGCTTGATGTCCCGCGGAATCCAGTCGGTAACGGCTCTTGTCCATCGGTTGTCGTTGAAGCGCATCACGTGTCCGTTTCACCTCACTTTCGATATCCTGGTGTGTAGAACGGCGTCTTCGATTTTCAATCACTGACGTAGGTCGGAACTTCGGGTCCTTTCTCTCATTTGCGAGATATGAGATACTCCTAGCGTCGACCTTTCGACTGCGCGTTCAATAGCGCCGAGTGATCTTCATTCTGATTACGTAGCGATCAGGTTTCTGCTGCATACGTTAGGGCAGGGATAATCGTCGAGTCGAAAAGGTGGGGCACGGAGTCGAATGTTCCTTGACCTCTTCACTACATCTTCGATGCTATTAAACGTTCTCCAAGCCGGTTCCCCAACAGTAACAACTATGGGCATCATTCCCCTGACAGTAACAAAATCTCGCAAAACAGGCGATACAAATGCATAGTAGAAGTTGAAAGTTTATTTTTTTATAAGGATGTGGTATTACCACTGGAAATTGAAGGATTTCAAGAGAAGTTATCACTCTTTATACCAAAATACCTGTATAAAAGGTTCATCCGTGATATTCCATTCTTTAAGTAGCGATAAGATACCTCCAATATAGAAACTTTACCTATAACTACCAAAACCACCTATAACGTCCAAGCAGCGGGTAGCATTTTAGACGTGAAATGTGATCTTTTTTTCGCCCTTACAGTGTTTTGTAGCCTTTACAAAAAAATCAAGTATATCATCAAAATCCTTGACATCTGGGCTATCTAATGACTACTAAACCTTTAGTGAAGAGCCATATCGAAGCTCCAGACGAGCAAATGAAGAAAATTGAGCGTGAGACATAATTTCATTTTCGCTGCTGCAACGTAATAAAAAGATTTTTCATCTAAAACTGAACAAATTATGGAAATTGCAGATATTTAAGCTTTCGAATAATTACAAAACGTCTACGAGGTAAGTTTTATGCAGCGAGAAAGGTCTTCAAACAATCGTGTACCTCAGCTGGCACACGTCGTCCCTTAGAGGTTAAGGCTGCTTGCTAACAGCAACGATGGAATACATCACGAACGTGTGCCAACAGAGCGGTGGCAAGGTTGGTGTTCTAGCAGCAGGCGCCCCGTTATGATTGGAAGGCCGGTTCAACTAATAGGTGGTGTCGAATATTTTTCATACCACTCAATGCTCTCAGATGTCTATTTGTAACACCATACCACTACTAAAAAGCGGTAGAAATAAAGAAATCATTTGGACTATAGTTTCGAATAGAGCGTCAGATTTTCATGGCGACAAAACGTTTAATTGCTGACCTCACGAAACGGTATATATGCATATATGTATATATGTACTTGTGTGGTATATGCACACATAGATGCGTGTGTGCATGCGATATATACGCGCATATATGTGTATGTACACATATACATGCTTATATATATTCATATGCATATATATACAGATATATATATATTATAATATACGATGTTGAGTGATGTGCAAAACCTCGAACGTCAAGGGAATCGAACCCGTATTTCACGCTTTCCGTTCGGCTATAGATCGGTCAACAACCAACCGTCAATGGTTGGCCTGACAAGCCGATATCGGCACTGAATACAATCACGCTCACAGATATTGGGTATACGTGAAATCAACTGGAATCTTTTTATTTGACCATATCTACCGAAGTTGTCTTGTCATCACTCTTTCTTCGCCATTATTACGTATATACACATAAATATTTATACATACACATATATATATATGTGTCTAAATACGTGCATATGTGTACACATACACATATGTACACATTTACGTATAGATCTACATATATATGTATAACATACCAACTACACCGTATAGTAAAACATAAACGTGACATACAACATGAATCATACCTTACTCTCGACCGCTTATCTAGACCTCCCTCAAAACACTTATAATGTGAAAACATGCTAACATGTTTTGAGCCACTTGTATGAGATCTGTTATGGGCATTTATGCATTGCTAGACTGGTGCCTGTTTCGGCCTTCCGATTTCTCAGTACTCCCTGCTACGGATGAGGCGCGGGTTGGACTCCCATCTGAGGCGAATTTTTGCTCACCACTCAATTCTCTTAGGTTAT
This sequence comes from Parelaphostrongylus tenuis, assembly GCA_019055375.1. Taxonomy (NCBI): domain Eukaryota; kingdom Metazoa; phylum Nematoda; class Chromadorea; order Rhabditida; family Metastrongylidae; genus Parelaphostrongylus; species Parelaphostrongylus tenuis. The sequence continues at coordinate 440,751 of JAHQIW010003392.1, read as the reverse complement.
TAGAAAATTCAAGAACACTGCGAAAAAGCAGTAAAAACATAAGGCGCCTGTCTAGCACTGTATAAGTGCCCATATCAGACTTCATAACAATTGGCTCAAAAAAATTTAATATGTTATCACATTACTATAACATGAATCGCAAGCAAACATCAGTAATGAACATTCGAGGTCATTTCGCATTTCTTCAATTTTCCTATCGGATACAGACCATCAACAACAGAAGATAAACTTATCGAAAGCAGTATAATGGTTTTCTAACAGGACGCTCTACCTCTGCTAGCAGAGTAAGCAACTGAACAAGATCTGAATGCCCAAACAACTCACCATTGTTTCAGTAAAATCAGCTGCCGATCCCGAAAAGAGTTTGAAATAATCGATCAATAGTCACTTGACCGATTATACAGCTCCGATAAGGTCTCAACAATGAGAACGAATACGTTTGTGGATACGCTACTCAAATCGGACCTTTGAGGCCGACCTTTCACGTAAATCTCGTCAATTCGATGTTATACGAGGACTAAAAAAAATATAGTCCGACCACGCCGAAATTGATTAGAATCGTTGGATTAAAGCAAACAAAGCAGTAGTATCGAGCTGTGGAGCCCACTTAAACACCATCATTGCGCAAAAGATCGAAAAACGTCATAATTAACTGATTTTAGAAATCAACAAGAAGAGAAAAACAGGACGCTACTTGAAATAAACTTGTTCTAAGTGAGAGGACAACAAATTTGAACTACTGAACTGTTTACTGAAATGTCGCAGGAAAATGGAAATATCGGTTCTTTCTGATTATAAGAGAACGAATGAAAACTGACACTCGTTCGCTGGAGAAGAAATTTGCATGGGAAGGTTAGCAATCAATCTAAATCTAAGATTTCTGGCTAGAGCTCTACTGTGGTCGGTTTTTTTAAAACATGCTTTTATGACGCTGTAAAATCCAGAATAAAATTAAGTTTCGCAAAACTATGTGTTTCTTTTCTTATCTCGTTTATGTTTCACTGGACAACGGGGTGCCAGTACTCATTCGATAGCACAAGTTTTGAAGAACTAAAAAATAAAAATTGACATACATAATCTCCTTTGCAAAGAAAATTCCAGAATAGTCATGAGATAAAAAATGAAAAAACTACAGATGTAAATGAATTACGACGAATTTCTCTCTCATGTGAATTGAGGCTCATCTTTGCCTATGTCATATTACGCCAGAAGAATGATAACCATTGAATTTCCATTAGCACACTGAAGGCAGCTACTTAAATTTCAATTTACTGGATTCATCAATGAAAACTGCGCTTCGGTTTGCAACTATTGCCATATAAACTCTATTGGATCGAAAACCTCACCGAGGTATTCTTAACCTTATTCCGTTTTTAGAATGCTTCTCACTCAACTAAAGCTATTTTTTCTGCCACCTAATCTAAATTATTTTCAAAATACTCTTAAAGAGGGCGCATGTGGAGCAATGATTAGAGGGGTCTTGCAATACACACTTGGTCATCGGTCAGACTTCGCGCCATAGGTTGCACACAAACCTACTTCCAACACAGGGATGTGAACTGGTAACTGTTAGAAACGAAACATTAATGTGATGAATCTGGAAGTCCCTAAGTATATTTTGTATACCAGATATGCACTTAGTCACTTTCAATGTTTTACAGTATGCGTGAACGTTGTTCTCTTACTATCTATAACCTTGTTGAAGTCGCTCTTCTATCATATGCTACCAATTACTGACGATTAAACCCCCTTTAGCGACGTTGAAAATCTAAAATAAGTAGAAAACTACTAAATTTCCATAACAGCGCGCCCCACCCAGTCGGCGGACGTTTCGCGTGCCAGGCGAAACATCGACGTGGGAGCCAAAGGTAGAATCATGTTCACCGTATTTATCGTAAATGAAAACTTGGCTCATCAATGTAAGCCATGTTCACTGAACTATAGGAGGAATGAATACATGGTTCCATAGAATCATGACTGACCTGTCGTAAGAAAAATGAAAACAGAGCTCATTCAATAGCGAATCAAGTCCACTGAAACCGTTATGGGAAAAAGTGACAGCATAGCACAATCATAACATATCATGTTTACTGGATCGTCCTAAGAGAAAATGAAAACATAGCTTCAATCAACCAGTTAACGTTTTGCCGTTTTTACGCTATTGTTAAAATTCCTATTCAACCTTCCGCTCATTGATAGAGCATAATCTGTGTGCTGCTTTTCAAAAACTTCAATTTCTATTGAAATATAAGAAAGAGAAAAAAATGGAAAGAACGAAATGAAAAAGAAAAAGGAAAGGAAGAAGAAGATCGTGATTTATAAAGAGCTTTGAAGCAAAAAATATACTGGCGATAGAGCATATAAGATAAGAGGTTCAAGCTGTCAGCATCCGTCATCGAAAAATGATCTTAACACAACCGCGATGAATTGCCGTATAGAGACTGCACTCATTTTGGACGCCTTGCGCCTTGTGTACAGATCTCGATGAATGAGCCAATAAATTGGCTTAGAACTTCACTTTCAAATTTTGGCTTTTCCTACCCTAAAATTTCTCTCAAACAAATCAAAAATTCCGAACTGAGTAAGGGGACAGTGACCTCAAGAAACCACCTTGCCGCGTCTTTACTGTCTACAGTTACTAAATAAATACTAATTTCGGTGCTCACAAAAGTCCTATTTAGATGACAACGCTATAATGCGGTCCGCTGTGGGTCATCGTGCTGTGGTTGTATTAAGGTATAACAATTGAAAATAACTAGGTTCTCAAAGTAGTTAGACGTTTTGAGTTTAGAAGGTTATATCTATAGAATAACGTAGGATGCATGAGATTTCGATGTTGCCAGTTTGTGACCTAAACGAATGCGATATCTTATAGATAAATCAAAGAGATACTATACAGAATCTTGAGGTTCCGATTCGCTTCAGTCGAATCTCTTTGTTTCTAAGAACGTCTGTTGCATATTCTTCAATACTTTGTAAAGGCTGCAACGTCTACAAAGACATTAACCCATTTGATAGGAAGCGTCTTGATTCAATGCACACTATATGATGGTGACTGCTTGAAATCAACATATCTCAATCCATGGAAGTTTGTACTTCTGATCAATATCGTAAAACCTCCATACCTTGGTTCTCAAGGTAAGCTTTTCTTCTAAATCCTGATCTACTCGAGCTGGCAAGTTTGCTATTGCGCTTTTTCAAAATGCACATATTTCGAGTACGAATACAGTTCTTTACGATCGAGCCCATCGAGATGCACTGAATATTCTCAACGTCTCGTCCGTTCTTCTGATTCCTGAACCCACTCTGGAAGTTTCAAAATTGTCAAGTTGGTTCCCAATTTGAGCGTGGTCTCGAGAAAACATTCGAAACGAAAGGTAGGATATATTAATGATACCAATCATCAGCAATCGAATGTAAATCACTGTCCATTTAGGGATAATTTCACTTAATGAGACATGTAAAAAGTTCGTCGTCGCCATCTCTTTATAGGGTTGGGCTTCCCCGAGAGGATTGGCTAAAATATAGGACGAAGGATATCGCCCGACTGATGCGACTGTCAAGGTCGAAACGCGTGTATCGGGCTCTATAAGTTGCCCTATAACAGACCACATGTATGGCTCAAGAATGATTGTCGGGAATAAATAAGTCAATCAAATGAGACATTCGTCGGCATAGTTTTGTTAAAACACTACAAGAAAAGATTCCTTTCCCATAAAATGTTATACTGTTCAGTCTCACGTGAGGATAACCCTAGCGAGCAGCTGTGGCCAAAATGGAAAGTATCAAAGAAACTTCGGTGCTACCCGCTTGAGGCCATTGATGAAGCAGATGAGGGATCTAGCCAAAATGATAGATGAAATCTAATCATGTTATTCTGGATGATTCTTGTTAGCCAGCAATCAAGTAGGATCATTAGTTTCTTTAGAAAGGGAGTAGTACATGATTAACGGTTTTGCAGGAGTGTCGTAGTTTACTGGGGTGCACAACCGGCAAGATCTTAGGTGACCTTCTTGTAAGGTGCCAATACCGAAAGTCACACGATGCTGCTAATCTTGTGGTTGATGTGGTTATGAAAACAAACGAACAGGTCAGTGACTCTAATGGTGACGCCACAGCAAGGCTATCTTCGAGATTACAAGGAGATTCGAAAATAAGAGCCACAAAGCGTCCAGTCTTGCAAGTTCGCCAATCTCCTTAATTTCAAAATTCAGGAACTTGCAATCGGTAGTTCTTCAACTTCACAGTTTCAAACAATGGATTATGTAAAACAATATTCCAGTTCTTCAAAGCAAAGTTGCCCTTTTTGTTGATCAAACGGGCCAAGGTGTGTAAACAACCTAATTGATTCTAAAACCAACCTCCAAAATAAGTAAACACAGATCTTTGGAGAACCATGAACACGCATGTTCCTCTTGAGAAAATGAACAAAACAATGTTTTGACGCAGAATATTTCATGTTCAGATATTCCTATTTCGCAGATATTCCTATGGAACGCCACACAAGGCTATCCTCGAGATTACAAGCAGATTCGCTCAAGCAGTATTCTATGCCGTTCAAGAAGAAGACGAAAAACGAATTGAATGCTAGAAGTACTAGGATCCGCACAGTGAAGAAATACTGTGATGACTGGTCAAATGAAACGCTAAAAAGATATTCTATATATCAACCTGTATGCCGGATAGATGAAGCTCGACTGTTCAAGTAACAACTTAGTTACAGAAGAATAAATGAAAGATTACTGCAAAACTACTGCGTTATTTAGCTATAACAAGAAAAAACGCGATATTTGGTTGAAGAAATCATATTGCAACAAACAGCAGCCGTAAAACTCAACGATATATAGTAGGAGAACAGTGTGTCATAACATGCTATTGTTATCGATCCCACGCAGCCCATCGTTTTTGTGGAAAACCAGCAACCATAAAAGCTGCAGAGGACCAAGGGTATGCCTGTTCCATGCGGGAAAATCTTAGGACCTGATTCAGTTTCCTTGGATTTTTCGTGACACTTTCATGAAATTATTCCTTAACAACGCCATCATTTAGGTAAAAGATAAGCAGGAAAGCCTAACAATTTCGATAACAGATAATCATTTTTTGAGCCACGCATGTCATGTGCTCTGCTAAAATGGGCTGACTTATAAAGCCCGATACACGTGTTTCGACCTTACAGCTCGTCAGTCCGGTAGTTTCGTCTTTTGCCAATCCTCTGTGGGTGCTCCAGCGAGATTTCAAGTCCCCACACTAAGAGTTAGCCACGACGAAACATTTTACACTCTATGTCCGGTGAAATTATCACCGAACACACAGTGTTGTACACCCGATTGCTCTTGGCTCGTATATATTATAGATAATATCTTTCGTTTCGAGTAGTTTTCTTAAGATCACAACTCAAATTTCAATATGCCAGATAATCATTTTTTGAGCCGCGCATGTTATGTGGTCTGATAGAACATTTAAAATGTTCGTCGTCGCTAACTCTTAGTGTGGGGATCTGGAGCACCCACAGAGGATTGGCAAAAGACGAAAGGGTAAGTGCTCGGCAAAAGACACCGCAAGGTCGAGACACGTGCATCGGGCTCTATAAGTCAGCCCATTTAACACACCACATGGCATGCGGGGCTCGAAAAATGATTATCTGGCATATTGAAATTTGAGCTGTGGGTCTTAAGAAAATACTCGAAACGAAATATTTCGATAACGACGTATGTGTAAGGAACGGTTTACAATGAGGCCAGAGAAAGAGAAGAAGTTTATAATAAATGACGTGATACCTCGCGCCTCTTTGGACTTAATGGGATAAGCGTTTCAAATGCTTCAGAGAACAACGCGTTGTTTGGAGAAGGTTAGAAGAAAGAGCGAAGTAAAAGGAAATAGTTCGTTACGCCTGTTTCTTCGACTGCATAGATTTTCCTGTCATGACATTACGTTCGAATATCTGAACTGTGCGTAAGTAGGAAATAGAGGCAATATTTTCGTATGCCTCATCGAGACGAGCATACTGCTCTATTCCATAGAAGAAAAGACTATAGTTCATAAACTCAGGTGGGTCATCACAGAGAAAAGGGTTACGCTTCAAGTCGTTATTTTGAAAACTGAATGAGCTAAGTAGATGAGTGACAAGGAACAATAGTCACCAATTCGACTATTTGAAGTCTAAAGTCTCCATTAAGAAAAACCAATGGCTTCTATGGTCAAAGATCTTCACGAAGATTCTGAATGGAAAATCCTCAATTGCTTAGGATTCTTCAATCAAACAGAACTTCATCACGATTATTTGAATCACAGCAAGCTGATTAATAAGTTACTCATAATCGAATCGCCCCATGGAGGCACGTAGGTAACATTCAGTCCCGACGTTTATCGAACCCAGTAGACAATGAAAGTTTTTGGTTTATCGATGAGCTTAGGCGTTTCTGTTACAAGTATTTATTACACCGAAATTTTCGTCGACATTCCCTTTCTTAGAGCTACGATGGTTTGAGTTCAAATATCAGCAGTACTTCAAATGACTCTATTTTCGCCACTTCTTTCTTGTAATGTGCCCCTCTGCTCAATTGATACGATGGCTGCGAAGATCGCCTTATGACCAGAAAATATTTACTGTGGACAGTGGATCCAAAACACTGTGCTCTGACGAGAATAGTGTTCCGCAGCGTTAGATGTGGTCTGCTCTGTTATAAGCTTCCCAGAAAAAGCAATGCGACTAGGAAAGGTTGATGCAATTGTGTCTTCGAAACCATTGTTAATCGCAATCTGAGTTAATGTTTCTGTAGCTAGGAAAACTTCACTTCTATTTGACCATACTCAGTCGAGTCAAACGGAGTTTGCCGCATGGAAAAATGGACAATTACACTGTGTTATAAGATTGCGTGATATGCACGTGCGGTGGATCTAAATGATACTTGAGTTCAACTCCCGACAGAAATTCGACATTTGTATGCCACTCATCATTATTGGACATACAGTTATAATATCATAGCAACTGCTAGAAAAAGCCGTTGCCTAAAGAATTCTCGTCAGACTCTGTTTTGCCAATCCAACTCTTACTTTCAATCATTTCAATTTCAACAACAAAGATCCGTGTAGTTACCGCTAGAATTTATAAAATGTCGTTGATAATCAGCACCCTGTCAAAATAATGATGCCAAAGAATCAATTTCAACCCCGATATTCATGTAGGTGTTCTGCTCCGCTTAAAGAGCAGTGGTTAGATGCGCCTTAGCGTGTAGAAGTGAGCATTGGTTCGATCTCACACTCAATCAATCTAAGTTCACGATAACTCTAAGAATCATTAATTAGGTACCTCACTTCTCTGAAAGAACAACATTACTCCACATGACAGTACGCAATCACAATTCTCTGCATTTGAAAACATGCATTTAGTCACGTTTGCGATGCCACGAATGGAGTTGAATGCATGACTCATCCCATAAAAATTCATCAACGTTAAATCATTTATATAGTTATTGATTATGATAGTTTCCTGTGAGATTCTGTACACGCTAACTACATCTGCTACCCAAACATAACATTTTACTTTCAGGTGTGCTTCACCGCTGAATTTTGAAAACGGTCGTTAGGCAAAGGTTCACAAGTCAAAATATTAGGTCGTACCACAAATTTTGGCACTGGAGCAGCAAACACCAATGTATTAACCGGATGTAAGTTGAAATTGCATGATTCTAATATCGTCAGATTGCGGATTTTCTTGTGAACAATTTGGACATGCCCATACTCTTAAATAGTGCTGTTGTGGAGCAAAATCGCTTGCTACTCATGCGCGAACAGGAAAATGCTAGTGTAGCGGAGGGCAGGATTAGAACTTCCTGTGGACGGCCCAAGCGCAACTAACCCACCAGACCGTTCGTTCCAGTTCTGACCTACGTTAACCACTTCTTGAGCGACAAATCTGCAACCGTATCATCGCCCCAAGCACTATCAATATTACGTGCCGCTTTACTATCGTTTTCCTCTACGCATCATTGCTGCATGAGTAGCAAGCGAATTTGTTCTTGAGACAGCTCCATCTCAAAGCAAGTATAGGCAAGTTGTATACTAAAATGTTCACAAAAAAATGCACAATTTACGGTACTAAAATCGTGCAGTTTCTACTACTTCTGCTTAATAAATTTGGTGTTTATTGTTTCAGTGCCAGAAACTTATGAACGATCTAGTATCACTTAGACAATTAGTGGACATGCATGATCTTATTTGAGAAGACATAAGGTAGACGAACAATGACGCACTTATGTTTCTAGAACACTTCATCCACTTTGTGGCAATGTCATGTGAGCCAAAAAAGTCGAATTAGATAACTATAAAACAAGTTTTCTTTGAAAAAAGGAAGTGAACGTGGTCTAATAGCAATCATTGAGCTTCTTTCAGTAATTATAATCTATATCATTTTGGAGCATTCTATGCAAAATCATGTGATTTTACATTCAAACTGAGTGTTGGTTTCCACATCTATTGTACGGATCTCAACACGGCTTGTATTCGATTCGTTCTTAGCACTTTAATTCATCAGGCTCTTACTTTTTCGTGCGTATTCCGATGCTGTTTGAGAATTTATGCCTTTTTACAAAAGTTCTCCCAAATGGCCGGGTAAGTTTTCCCTGTTCTTGAGACATTGGTGTCAGAGCGTCCTTGAGTGGATTAGAAAAAATGAGCTGCTACAAATCAAATGCGATAGCGGATGCACGACCCTAGAAATACGTTGTGCTTCCTGGACCAGTGGTGGAGTCGAGCGAGCGTCGCCTGGTGATGATCAGCATCACAGCCAATGCGTTGCCAATCTCTGAATTGTATAAGAAGAAGAAGAAGAATGCAAAGTATCATGTAGCGTTAAGAACTAATTGTTCTAGACGAGTGCTCAAACTATACTTTTTCTCAGTGAATTTAAGTGTATATCCGTGTATGTATGTATGTGATAATTTTGTATGTATGTGTGTGCTGTGTGTGTGCGTGTGTGGTGTGATGAGGTGTGTGTGGTGTGTGTGTGTGTGTGTGGTGTGTGTGTGTGTGGGCTGGTGCTGTGTGTAGTGTGTGTGTGTGTGTGTGTGTGTGTGTGTGTGTGTGTGTGTGTGTGTGTGTGTAGGGGTGTGTACATGTTATTTAAATCTGTGTAGCTATAGATGACTATTGTCTGTGCATTCGATTCAGTGTAATCGACAGCTATAGTAAAGCTTTTCTTCTGTAAGAAACAATATTGAGCTGACTATTGTTCGTGCTACGACCATCATCAAAGTCATATAATAATTTGAACTTGCATTATCCTATTAGAATCTAATGAAAGTCAATAGATATCGATTTAATAAGAATTAAATCACAGACTACTGAGGATAAATCATGAACAACAGTTTAGAAAAACACTCAGTAGGAAAACATGAGATTCAGCTATCATTAAGCTGTTCCTACATATCAACTATGAGATTTACAGTGGTTACTATCCAAAAAACAAAAATATGAAGAACCTGAGACATCTAAGAGAGTACTGTATTGTACCTTTGAGTTTCTGCTAATATTGTTGTTACAGAGGTAAGACAATATATATGTATGACTTGATACAACTATCTATTAATAAAAATTCTCTTTTGCTAAGAACATATTAACTGTTTAATAAGAGGAATTCCACCCTGAAAGCCATGCTTTGTGATTCCTAACAAGACACTTATTATCAAAATCAATAACTGTCATCAATCACAGATGTACTTCATTACTGGTATAGAAAAATTTTCTTATATCATCTCGAATTACTGGATTACAAAAGAAAGTAAATCAATATACGGATAGCTGAGGTGAACATATAGACAAATGAGACGGAATCCGAGAAAAATGTATGAAAAGTTGATGAGAGTAGTGGATCCTCAGTATCATGCAATAGTGGATGATCGGATCTGAAATGAAATCATCATGCAAAGACCATCAAAGCTAATTATGCAAGCGATTTTAGAGGAACATTTTCCCTCCCTGCCCCCACACGTAGTCACAAAAAGCACAAAAGTTCGACTATCTTCATACCTCAGCATGATTAAAGAAATGAAAATTTTTCACGAACTGTCTTTTTTTTATCTAGAACTTGCACGAGGTAGGTACTTCTTTCCCTTAAAACTCGATGGGAAACGTTTCGGCGGTAACGCCTTCGTCAGAGCCTAGACGTATATATCATTCCATGTCTGATTACTCAATGAATATTTCGCATGCATCAAAATCCAATAGAAAAGAAATCAACAACCTAGTTATTCTGATAAACCCCATCTTAGTTAGAATTTTATGAGAGCGGTCACTGGTCTAGTGTTACACAAGTTGCAAAATGAATCACACTCAGACTAGAAGATGAATTTGAGATAAAGTGTTCAGGTATTCGCCCCCCTATTCATTTCTGGTCTTTTGCGGTTTATCCAAAAGCTTCAAGAGTTTCCATACCGATGTTCTGAGTTCTGCCCCAAGATTATTACTATCTCATTGAAGTCCGTATCGCCATGTTTTTCCACTCTGCGTGCTCCCACAGGCTTCGGCTTGTTTCGCCGTCGGCTTTCTCATCTGAGTGTTCTTTGATGCGAATCCAAAGAGCTCTTCCTGTCTCGTCGATGTATTCTTCACCATCATGTTGCGCAAGAGATCAGGTATATTGTACCGGAACTAATGCAATCTCATTCTGTACCATTACGGCATACTTTACAGTTGTCAGTCTTAAACAAACAGTCGTACAAGCGGTTCCGAACCATTTGGCGACGTAAGTTATTGGGAGGAATTTCTATGATTCCTACGGAGTTTTCCAGACCACTGTTTCTTAAACACCATTTTATAACTGTGCTTATTTCATTCGTTATAAAAGGTAATTTTGAAAGTATTTTTTGTCTAGGTTTGAAATAACATCGCTCTCGTTATTAATGTTATGGGGCATATCTCTCCTTACAGACCCAACTTCGCTGGATGCTCTTTCGTAGCCATTTGAAATGGCTATCTTTCGTGCCAAACGTAGTGACTCTTCTCTCTCCTCACTCCACGAACAAACACTTGTAGCCGCTTGGTACACGTTTTGAACGGATGGTCCTTTCGTGTGTAAAGGGTGGGAAGAATAGGTAGTGCACTAATATGTCTTTATTACTTGGTTCGCGATACCATTTTGTTATGTAGCCACTTTGAGAAAGGTGAATTTGAACGTTCAAGAAATGGAAGCCGGTTCTCCCTATGTTTCTCCCGTGTAAACTTAATGTGCTCTGAATGCCTAAACAAAAGATCAAAAGAGATGTCCACATCCTCCAGTGTCGAGCAGATGATCAATCATCTATGTATTGACAGTAGAGTAATGGGCCACGACTGAGAACTGGGGCCTCCACTTTGGACATAAAAGATATGGCGAGGCTTGGTGCCAATCGTTACTCCATTGCCAGTGCTCTAATTTGTGCAGATTATCCTGTCGACCACCTAAAGATTGTACAAACTCAGGCACTCGCTCAGAAGAGTCATCAGTTGTTGAATTCACATGCCATACATATTTATTCTCAGTTCATTTTCTACCAGTAATTTGTGAGTGTTTGTGTAAAACTGACAGCTGTAAAGTATGCCCCAATGGTAGAGAAAGAAATTGCATGAGTTTGGGTACATTATACCTGATGTCTTGCACAATATGCGGTCAAGAATATATTGGCGAGACAGGAAGGCCACTTTTGATCCTGCATCAAGGAACACGTAAATGGGAAAGCCAATAGCGAGCAACTTTGGGGCACAGAGTAGAAACATGACGGTAAGGACTTTGATGTGGTACTAAGAATATTGGGGCAGAAGTCAGAACATCGGTGCAGGAAAAAGCTTCTTGGATAAACCGCAAAAGACCAAAAATGATCAGGAGGTGCGAATGCCTTAACACAACTAATGATATGGCACGTTATCGTAGATTCACCTTCTAGTCTGAATGTGGTTCATTTTGCAAATTGTGTCACATTAAACCGGTGACCGCTCGGTTTTTCCGTTAGCTGAGCACAATTCCAACCCCTTGTAAAACGTATTTCTAGGTCTTGTTCAATGTTCAAATTGTCGTTTAATAGCACAATTCAAAAAAATTTGAACGGTAGATTTTATCTTCAAAAAGGCCTTCTTATTGCACTGAAAAAGCAAGAATAAAATTTTGTTTCTCATTGAAAGGTTTCGCGCTGACCAAAGCATTTCCTTTGAAGTTTTACCAACCAATCGATAGAGCAAATCTCAAAGATTCCAATGATTTATTTGATTTTCATCACAAATTCGATATTACACTGTTACTGCCAAAAGAAGATTGGATTTTCGCAAAAAATGATCAGTCTAACTATCATTTCTTCACTGCGATCCACTGGAAAAGCGCATTTTTTTTGATAGTTTCCAATGATTAGAAAACTAATCGGCAGCTAGATCAGAAGAAATCGAATGGTGAACTTTACTTTCATAAAGGCTTCGCTATTGCGTTGAAAGAGATAAGTAATAATTTATTCCTCGCTCAAAGATTTCTCGATGATCAGGGTCCCTCTCATATAGTTTTAAGAACAAACGGTAGAACAAATATCAGGGATCCCAATAATGCTTTTGGCATAACAACAAAAATAATATTAGCTTATGCACTTTATGCTTTTTTACCAGTTTCGCGGAGCCCAACCTTCTTTTGGCCTCACAGCTTTACATGAGGTCAGTAATCGAAATTAAATACATTGTTGGAATCATTAAGATTGATCTAATGATTGGTTAATAAAGGCATTCGTCAGCGAGAAATCTTCTAATGGAGGAAGCACTATTTTTGCTCTTCCAGCGCAATCGCAAGGCATTTTCGAAGATGAAATACACCATTCAAACTCTTTTGATTTGAGCTATCGAATGGCAGTTTAATCGCCGAAAACAAGAGCGAAATAATCTTTTTTTGAAGCGTAGAAGTTGTGCCTAGCTAACGGAAAAGTACCGACTGCTCTCATAAAACTCTAAATAAGGTGGGGTTTTTTTAGAATCACTAGACTGCTGATTTCCTTTCTATTGCATTTTGATGCATGCGTAATATTAACCGAGTAATCAGATATGGTATGAGATATACGTCCAGGCTCTGATGAAGGCGTTGTCGCTGAAATGTTACCCATCAAGTCTTCGGGAAAAAGAATTTCCAACCTCGTGCGAGTTTTGACTAAAATAGGACAGTTCGTGAGAACTTTTGCATTTCTAATTACAAACAAACGTTATCTGTTCTTGGGTCAATGTTTAATGAAGTGGTTAGGAGCGTTTTATGATAAACTCATGGCCTATTTTGACATCTCGCCCAGGCAAATCAGGCCCTCCATTCGCATGAGTTCGGAAAATTGGTATCAGACTTGCCTGAGTAAAATTTCTCTAGCGCATTGGTAAATCCTAAAACTCACTGTATAAGCCAAGAGTGCCTTACATTGCTTTTACGATGTCTCAGAAAGTCGATGGCATGGCGCCACCTCGAGATTGACCAAAGCTTAATCCTTCTTACTTCGTTCTGTATTAGTACAGAAATAACACCTACAGTTTGATGAACCTAAGAGGACGAGTTTCGGTATCAGAATAGAAAGCACCTACAATGTTACACTGAAAAAATGTCACTGATGATGTCCACAGATTGATTATGAATATGTTCAAATAATACTCGAATAAGAAGCGGAATGGACTGTGAAGGGAAGAGCAGTACAATTATTCCAGCAATCATTCTGTCGATAACAAAAGGCTAAAGAGCCGTCTGATAACTCAAATCAACGTCAAAGCAGAGTTCAGAGGTTGAAAGTTATTTTATTGATCGGGTATACCGAGATTGTAGGGAAGTCGGCTTCTGAAAGTTTATTACATCCTCTGTTGACTGATAGTGATACCGCCTACTGTAGTATTCTAACGAGAAACAAACTACTAACAACGAATTATTAACAAATCAGCCTCCCTGTGTATAATGACATTGTCAAATGAGATTCTTCATTTAAGTAGTGTTTCACCGAAAAAGATTTATTTGAGCGACGATGAAGACTAAAACCCACAGCAAAGACTAGCTACTGCTAACAGTCACCATAAATCAACGGCTTTGAAGAAGATGAAGATATTATCATGTTAGCCGATTAAGGTTTTCGTATTGAAGCCGTGCTTTTAGCTCGTTCTATCGGAGAAAATATTGGCCGAGACGTTCGTCAACAAATCGAAGCCATTTCGTGAATCATCCCTACTATTTTGGCACATGACCTTAGGCGGTGGCCAACAGTAGCCTTAGAAAGCCCTTTTCGACTAAGTGTCGTGAAGACGAATAGGAGAAAGGAGCTGTCGCAAAGTTGAAGCCAAAATCAGAAGTCAAAGTAAACAACCAAATCAATCTCCGAATCCTGTTTTTTCCGTCGGTTGAATCCTATTTGCAATCTTGTCCACTACAGCATATCAAATGTTAACAACTCAAAAAAAGCAGGGCCGATATCTCCATCCATGACTTGAAGTATCACGCTGAGTTATACTCCTTAATAGGATTTAACGATCGTCACATTTCTAATTTGAGTATATCGACACTCTGCTACGAATTTAGGATGTCTTTTCGATGGTTTCCTTTTGTGTGCTAAACATTCAGTGAATTCAATCCTAATGGCCTTTCTACACGGATGCCGACGGATCAAATTTCCGGTGCTCTTGGCTTTCTATATAAGAATAATTGTGAGCTTTGATCTACGGCAGAGGTTGAAATGTTAGAATAGTCCCGTTCTTGCGTGATAGAAGGTATTCGAAACATCGAACTCTCATTAACTCACGTGGGCTACTCACTTACTTGTTACTCTATCAGATATCGAATAACTCGGTGGGGCGCTAATGAACTCCATCCGTTCCTGTAGCATTTCAGAATTGTTTAGTGGGCTCTGTCAACCCTATTAAAGTCATACTCGAGTTCTACGATACATCCTTTGAGTCGTTCGTGTTGGAACCTATCAGGCTGTAATATGAATGAAATTACTTCCTGATGAGCCTCGGACAAAAATGCCGAAGACTCTATTGACCTAAGGTAATCCTAATTGCAAGTAAGCTCCTTTCAACGTACTCAGTCCATAGGCACCCATTTGCTAATCTAAAGTGTCACGAACCAATAGGATAAGTGGTGGAGACGTCTTTGATTTCCTAATTTGACAAGCTAATGTTTATAAGATTCACACACGCAAATAATGGCAAGTGAAAAATCATTTCATGTTTTTATTCATTGTATAGAAATGCTCTACTGGCTTCCGAGTTATAACTTTTCGCGCTGAGCGAGCACAAATCAAGAGAATGAGAATAAAGGGGTTTGGCAAAGCGATACAATTTGCCAAAACTATTCACTGCCACCCTACAAAACGTCATGCAAATATTAGAATGGAACGATATGGAAGTGAAAACTGACGGTCGACAGTTGAACCACATTCGCTTTGCTGACGATAACGTCCTCATACACCAAACATCAGCCAAGCAGAACGAATGTTGACCGATTTCGATAACGCCTGTGACAAGATTGGTCTTCAGGTAAATCTAACGAAAACGAAGTTCACGATGAACGGATGGGTTTTGAATGCCCCATTCACGCTCAACGAACGACAATCACCGAATGCTCCAGTTACGTCTATCTAGGTCGTGAAATCCACATGATGAACGACCTAGCTCCGAGTTGAGCGGGAGGAAACGAGCGGCTTGGGGAACGTTTAAGAGCATTGAAGATGTAGTGAAAGAGGACTAAGGACATCTGACTCCGTGCCCACCTTTTCAACTCGACAATTATCCCTGTCCTAACGTACACAGCAGAAACCTGGACGCTAAGTAAGCAGGATGAAAGATCACTTGGACGATATCGAACGCGCAGTCGAAGGGTCGATGATAGGAGTATCCCGTAACTCGCAGAGTGAGAGAAAGGATCCAAAGTTCCGACCTAAGCCAACGATCGAAAATCAGAGACGCCGTTCTACACGCCAGGATACCGAAGATAACGTAGGCTGGGCACGTGATGAGCTTCAACGACAACCGATGGACGAGAGCGTTACCGACTGGATTCCTTGGGAGATCAAGCGCTCTACAGGAAGACCACCGACCCGTTGATCCGATTTCTTCACGAAAGCTATAGAAGAAAGATATGTTGCTCAAAGAACCCCAGAGTGAGGAGAACTCACTGGGCTACTCTTGCCAGGCGATAGAGAAAAATGGAAGTGTTGCTGGTACCCGCTCGAGTCACTCGACGATCAACGGGACGACAGGTGATACAGGTGATAATATTTTTGCTCACCACTCAATTCTCTTAGGTACTTACAAAACATCATAACACTGCGAAAAGGCAGTAAAAACACGAAAGATTTCGAGAATGATGAAATACTTTGCTTTCAAATAGACATACTCTATCGAACAATGATAACAATGACGATAAATGCACTTGAAAATCATCTTATTAGGATTGACACATTAGCAAACCTTTCCATCACTGTTAATATGAGGTGAAGTGTATTTGATATCAGATAACTGGCAACGATAGCCACCATGGTCATGATAGCACTTCGGAACAGAAGCTGAGACCTTCTTCATCGATCGTATAGAAAGTGATACTAAAAGCGATAACAAGGAATTTCAGACATTTTCTAGCAAAAAATAGCAGAGATCTACGATGAATCATTCATGAATAATTTGCAGTCTTACGACTGATTGCACTTTAGATGTGCAAATTTTACAAAAAGCGTAGTAGTGTTCAAAAAGAAAATAGCAGAGCTAACAAAACATGTTAAGTACCGTTTGTTATAACATGTATGTCCCATTATAGCACCTTCTATCAGGAATCTGGACGTTATCGCAAACTACGCGTCTTTTTAGGAAGATTGTGCGATGAATTAGACGATTCAGTTTGCAGTGCACACAGGGTTACTAAGTCAGGCTAGCGCAGCACGATAACCCAACACACATTATTCTGTACGCAGGAAACCAGTGCCATACCACTATTGGAGAATAAAAACACTGGCTCGATACACCGGTAGGTCTTCCGCATTGATTGTGTCAGCCAAATTGTCCCCCAGTTACCTGTATGATTCTCAGTGGAGCCAACGCAGACCGCAATCTATCAGGTTGGTGTAGGATTAATGGCGTTTTATGCATAAATGAGTTCTTGGATTAATGTGGTTATGTTACACACCATTTTAATGCGCATTTTTTCGCTCTGTGTTTCGCTATTCAGCGTATTACTTGCTTTTTACTTTATATTTATTTTAGAGGATCTTTTCTGTTATTGGTGAACAAATGAAGAAACGACCCCTTCCGCTGGACAAAGACTTTCCGCCATATTTTTAGTGAATTTACGAAAGCTTAAATTTGTGGATACTGCGCTAGCGGCTTCCTTTTTTTTCTGAAAAGCCTTTTCATAACCCTGTAGCAGACAGAAAAGATTTGTGCTTCACACACGCATATTTCTTGCAGGACAGAGCTCCTCTCTCAGATTATAAGTAACCATTCGATAGCATAAGTTCCCACGATTTGAACGCCTCGCTTATTTCCTGCAAAAACCGTTTCACTGTAGTGTAGCAGGGAAAACAAGATGGCGTTTTACAAACGTGGCCATTTGTTTCCTCGTCGGTGGGTGGTTTGGATGTCTGGTGGCCGGAGTTTGATATGGCGTTCCGCGATCGAACGATCGTTATGAGGCAAATTACATGTAGAGAGCAATTTCGTTATTTGACTAAGGACTTTTTCTTCGTCTCGAGAAAAAATTGGAACTTTTTTACAGGATTTCCTTTACACGTTCATATGTTTTTCATGCTTCCAGCCAAGTAACAGTATAAGCCCTCGACCGGTATAAAATGTAACTTTATTTTGAACGCTATAGCGTAATAACAGTGCTTTTTCAAAACGGTTAGGTAGCGCAGTAGCCAGTGATTTAAGCTTTTGAACGTTTACTAATACTCGTATGAAAAATTCTTGTTCAGCGAGAAGGGTCCTTTCTTCATTTGTTCCCGGTGACAAAAAGAACATTCTAGACTATTGAAATGACTTCGTTGGTGTAAAAGTAATCACGGTTTGAGGTCGTGAGCTCAAAATGGACCGTAAATCAGCAGAGACAACACGCGACAGCGGAAACGCATTTGGTCTAGGAACTGCTAAAGCACGAATGCTTTATTGGCGGTTCAAGAAGTTTTGTATGGGAGACGCATCTCAAGAATGCATAAAGCGCAATTATTGTGTATTAACTTATTAATATAGATCAACGTCTAACGTTTTATCGTCTAATTTTTTATTTACCATCAAACAGCTACATTCACCTTTAGCAGACTTTTTCAAACAAATATTGAAAAAACCGCAATTCCTCCCATGTGAGGCTATAGCCGCTTTGTGTCACAAGGCTACGCTGCTTTCCCTTGCTAGTGGATTGGGCTAAACGAGAACAGAAAACTGGTTATACGAATCGTCGAACGCAGACCGCTCCATAGATGGGCTTCCTGTTTATGACACGTTCGGACGATTGAACCTTAAGCATGCGCTCATAAATATTCATGTAGATGTTCGCCCGTTTCTCCATGGGATTCTTTATGAGCTATGAAAGGATTTCGTAACTAAAATATCACCATATTTCAGCGATTTTACTATCCACAAGAAAGGCTCGACAAGGTGATATCATTTTGTCTAGATTACTTGAATTAGAGAGTCATGCTACCGCTAAATAAGGGCGACATAAGTGTGAAAGTCAATGGTCAACAACTACACATACAATCACATTTACCACAGACAATCACATTTACACTTTCTCGATAACATAAATCTCATATCACTAGCATTAATGGAACAAAACGAATTTAATCGTCTTTGTCAGCTTTCGCGCAAGGATGTGTCCACGATTGAGCTCACGAAAACGATATTTATGGAGAACGGATTGAAAGGAATTTGAATGTCCCTTTTACTCTCAAAGTAATAAATGTCACCAAATGCTCCAGTTACGTCTATGTCGGTCGGGAAGTCAATATGATGAACGACTTCTAGAGTTCAGGAAGAAACTAGCGCTTTGAGGAGCGTTTAAGCGCATCGAGGATGTAGTGAAGTGAACAAAGAACACCATACTCCGTGTCCATCCTTTAGGCTCAGCGGTTCCCTGCTATAAAATATGTATCAGAAACCAGGTCGATGCCTAAGTAAAACGAAATATCACTTAGCGTTGCTAAACGCGCATCCCGATGCTAAGAGTATGCCGTGCCTTGCAAGTAAGAAAAAAGATTTTTAGTTTTGACCAATGTCAAATACTAAAGAACAAATACATGTTTAACGCCCCAGTCTATCGATGATCTGGTAAGCCAGACACGTAATGCGGTTCAACAACAATCGATGGACGGATACTGTCCCTATTCCTGTCAAAAGCGCGGTAGGCACTGATCCAATGGTAAGAATTCTTTACGAAAAGCCTTGAAGAAAGATATAAACAGTATTGAAGGTCTTCAGAGGTTACTTCTTAGAATTGATTTGATGCTAAGAATTTATTATTAAAAGCCTTGAAGGAAGATATAAAGAGTATTAGAGGTATTCGAAGGTCACTTCTTGGAAAAGTTCGTTCATAACCTTGCGGCGAATGCAGATCGACCCGAGGTACTCGTGAATAACTTATTGTCGAAAAACAACGAAAATAATGAGTCGTATGCAGTCATGAATGATACTTACATAAACAGAAAGAAAATAAAGTAAAACTGTTAAGAAACACGAAGAAAAGTGAAAATTACTTGCAATACTGGCTCTTTTCTGAGAACGCTGATGAAAGGCTGAAGCCTTAGAGCAATTCAACGGCTCAATATCACTACGATTGCATAAAACTTCTTTCTTCTGATCGCTCGCCGTAATTTTACGAATGATAACCTAAACGTTGAATGATTTTCTTGTTTCCTTCGATATTATAGGATTCACTTGTCAATGTACGAAAAGGTAAAATTTTGAAGAAAAATGTAATGAAGTGAACCGTTCTTTCTTGATGCTTTATTTTCTTTGTAGCCTATTGTTTTCCACAGCAGATGGCAATGTGAAGTACAACCACAAAAATGCTGAGACATAATTCGGAACCTCAGTGAGGCTTCAAACTGCCATTACCCTTTTCGAGTTCTCACGCCACTTTGTCACCGAAGTCCTTACCTTGCCCTTCGTCCATCAGTCCTTTAATCAATTTCTCGTTCCTTTTAGTTGAATCTAGTCTCATTATAACAATAAACAATTGTGGCTATGACCTATCAAATGATGCGAACACCTTGGAATAAATTTTCGAGAAAATTAACAGTGTAATAAATTACACGTTGATACTCGTAAGGCCGTGGTTTGAACCAGCACTAGGCCAACTACTTTCGTCTTTGCGGGATTGGGAAGTTCGCACTAGACTTATCTATTCCCTCAAAGCACGAAGGATGTTGATTGTATTAGTGAAGACTTGGGACCGTCAAGGAATGGATGTCGCGGGGTTCTCGGGAAAATCGACCAGCCGCACATTTTTTATTCTAATTCACGATTCAAGGTTGACAGTACAATGTCAGGAACAATGATTTTTTGGGAATTACTTTTTTTAGGAGAAAAAAAATTTATGAAGGTGAATCTTACAATATTAAGGGCGAGCAGTATCACAAATGGCACAACTGTCTGTGCAATGGTCATCAGGTGAAAGTCGAAGAAGTGATAAATTTCAGAATCATACGTCCATGCTCTAAAAATTGGAGCTCTCATCGTGGCTGTTCAAATTTTTAAGAACTTCGTGTTTACTTGACAACTTGTTTATCATAAATCTTAAGTCAGAATTTCAAAATTTTGTTAACCTGATAGTTCTCGATAAAACAGTATAACATCTCAAAACAACAAAACCAGATAAATTTTTTCTAGCCTTAAATGATAGCGACCTAAACTCTCTCAATATCTAATACTCCTTGATTTTGATCCGTGAAGGTTTCGTTGTTCATCTACGTTACTCATTAATTGTCAACGTACTGGTGTAGTGAACTCTGTCCGGATGAAGACTGAAAAACTGTCAGCGTCATGACCTTACACATTGTCTTTGTATTTCTCAACTAAGGATGTCGGTACGACTAGTTAACCGTGAAAATTGGGCAACTTTTTCATAAATATCCTCTAATGTTTTCAGCTTCCGCAAGGTCGCTATCTAACTTAGTTGGTTGTCCAAAAAGGTCTTAACGTTAGACAGATCAAAGTTTGATAACAGTTTTGTTAAAATGGGAGATTATTCTCTTTAGTTATGCTGAGGTTCACTGAAATCCGTTTAGTAGGATATCTTCCGAAAATAGAGGAAAATCAATAGGAAAATATTAACAGTACGTTGGTTGTGTTGTCATTGTTCGAAAGAAATCTTCACAATGTGGATAGACGCCAACTTCGATGGCGAATGCAGTAGGAAGACGTAATACCACGCATACCAGAAGTGAAATGATCGCTGTGAAATATCGACCCGATGTCGAATTCATCGCCAAAAGAAGCCGACTTCGTCTACAAGTACTCAGAAAATTGTCCATGTCATATTTCAAAACAAAAGAAAAAAAATTTGCTGAACATGACTTGGCAGATTTGTTTCCAACTTATAAATGATTCATTGAGGTGTTCAATTGTAATGTATTAGTTATAGGTGCCGTACCATACTTAAGAGCTTGCTGGTTTGATAACACACTTTAGACTAAAAATACTCTCTGACCCTCCGAAGTCTGGAAATTAGTAT
The DNA here is from genome assembly GCA_019055375.1 of Parelaphostrongylus tenuis. Taxonomy (NCBI): domain Eukaryota; kingdom Metazoa; phylum Nematoda; class Chromadorea; order Rhabditida; family Metastrongylidae; genus Parelaphostrongylus; species Parelaphostrongylus tenuis. Next base: position 419,066 of record JAHQIW010003392.1, on the reverse strand, counting down.
CAGACACTCTAGGCGAATGAAAACACTGAGCTCATAAATCGGTAGGCTATCACGAGTAAAGACCAATTAAGCCTTCAATAACATCGATGGAGCTATGAATGAAGTCGAATGTATAACGAGATCCCTAAAGGACTAATCAATTTTAACTACTTCAGCTTCTGATTTTCATTGAATAAAAGTGATGTGCGGATTTAGCTAATGAGCATTACCAGTTAATTTCTGAGAATTCCATGCTATGTTCTACCTCATTACATCCATCGCAGTGCGACTCTGGAAACTCAAACATGGCCGGAAATATTTGCGCTGCTGACATTTCCTTGATTGCAGCCAGGATAATGTAGATATTGCCCTACGCATGGTCATAAAAGTAGTTTTTCCACTCTTCCAAGCCTGTTACTAAAGCAACACAATCTTACATAAGTTCATGGAGGCATGGTGATTTTGGTGAAAGCGAAAATAAGTTTTAAACAGGGGCGATCTGCAAAATGCAAGGATAGATCGTTCCACTTTGGTGTGCCCGCTTACTTTTTCTTCAATAACTTATTTGAAGCAAAAATGTAACACCATCGTTATACGAAAAGGATTAGTTTGACGGTCGAAATTGCAGACTGCGTTTAAAGATACAAATGAAACTGAGAAAATCACTTTTCGAGCTTCTTAGAGTTCAATTTCTCAAATTTTTCAAAATATTATCAAGAACGCAGCAGCTTCTCCTTTTCCTCAAAATCAGAAAAACATTTTGGTTCTAAAAATCAAGAAATTGTAATTTTTATGCGGAAATCTTGAATCTCTTGTTAATAGCTTTTCAAATGAGTCGTCTCGCTAATCTTCTACACATTCGATCACTTGAATTTGCACTGTGGCCTTAAATCTGGTTTCATTCAAAAACTGATGGCACGACTTCAAATGCTGTTCGGAATTTAGCGCATATTTATAGTATTGTTTTTCACTCAATATCAAGGGAAATGATCAGTTTCACTAAACGATTGAAGTTTTTCTGTGAGCTCAAATCCCTAGTGGTTGAGCTGGCCGGGAGTGATATTCTTGGGATCTTAGTGAAGTAGTGTTTGCTGGCTTCATGTTTTTCACACTAGCCACTAGTCGGCCTCTGTGGATTTGTGAATCAGAAATAATTATGTTTCAGGACTGGGATTTCTCCATAATGACAGCGATTCTTGCTATTAGTAAGCCAGTGATTGGTCGAAAACGATGTAACAAACACAATATCATTCCAATGAAAGCCAACAATCTCCACTAGCCCAACATCAAAATTATGTCAAATTTAGCATTGATCTCTTCTCTGTGTTTCGTGACAGTTACTTCTTTTTTGCACAGGCCCAACTCGTTTGAAGGCAGAGCTCAGTCTCAATGTCGTCACTTTTATAGGAGCCACTCTTTTACCTTTAATCAAGAGATCAACTTAAGTTTTACAAAAAATACTCTTTCGAACTTGCAAAGCTGAAGATAAACCCAATGCCCAGTTTGTGTAGCCTGTTTTGAATAGCGAAATTTACCTCGTTGATTGATTGAAAGGCTAATTAAACTCATTTCCAACGTTTTACATCACGTGTTTTAACAAGGAACACATATTAACCATATCCAACCGCGATGTTAGTGTTCTATCTTATCGTTCATGGAGCGATCGTGGACAATATTTCTTTCTCGGGTAGACCCTTGATCGCGCAATACTACGGAGTGTTTTTGGGTGTCTAAAGTCGGTGTCCTGAGAGAATTCCAGTCATCTAGAGCCTCAAACTAACAAGCACAACCTCTCTGTGAGAAAGAAGAGTCAAGAATAGACCTTAAGAGATTACTAATTTTTCTATGGATCTGATTACGTCAAAACAGTACAAGAAGTGGCAGCGCATGAGGACTGTGATCATGGTAGGATCATTGTAATACTTTGATATGTGATCCAGAAAAAAACAAATCAACTGGTGCTTACTCGAGTCATTTGATCATTAGTGGAGTCACAGACTATACAGAAAATGTTATAATTATTATGATTTTACAGACAGATTGATAGAGTACTTTAAAAAAAAGTTGGAACTTTTTTTTGCGCTCACAGTAGCCGTTAGATAGCTCTTTTCTTGATTGGAAAGAAAACAGCAAAAAGGATGAACACATATGTACTCTATACTTGTGACGTAATCATATCTACAGCTGAAAAATTCAGACACGTTTTCTTTTCATAAATCAACGATCCTGCCCTTTATTACACAATTAGCTTCACTATACATGTATGTATATAAATATGGATATATATGCATATATATATGTATATATATATATATACAGGGTGCGAGAAAAAATATGGCAAATTTGTATTTTGTTAATTTAGCAATGGTATGAAATTTTTCATTGATTCTGATAATTTTATTAGATTTTATCCAATCTCGGTCTAGACTGTGCCTATTTATGTGTCCATTTTCAATGGTGCTGAAGTTATGGATAATTAAACCGAAACGTATCGCAGTAGTTGAGTTGCACGAGGCGGAGGTGAACGGGAACGGCCGAGATTGTTGTCAAAATCGACCGGTTTCAAAACCAATAATGTCTACAGAACCGTGAAACATTTCAAAGAGACTGGAGGGATTGAATGCCGGCTTCAAAAAGTTTGTCTCAGCACTTCGTTACTTCGGAAAATACTCAGAAGATCCGTTGTCAAGTTTATTGAAATCCGGAGCGTTTGATGCGCGAAATGGCATGGGAGGTTGAGATCAGCGACTAGAGAGTCCGAAACGTATCCGAATATGTTATAAATTCTTTTTTTTTTTTGAGTTGACAAATTTATTTGGTGTTTTTTTCTGTCACCTGGCGGCGAATGAATAAACGACCCTTTTCACTACTCAAGAGCATTTCATAACAGCATTAGTAATCATTCGTAAGCTTAAATCTCTGGCTACTGCACTACGGGCTCCTTTTTTCTAAAAAAAACCCTTTAAATAACGCCGTAGCACTTTTCACTTTATTCAGCACTTTATTTGATCCGTCAACACAGTGTTTTTTCTGTGTGGATCCCAGTACATCTAGCATTCAATTCGTTTTTCTTCTTCTTGAACGGCGTAGATACTGGTTGTGCGAGTCTCTCTGTAATATCGAGGATAGCCTTTGGCGTTCCATAGGATGTTGTTGTTGACTGCCGGAGAGAAGTGGGGGGGGGGGGGGGGGTGGAGCTCGGCTCCACGCGCGGCCAACATCACAACCAGTCGGCCACAGCGTCCCCAAAACAAAACGCTGTAGCATTCAGAATAAAATTGTACTTTACACTGGCTGATTGGTTTCACTGTTATTTCGTAGGAAGCACGAAAAGCATATGATCGCATAAAGGAAATCTTATAGTGCCAGAGTCAGACTTGCCTGAATTTTTTTTTCTTGAAATCGGAGCTTAGCCAAAAAAACAACGCCCACGTTAGTGAAACTCAACTTTACCTTCCCTGCTACATTGAAATGAAAAGGTATTTCGATAAAATAAGAACAGCGTTGAAATCACCGAAACATAATCTATTGAATGTTTACTAACAGTCTAGAGAAAAGCTCTGTTCTGTGAGAAATTTGCGTAGGTGTAACACAAATGTTTTCTTTTTGCAACAGTGCTATAAAAAAGACTTTTTCAAAAAAAAAAGAAGGCCATGTAGCGCTATAGCCAGGATTTAAGCTTTCGAATGATTATTAGAAGGCAATGCAAAGTTTTTGTCCAGCGAAAAGGATCGTTTCCTCCTTTGCTGCCAGATAACAGAAAAGAACCATCTTGAATTATTTGTACGACATGGTCACTGAAAAGAAGTCATTGTGTATGGGTATACCGTGTGCGTCATCCTCGTGTGGAATCGTATTGGATCATCCCATACTTTCTTTCGCACTACTGTTGTATTTTGTTTTTCTCCCATTCCGAATCGGATTGCTGCCAAGAGGTGTGGTATGGTTTAAAATCTTCTATTCAATTTAGAAAGCGCATGTGGAGCAGTGGTTAGAGGTGCTTTGCGTCGCACGTAAGGTCGATAGTTTGATCTCGCTCTCATGGGTCACCGATCCATCCCTCCGGATCGCTGAATTGGTACCAGACTGCTCCTAGACTTGCCTGAGAGGATAAGCAGCGTTGACTTAGTACAGTGGAAGTCCACCGCGAGTCACTGGAAAGGCCAGATACGCATCCAATCACCTCAAAGGAAGTTGAAAATTGGGGACGAATCCATAGTACATTCCTCAGAAAATTATCAATGCCGAGAGCTTTATCCCTTATCCTTTTATCCTAATTACTTTGAGGAGACACTTGGATAGGCTGTGGCACCATCGCTCGTCATTGAAATGAAGTGAGCTGTCGTGTCTCGACAAACACCCCATGCATTAAGCGACCACGCGCTATACTCGTGACCACTTGCGAAAGTTCTCTGTTACGACCGCACTAAAAGGATTTCTCCTAGTTGATCTCATTGGAGATGAGCCCTTGGTTTACTATGGGGACAACACGAGCCGAGCCTAGTGGCTGCTTTGGGCAAAGACTCCCAGCTCAACCAGAGCCCAAGGGCCATGTTTGGAAGATAGTGCTCTTGATTTCGTGGGATTGCAAAGCATGCTATTTTGGGAACTGCTCGACAACAAAAACACAATGAGTGCCGACGTCTATGGGAAACAAAACCGGAAACTGGCCGAAGCATTGCGAATGAAGTGCCCGAAACGATCAGTATCGCCTTTCTTTAGGATGATATTCGACTTCACATTGCAAGTCGACTCACTATATTCTAGAGAAACTAGGCTGGGTTACGGTACCACATCCACTGTGTATTCCTGATATTGATCTGCCGCATTATCATCTCTGTTGTACCATCAAGCAATATTACTGGCCAAAAAATCAAGAAATGATCTCACCGGCTTTTTGGCAGTCAATCCCATCCTCTGGAAGGAAGGCATTGACCTTTTTGATTGGATAACAATTAATAACAAGACTGTCCAAATGCAAAAAGAATTATAGGACAATCCAAATGTATACATAACCGCGCTTATTTATAAGACGCCTAGAACCACAGCGATACTCCCGTTACCTCATCAGTGAAATCAATTATTGTTACAAATTTCAGAGGTACTTTGGTAATTCTTCATATCTAAGTAAATTTGTCTAGCTACCATTATAAGGAAAATTTTAGTATGGTCAAACATTGTAAAAACTATTTGAGGAATTAGTCAGCCATCTATTTCATCTATTTTTTTCTTAATGAGGAAACACTAGTCTGTTAGGAACAAGGTTTATGCAATACAGTAGTGACTGTTGGTTTCGCGATTCTGTCTTCTTCAGAGCTTGGAATGGGTAGACTGACACGCAGTTCACTCACTCAAACACGGTTTCGCTTCTTTCTTTTGCTCATTGTTTCAAGTGTTTGTTTCAGTTTTGCTTGAACGTTCCGCATTCTTAATATATGAAAGTGAATCGCACAAAGAAGTGCTTTGAGATCAAGCTTTCTTAGCATAGCTCAGGTTGGTTTTCTGACTAGGGTCAGAATACTCCTGACCCACGGAAGACTCTGTGTGCGCTGGTTTTCAACGACTGATAAAGAATAAGTTAAGTTCTTTGCTATCTGAACGTAAATTTATGCATGAAGTTTTCCTGGTGGGTTATGAAAGTGTCTGATGTGTAGATTTAGTGTTAATTTGACCATTCTAGACTCTGGAGAAGGCGAAACAGCCGTAATGTCACCTAGCACTGTATCTAATAAATCTTTTATAACAACCTTCATTCTGCTCGTGAAGAGAATCGTGAATAATTTGATTAAACCGCCGTTAACAGAAAGTCACTTTGGAAATCAGTCATCTTTTTTGTAATTAGTAAAGCTTGTATATTGACGCATCAAACCTTCGTCGTTAGACCACTTATTTACTATTACAATTTTCAGAAGATTACTATTACAATTACTTATCTATATAATTGAACTGATAAGAAAATTGTTTGAAAAGTATAGAGTTGCATAAAAATGTAATATAAAAATGATTTTATCAAGAACACCTATGAAAACGTGGTGCTGAGAAAGAAGAAGCTCAAAAGTTGTCAAAAAAACTTTAGATACCACAGTCTTCCACACGAGGAGACTTATTCAAACTCACATCTTTCCTGACGTCCAGACAAGTCGCTCTACAGTGGCAAAGATCAGCATATATGGAATAGCAAGCTGAGTTATCCGACTGGCTAGGTAAGCCGGAATGATGTACATATAGTAGAGCAAAAATAAGCTCTAGAAAACGCGGTTATCTCTTTTGCTTTTACCATATTATTTGAATTTTTGGTTCTATACATTAATGAAACTTTTCACGACAACGGAGATACTTCCATCTGTACAATAAACTTTTTTTAAAGACTTTTTGAGCCACGCATATGGTCTGTTATAGGGCATTTTATAGATGTCAAGGTCGAAACACGTGTATCGGTCTCTGTAAGTTGCCTCATAACAGACTACGTGCATGGTTCAAACGATCATAACTAGGCACACTGAAATTTGAGCTTGGTTTTGAGAAAACACTTGAAACAAAGGAATTCTTTAAATTTAACTGCTTCTACCGTCGTATAATGTTATAGAAAAATCCAACATTGTTGAAGGATATTGCAAAACTTTGACGTCAATAGGGATCGAACCCACATTTAGTTCTTTTGGAGGGCGTGCTCGAGCCGCTGCTCTACCGACGCCTCTTTTGATAACACTTTTTTCACACTACAACGCATCTATCTACCAGCAACCAACCGACAAAGTGTGGTGTGCGTCGTCGATATCGACAGTGGTCCTATCCCACACTGACAGATATTGGCTATGTGCATGATCAAGCAAAATTCTTTTTATTTGACCGCTTCCAGCTGTGGTATGATGCTACAGTGAACCCAATAATCTTGAGCGATGTGCTAAATTTTAATTGCAGTCGAGACTCGAACCCGCATTTCACCTTTTTCCGGTTGCGTGTACTCAACCCACTGCACTACCGACGCCTGCTTCTCGGGCGACTAGCGAACTGCTACCGAAAGGGTGAAATGCGAGTTTGAGTTCCGCCTAATGTCAGAGTTTTGCGCATCACTCAATGTTACTGGGAATTTCACGTGTTAATTAGCGTTCAATGCCATATTTAAAATGTTCAACGTATCTGCCTTTTTCAAGATATCGATTTTATTATAGAGTAAAAAAAAGCTTTGCTGAAAAGTCATTGAATGTCAATGAAAACATTTCCTGAGAGGTCTATCAAAGTCAGGCGAAATTATAGGTCATTCTGAGAATTTATCTTTTAAAAAAGATCTTCTAGGCTATAAGAAAAACACTTACCTCAATTCTTAGAAAACTCACTGCAGCATCAACACCAAATAACAATAGATACTCAAGGCAAATAGCAAAATCCAAAAAGGCTAGTATAGTAGGATACAGTGTGGCAGGAGTGATCTTTGTCTGAAACCATAATCAGTAAATGATAAATTGCACATCAACCAACTAGTTGATATTCTGTAATGAACAACTAGTGGTATCACATCACTTAACACTTTTACTATCCGTCTTCACAGCGTTTTTCCTTTTTTTCTCACTGTGCGGATTCCAGTACTAGTGGCACTCAATTTGTTTTTTCGTCTTTTCCTAGAATGTCGTAGATTACTGGCTAAGCGCGCCTCCTTGGAGTCTCGAGGATAGCCCGGCTATGGTGTTCCATAGAATGCTCGTTGTTGCTTGGCGGAGAGTGTTGGAGGTGGGGTTTGGTCTGACGAGCGTGGAGACGAGCATCATAACCTCTCGGCCACGGCGACCTACTGTCAAGCCATCTTGCCAAGTTATTGGTTAGAACATTGACCCCTTGGGTGCAACTGGGACACGCCACTAACCCCGTCTTGCAGCGAGTGGCATCACCAACTTCTTGGTTCGAGGACGCGCGCGACGAGGCGGGCCTGATGGCATGTCCCCGTCGTGCCCCAGTGTTGAGGTTGCATTATATTTTAGATAGTGATGTCGACCGTAACAAGTAAGGAAACTACTAAAACGTATTGTACCTTCATAAACAATCATAATGTAATGTACCTTTTTAGCAGAAAAGATTTGCATAAGCAATAGATTTCCGGCTGTTCCAAGGCATGCGATCACGGTAGCTATTGTAATGAAAATGAATCGCACTGTAGTGTAGGTTTCGTACTGTAAGTGTGACTGCTATTTCATAATTCACTGTAACGAAGAAAGTGTCGAAAACCTACTGTGTATGTACATTAGCTAGTTGAACGTATGTTGTAGTACTTTAATGGAATTTTTAACCTTCACATTTTGTTGTTGAAGGATATTGTATAATAAAATATCAAAGTTTCATAGGCGCAGGCTTCTCTTAGAAAATGTAAAATGGAAAACAAGGTTTTCATAGAAGAAGGGTTGATAGAAACTATGTCTGTTGCAAAAAAACAGAATATGTTTTACAGCATTTCAATGCTATTTTGAAGTAAATGGTTGCTATTTTAAGTACCCAAGGACTCCTTAGCGTAAAGGATTTAACCCATTTGGTACGACAAGACTACGTCGCCAGCCCCGGCTCACCGCGCACGGCATCACTGACCAATTGGTACTACAGAACACCGCAGGGCATGCCGGGGCTGGTGGTGTATCCTCTCGTATCTAATGGGTTAAGTTAGAAATAAATTTAGACATGCAGAAATGTGCTATAGTAATTCTACTTCCCCAGTAAAATTGATTGAATTCATTTCGCAATAGTTACAATACTTCTTTGAAGAAAGTGAAGCGATTGAATTCTCTCATTAGGCAGAAAGAGCAAATAAATTATGATGTACCTGTGCACAAAGTGGATCAAATTCCTCAGCAGCAGAGTCGTTATGTAGCATTATCTAAAATTTTTACAGATACTATCCACAAAGTGATCGGGCAAAAACTTTGTGGAACGCAGTGAAGGTAAAGTAGAAACACCATTGCGTAAATAATGTTATTTGCCGTTTAGTTTAGTGAAATAAGTATTATTTTTGATAACGGACGGAGGAAGATAAGGTGAGAAACGAATAACTAAGAAGTCTAATTGTTATGAAAAACGAGAAAGCTTATCTTGATTAGCTGACGCGATGTTGGTAAAGTAGTCGTAGAAATTCGCCTGACGTTTTCGGCGACCCGCCTTCTTCAGAGCCTGGGCGTATGTAGTAATCTATTTGAATGTGCCTGATAATCATTATTTGAGCCACGCATGTCAGTGGGTCTGTCAATGAGGGCTGACTTATAGAGCCCGATACACGTGTTTCGATCTTGCGATCTCGTCAGTCGGGCAGTTGCCCTTTCTCGTCTTTTGCTAATCTCTGTGGATGCTCCAGTCCCCACAATAAGAGTTGGCGACGACGTACGTTTTACACTCTGTGTCCAGTGAAGAACTCACCAAACACAGAGTGATGTACACTCGAATGCTCGTGGCTAGTATATTCAATATAACATATCTTTCATTTCGAGTGTTTTCTTAAGACCACAGCTCAAATTTCAATATGCCTGATAATCATTATTTGAAGGGCAACTGCCCGACTGACGAGGTTGCAAGATCGAAACACGTGTATCGGGCTCTATAAGTCAGCCCTCATTGACAGACCACTGACATGCGTGGCTCAAATAATGATTATCAGGCATATTGAAATTTGAGCTGTGGTCTTAAGAAAACACTCGAAATGAAATATCTATTTTAATGATTCAGATGGTCTTATTTGTATGCTGCCTAGGTCAGGTTAGAAGATCAAACGAAGAAAGGGCGCGAGATCTAGCGTGATGGTAACGCACTCGTCCTTCCGGTTCATTTTTAAGGCATTTTGGATAAACGACCAAGATCTCGAAATGAACTGGAAGGACGAGTGCGTCACCGTCACGCAAGATCGCGCGCCCTTTCTTCGTTTGATATTCTAACCTGACCTAAGCAGCATACAAATAAGAGCATCCGAATCAATCAAATAGAATACTACATACGCCCAGTCTCTGAAGAAGGCAGGTCGCCGAAACGTCAGCCGAATTTCTACGACTAATTTACCAACCTCGCGTCAGCTAATCGAGACAAGTTTTCTCGATTTCCATATAACAATTAATTAGGCCGAGGTTTATAGAAAGTCGAATTTTTGAATTGTTAAGAAGTCTAAGTACCAAAATTTGCAAGCAAATTGATTAATGGATGAAAACATGGAAAGTTAATCCAAAATCGCCTTTTCTCTTACTTTGACATTACCATTCAGTCATATACTTTTTGTTGTTTCGCTATAGCACGAAGTTGATAATATAAGTTGAATCCGAATGATTTGATTCTATGGACAACCAAAACGAAGATCACAACGGGGAAGAATAATTATGAGAAATCGCATTGACTCGATTCTCGGTTTTAGAGAAAATGAGATAAGTCAAAATGTTAGACGAAAAAATTTCATTTCACTAATTTTGGCTATGATTCAGCCAAAAAATAGTATATGATTAAAAAATATCTGTCCGAAAGAAATGTAGAAAGGAGTTTTGGAGGCGCAGTGGTAGAGATGGTGAAAGGTGAAGACCTGGAGCTTTGCAGAAGGAAATTCTTTTTCTGAATGCCAAAGTCGAACAGCACCAGAGTGCCTTACATAAATCCGTAGAGCACCGTGGACGATGCATTTGAAGAAATCGAGTGGAAGAACTAGTGATTTACCGAGAGAATGTGTTGAGCAAGTAAAAAATCAGAATAAGGATAAAGAAAGACAGAATAACGATGGCAAGGAGGAACATTGAGAAGACGAACATAAAGTGTCAAAGATGTTCGAGAAAAAAAAGAAAGCTCGGTATCGTGAATTTGTAAAAGAAAGTTTTTCTAAATTTCTTTCAGGCTTGAAAAAAGTAATAAATCCTCCTCATTGGGGCAAAAAATGTTCCACTAGAAGTTAAGATTAACTGGGAAAGCTCGACAATAATAGAAAGAGATAGAGATAGAGAGAGAGTAAGAGAAAGAGTGGGTGGGAGTGATAATTGAGAAAACGCCATTACAATAATTGAGCTCGAAATGAACACTGTTTGACGTAGTGATACGTAAGTAATAGTTATAACGTAATTGTAAAAAAAAAAGAATTGCTAGTTTTGATGGATTTAGAAAAAAAGAAGAAGGGTATGCCGAATGTGGGTGTCTTTGAGAACAAGCAGAGGAAGAGAGAACAAAAGGGGAAGGAAATCCAATCAAATTTGGTGATAAATAATTGATAGAAGAGTTCAAAAAATTGAGAAAAATGTTCTCCCTCTATGTAAAGAATTGTTGCCTAAGTTTCTCCGAGGCTATGTTCCTCTCAAATTCACAGCACCTCTCAGGTATCATTACAATTATTTGTTGTCAATTGTTGGTGTAGGCTTGGAGCGGAATAAAAAATCTATTCTAAGATTTTAGGAAGAACTTATAGAACCAACATTCCGCGACATTTACAGAAAAGGGCAAGAATCCCCAACTACCTATCGAAACCAAAAATCAGAAGCCTCTGATAGATTGAGGATAAAGAAAGTAACGAATCGAATAGAAAAACTTCCAAGATATCGACGACATATGGTCGTTAGTTATGGAAAAAAAGATAAGGATAAGAAAAGGTCATAGCACTAAGAGACGTTCTTAATCACTACTAGTAAAAGTTTTGCACAAGTGAAATGTGTTGGAGTGCATTAAGTTGTGATGAGGCAAGGAGAACAAAGCAGAAGAGTGGATAAAAAAAAAACGAGGAAAGCAGGCGGAGTTATCGCTGGGAACTGGATCCGCCCAACAGGGTGAAATTCAGCAACAAACACATACGCATATATGTTGACATACATCAATCTATACACATCTAAACAAACTGATATACAAACTATTTTACTCAAAAGGATCTAGACGTGTACACATACATCGACGAGAAGTGTACACATACATCCATACATGCCAACATACATACACTTATACACTTCGGAACATATCAGCACATATTGGCAGACACCGATATGAATATCTACCCATGGATACACACTGATTTATGGTGATACTAAGTGATGAGCAGCGTTTCAGAGCAATCACCCCGTAACGCAGCACACTCACCTCACTGCGAGGGTAGGTACGCTAATCATTATGCCCTTTTGAAACCGTTTTCAGACCCCCTGAGCCCACTTAAGCTTTTTTGAGATGGAGAACAGAACGACGGTCTTGAGAAATCAGCTCATGAAGTCTTTATTGACTACTGATCACTAGATTAATACTGGCATTAATGCGACGCTGTGGTTGGACGGTTTTTATGGGATAGAAACTGATACAGAGTGTTCACAGAAAAACGAACTAGTTATGGACAAACATATTTACATATGCATGCATCCATTCACATCGGCTTATATACACTGATACACGTTGATAGACACTGATGCACAGTTATATGCTACGATACAAATTGTGCAGATCGTACACACCTTTACATATTTAAGTACGTGCAAATCTCTAAAGCGATCTAAGCATGAATATCAATTCATGGGGATACTCGTTATACATACAGACCCATTATTCGATTGAGAACAGTGGAAGCATTTCCATCCTCTGGAAGAATAATTATGAAATTTAGTAAACAAGGAGTTACTCGGCATATTTTCATTTAATCCGAAGCCATACTATAGGCTTGGTTACATGGAAAGCCGTCACCACGTGGAGCAAATAAATACTGGTAAATTGTTTTTTCTATGAGAAAGGATAACACCTATTTTGTGCTTACAACAAAATTAGTCGACACCAAGAAGTATCATCTTCTCCAAAATGGTGAGGAGAAAACGTTAAGAAAAAATTTCCAAACATTGAAAAAAGCTCTCCTTCATGTTCTACGAGACGACGTGGCCGAGAGTTTTCTCTTCGGTGACATATTACGAAACGAACATAATGCTCATCTTCTGTCAAAATCTTCCAAGCCGTTGAATTACCAATCAAGTAGAAATGAATGCGGACAGTTTGCACTATCATGATAGTAGTGTTATCGAAAAGTAGCAACTCACTTACTAATTCACAGAATTTGGCCATTGAATGAGATGGAAACTTAGAATTGCTGCCTCGAACAAACATGATTTCTGTGCGGATCCCACTTTATACATTCAACTCATTTCCAATCATTCATCTTTGATAAAAGATTTTCGAATACTTAGCGTGATGTTTTACCCGCTGCTTGAGTATTTCGTCTTCTTTATGAGTATCCTAAAATGCTGGTTGAGATTATTATCTTTGTAGTCTACGGCTAGCAGAGCCAAAACGTTCTTCCATGTACAATTGATTCGCTACAAGTAAGTGTTGAGAAAGGGGATAAAGCCAGCATCTTGTCTCCTGACACACTACATCTAACCACAGAGCCAGGCAACCCTATCTCGAGGCCCTAGAAGAGAAATCCACTAGTTATATTGAAGTTTATCTTAGCTTCCGGGAAACGGGCCATCGATATTTTTAACCATCAGAGTCAAACGTGCCGCAGATATTCAAGTAATATCTTAACGTCTCTAACGCCTTCCTTTCAACGTCTCTGAAAATCGTCAAACTGTGAACGATGCTTTCGAACTAGCTGAAACTGTGCTTTTTAGAGATTGCAGAAAACACTTTGCAAAAAAGTGACCTTCGCAGACTTCAAAAAATTCCTTAATCTTTCCGAGAATTGCAAAAGAAATGCTAATTATAGAGCTCGAAAATCTATGTACCACTACAGTGCATTCATTCCATTCCGTCTACATCCACATAGAGAAAAACTGAATCGCTATGGGAGAGCTGCTTGGAAGCTAACTTTAAAGAAATATCTTAAATTAGTACTTCTCTCTTGAATCTCTCTCAGATAAGTAGTTCTAATACTCTCACGATGAGTGACACCTAATGGCGCCATAATGAAGCTACGGGAATGGTTGGTATGATACGAAACGCTCGATTTTCTTTCGTTTATGCAGTTTATGTACTTGGTGTGCAGATTTAACTTGTAAGATTTTGTGTACTCAATTGAATGATAGACTATCTACTTAATTATATTCATATGTTTGGCGAAAGATTTGCTCTTTGAAAGAGTGTGCCGAACAGAGAATGTGCCCAGTGAAAAGACGCGTAAATACCTGCACCTCCTTGGAGTGGCATCGTTTTTAGTGTGGAGCACCATTTTTGGAAAGCAGTTCATTGTTTTCTAATTTTCAGTCGCTGTAATGATTTTGGGCTGTTCTTTTGAATTAAATTATATCTAAAGCGGTGTGAACTTTACCACGGACTTATGCAACTCCACTCAACGTAGATAGCAAAATGATTGCATAGTGGGTCTTTTTTCCGTGACACACATGTGCTCTAAATAAACCGGAAATATGGGAGGACATATAGAAGTACATGAAGCTCACTTACGATATTAGAAGCGTAGAATTTTCCAAAAAGCACGAAGAAGCCCATGTCAGAGAAGAAATCACAATGAAAGAGGTATGTCTACATTGAAACTATCTAAGTGGCTGATGCGATACTTATAAGTACCACTAAGCGCACAAGGAATAATCAAGCGTCGTCTACTCCGCAAATCCTTATTTCTTAAGGGACGACATGCAGTAGCCATGGTACACTACTGTTCAAAAGCTTTTCTCGCTGGACAAAACTTTTTCATAAACACTACGTAATTATTCAGAAGCTTAAATCTCTGTGATTTCAACAATATTTGCTTTTTAACAAAGCCTTTTTCTAACGCTGTAGGAGAGAAAATAGACTTATGTTTGCAGTCAGTTTGCTTCATTGGTCTGGTTGAGGCTCGTATATGACCTTTTTATCGAACTCTTACAGGTGATTTGATAAGTCAAATCTCGAGAACACCAATACTGTAATTGGTTTTTTGAAAGGATATCATAGAAAAGAGCGAAAAGAGAAAGAGCGAAAAAGAGCATAAGAGCGAAAAGAAGGTTAAGTTTCGCTCTCAAAGTTTTTATTGCATAGAAAAGTTATTTATGGACGAAAACATATGACTATGTAGAGGAAATCATGGAGTGACAGAGCTATTTGAAAAACCCGAAGCTTCACTTTAAGAATGGAGGAAAAATTCTAATTGAATGAAGAAAATTGCGCTTCTCTTGCGAGTTGCGCTGTGGGGTCGATCAACAGCCGTCCCTAAAGAGTTAAGTTGGGTATAGTTGTGAGAGTGCCATTAATTATTGCCGAACTCCAATAACTTTCAAAATAAGCTAAAATATGATCAAAAAGCTTTTCCACCAGTGCAGGAGATGAGAAAGGAAGAATACGGCAGAAGTTGTTGGTCTAGTAGCGTCATCCATCACTCCCATTTGGACTCTTCATTGACCACCGTATATTGCTGATTCAGAACTTACGTGTTTAAAGTTAACTAAGAAAATTATACCGAACAACAGATCAAACCACTGAAAAGAAGACCCACGATGACGGTTGTTTCCTGCTCTGATTTCTTTCAAAATCTTTTCGGCACTGTTTGATAAGGGATCATTTCCGTTATCGGGCAGAGACGATTTCGAGGAACTTTTGCTGGACAAAGACTTTTCCTTTGCATCGATAGAAATTTTTTTTCTCAGAAAGGCCTTTACGCATCGCTGTAACACTCGAAATAGAATTGTGTTCCAAACGCATTGAGCATTATCATCAAGGATTTTTGTTATTCGTTTGGAACACAGAATTTCCTCTATCGTTCTAATGCTTCAGCTTTTCATTTTTTTCATATATTGCCAAATGAACCCCCTATCAAGCTTGGGCCTAAGCTTAAAACTACCTATGCCTAAGAACGAAAGGAGTATGAACGTGTAGAGAACATCTTCAAAAATCAGAGACACATGATTCATCTAGACTACTTGCCAAAGCGGAGAGTATACTTAATTTGATAGCAAAAATCGCACTCCACATGTAAATCACGCCTGCGTGTTCTGTAGATCGATGCTATCGATCCACACGGTGTATGTGAAAGTCAATCTTATTTACCCTGTTACAGTGCAGTGAAACGGTCTTTTCAGAAAGTGAGCACGGTGTTGGAAACATCAAAATTTACGTTATAGAATGATTTTTAATTGCCCAAGGAAAGAACTCTGTAATGCGAGATAAAGGCGAGATAAGCATAACGTTCGTGGACATAATTTTACTTTGAGTGCCACAGGACTATGAAAACGAATTTTTTGAACACATTTTCGGATATTCCGGGAATCAGGCCTTCGAATAATCACTAAAAGTCTGGTGAGAAGAAATCTTCAGAAGAGAATCCTCCTTCAAGCATTCCTGCCTGATAGCGAAAGTGCTTCTTAATAAGTTCTACCAACGTCTGTAATGTCTTAAACTATTCTCTATAGCGAATTCATCTATCGCGCCGGTACTTAGACTTTCCATCGAAATTCGTGTCAGGGCTTAGATTTTATTGGCGGCCGATTACGACGAAGTTCCAATTAGTTAGCCAGTACGTTAAGTGGTATGAAGAACTTTGAACCTCAAATGGAAATCGAACTCTCATTTCATCCTTTCGGGAGGCGCGTGCCAACTAATTGCACTACCGAGGCTCCTGACACTTTTCTTACATAATTCTATTATCTGTCATCGTAACTGCGTTCAAAGCCGATATGTGTTCACCAGAGCAAACTACTGACGATTGGTTGTTGACAGAGCTTGCATCGCAAAAACGGTACTGAGTCTCGGTAGTGCAACTGGTCAACGCGCCTTCAGAATAGGTGAAATGCAGGTTCGCCTCCCATCTGGGCTTATAATTTTTCATATCACTCAACATGATTGAATATGTAACTATATCATCATACTACTGCTAAAAGAGCACTTGAATAAATTCTTGTTGATTATATAGCTCAAATTACTTATTGTGGACCATACTAGTCATAAGTGACTTTTAAAGGTCAAAATCCTCCCTTTAGTTTATGGACAATAATCTGATAAGCTCCTAACCACCAACAATATGGTAAACTGACCGCACAGTGAAGGAGGCTGACACACCCAGTGAAATGAAAAGCTCTGAAAGGATTTCTTTATGTCCGAGGCCTAGTAGAACTTGGATGGCGATGGAAAGCAAATTAAGCAACATGAATAGGAAAATAGGGCATAAGTGATCTACTTACGTCATTGCATTCTGCCGACATGAAAACCTTATGGCTCATACTATCGCAGATGAGTCAAAGCCTTTCCGTGTAATTTTCAAATTAAGAACTTTGAAATGCCAGAGAGCACATAGTTTAAGGAGGATTGAGTGAACAAGAAAACTCAACTATTTCAATTAATATTGTTTACACTCCTTGAGCTATTTTCGCTATATTCCTTACCAAAATTGAACCTGTTTCAAGAAAGCTATTTGAGTGGATTAGTTAGTGAGAAAGAGAATTGTCACTGATTGGATCATGTTAAAATATTTCATTGAATTGTACATAAAAGGATAAAGGATAAAGCTCTCGGCGTTGATCAATCCCTGAGGGATGCGCCATGCATTCGACTTCAATTTTTAACTTCGTTTGAGGTGATTGAATGCACATCTGGCCTTACAATGACTCGCGGTGGCCTCCCGCTGAACCGAGTCAGTGCTGTTTATCCTCCCAGACAAGTCTGACACCTGTCTGGTACCATTTTACCGACCCCGGGGGGATGGATGGCTTGGTGAGCCATGAGCGCAAGATCGAACCAGTGACCTCGTGTGCGACACAGGGCACCTCTAACCACTGCGCCACATGCGCTCCTGTACATACATAAATAAATTTTTAGAAAATTCAGCATTAGAGTCACTGCTGTTCTATCCGCAAATGGCAAGTAGTCTTTTGTTCTGCTTCAAGAAAATGAGAGAATTCGATGTGAGACAGGTGATGTGACATGATTTCCTATCCCTTTGACAGTTTTCGGATAATTTATTTGTTGTCAGGTGGCCAATGTGCAATGAAAACATTGCGCCAGTTGGTTATGGTGTAATAAAAGCTTTGTGGTTTATAGGAAAAGAAAGGAACGACCAAGTCTCAGATGTCCTGTACACTTTTATTTGAAAAGAAAGAGATAAACACTAGACAGAGGCCGACATAAATTAAAGAGTGAATGTCAGCCATGTCGTATCCTAATGGCACTTTTGCTAGACATTTTCGTTAAATGCGAGAATAGGCCATGAACTATATCAAGCGGGGCTAGTTATTACTTCCATTCGGCTTCTGATCCTGCAACTGCTATCCATCCAAATGGTCAGTTCTCAAACAACTTGAATTGCATGATAACCTTTTGTTGTTATTCCATCCTAACAGGCATGTAAAGTGCTTATTCCGTCGTGATTTTCTCGGAGACTTGATGTAGCCTAAATTTACATTTCGTGCAATGGTCTACGTCGTGGATCAGAAGAAGAAGTTTTTCGTAAAGACTAAAAATTTTCCAGCATCGCGTGAGATCTGAGTAATAAGACGAATTTGATAGAATCAACCAAAAGAGGACTGTTTAAACGTCACATAGAGAAATTTGTAAAAACGCTTTGCAAAAAAGTGGAGATTTTTCAAAAAATGTCTCAACCAAAATCTGATCTTCATTTCAAATCTGACATATCCATGATCCTTTCCGGACAGTTTAGTGCCGGCACACGTTTGAACAAATCATTAATGAGTCAATCAAGCGGCTACTTTTTCTGGCTCAAAGTTTCTCATTTTGTTCTGCACTTTTTTGCTGAGAACTAATTAGTGTACGGATATTCTCAAAAAATATAGCGTGTTCAACTTTTTTTGAATCTCGCAGAAGGCATAGGTTGATATCGGTGTACATAGATATTTGCTCCAATGACACACCTTAATCGACGCTCGCAAAGAGGTCAAAAATGTCACTATGAGCATTCTGTGAATAAGCCTACGACAAGATACTTACAAACGCTGGTAATTCATAGAGAAAGGTCATTCATGGACGGTAATCACAAAAATAACAAAATGCGGAGCGAAACCTTATGCACCCCTCTAACTTTTCAACCCCCCTCCTAACCCCACCCCCCCCCCCCTCATTTCCACTCCTTCCTATTTTTTCCTTCCTCCCTTCCTATCATAATTCAATACCTCCCCCCCTTTTAAACCAATTCCCCCCCTTTCCCTCCCACTAACCCCCCCAGTACTCCTCCTCTTCACCCCACC
The DNA here is from genome assembly GCA_019055375.1 of Parelaphostrongylus tenuis. Lineage (NCBI taxonomy): Eukaryota > Metazoa > Nematoda > Chromadorea > Rhabditida > Metastrongylidae > Parelaphostrongylus > Parelaphostrongylus tenuis. The sequence continues at coordinate 400,008 of JAHQIW010003392.1, read as the reverse complement.
CCCCCCCCCCCCCCCCTCCTCTCTCTTCTAGACTCTTTCCTCCTCCTTTTTCTTCCCCCTCTCCCTCTCCTCCTCAAAAACACACCCCTCCCCCTCCTTCCTTCCTTCCCCCCCACCCCCCTTCCATCTTTCTACCTCTTTCCCTTCTACCCTCTCCTCCCACCCTCTCACCCCTCCATCCTCCTCTCTCTTCCCTTTCACCCCCTTTTCCTCTACCCTCATTCCCTTCTCCTCATCACTCCCCGCCCTCCGCTTTGGCCCCTGTCTTCGCTTGAGCCGACAATACACCTTTCTGCCATTCTGTTGAGAACAAGGCGCTAGCTGCGCGTTTGCTGTCTCTCCCCTCTGTGGAACCCCCCCCTCCACTCCCCTTCTTCTCCCCTTTTTCAATGTCTCGTCTTCATCACACACTGTTCCCCCACTGACCCCTCGCCGCCCTTGACTGTTTGCCCAGCGCCTGCCGGCGGTTCTCTCTCTTTAGTGTCTCTTCCTCAGCTCGACCTTGTGTCCCCGCATTACTTCTCGCTTCCGTTTCCTATACTTGGTTTGTGCCCCTCCTCAAGTACACCCTCTGACATCTTCTAATAAGCTATATGTCATCTGGTCTTTCCCCGCACTGTCGCATTCGACCGAACCGGACAGCCCCCCACAATGCTATATATTTTTTTTTTTTGCTCAAACCAGTCCCTCTGCGGTAGTCCGCAAAACAACTCGCTGTCTTGACTCACGACTCACCGCTGACCATGGAAATTGGTGCTTATACGAATTAATGCCCCTTAGACAAAAACTCCAGACAGACATTAACCTCTCAATCCTCAATATGAAGCTCTTCGATGTTCTTGCACCACCCCGATATAGCAGGAGAGCGCACGTTCTCTCGCTGTTCTCCCATATAGCGGGCTCGCACTCGTGTGCCCCTGTTCAGTCCCCGTTGCGTTCACGCAGAGTTGTGCGTTTGCCACGTTGTTTATATGTAAAAGATCCAATGCACAGAGATAACAAGCCATGTAATTCACTCTCGCCCCGTTATCTTACGCAACTGTTTTCACTTCGACAGTGGTAGTATGTCGACGCAAATCTGGAAGATTCACATCTCACAGGAAAAATACCATGACCTATCTCATCCAAGCTATCATTCTCATGTTTTTGTAAGAAAATTTGGATTATCATATCGTAAGACCCGTCCTATTCGCGAAGTGGCGCCAGCTCATTTGTTCTGGGTAGTTGACATACGTCAAAGTCAGTGAGCTTGACAGCGTAAGATTGTGATCAGTGAATCCTTGAAATGGGGACAGCACACGATCAACCCCTCGTGAGCAGATTTCAAATATATTCTTCTACAGGACACTTTCACGATAAGCCACTGACTTAATTGAATTTGTCACGAGCGACCCCTATTTGCGTATGCGACGTCTTATAGTACGTTCTTGTTCGGCCGCATGTAGCTCTAGTATAAATAAAATAATGTTTCACACAAACAATACCGTCACAGAAATTAAGGCGATAATCCACTAGCTGTTAGGTGAATGTCTGTCATGACATTCTAACAGCACGCTAACGTACCTCTTAAAGCAGTGATCGAGCCAAAGCAGCTACAGGACACTTTCGGACACATATTAAGAGTGCCAACACACCATTCATTAATACGAAGCTCCCGTGATAGGTATTATGTATGTGAAACTAGCGCAAGACACTAGCCAAAGGAGTTAAAGAAAACATTAGACGCACCGTAAAGACTTGTGGGTTAGTCCGCGCATGGAAACCGCCGTGTCAGTGTGTCGCTCATTCAACGCGTCGCTCATATGTAAGAGCCCAGTTTAGGAGACGTTGCACGCAACTTAAGTTCAGCACACAGCCTGCACTACCGTACGAGATTTGTGATAATTCTAGGACTAACAATGGCTCTCTATGTATATTATTAATGTTTACTTCAATGTACAAAATTTTGATCCCAGCTGTCATTCGACCGCAAAAAAGTAGGCACACTTCTCACGCCTGAAGAGGGTTGGATTAGAAGTGCTGTATGTTTCTGGAGTTGAAACGGCACCATAGAGTCCGACACAGTGTAACGCTGAGAGTGGTCATGATGCGGAGTACTTGACATAGCAGTAAAATCAACATGTGTCAGCGTCTAGAGGGGCGTGTAAGTAAGAGCTAGCGGTACAAGTGCGCACCAGAGGCTGTCGGCAACATTGCTGAACACGCGTTGGACTTTTTTCATTAGCTGTCTGTTTCAAGGTAATGACCTACACTTAAATCCCTCACGAAACTTTCAAATACGTCTAAGGTGCGACAGACGAAGAAACTATTTTGTAGAGAGTATAATGTTGTGTAGAAATCCAGGCAATAAAGAAAAAAAAAATGAGAGAAAAAATATGAAAAACCAGAATGTTTCGTATTTATTGGTAAGAATTATATGTGATACAGCAGAAGATGATTGACAGAACATAGACATATTTGAGAAACTAATATAGAAATACATACATTAATGTAACATAGAGACGACGACAAACGAGAACCAAGCGATCTACGGCAAATTTACAGACTTCTCCCAAAAATTCCGCTACTGGTGCGAACACCTGCTTACTCTGCTGGCTTCGGGGCTATCAGATAGTTTTTTGCTGTTTTGTCCAACCTTTTGTACATTGCAGCTTGCAGCGTTCGATTTGGAGTGCCGGCACCTTCTATAGCAGATACCTGTAAATTCTTAATTAACTCGAATGCAACCAAAGCTACCCTCCGGAGGATGAAAGGGTGAAACGCGCGAGGTTCAAAGTTTCACATGTTCAACTATCATTACTGAATATATAATTACAACAAAAGTTGAGTCACTACCTGGAAAAAGTCTCAAAAAAAGTTTTACGGACTAGAAGAGATAAAATCGATTGGAAAACAAAGTAACACAATTTAATTAAAAAGCAGAATATATATTTTCTCGGAGAACGTTCCTTAATCGGTTGACTTCCGTGGACCCTGACTGGGCAGTGTGGCAACAACACCTTTTCTGCCTTGATTAGTCGCCGACTACCGTGGTGCCTTTCGTTGCAAGGCCTGCAGCTGCATTTTGGACGGGGTCTTGCAACGAAGAGCCAGTACTTTAGTCGACGACTCATCAGGGCAGAGGAGGTGGAGTTATTGCCAAGCCGACGGACACCAATTGAGGTCTACGGAAGTCATCCGGTTGACGCAGTAAACGATCAATAAGCATTACACTAAATTACAAATGAAGTGTTCTATCCCATTTTTACGATATTCTGAGACATCCTATTATCTCTGTTAGTAGCACGTCGTGAAAACATGTTTTCGGCACCCACTTCAAAAAAGTAAGAATCAATGTCACTGTGTAGTAAGAAAAAAAAACACACTGTGCTAAAGTCTAGCAGAGAGATATAAGCAAATAATATTATGCAATTTTTTTTTTGAAGTACTTTCTTCTATCGTCGCTGTTCATGCTTTTTTTTTCTAAAGACTAATCAACACACCTCAACATTGTGACCAGCTGTTAAACGATCTGACGGCAGAAATGATTCCTGCGGAGATGAAACAATCTGAAACTTCTTTTTTGAGACGGCAAATTGAGAACAAGCACACGAATCGCTCCGACCCTACCTTAGCTTCATCTCTACCAATATCGTTAGAAGGAGCGCAAATGCTGAATAAACAAATTAAGATAATATCGCAGAGTCCTCAAATAATGACTAGTTTCAAATCAGCTTACAAAGTGCCGGAAGCTTCATGTAGAGAAGACTGATGTGTTTTTCAGACGGCTTGACGAACCACTCGCTTCAAGAGCAGCAACCTTCTTTATAAGTTCACTTATCTCGCTTTTCATCTTTTCTTCAGATTCATCAGCTTCATCACAAATCTAAACAGTTCATGAGTAATCCACGATTCTTTAATTCACTGTAACTTTAGTAGTGCTTTGACCTTCTGATTTCTTGTCCAAAAAAAGTTGAGTGGTATGTAGAACTATGAACCTCAAGCGAAAGTTGAACCCAATAGAAAAACAAGGACTCAGCCCCCGCCTGTAGTCCAAGATTTTGAAATCTACACATAGCCAGGACTCAACATTACATTTGTCAGAATTCGGCGAATTTTTTATGACATACTTAGAGAGCAATTGGAAAAAATCTGGTAACAAATACCATCAAAGTTGCAATGTTTTTGACGTAACTTGTGCTTGACTCAGATAGATTTCTGCGATTTGCTAACTCACAAAGTACTCTGTGACTCACCTTCTCCAAATCGTTAATCCGTCGCTCTTGAAAAGCACACCGTCGTCTTAGTTCTTGAACCTCCATCAATAAGTCTTCATTTTCTTTGGACTTCAACTGAAAGCGGGCAAATGTACCCGAATGCTAGCCTGCTATACTTAGAAATTATGTTTACATACAAAGCTATTGCTCTACGGTCTATAGTACATCTTTCGGGGGGCATCCTGAAGAAATTAGATTGATGAAAACATTTTTAGAGAAGTTTGTGACACCGACTCCAAAACGCCTGCATATAAGAGTTGATGGAAGACAGAAAGTAGTTGATCATTTCTATTATCTATTAATCGATTATTGATATATTGATATTGATTGATATTCTTGATCTATTAAATAACTAAAAAGTTATTTTATACTGCGATCTAGCCTCGTTGATCCAACACGTATCCTTGATTACCGAAAGCAGACGTTTCACTAACTTCGACCTTCTAAGGAGCCCAAACTAAACTTGAACAGCTTGTGTTTTCTTTGGAAGATTAAGGGGGTGAAGCCGCAGAAGCAGAAACCATCAAAATTCAAGTAGACGTGTTGATAAGCTCTTGTTGGCTCGATAAGCTTAATTCATGAGAATTAAATAGCTGATTATCGATGTTCATGTTAACTTAAACTAGATAAAGATAGGTCTTTGGAAATTCCACTCTCAAGTGAGGTTGTCCATTTTTTTGTCTATTAGAAACGAAATGAAAGAGAAATACTGTTCCGAAAAGTAAAAGATCAGAAAGGCAGCCTACACTTGCATCTACGTTGCTGTGGCTCAACGATTTTCCTACAGCCAACGTCTCCATTCTAAAAACGGATCACCACAATAAGATTAGCAACATTCACTTTTTGTTGTCGAAAAGTGAAATAAACATGATCTCACCCTTCCGTGAATGCCACTTCCAGATCAGGAACTTCCGGATACTGAGATGGGTGGAGCTGCTTGTTCAACTCGTCTCTTTCCTTGATCAAAGCAAATATTTCTTGTCGGTAGTTAGCTTCTATCTCGTCAAACTCATCACATAACTGCAAAGGGAAACCATCGTTAAGATGAACCACTGTAGGCGAAAGAATTAAACGTTCTCACGTCTCCTAATCGCTCATTTTTCGCGCTCCTTTATCTTAAGCTCTCTCCTCAGTCTGTCAAGTTCCTCGTCGGATTCGTTCAATTTCTGAATATTCAACTTTCGCCTTTTTCAATGAGTAAGCCTCATTTTATGATTAGCTAGTGGTGATACTTGCTTTGTGCCGAGGTAAGTGAAAATTCTGTCTGTAACATTTTCATTTGCACTTTCTTTACATCTTTTCGTCTAAGGTTTTAGGCTCCTTTTCTACATAGTAAATCACTGATGCCAAATAAAATGAGACCTTTTCCGCCTCCTCAACGCGGTTGGCGTTAGCGATCATATCTGACAACCTTGCCTCCAGTAGCTGTTTTTTTCCGCCATCAGCTCTTCACATCTCAGGCTCATCTGAGTGAGCTGCATGGTCGCTTCAGCCTTAGATGCTATGTATTCCTCAACTTCTCGCTCCAACCGACTAATTTCGGTTGCCATGTTGTCCATCTAAAACAGTTATAACAGTAATTGAGACCAAAAGTTGATATATGTCACATAAGGAATGCTACGAATTTGAGAAGAAATAATTATTTCTCATATATTTACATGATGATGTAAAAAACTCGAAAACTAGCTTAGTTATTCTTAAGTTATATCAAACATTTCCAAAAGTTCAATTCTTTCCAGATAAAGTAAAAACAAGAAACCAAAGAGATTATATCGTGACAACATGTTTTGAGCATTTCATGAGGTCGGTTACGGCACTTATACAGTGCAATACACGTGTTTCGGCCCATCAGCCTCGTCAACTGCACAGCAGACCTCGCCTGGGCCAATCCTTTTCAGGGAGAACCTCCTTACATAAGGAATCGTCGACGAACATGCTACACTGCCGCGCGTAAAGTGAAAACTCTGAAAATTCACTACACTCACAACACAGATAACATACCACTGCATGGCCAGTGACATGATGAATGGACATTGCAAGGTCTAAACATGTTTAATGCACTGTATAAGTGCCGTAATAGACCTCATGAAAGGCTCAAAATATGCTGTCAGGATGCATTCATTTCAGGCAATGTCTTCAAAAACACTCGAATATAAAGGTACTACCAGAAATACCAGCTTTGACCAATCGACTGTTGATCAATCCAATGTCTGGTGATCGTCAGTGGACATGCAGTGATATGTTATCTCTGTCGTAGGTGAGGTGAGTTCTCACTTTGCGCACGGCAGCATGACATGTTCGTCGACGATTCCCTTATGTAAAAAGTGTTTATCTCCGAAAGGAATGGCTCAGACGAAAGACATTGTGCAACTGACGAGGCTGCAAGGCCGAAACACGCATGTTGCACGTATAAGTGCCGTAAGAGACCTCATGAAAGGCTCAAAATATGCTGTTAGGATGTGCTGATTTTGGGCGAGATCTTAAAAAACAGTAGAACATAAACAAAGAAATTATCTTTACTCAAAAAGAGCTTTCAAAAACTTCAAGACCACAGCAGCTGTCTCCGTTCGAAGGAAGGAACTAGGGGATTCATTATTTGAATAACTTCTCTTTGCTATGCAGATCATCGGAGGCTCTGTCCATTGAAACCGAAGAGAGTGTGTAGCGTAATCGTTAACGGTGCACTGTGACTTACACGATCGATCAGTCGATGGTCGGGGGTACAATCCCGCGCTCAAGATTCACTAAGCCTTCCATTCCTTCGGAGTCGATGAATTAGCATCAGGTCTGTCTAGGAGTATAGCAGCAATGACTTATTAAATCCTTAGGCCACCACGTGTCATTATAAAGATGGAAGACTTTATAAAGACGACGCCAGATGGAGATGAATGCATGGTGCATTTCTCAGGGATTGATGAACACTAAGAACCTTGTGTTTTTATCCTTTGAGCAGATCTGAGGTTGTGAACGATAGTTTTTTTTTTTTTGAATACAATATTACGGCATGGTAATAGTACAAAGGCTGATGTTTCGACGACAACGCGCCATTTCAGAGACCAAAAGAGTGAAATTTTTCAAGAAAAAAGCATGAGTGTGTCGTTGTTACGCGTAACTTCCCGCCATATCTCACACCGATTTCTTGATCTAAGCCAGGCACACTCCACTCCCTCTAGAACTCAATTTGAAACCGTACGGGACGGCGTGTATGCAAAAAATACACGTTCTTAAGGCCTTCAACGCTAAAGAAAAATCTCATAAGTGTCCATTATAAGGCGACAGATAAATATTGGACCCCATTTGCTGGACAAGAATTTTTCAAAAGAGTGTTAATGATCACTTATGAGCTTAAATCTGTGGTCAGCGCGGTACGTAGCCGAATGTTGAAACACTTTTTTTAAACATTGTTACAGAAGGAAAACCTATGTATTTCCCACACGCATCTTCTCGCAAGACGTTCATCTATGTTCAGACTATTAGCAGTCATTCGATAGCGTAGGATCCAAGGATTCCAACGCTATACTTATTTCTGAAAAGAGCGTTTCTCTGCAGCATAGCAAGGAAAACAAGATCAAGTTCCACACATTCGGCTTGCTTGTTTGCAGACTAACTCCAGGTCAAGGGGACGGAGGGAGGGAGGGGCTCTAGTGGCCGCAAATTCGATGAGACGCCCGGTCACAATCGCTCGATTGGCGCTTTGGAAAAGTGCAATTTTTGTCATTCGATTAGAAATTTTTTCTCCGTTTGAAAAGGAGCTCCAGATCAAACGTATGACTCTGATGTTAGAAGATTTCCTCTACACTTTCATGTGCCTTTTTTTGCTTCCAACAAAGTAACAGTTGAAGCGCTAATTTAGTGTAAAGCGTAATTTGATCTTGGATGGTACAACATCATAAAAAATCTTTTTGAAAAAAAGAGCACGTAACGCAGTAACCAGAGATTTAAGCTTACAAACGATTATTAACACTCTTATGAAAAGTTCTTGTCCAGCGAATGGTGTCGAGTATTCATTTGTCGCCTAATGATGAACAAGAACCAAAAAAACTTTTCTCAAACTATCAATAGCTGTTCAAAAGCTTGAGCCTGAGCGAATTCGAAAATGTGTTTTATGTTAAAAAAGAGTTTTTTTTTAATTAGGTGAAAACGAATAAAAACCCGATCTCATTCTCTGAAGAGGAAATTTTCCTATGGGTGCTAATAAGCATTCAAAAGCTCAGATCTCAGGCTACAGGCCCACGTCGTTTTTCGACAAGGCGACGACCGTGGCAGGAGCATGGCAATGGGCGGACGAGGCGGGACTACTGATAAATCGTTATTCATTTGAGAATTTTCCCTTCGCTTCGAAAGAGACTGCAGATAAAACAATTGACTAAAATACTACGAAAACTTCACTACGCATTGATAAGTTGAGCGCATCCCCGTGTAATCACGAGGTAGCCTGACTTTGTAGTTCCTTAGGGCTTCCGTTATTGACTGCCGGAGAGCTTGTGGATAAGAGTTCGTCGCGACGCCCGCCACGACGAGCATCACAGCCACTCAGCTACGACGAACCCATAGGTCAGTAGCAGTGATGGGGATTTGAGAGCATGTATAAAATACCATTGACATGCCTCCTAGCACTAAATCACTATTCATTTTGAAGACTACTTTCTCAGCTAACCTACAAGGTGAGAGGAATGAAGGAAAGTTACACTAGAGGTTGCCAAAGAACAGTTCGTTATGGGATTATCAGAAATAACAATTCTAACGTAAATGCACACCTAACGGCAGTATGGGGCTTCGCGTTAAGGATATGGACAAAGCTGCATTAAATTCAATTTTTTTTCCCAACACACTACATAAATTCCAAGTACCTTTTGTCTCGCAGAAGCTTCTTCAGAGGTTAACTTGTTTTGAAGCTTTGTCTATGTCTTCCTTAAATTCCTCCACAATCTGAAAACACTAGGGAACACAAATGTAATTCTATTTGAACGTTGGTCTCGCAACTCACACTGTGCGCAGAATTAACCTCGCTAACATAGCGATTTTTCTGCTCTTCAAGCTCTATATTCAATGCTTCTTTTGCCTTTTTGAGCCGAATGTATTCTTCTTCGAGAGAAGCGTAAGCACTAGCCCTCTGAATGAACAGAATGGTTTCCATAAGGAATCAAAGCTAAACAAGAAAGAAGGAAATGATGCAGAAACCTGTCCATTTGCCAAAATCTCAGTCTTTAGCTTTTCGTTTGTTGCCACAAGTTCTTCGCTTTTACTGCAAGCTTCCGCTTTCAGCGTCTCCACGACCGATTCAAGCTTTGCTATAGAGGCGCACATCTTCAAATAAAAAGCGTACAGTCATCAACTACTGCTCAAGTTCCAAAACCCTCGGAAATTCCATAGCCCAATGTCAGCGACATGCTCTTTACAAAACTCTATGCTGTTCTTTTCTGGCTGCAACGCCCGTATCCCCTTGAATCTCTTTCCTTGGCAACCGACACCTCGCCTTCCAGATCGTCTCTCTCGCTTTTCAATGTTTAGGTGCACTCTATGTTCTAGAAAGGAAAAAGGGAAACACCCAAATGTGATTCAAATTTGATTAAACTTCCTTCAAACCTTTTCTTTCTCAGAAATGTGATCATTTTCTGATTGTTTCATTAACATCGCTTGACTCAGTAGATCCTCGTTCACTTTTTGTAGCTCCCTTTGTGCTGCGTGCGCTTTTTCAAGTGATTCCACAAGCTGAACAAATCAGTATACACAACTCGTTAACTAAAAAATTCTCTCGAGGAGCTAAGTAACAGAAACCAACGCTAGTGCTGTACTTTACAAAACAGACATAGAGCGCTACCTCTTTGTTTTTCAACGTAATTGAACTTTCAATCTCTTGTTGCTTTACAAGTGCAACTTCAAGACGATCCTTCTCGACAATATATCTCCTCATCTCACCCTCTAGTTCAGTTATGCGAGAGGTGAAGTCCTAAATGACAAGATGAACGAGAATCGGACAAAATGAATGTGAGAAATCAACAAGAACTAGACAATGAGAAACTTGTAGACCTCCGTAAGACATTTGATACGATCACTTAGATCCTTCTCGACAGCATCAGCGCGAGTTTCCGCTTCTGTTAATGCAAGATTGGCCTGTTTGAGCGCCTCATTGCACACATTACTGAAAAAACGAAAGACTTTTTTCTCGTTATGAGATTTATAAGGAGGATAGGATAATTCATCAAACTCACTTCTCTTGTCGTAATTGCTCCAATTCCCGACTACAAACATCATAGCGCAGTTGTTCAGCACAGAGTTTCTGTTGAAGAAGAGCACACTTTAAAAAAAGGAGTTTAGATGGGCAAAAAACCTCCGTTCAAAATTACTTACTGATACGTTGATTTTTTAACTGATGTTTGCCTTTTGGACCAGTCTAGCATATCAAAGAAATTTTCAGGAATGAAGCGACTAGCCATTTCCACTTTCCGATTAATAAATTAGGGTACTCGCCAATAATTAGGCCACCAGATGAAAACCGATCTCCTTAGCTGGAAAGGAATACCTCACAGGAGTGTTATCAATCATTCAAAAGCTTAAATCTCTGGTAAAGCCCCACGTGGCCGGTTTCAAAAAAAGCCTTTTGTTATTGTTGTTACAGGAGGAAAACCTATCTGTTTCACATACGCATTTTTCTTGCAAGACAGAGCTCTTTTCTGAGACTATCAGTAATCATTCGGTAGCGTATGACTCAAGGATTCCACCGCTGCGCTTATTTTTTCAAAAGAGCGTTTCTCTGCAGTGTAGTAAGGAAAATAAGATTGAGTTTCACACATACGACTTGTTCACCACTAATTTACGCGTAGGAAGGCGGGGCGACCGACCGATTGTCTAAAGTGTTAGACATGTGGAATGCAACTTGTTTTCAATTGCGTATTTTTTCTCCGTTCTGAGAGAAACTTCAGATAAAACAATTGAGTCGTATTCTACGAAATTTTCTCTACACGTTCATGTGCTTTTCGTGTTTCCAGCGAATTATACGCTGATAAAAGTGAAGGCGCACAACGGGTGTGAAACATAATCTTAACTTGGATTATACAGCGTTATAAAAAGATGCTATGAGAAGCTGGTCACGTAAATTTCTAGCCAGATATACAAGCTTTCGAATGATTATTAAAACTCCTATGAAAAATTCTTGGCCACCGAATGGGGTCAGATATCATTTGTTGCCTTATGATATACAAGAACCGTAAAATACTACTTAGATGAGAATCGTGCTGGGTACTGACAGTTTGTAGGCAGAAAGAAGATCAATTTGAAGCTATGATGCTGCATAAATCTCATTTCTAATTGGTTCAACAGTAAGTATGAAGGTCGTTAACTGATCATAAACTAAAAACCTGAACCACTTGAGAGATTGGAAGTAAAGAATAAGAAGGGAGAGTTTCAGGAACGATCACCTTTTGTTACTTCATGAATTCCAACTACATCTATCGATATAAATGCCCATTTGTTACAACGCACCTCATCCTTCAATTTCTCCACAGATGTCTCGAGTTCTTCTTTCGAATCCAATTTTGCTCTAAGGCCTTTCAATTCCTCTTCAACGGCCAAACACTGTTCAAAGGCTTTCAACTGACGCTCCTCACTTTCTCTTAAAGCTATTTCAGTTCGTCTCAGTTCATCCTAAATGGATAGCCGACCTATAGACAATGAAAGTGCGGAACAATCAATGAGATCAACATTCTTTCACCTTCGCGCTCATCAACTCCATTTCGCAGGTAGCATGTGCCTCGCGGACCACAGCCATCTCGTCTTTAGAAGCGACCAACTGCTTCAATAGTTCTCTACTTTCCTCCTCAGATTTCACCTCAAATGTATCGTTATTGCGACTGAATGAACTTAAATGAGCTAAAATGAGACAGAGTGACCTACCAAACCACTTTCAAGTTCCTCTAATTCCATCTGCATTTCCAAGCGTATTTTCTCACTCTGATCACGCAGAACTTTCAGGTCGGCACTGTTTTCTTCAATCTATGAAACAATGTAAAAATGTGAAGAAAGTTGTTGAAGCAGTACGAAGAACAAAGATCTAACAGCACACCACGTTTTTCAACGCTTCGAGTTTTCCTTCCAAAATTGCAGAATTTTCCTTTGCAGCAGCTACCTAAATACAATAAACTCGGTCTACACCAAGCACAGCAACAAGGAAGAATGAAGAGAAAATGACCTCTTCGGCATATGATACTGCACTCGATAAAGCCAGTTTCAGTTCCTGTAAAATGAAAAGTTTGCTGGAGATGTAGTAAGGTACCTTCAAACAACTGATCAGTGAAGATCTAAGACTCCACTTAATGATGATTAAAGGAGAAAGCCAGCAAATAAGAAGGCAATTTAGACCTGTGTCACTTTCTCACATCGCTCTTCAGCATCTGCCTTCGCTTGTTCCGCAAGCAACAAACGCTCATTTGGGATGAAGAGGTCTTCTATGAATGAAGTAGAGGTTTCCTGTGACTGAAGATATAAAAGGATTGGAACGTAGCATTAGATACAGGGACTACAAATACATAGACAAACCTGGGATGGACACCGGGTTCGAAGTTGTTCCAGCTCACTCTCAAGGGATAAAATCTTAAAATTAGAACTATAAGTCACTTGTACTACTCACGCATAATATGGCACATAATTATTACTTGAGCCAACATGTAATGTGGTCTGTTAATGGGCTCTTGTACAGCCCGATACACGTGTTTTGGCCTTGAGCAGCCTCATCAGTCGGACAGGCCCTACGTCTTCAGCCAATTCCTTTGAGGTGCTCCAGTCCCCCACTAAGAGTAGGCGACGATGAACGATTTACACTGCGTCAAAAAAAAAATAAGTCACGTGAGTGGCAGTTTTGCACACTCGACTGTTCTTGGCTGGTATCGCCTGTATCACCTGTCGTCCCGTTGACCGTCGAGTGACTCGAGCGGGTACCAGCAACTCTTCCATTTTTCCCTATCGCGTGCAAGAGTAGCCCAGTGGGTCCTCCTCGCTCTAACAAAAATTCGCTGAGCATCATATCTTTCTTCTATCACTTTCATGAAGAAATCGGACCAACAGGTCAGTGGTCTTCCTTTAGAACGCCTGACGTCCCGAGAAATCCAGTCGGTAACGGCTCTCGTCCATCGGTTGTCGTTGAAGCGCATAACGTGTCCGGCCCACCTTATTTTCGATATCCTGGCGTGTAGAACGGCGTCTCTGATTTTCGATCGTTGACGTAGGTCGGAACATCGGATCCTTTCTCTCATTTGCGAGATACGGGTTACTTCTAGCATCGACCTTTCGACTGCGCGTTCGATAACGGCAAGTGATCTTTCATCCTGCTTACGTAACGACCAGGCTTCTGCTGCATACGTCAGGGCAGGGATAATTGTCGAGTCGAAAAGGAGGGCACGGAGTCGGATGTTCTTTGTCCTCTTCACTACATCTTCGATGCTCTTAAACGTTCCTCAAGCCGCTCGTTTCCTCCTGCTTAACTCTGGAGCTAGGTCGTTCATCATGTTGATTTCACGACCTAGATAGACGTAACTGGAGCATTCGGAGATTGTCGTTCCGTTGAGCGTGAATGGAGCATTAGAAACATATCCGTTCCTCATGAACAGTGTTTTCGTTAGATTCAGTTGAAGAGCAATCTTTCCCCAGGCGTTATCGAAATCGGTCAACATTCGTTCCGATTGGCTGATGTTTGGTGTTATGAGAACGATATCGTCAGCAAAGCGAAGATGGTTCTTGGCTGGTATTTTTGAAATATTGTACCGTTTGTTTCGAGTGTTTTCTTATGACTACGCTCAAATCTCAATATCTCCCATAAAAATCATTTGAGCCAACATGTCATGTAGTCTCTTAATGGGCCCTTGTATAGCCCTACACGTGTTCACTTAACAGCAGTATAAATCGTTCGTCGTCGCCTACTCTTAGTAGGGGACTGGAGCATCCCGAAAGATTGGCCGAAGACGAAGGGCCTGCCCGACTGACGAGGCTGCTCAAGGCCGAAACACGTGTATTACATGTTGGCTCGAATAATAATAATAAGATAAATGAGATTAGAGTGTGGTCTTAAGTAAACATTCGGAAGAAACTTAGATAATGATTAAATACATAGTAAAGAAAGTGTACAGAAAATATGAAAACCTTGGCGTGATAGCCTTCCTTCTCCCTAGCGTAGTTCTTCTTAATTTGTTCGACAATATATTCATAATCAGCTACAGTTCTTTCAGCATATTCCTTTGATTTTGTCAATTCACTCTAAACACGATTTTCACGGTTATCATCATCTCGCCAGAGTTATCTAGAAAAGCAAAAATCGTAGCTTCTTATCACAAGACTGCTGAAATAGGAGCATACTTGGAACCTGAGGTGTGTCTAAGGGCTCAAACCTCAGCCATATGTTTCCTGTATACAGCGCTCACGCCAGATGCCATCAAGGCTCTTACTCTGTCTTTCTCTCCTCAGCCGTTTATTATCTATTCGATCTCGAAAGTGTAGAGACGACTCGAGCCGATGACACAAGAACTCCAGAGACCACATTTCACTCGTATCTCAGTACTCTTGCGGTCATATTTGCCTCATACCCTGGTTTTAATGGAAACCTTAATGGAAATTTCCATTGTTTATATCTAATTCAGTGACCGTAGTTTTTGTCGCACTTATCGAAGCTCATCGTGAAGTCATTCAAACCATGACCTACCAGGTTTCGATTGGCTTCTTGAAGTTGCGAGTTCTGCGCGGTGGATTCCTTTTTATACTTTTCTACTTCATCGGAAAGAAATCGTAGCTGCTCATGAGCCAAAGCTTTTTCTCCTTCCAAGGCTATCAAATTCTTCTTTAGCTGCTCGACCTCGTTTGGAGGATCAAAAGCTCCACGGAGAGCCAAATCATACACTCTGTTCTCATTGATTAGAAAGGAAATACTGAAATAAGTTATGCTAGGAAATTGAGTGACGGTTAAGGAGAATCTCAAAGGCCTATCGCTTACTCGGAATCATTTAAATTGTACATGCGATTCCTCGAAACAGCTGGTGAATGATCAGCAAATTGCCCCAAAGCAGCAGAAGTAGTGCACGATGATGCGTTGTCATCTCTGCGTGGTAAGCAAAGAATTGGCGAAAAAGATTTCTTGAAGCCTGAAGACAATATTTTTTGATTAATGCTACATTTTGACCTTCAGACCACATTAACATATGTAAACAAAAATCAGTTGGATTCTTTTCAATCAACCGCTTTTAGTAGTGGCATGATGTTACAAATCAACATCCAATAACGCTGGGTGATATGCAAAACTCTGAACGTTCGGTGAGACTAGAAACCCGCATTTCACCGTTTCGCGGGAGCGTACTAAGCACTGCACTACCGGCGCTCGCATTTAGCCACCACTCTTTCTGCAACGTGATACATCAAGTCGCCAGCAACCAACCGTCGATTTGGTTCGGCAAGCCGAAATCGGCATAGAATCCAGTCACGCTGACAGATATTGGATACGTCTAATCGTTGGAATCATTTTTGATTACGCGGTTAGCGCGTCCTCGGAAAAAGTAGAATGCGGGTTCGAATACCGTCCGAGGTTCAAAGTTTAGCATACCTCTCATATAAATTTGTGACATCATACCCTTGCTAAAAGCTAATGAAAGATAATTTTAATCGATTACAGGCTACAGCCCCATGTCGCCGGTTTTTAAATACACCTCTATATAACGCAATGACCTCCACACAAAACTATGTCTCAGACGCGCAATCTCTCACCGAACAGAGATCTTTCTTTGGACTATTAGTAAATATTAGAAAGCGTAATCGTTTCGAATTCCAACGCTGTGCTTGAATCCTGAAAAAAAAACCTTTCTTTGAAACGCAGCACGCAAAATAAGATGATTTTTCATCTGCGATCAAGAGGGTCTTTGGCCAATTTACGTACATGTGCGCGGGGCGACCAGTGAACTGCTTACGCGGTATTTCTCTACGATATGCCCGAAAAATCGATGTTCATCGAATGTAGCTGCCAGCCAGCCGCACGTGAGTTCGCCAATGAGGCCCTTGATCGCAGATGGCAATCCAACTTATTTTATCTGCTGCGCTTCGGAGAAACGGTCTTTTCAGGATATAAGCACAGC
Source organism: Parelaphostrongylus tenuis (assembly GCA_019055375.1). Classification (NCBI taxonomy): domain Eukaryota; kingdom Metazoa; phylum Nematoda; class Chromadorea; order Rhabditida; family Metastrongylidae; genus Parelaphostrongylus; species Parelaphostrongylus tenuis. Next base: position 383,648 of record JAHQIW010003392.1, on the reverse strand, counting down.
GCTGGAATCGAAATCGATTACGCTATCCAACTACCAAAAGTCTAAAAAAAGAGCTCTGTCCGGCGAGAAATAAGGTATCTGAAATCTCCTCCTGAAGCAACGCCAAAAAGTTTTTTCGAAAACTGGCGACGTGGGGCTATAGCATGAAGTCTCAGCTTTCAAATGGTTGTTAACACTTCTATGAAAAGTCCCTTTTCAGCACATGAGATCGAATTTTCATTTGTCCCCTCATAATCAAAAAGAACTGAAAGATGAAATAGCAATGGATGTATCGGATTTTACAGTACTATCATTAACAAGCCCTATTCACGATCACGATAAGCCGTGGCCGAGCGGCTCTGATGTTCGCCACGGAGTTGATCCCCACTCCCTAACAATCTCCGGCAGTCAACAAAGAACGCCCTCTGGAACGCCACAGCCACGTTATTCTTGAAATTGCAAGGAAACGTGCTCAACCAATATTCAACGGCGTTCATGAAGAAAACAAATCAATACAAATTGAATGAGAAGTACTGGAACCTGCACAGCAAAAAAAAAACCAACGACACGGGTCAAATAAAATGATAGGCGATTCACGGTTATCATAATGCTACCACACGACCTCAAAACTTGACTTTGCCCTTCCCAGAACTACAGCTAAGCACCCTAGCCACTTCTAATCACAAAAAGTGATTTTACGCGATTGTAAAATCACGAATATTCAATGAAGTGGTTAAGTTCTCGCTAATACCATTGCACTATGTGATTTCCACTTCCACTTATTCCGTAAAGCTGAAACGGCAGATGTTTTCGCATAATTTCAGTTCGACTTTATCAGCTTAACTCTTTGAGGACTAGAGCTGATAGGCACGCGGGGTCGTGCCATCATTTACGCGGCAGTTAGACAAGCGGCTCCGCACATGTGCTCATGCATGCCTGGCTGCCTGCCTGCTTTCCCACGATACGGAACTCCGCCATCACAGTAGCTGAGTGAGATTTGACGTCGCACCGTGAGCATCAGAATGACTCTTGTGGTCCTTAGGGGATTTAAGCGAAGACACACCTGCTTTTCGTTCAGATACTGACGGGAGGTTTTCTTTCATCACTGAGGCTTCATCCAATATGGATACGTTGAACGTTGCCTGAAAGTAGTGTAACTATGAAGTGATTGAAGTTGAAAGCTTGATAACTCCATAGTAAACGAATGACAAAATCAACGTACCGAAATATGCGTTTCAGATGGAGGACTGCTGGCATCGTCCATCTCTTCCACTTCCTTCGCAAGATTCACAACGCCCTGCAAGCATTAAAGTGAACACAATAGAAAAACAACGGTTCATTTCTTTTTTGTGTTCGAATATTATCATAGTGCAATTAGTGTCACGACAATATTTAGCAATAATAGTACTAATAACAATAATAACAACATCAATAATGATAGTAACGATAATATCAATTTAATAGTAATGCTGATAATAATAGTAATAATAATAGTAACAACAGCAATAACAATAATATATTGTGGCGTAGTGGTTAGAGGTGCTCTTCGTGGCACAACACAGGGTCGATGGGTTCGATCTTGCTTTCATGGCTCACCAAGCCATCCGTCCTTCCGTGGTCGGTAAACTGGTACCAGACTAGTCTCAAATTTGTCTCGGAGGATAAGCAGCACTGACTCGGTACAGCGGGAGGCCACCGCGAGTCATTGTAAAGGCCAGATATGCATTCAATCACCTCGCGAAGTTAAAAACTGAGGACGAATGCATGGTGCAACACTCAGAGATCGGTCAACCCCGAGTGCCATATCCTTCATCTTTAGTAAAAATAATAATAACAATAATAATAATAGCCAGAAAGTAAAACTACGTTATAATCGCTTCTCGTGAGTTCTTTAAACAACTTAAGGGGATAAGACTAGAGAAAATACTAGATACAAGGGGTTTACGTCCTACAGAAAACTGATCTGACATGCTGCGCGGTATATAGAGAAACAAAGGACGAAATTTATAATTCAATAACGCTTATTCTTGTATGAGAAGCGAAAAGTAGCTGCACTAAGACGCTCTGGAAATTCTGCGTGAGTAAGCTGCAACAAAGCAAAAAATACTTATGAGCTTATCAGAAGATCATGACTATCACGATGATGTATTTTGGATGTCTGAAATTAAAAGACAACAGTCAAAAGAAATAGACATTAGCCAAGTTTCAATGTCCATTCTAAGTAATAAAGCCACAAGACCTGCTCGGATTTCTCAGTGACTTCAGGTTCGGCGTAAGTGATCGTCCTATTGAGGGTGTCATCAAGGTCTTCCGATCCCGTCTTCTGAGTCATATCTACTTCACAAACTGTCGACTCCACAGCAGTTTCTTCAAGATTCCCATCAGCGATGTAACGAAAGTTGTCTTTTTCCTGAATACATAAAGGAGTGTAACCAATCGGTCGTCTACTAATACAGCACCAACTTTATGGGATTCACTGTCTTCAAGTTGCATGCGAGAAATGGTTTTATGAACCGTGTCATCGAGTTCCTTCGAATCAGTTGTTAGAGCCAAGAACGTTCCAGAAGCTGTTGATTCAACAGCAGTTTCTTCAAGGTTACCATCAGCGACACCATAAAAGCTTTTTTCTCGCTGAAAACCAAAGTGATTGTTCTAAATGGGTCTAATGGCATGGTACTAACCTTACTGAATTCACTGCTTTCAGGTGTCGTACGAGAATCTGTTTTATAAATGGTTTCGTCAAGTTCCTCTGAAACCGTTGCCTGCGTCATATCCGCTATATGAAATGTTGATTCAAGAGCCGTTTCTTCAAGATTGCCATCAGCGACACCATTAAAGCTTTCTTCTCCCTGAACAGCAAAGCGATTGTTCTAAATGGCTCTAACGGCACGGTACTAACCTTACTGAATTCATTGCTTTCAAGTGTCGTACAAGAAATCGTTTTGTAAATGGTTTCGTCGAGTTCCTCTGAAACCGTTGCCTGTGTCATATCCGATAAATGAATTGTTGATTCAACAGACGTCTCTTCGAGGTTAGCATCAGCGACACCATAGAAGCTGCGCTCATCCTAGACACAAAAAACGAATAGCCTGAATAAATCCAGTAATATTAATGATACCAGCCTTTTTCGATCCAATCCCTTCAGGTCCAGGACAAGAGTTCGCTTTATAAGTAACATCCATGAGTTCTTCAGACATCGTTGGTTGCTCCAAATACTCTTCATAGGCGGTTGACTCGATAGCAGTTTCTTCCAGATTACTATCAGCAACATTATAAGGGCCGCTTTTCTCCTAAACACAAGAACTGGGTCCGCATAAGGTCAGCAATACGGTTTGGCGAGTAACAGACCTGAATGACTGCAGGCTCGTGGATGCCTGTTCGTTCCAACAGAGACTCCTCAATATTTGAATCAGCAGGTCTCACGATCGAGAATGAAGTTGAAATACCTACAAGAGACTGACGACGATATCAGTCCGAACGAACAAATAATAACGGAACTGGAATACAATGAAACTAACATGCTCTCGATTCTTCCAACTCTAGCTTCACACCAGACACGTCGAATGTTTCTTCTCCAGAAATGGTCGCTTCAAGGTTCTGGTCCTCAACTTCATGGAGAGGTTTAACCTTAACAACAGCATTGACAAACGGGTAGTAAATGAACAAGTCAGACAACTACTAGGTTGAGAAGAAAGTTCACGCTGCTCTGGTTTTTTCAATATGACCTTTGCAATAAATTTGCATGTTTTTTGGTATTGTTCATTTGCACATTTTCTTGTAGACATTTTGGCATTTTACTTGTCCATACTTGCTTTAAGATGGAGCTGTCTTTGGAGCAAATTTGCCTGCTACTCATGCACGAGTGGCGCGTAGGGAAAAATGCTAGTGAAACGGCGTGCAAGATTAATGGAGCTTAGAGCGATGATATGATTGCAAAGAGGATGGCTAGGATGTGGTTAACGAAGTTGAAAACGGACAGAACAGTCTGGAGGACCAGTCGCGCTCGACCGTCCACAGGAAGCTCCTCTAATCGTGCGCGCTGCGTCACTGGCATTTCTCTCACACGCCATTCGCGCATGAGTAGCACAAGGATTTGTTCCCACGACAGCTTCACCTTAGAGCAAGTATGGGCAAGTTTTATACCAAAATGTTCGCAAGAACAAGCGTAATTTAACGACATCGAAATCATGTAATTTTAATTACTTCTGGGTGGTAAATTTGATATTTCTTGCTCGAGTGCCAAAACTTATGGAACGACCTACTATATAGATTGTAACTTAAAAGAATAAAGGATAAAGGATAAAGCTCTCGGCGTTGATCAATCCCTGAGGGATGCGCCATGCATTCGACTTCAATTTTTAACTTCGTTTGAGGTGATTAAATGCATATCTGGCTTTTACAATGACTCGCGGTGGCCTCCCGCTGAACCGAGTCAGTGCTGCTTATCCTCCTAGACAAGTCTGAGACCTGTCTGGTACCAATTTACCGACCCTGGAGGGATGGATGGCTTGGTGAGCCATGAGCGCGAGATCGAACCACAGACCTCGTGTGTGACGCAGAGCACATCTAACCAATGCGCCACTTGCGCTCAACATAGAAGAATAAGAGAATTTACTGCAAAAATTATATTGAAAAACCAAAACGGCAATGACTTTTCACCTAACCTAGTAAATAATCAGCGAGTCGAAATTCGACGCTAGAAAACAGAGAAGCTAAAAAGGAAACAACCTTCTTTTGAAGAGGACGAATGCTAGGCGACACCGCCGAGGACGGACTATTCAATGATGGTCTCTTTTTCATCTGGAAAATTGGAAATTAAATAAAAAAAACTATTAAACGGCAAGGAACATCCCACCTCGTTTACTCTCGGCGTTTCCGGGTTCAAGTTCTCCTTAGCTGACTGCATTTCGCTCAATCTGAAATCAACACCCGCTAATAGTCACAACCTAATATGAGCGGTTCCAAACTAAAAACGTCCAGCATGCATTGAGTACAATGCGTGTACCGTGAGGATGACGGCCGTAATCACTGTCTCTAGAGAGTCTATTTCAGAAAACGGAACATATAGAGAATGGGAGAAAGGCAGAATTACTATCGAAAGACCGAGAAAAACGATCTACAAGGCAGAGATCACAGTAAGGACAGCGAAGATCAATGGCTACCCCAAGTACAAGACCAGTCCTGGAATGGGTGTCGTAGCGAATGAACCGACTCGGGGACAAACGGCGGTGAGAGAAGTTTGAATCGGACAATTTCGCGCGCTTGTCAGATATGGAATGGAGCGCGAAATTTTTCGGTTCATTGCGACAACAACAGGGCCAGCGTTGTCTTAGATGGGATAGTTTACGACTGATCTCAGTGTGACCTCGGTTAACGACTATTTGTAGAGCACTCTGTAAGGCTCTGCAAACGACTGACTGGGAGCGCAGGTTTTACATCGAGATCCGCTTTTTTTTTTCAAAATCTTTTGAAAACCCGTACATTTTCAGCTTCAGTGCAGGCGAATATCGGTGATGGTCATGATGTCAAAGGACTATTGAAAACTCCCATACCAGTTGTTTTCCACCTCACCGTGGATATAGGTGCTCCATGAAGAGCGCGAATCGGCCAATACTATCTGTACAGCCGGGCACTCAAGCCCATGAGTTCGGTTTTTCCCGTGGGTTGAAGTATAACTGTGAATAAACCAATGCTGAGACGTGTAACCAACCCGAAAGAGATCTAAGTACATGGTGACTTGATCAACGAACGCTGCAGATTTGCTGTGATGACAGTCGTTAAACTTAGCGAAGCAGAAAGAAAGGATAATCAAAATATTAACAGTAACGCTATAGTGACGATTATCCTTAGGAATACAGAGCACCTTGGTTGTCTTAATTTTAGTATAGGCTATAAATGGTTTTGTAATTCCGTAAATGGAACGCGTCTTACCCAAATACCTAGTAAATCATAAGATTTTAGACCTGTAGACGACTAAAGTGATGGTATATTACCTTTCAATCGTTGCTTTTCAGAAGTCTTGATAAAAACACCCAATATATATATGAATGCACTTATATATATCACCTGTATCACCTGTCGTCCCGTTGATCGTCGAGTGACTCGAGCGGGTACCAGCAACTCTTCCATTTTTCCCTAACGCGTGCAAGAGTAGCCCAGTGGGTCCTCCTTGCTCTAGGAATTCGCTGAGCATCATATCTTTCTTCCATCGCTTTCGTGAAGAAATCGGACCAACGGGTCAGTGGTCTTCCTTTAGAGCGCTTGACGTCCCGAGGAATCCAGTCGGTAACGGCTCTCGTCCATCGGTTGTCGTTGAAGCGCATCACGTGTCCGGCCCACCTTATTTTCGATATCCTGGCGTGTAGAACGGCGTCTCTGATTTTCGATCGTTGACGTAGGTCGGAACATCGGATCCTTTCTCTCATTTGCGAGATACGGGTTACTCCTAGCATCGACCTTTCGACTGCGCGTTCGATAACGGCAAGTGGTCTTTCATCCTGCTTACGTAGCGACCAGGTTTCTGCTGCATACGTTAGGGCAGGGATAATTGTCGAGTCGAAAAGGTGGGCACGGAGTCGGATGTTCTTTGTCCTCTTCACTACATCTTCGATGCTCTTAAACGTTCCCCAAGCCGCTCGTTTCCTCCTGCTCAACTCTGGGGCTAGGTCGTTCATCATGTTGATTTCACGACCTAGATAGATGTAACTGGAGCATTCGGAAATTGTCGTTCCGTTGAGCGTGAATGGGGCATTAGAAACCCATCCGTTCCTCATGAACATTGTTTTCGTTAGATTCAGTTGAAGACCGATCTTTCCACAGGCGTTATCGAAATCAGTCAACATTCGTTCCGCTTGGCTGATGTTTGGTGTTATGAGAACGATATCGTCAGCAAAGCGAAGATGGTTTAATTGTCGACCGTCAATTTTCACTCCCATTTCGTCCCATTCTAATGTTCGCATGACGTTTTGTAGGGTGGCAGTGAATAGTTTTGGCGATATTGTATCGCCTTGTCGAACCAATCTTCTTACGTCAATTGTGATATTGTTGTAGAATGGAGATATTCTGGTCGTGAAATCTTTATAAAGCTCACGAAGGATCATTATGTACCGAGTAGGGACGCCCTGGTTATCCAGAGCCTCTATAACCGCTTCTGTTTCCACTGAATCAAAGGCTTTTTTCAGATCGATGAAAGTGAGACAGAGTGGTTGTTTGTACTCTCGCGAAACTTCAATGAGTCTTGTGATCGTGTGGATGTGGTCCATGGTACTAAATCCTTTTCTGAACCCTGCTTGTTCGCATGGCTGTCCTTCGTCCAGTGTTCTGTCAATCCTGTTCAGGATGACTCGAGTAAAGAGTTTATAGACAACGGACAGCAAGCAGATTGGGCGATAATTGCCTATGTCGTGAAGGTCTCCCTTTTTGAACAACAATACGGTCTTGCTGGTTTTCCATTGAATAGGGACCTTGCATTCTGATAGGTAGCGAGTGAAGAGGCGAGCCAGGGTGTTGATGAGAACTGGCGGCAGGTTCTTCAGGTGTTCTGGTCTAATCCTGTCTGGACCGGGTGTTGTTCTGTTTTTCACCGACGATATAGCATGTCGGATTTCGGAAGGAAGGACCGGTGGAACGACATATTCGTCCTCTTTCAATTTATATGACGGTAAGAGAACATGGCTAGCGAAGAGATCCGAGTAGTACTGGTGGATGATTTTCTCCATAGCCCTTCTGGAAGCTGTAAGTGTCCCGTCAGGGTATCGGAGTGCAATCATCTTGGTCTTATAGTTGGCGAAGCCTCGCTGGGCTTTGCGAATGCTCTTCCCAGCTTCTGCAGCTTCTGCCATAACTGCTGCTCTTCTCTCTTTGAGGTCTTCTTTTATCGCTTCTCTGCATCGTTTCGCAAGTTCGGACGTAAGGTTTCGGTTGCCTGCGGCTCGTGCGATTCCACGTTGACGTATCAGCTCGAGTGTCTGCGGAGACAAGCGTCTCTTCGTGACCTTAGGACTTTCGGCTTTTTTAGCGCCAACGTGAAGATATTCAACGAGTCGATCGTATTCTTCGTCGATGTTGTCGACAACGGTATCTTCCCAAGAGCCGACTAATGATTTGAATACATCCCAGTTTATGGTAGTTCTGGGACTTCGTTGTTTGAATTTAGCGGCTTTCTCTCCTCTCCTCGAAAATCGGAACGTTGCGCGAAGGAGGCGATGGTCTGATCCCGTGTAGAACTTGGGAACAACAGCGACGTCGGTCAGGCAAAACCTTCGATTTACTATGATGTGATCTATTTCGTTATGGTACTCTCCATTGGGAGACTCCCACGTCCATCGCTGAGAGAGAGGCTTTTGGAATTGCGAGTTACCATGGATGGTTTGGGTCGTCATGATAAACTCGGATAGCCTCTCACCCTGTTCATTCCATTCTAGTCCGTGGGTCCCTATGTGACGTTCTTCAGACGTTCTTCTAGGTCCAATTTTTGCGTTAAAATCTCCGACAATGACCTTGAAGAATGTATGATCTTCTCTGAAGAATTTTTCGAGGTCCATATAGAACGCTTCGACTTCGTCTTCGTCATAGCTTGATGTTGGTGCGTAAGCAACGAAGATGGTCAAAGCCGGCATAGAACCACATCGTTTCAACCGTAATCGTCCGATGCGGGTTGTTAGTTGTTCGAACGAATCAATGTTCACGGTCAAATTCGATTTGACGAGGACGCCAACGCCACCGACACCTCTGCGATCGCATGTTCCAAGGAACAGTTCTTCTCCGGTGTCATAGACAGCGTGAAAAGGATGGCGCCTTCTCGTCTCAGCCAGGCCAATGACGTCGTACCTTATTCTTCTTGCTTGAATCAACAGATCTTCTACAGCGGATTGTTGAGCAAGGGTTCTCGCATTGTAGGTACAGATCGTCATTTTAGTCCGTTTCGATCTTGGCAGCCTAGTTCGGCCCTGAGATTTTAGCAGCCTCTCCGTACTCGTCCTACCTGGCGCTGCCGTACCAGGGGCTCTTTCGGGGTCAGGGGAATGAGGCCCATATTTGTTACTGTTTTTGGCATTTTTGATACCCAACGTGTAGCTTGCCAGGCTCTAAACGTGGGGGCTGGGTACTCACGAGTAGCTTGCCAGTCTCTCTCGGAGGAGCGGGAGGAGCTTATTTGTTGGAGGCGACTCCTAACCGCCTCCCATGTACTTCCCAGCCGCTTGATTGCAGGCTTTTGGCCGACTTGACTCGTAGAAATAGAGTTTTGTCAAGTCGGCACTGCAGAAGCAGGGAGCTCGTCCCCTGAATCCACCTGCGTCTCTGGGAAGCACACGGTCGCTTTTGGTTCGCGTTTTATTCCCCTATCCACCACCTGGGGACGCGCCACGTGCCCTCGCGACTAACCGGGCGGGATCCCTCAAAGAGGGAGGTCCGTGGTCAAAGAGGGAGGTCCATATATATATATATATATGTATATATATATATAGAGAGAGAGAGAGGATAGAGAATAAAGTTCTCGGCGTTGATCAATCCCTGAGGGATGCGCCATGCATTCGACTTCAATTTTTAACTTCATTTGAGGTGATTGAATGCACATCTGGCCTTTACAATGACTCGCGGTGGCCTCGCGCTAAACCAGGTCAGTGCTGCTTATCCTCTCAGACAAGTCTGCGACCAGTCTCGTACCAATTTACCGACCCAGAAGGGATGGATGGCCTGGTGAGCTATGAGCGCAAGATCGACCATCGACCTCGTGCGCAACGCAGGACACCTCTATCCACTGCGTCACATGCGCTTCTTGAACACATACATATGTGCATATACACATATATCCACACTCATATATAGATGAAAATTCATGGGCAAAAGTTGAACGATGACTGAAGCGTAGTTCAAGGATTTGTTTGGAAATGAATAGTTTGCGGAGCATCCGCAAAGTTTCAGATTTTGGAGATGAGCTTCTAAGGTAAAAGAAACTCTTAGGCTTGTGTAGTTTACGGGATTTAAGGAAAAAATATGACAGTGATCTACTCAAGAACGTACTAGTACAGACCATTGCTATTCTTCAGACAATGTAAGGCAGTGGGAAGTTAAGAAAGCTCAATAAGTATCACGACACAAAGTTGGTCAATCCTCAATAGACCACTGGTACGAAGTGTGCCACGCGCTTTATACAGTGTTGAACATAGGGACTGTATCATGATGAAACTCCTAAGCTTCTCCCACTGCCGAGTTTACAGCGAAGCTTGTGTGATAGGGATGAGCCAAATCAACCAAGTCCATCATTCTGAGTTCTCTCATAATCGTTATAGCTGAGAGTAGAGATTGCTTCGGCGAACATGTCGAAGGTTGTTCAGGAGAACAAGCCCAGTGCTCTTTCCTGGTTACCCTTTTCCATGCATCGCAAAGCCGAAGCTGTGGAAGTTGAATGGACCGAGCGACTAAATACCTCATTTATCGAATTCAGCGAATCTTTCGCCCACTACCATCTGCCTACAAAGCACCATAACTTATATTTCTGGAAAAATCGCTATTCTACGGCTACCGCTCAAAAGTTATTATTTCACCATACGTAGAGTATTGTTAGGTTTCTTTATGTCTTGTATTAGTGAAATAATACACGTTTCCATAATTCAGCCTTTATAAACATCTCAAGTACTGAGAGGCATTTCACACTTGTCTCACAAATATTTGCCAGCCTTCTATGGGCGAATTTTCTTCTTCTTGGAAACCAGCAACAGTTTAGAGGATTCAAGTTGCACTTTGCCTGAGAAAATCGGAAAGATCGTTTTTATAAGCAATCAATTTATTTCAATCACAGGCTGTTGTTCTTTGTGCTGTTCTCTTCTTTTCAAAGCACTTGCACAGTAAGCTTAGAGCTACAACTGATTTATATAAAGAGCGTCTTCAGCTGAGATCGACGAACATTCAAATTTTCAGTGACAACTTCTTGACCATCGTCCAAAGCTTTTGTGCAAAAATAATAATAAAATGTGTGCATTTTGACGCCGCCTTCGTCACTAATTTCTACAGAATCTATCCTAGAGAAACAAAGAAGAGTGGATTGAGCCTGAATCTGCGGATCCGCTATATAAATATTCATTGCTCATCAATCCGTTTTACACTATGAATATCGCTGTAAGCTCTAGACGTGACACTCTACTTATCACATTTTTTCATCGGAATTTGTTTCAGCTCGAGCGCTGGACAACAATTACAGCGTCTAGATGCAAAATCCAACGAAGAGCAGTGACAAGACGGAGAATCAGGCGTAAAGCGCTGGATAGAGAAGCTGACAGATGAAACGAGGAGGAAGAATGCAATATAAAAGTCGGGAAGGCGATGTATAAAAAATACTTGCGTTCACTGCCATCATGTCGATCGTAGCGACCGTCGCTCTCGTGTTCGGTTTCGCCTTTGCCACAGCCGATGATGTTGCTCAGGTCTCAACAGACGTACTCTTCGTCGAATTAGGAAAAGTGCATAGAATCTGTTCGTTGTGAAGCAGACTTTCAGAGCGGCGTAAAGAAGAACGCAACTGCAGCAGGACAGTATTTCTACGGCAGCTTCGATCACAACATCTACAATTACGGACGCTATCGTAACCCACTTATAAACAGTACAGTTTTTTTTTTCAGCGAGCTTCCATTCTAAATTACCACAAGTCGTTCTCATGCGATTCATTACAGCTCATGTGTGTAGCGTTGACGCATCCTACGCCTTTTATTCACACGAACGTCATCGACGAGAAATATGTAAGACGACTTGATTTTCTATGAAGTTGAACAGAAACTGCATTTGGAAACAACATCTCATAGAGAAATGAGTATGAAATGTAGATGAGTCTACAACTGCAGTTACCTATCGTTGATAATATTCAAATTTTAAACAGCCAGGCAGAGCTGTGTTGTTCGCAGCCTTTAGTCATTCATAATTTTTGCGATGAGCCTATCTGTGACTACGACACGCATGCGGTTTCTATTTATTTTGTTGCCAAATTCTCAAAAAAGAAAATTTCTGTGCAACTTGTTGAAGGTTGTGTTTAGAGACTACTGAGTATAAAATTCAGATCGTCGGCCCTTTATCAAGGAATGCTCAGATGTTTTCACTGGTGTATTCGACCGCAAAAGAGTGAGTTGATTTTCAATAATAACTTGGCTCTGAAAACAGAGGTGTATATACAAAATAGAGCTGTAATTCTCTCTCAGCCACCTCTTTTAAATCACTATATAACAAAAATTTGATCAATTCTACTAATAAGATTAATTAGATTAGAAAGCCCACGACTTTTCCATGTAATATGTTACGGTAAAGATGCTTTACTGAGCTGCTACTTGGCTACAAAAATGTAATAATTATGAACAATTTGAGTTCAACAACGGCTACTCTTCGATAAGCTGCGACAGATGTTGTAAGATAGCCGCTCACCTAGATAGGATTACCGTGGTATGAATTGTATTTATGAAATTAACTTATTAAGATATTCATAATAAGAACTCAAAAGGGTGATTTTTACAGCCCGAAGTTGTTGGAATGGTACTGGTACTGAACGAAAAGGCGAAGTGTGTATGTTGTGCTCCGCTTCGTTCGCAGCAGACAATGAGACCGTACTACTCAACTCACCCGTCGTCCTATCCGCCTTATTACCAACAGCCATATCAACCAACATCGTTCTAGCGGAATGCTCGATTCACGTACCATAACAGCCACCAAAATGTCAATTACTAAGCGAAGACGATTCTATGTGAATAAAGCTCAATCAATCTAATGAATTTTAACGCTTTAATACTACATATACACAAAGTATTCTCTTAAAAGTGTATGTTTCGAGTTGAAGTTGACTTTCAGATGGTATAAGAATGATATAATTTATGGTGACGGAGGATAACATACTAGTCGACTATTGTTACTATTGTTCTACCAGCAAGAGCGGATGAACTTCCACATTTGCTCAGCTCTGACATAAAACAAGGTCACGTAGTTAGAGAACGTATAGGCACTCGAACAGTAAGAAAGTTTTAGTGGTACAATCAAATAGCTACAAAAGGTCTTCCAATACGAGCCGAATGAGAGTGACGTAAGCATTTACAAGCTTGAAAAACGGAAGGAAAAGGTGTAAAAAAATGTCAAATATCCTAAAATTCTCTAAAAATTGGCATTTATGATATAAAAAATTTTTAGATCAGTTACTTATTGATCTTGCGTCAAATGGCTAATTCGTCTTCTTATTCATGCAAACACCAACATATTTCCAATTCGTTTCTTGTTTTCGTTATCATAGTTCGTAATGGTGGACTATCTCCAGCGCCTTGACTAGGCAAATGATGGCGGTACACTGGTAGATATCCTGTTCGTTACGCAGACACTTCATCCTGCTCAGAAAAAGTGGTCCAACTTCGTCCTAAGCCCCTCAAATATTTTATCGCTTCGGGGATGAGAGATTTTTACCCGATTTATCTAGAACTAATCCACTTGGTTGATTCATGTGAAAATGACCCTCGTTGGCTTAAGCAAAGGCGAAAGGTCTACCTTTTTGTCGCTGGGTTCAACATCAGCTTATTCCTAATTCATAAAAGTGTAAAGAAACAGTCGAGCACTCACTGCTATCCTCGTTTCATCGACTGTGTGAAATGAGCGCAAAGTCAAGAATGAATGTAACTCGAGTCAGATTCGTTTATCAGTGTGGAATGTGGAGCTAATATACCATATTTGATAGTGAGACATTTTCATTGCTAGAGATTTTTTGATTTTCGCGGTTCATTGAAAGTGCCCTCAATCAAAAGTGCCTCAACCATTTGCACTTTGACACTAAAATTTTCAACGGACCAGGATCGCAACGGTCAATTCAAAATCATTGCGCTGTATCTCTGTGCCATAGTTGCACCTAGAGGAGTACTTGCTCGTTGTGTTGATATTCCATTCAGTTGATCTTCTGTGCGCACACAAAGTGGACCATCAGTTTCTCCAGTTTGTCCTTCACTGCATGTCTCACCAAAGATTAGGATGGCTTATATCCTAACCTAAGCAGTCTCCATTTCCTACGCATTCTATTTTTTGAGTTAGTGCGAGGTTGGCAATCTTTATCTTCTCCGTTAAGTGCTGACGTTTTGACGAAATCGCTTTCTTGAGAGCCTAGACCTAATCAACAGTACCATATAACCTATTTAGCTAACACTTGCTGAACCTAGCGAAAATCTTTTTTAAAGATCGTTACAAACGTCTACCAAATAAGGAAAATCCATCTTTCAGCTCCTTGTAGGGAAAAGATTACCGGTTTGCTGTCACACATTATGAGCAATGAACTTTAGTTAGATTAGAATCAGATCTGTGATAAGGCACATTATTATGTAACCATACTGTCCTACTGTCGTCATGTTCTTCAAAACATCCTTCTTGAAACCCGCTTATCAACGAAAGAGATCGTATATAATTTCCAACTTGGACAAAAAGAACGCGTGCTGAGACCTTAACGACATCATCGACTATGGCGAAGGCGATATCGAGCACGAGAGCAACGGCCGCTATGATAGACATGGCAATGGCGAATGCAACAAATTTTTATTCTTTGTTCACCGGTCTTTTATATCACAATCTCTGTCAACGTTTTGTATACCAGGATCTCCAGCTAAAGCTAGACGCCTGATTCTCCATCGCCTCACTGTCTCTCTTTAGATTCTCATCTAAGAGCTACGCTTGTTAACCAGCGCTCAAGATGAAACGAATTCCGATGAAGCACTATGATAACAAAAGTGTTAAATCTTGCAGTGACAGCGATATTCACAATGCGAAACGGTTTGGAACAATCGATGAGCAATGGTTAATTATAACACAAAATCGTAAATTTGGATTTGACCCATTTTTCATGTTTCGTTGGACTAAAAGTCATAAAAAATTGTGACACAGCTAGCCTCGAAACAATCACATCCTCCCATGATTTTGCACAGAAGCTTTTAACGATAGTCAAGTAGTCATCATTGAAGTTTTGGATGATCATCGATGTCAGCTGAAGACGCTCTCGACTTAAATCAAATGTAGTTCCTATGTTAATGATTTGAGAAGCAAAGAGCAACTGAATGGTGAACATCCTGTAACAAAACTAAGTTGATTGCTGATTAAATTCTTTGTTTCGGTTTTGGCAGAACATGAGTCCTCATAATATTGCTGGCTTCCAAGGAAAAGACAATTCGCCCGCAGAAGGCAGGCAAACGGTTGTAGAACAAACATGAAGTGCCTCTCAATGCTTGAAATACCCATAAAAGCCAAATTATTTAGGTGTACAAACATGACTCAGCCAATTCTCTGTTTTTTGTTGTAATAACAGTAAACACGAAGATAGCAAATAATTTTTTCTTCAAAGTGCGTTAGACACGCCATTTAAATGTAAATTTTTATATATAAGATAAGTTACATAATGGTCTTTGTAGACCTTTAGAGATGACGACTGCTTTGAGATGGAGCTGTCGTGGGAACAAATTTGCTTGCTTTTGAAGCAAGAATGGCCGTTAGGGGAAAATGCTAGTGAGGCGGCGTACAAGATTGTGTAGTTTGGAGCGAGCTCCATCTCAAAGCAAGTATAAGCAAGTCATACACCAAAATATTCTAACGAAATTCGCAACTGAATCATATCAAGTTCATGGAATTTTATTGCAAAAATCATATTAAAACCAAAACGTCACGAACATTGCAATTATGCTATATGATAACGCTTCACTTCATGTTACAAAGCTGATCGAAAACGTTATAAAAAAGCTGGAATGGGACGTTTTAGGAGGTTTCACTTTATTCGCCTTACCCTTACAACATTAACTATCAGATCACCTCTTAAAATTACCAGATTCAGACTCAAAACAGTGGCATATTTCGAGTACAAAAATCTTCATCTTCAGAGTCTGTGAAAACAATCATATATTACGTAAGTAGAGTATTTTATATATGAAAACATAGAGAATTAACGTTTCTAGCGTATTTCCAAAAAAAAAAGAGTTTGCATATTTTTATTCTTACTCCTATTATATTAAGAAAGAAAAAACGACTGAGTCATGTTTGTACACCTAATAGAAACACCTATTATCTCACTATTATTGTCACTATACAAGGCCATAGTATAGCTCACAACGATTAGTTAGTGGAAAATGATAGTGTTTTACCGCAACTGTGAAGCAGAGGTTTTTCTTAGAAATCTATGTTAAGGTGTTTAAGGAATAGATGGGATTCGGCGAAAAGTTCATTGAGTTAGGTCGATAATGTAGGATTTGCCGCACAGTCCGTTCGACTTCTACGGTCTCGGCTCTGCAACACATAGAAAAGTGCTGTCAGGGAACAGCACTGGACTCGTTCTGCTGCACAACGTTCGACATATTTGCCGCAGTAATCTCTGCTCTCAGCTATGGTGGCTTTGAGAGGATTTAGAACGCTGGAGTTGACTGGTTTTGCTCGCCACCATCAAGCGATCATCATAATTGTCCTTGGGTGCAAATTGGCTGTGAGAGTAACTCAGGAGCTTCGTCATCATCCGGTTTCTATGATCAGCAGTGTACAAAGCGCACAGTAGATCCTGGTAATTTCTCTACATTTGCCGCATTTCGTGTCATAATAGTTACTTAATGAGCTCCCTATCTTTCCAGTGTCTTCTAATGAAAAGCAGGCATCAGGAGCTTACGTTAATTTGTTTTGCGACGTCTTCAAAGACATATTTAGTCGGCTATCACGGTCAGATTACTTTTCAATGTGATGTTGGCGCTTGTGAACTGCGAAAGCTCACGTGGCCGCTCTTTGGAAGCTAATCCGCGCATAGGAGTTTTCCAAACTCCCAACAAATTTTTCGTATCGAGTGTTTTCTTGATACCACGCTCCAATTCCAATATGCCTGATAATCATTTTTGAGCCACGCATCTGGTCTGTTATATAAGGGCAAGCTTATAAAGCCTGATACACGTGTTTCGACCTTGCAGTCTCACCAGTCGAACGGTGCTCTTTCGTCTTGAGAAAGCCCTCTCAAGGCGCTTAGTCCCTTATACTAAGAGTAGCAACTAGCAAGAGTCAAAAGAACACCATAACTGATAAAACCACGTGTTTTTTTTCTCTTAACTCGCTTATATCTCGCTCGACAAAACTCCTTCATAAAAGTGCTAGTGCTCAAACTATAGCGCAAGCTCCAAAGAACTCAAAAATGTGTTTGCTTATTACAAAACTCTTTTGAACTCTTGATTTCTAGCTTTTTTATTTGTGTTTTAAACCTCGCCGGACAGAGCTATTTGTTCAGACTATCAGTAATCATCTGATAGCGTAATGCTCTCTGATTCTAGTGATGTGCCTATTTTGTGGAAATGCGGTATAGCAGAGAAAATAAGATCGAGTTCTAAATTTTTCTTAACGTTGTTTACACACCATTCGACAGGTAGCAGGAGGCGTGGGAAACTGAGGCGAAGCGGAACGATCAAGATTTTGTTAGTCAATTAGGAATTTTTTCACCGCTTTGCAAGAAACTCGAGATGGGGGATTGTCTAAGATACCACGAAAATTTCTCCACACATTGATATGCTTTTCGGCTTCCGGCAAGTCATACTCGTGATAAAAAAGAAGGCGAAAGGCGAGTGTGAAGCATAATTTCTGATTGGATACTACAACTTTATGAAGGAGTGTTTAAAAACCGGGACATGGGGCCGTGGCCCCATGTCTCACCTTTTGGATGACCACCAACATCCTATGAAAGTTCCTCTCCAGTCAATGTGGTCGCTTTTTCATTTGTTCTCTCCTAAGCACAAAGAACACGTTGAGTATTCAGCTCTATGATTCGTTCATTACCACGTGTTTCTCTTTGTTATAGTTAAGACTGAACCTTCCTCGAGGTCGGAGACCAGCACAACAACCACTTGTAGAGCGAATTCTTGTCCTGGACGTGAGGGGATTGAATCAGAAAAGCGTGGTATCCTCGATATTATTAGATTTATTCAGGTTACTCGTTTTTTGTGTTTGGGAGAAACTGCGCTTATGTGGTGTCGCTGATGGTATCAGCGAAGAAATGCTCTTGAATCGGCAGCTCATGAAACGGATATGGCACAGGCGACGGATTCAGAGGAGCTGATACTGTTTATAAAGCGATTTCTGGTACTAAACTTGTAGGCGTTGGATTCAGTGAGGTTAGCAGCATACCACTGGAGTTACGTGAATTAATCCCTTCGGTGATAAGAACGGCACCAGCTCTTGTGGTGTTGCTGTGGGATGCCATGAGGAAAGTGGTGTTGAATTAACAGTTTTCAAACATTTTTGAATCTAACCACTGAGAAATCGACGGTGCGGCTCAAGAAACGATTTTCCGTTGAAAAGAATTGGTGTCAAGCTTGTCTGGGAGAAAAGCAGCACCAGCTTTATACATTAGTGGGCTGCCGTAGCTCATTGTAAATGCCCGATAAGCATTCATCAACCTTGAAAGGTGCTTAATGAAGTCGAATATATGACACAACGCATCCTTTTAGGACCGATCAACGCCAATGGGTTTTTTGTATTTCATATCCTCTTATTTTGCTACTTACAAAAAAGTAAATGCTGGTAGGAAGAACGGGATGCCTTAGAAACTAGGAAACTCTAGGCTCACAGCTCAAACGAATTATCCAACCGTAAACAAAATCCTGCATCTATTAGAGCTTATTTTATTTGACCGCATTTAGCGGTATTAAAGTATTATGATATACACAGTGATAAAGAGTGATGTGCAAAAACATCTGCGCCAGCTGGGATTTGAACACAGAGTTCACCCTATCCAGGGCGCGTGCTGAAGCGTTGCACTACCGACGCTCGTTTTGACATCATTCTTTCCACTGTTCCTGCTTCTGCTTTTGAAACCCTTGATCCAATGCGTTGTGGTATGGACCATGATCGCAGACAATTTGCTTGCAAGCATATCCGCTATCCTCATCTTGTATCAGCCCATTAGGTAAAACGCGTTTGTGCTTTCTTCTTAAGTTCTAGTAATCATTCGGCAGCTTAAACCTCGAGGATTTCAAAAGTGTATTTTATTTCTTAAATGACCTTCCTCCTGCGCTGTGACACTAAAGATAAAGTTATGTTTCACCCCGGGAGCATTTTTCGCTGGATAGAGCCTTGATCGTGAATTTTCAGTAATCATTTGGTAGTTCATAAGTCGGCGATTTCAAAAATATAATCGGTTCAAAAAAGTATCGCGCTGTCGCAGCCAAAGGAACTCGGGTTTTGCACTAGGAGCTGAATTTTTGTCGGGTAGTCGCGCAGCATGATTCACATTATCATACAATTTTTGTTATTAGATTTGAGTGTTTTTCTCCGCCTTGAAGAAACTCAGTTTGAATGCACATTATTCGTGTGTAGGTCCAGACTACATAGGCTTAAACTTATCGCGCTTATTTCACAACATAGAGTATAAATGCAAAAGCCTAAGCCCAAAGAACGATAGAGCAAAGTTTCTGCAAATTCAGTTTTGAAATCATTGTATTTGCGCTTCAAGTAAGCGTTATGTTGCTAAAGCACGGTGGGTTTAGTGCAAATATTGCGAAATCCCATCCACATACTGGAACAAAAAATGTGCGCCGAGTACGAAACCTTATAGTTTTTTGACTCCTGCGGCGCATTTGAAGGTCTTTTGAAAAGTGAAGCACACCACAGAAATCGCTGAGATCTTTGCTATCGAATAAGTGCTGAAAATCTTGGAAAAAAGCTCTGCTCAGCGGAAAATGATTGATTGCGAAACACGGTTTTTTTATAGAATGGAATGGCACAGCAAAGTAGGGTGGCCATTTTGAGAGTAAGGAATAAATTTGAAGTTCACAAGATTCGAGCTATAAAATGACAATCAAATCTTAGAAAAAAGCAAAAAGACGTTTCTGCTGAGGGGATGAATCAAAGTGAGGCTAACGGATACCCAAGGCTACTATCGGTAGTCGAGAGATCTACATACGTCAGCTGTTCTGTTGAAAGGAGAAGAGGGACCATGTTTTTTAAAAGCAAGGTAATATATATCTTGATCCTTTCCTGAGGTCTTTTATGGTATTTATGTAATGCTGGACACTGTTTCGGCTTTATAGCCTTATCAGTAAGCTAACAAGCATTTATATAAGTATCAATAATATGTACGAAGTAATCTCGAAGTCGCAGTGAGTTTAGACAACAACCGCGGAACAATTTATATTTCCACGTGCTGACGTTTCGTTTGGTTTCTAATCTTTTCTGAATCTTGAAGGAGTAATGTTGGCCTACAGCGTATTCAAATATGTACATATTAAACGCCGCATATGCTGCCTCATACCGCATGATAATGTTAGTAGAGATCGATAAGGTATGCCAGTGGAGAACTGCTTAGTTAAAACTTTTTCCTACAGAGATTGCAGGCGTTCTTTTGGTGAAGCATGCATGTGTCTGTGTGTGTGTGTGTGTGTGTGTGTGTGTGTGTGTGTGTGTGTGTGTGTGTGTGTGTGTGTGTGTGTGTGTGTGTGTGTATGTGTGTGTGTGTATGTGTGTGTGTGTGTGTGTGTGTGTGTGTGTGTGTGTGTGTGTGTGTGTATGTGCTGTCTGTGTGCGTTCGTGTGTATCTGACTGTCTGTCTGTATGTGTTTCCTGTCATGTTATCGACTAGTCCATTCTCTCACTCTTTAAGGATTAGCCAATCACAGCACCACATTAGGACAAGTATAAAATCTTGTATTAAGTAAAGAAATTTGACGCGACAAACCCAACTGGAGATCATTAAATCATTCTTCGGCTTCCAAAGTGGGTAGAGAACTTTGAAACTATTAAAGGCTTCTAACAAAAGGCATTGAAAAGCTACCGGGCACATTTATGTGTGTACGGTCATTGAAGGACCAAGTCACTGGAAAATCTATTGTCCGATGCAAAAAGAAAAGGTTAGCATGCCTGTAATAGTCGCAATTGGACGTGATCGTCAAAAGGCGTTGTAACGTTTTTGTTACTTTTTACAAGTAAAAGAGCACAAAATTGATGCTTTTCCCTTGTTGAATCGGAGATAATTTTTCGGAGTCATTTGTTGCCGCGTGCCGTCTATGGAACTCGTTTGGATCTAATCAACTACCTTGCTTGCAGGACAACTACTTTGTAAAACTGTTAACTGAACCAGGTTGATTGTTCATCAACTCAATTGGATCTGTCATTGTGCGCGATTTCAAAGCACGTTTTTAATCCTGATTAAAGTCTAAATTTTTCAGCCACAATCATACATTTCTTCATTCGCAAATTCTTCATTTGTGACATTCAGCGAATCTATGTTGAGATGAATTTTAAACCGATTTTGACCAAATCAGGGATTGGAAAAGAAGCTAAAAATGTGATCTTGGCTATGGTGTATTTCATTCCTAGTGTTTTAGAACTATATGTGCTTCTTCTTAATCCATTGAAGATGTCTTGATTTTGAATACTCAATGTTGAATGAGGCGATGTAGTGTAGTAGTTAGAGGTGACCTAAATATAAACGTAAACTCTGGTTCGACCCCGCCCACCGGAATCACCAGAGTTTCCGCTCTGGTGTCGGCATATTGATGCTACACTTGTCTGGGATAATAGCAGCACCGACTTGAAGATGAAGTCGAATATATGGGGTTTTCCTTAAGGACTGATAATTACCGAGAGCCTTGTCCTTGGTTCTCTATCATCTTACAATGTCTCCTATAAACCGAGCATGAGTCACATAGCATTTTTCTATGCGCCCCGGAATCAACTCCACACTTTGAGGTCGTTGTCGATGTTTGGTTCTTTTCTCTACATCTTAATAATGTTTTTCGGTCAGGTATTTCGTTTTAGTTGGTTTGGTCTAGCACAGCTGTCCATAAGATTGTCAAGTATGCGGAATCTGAGAACTAGTGGGAGACGGTATCTGCGTATTTGGATCCAGCACCGCCAGGTGAGAATCTCCAGTTCCTGGAGCCATATGAAATGGGCATTAGCTAATTCGGCTAGGATTTGCACTGCTAAATATCGGAAATAAACCACAGAGCATCCGAAATTGGTGGCTAAAACAGTTCTTAAGTCTTCACAACATCGTCTCAGTAAATACACGTGGGAATTCGTCTGTCAGTTTTCTAGATATGTAAAGATAAAAAGCGGCAGAAAAATCTTGTCCTTTGTCTATAACTCTCTTCGTAGCTTTCGAAACACAATGATTGTTTCTCAGATATAAGTTTTGGGTCTAGATTGTAGTCAGACATTTCTTCTGTCTTTTCTTGGAATCACCTGTCAACAAATTCCTCGGAAAGTGAAATTCAGAACGATTGCATACACGTGAATATATCTTGGTAATTAACACGTCTTCTAGGGGAGTAACTGGTTCTAGACTGAGTGTAATAATAGGATCTAGCATGGGGAAATATTATTTCTTACCTAATACTCACAACGCGAAAACACTTTTCTTCGACACTGAACTTCGATCCGTTTTAGAGAAAGCAGATCATACCTAGGTTGAGAAAACAGTTCACGAGAATTTTTGAAAGTTTCATCTTTATGCAGAAATCATCAACAAAGACGACAGTAACTATTCTTCACAGTGTAGATCACCACGACTTCTTTCATCGTTTTGTAAGATTTCGGATCTGCTCGAGGTACCATTTGCGCCCCTTTGGATCGAGAAACTTTTAACAGGCTTCTTCAACTTCATTCAATAATGCATATTGATGGCCGTTCAAAAATTCCTTCATTAGTCGAAAGAGGCTGGCCACAGTTAGATAAAACTCATGCGGATCTCGACGAAGCTTCTTGTGGACAAAGTCAAATTGGTGCAACTCGTAAACAACGGTCCGCTGTAAAACACTCTTCACCTAGGTCACAGTTTTCGATGAAAGCTCGGCATTCAAAGCGGCTTGTCACTCACTTCCATCTAAAACAAATCGGCCAGAACGAGGCATGAGGCATGTCTTCAAGATGAAAACTGTTTTTTTCGGCCTCTTAAATCATTTGCCCACAGTCAACTTTGTCGCCGTTTATCCACCTTCACCGTCTTTAATCTCATCGACGGCTTTCAACATCGTCAAACCTTTTCTCCAATAATAGCGGATAAATATACGGAAGTCATGCTGTTCAATAGGCATTCGAGAGCTGAAATTAATGAACTAAATGAATATATACAACACTATTGACAAAAAACAGCACAGAGATGTCAAAATGTAAAGTTTCAAAAAATTTCTCAGTACTTCTTGCTCAACCTAATATCAGAATTCAAACAGTCACCATTCATCTTAATATCAAAAGACTGACATGGCCAATTAGACTACAGGCCGCTGTTATGAGTGGAGCAAAATTTCGTACTGGAATGGCAACTGTGAACTTCATCGTGTCTCCGTTCGTGGCTTATTTCGATGGATTTGTGTGAAACTATGTTGTCCCCGCTTTCCCGTTCTCCATCCTCCGACTTTTGAAAGCATCCGTTGATAGTTATTACGAAATATTCTATTTTTTTATCATTTTATTTCATTCGTCTCATAGTTTTTTCCCACGGTGCGGAAATCTGAAAAATAGAACAAAATGAGAGTGCAAACCGCCTCTGTGACAACGAACCTTTGAATTAGATATTTTTTCGGAAGCAAAAACTTGCTGTTAGATATGGACACTGATCGATACCTCTCAATCAAAATGTGGGACCGTAGTAATTTCGGGACCGACTTCATATTAACCACCGCATAGATCAATAATTCGCTATTTTTCTATAAGCACGCTCTGTTCTGCTAATCAACTGACTATTCTTCAAGCGTACCTGAAGTATCGACCGCGTCACCTCCTGTAAAGGTTGGAAAAGTAAGGTTGACGGGCAATCCGCTCAGTCAATTACTCTCATACTGCTTGTCGCAAAGTGAACAATTTCTCTTGAATATTCGCTATTTTGTTCCTTTCAAGTCTTCCCTTTTTACTGGAGACTAGCTGCACAGAGTCTTACGTGAGTGAGGAATGTGGCTGGCCCGGACCAAGAAATCAGCCTGAGTTATGAAACGAGGTCGCAGGTTGTGGCACGGCACTGCTCATTGTAGTTCATTTTTAAATTTTTTAGAGTTTATTCAAAACGCCTAAAGAGTTTTACGCGCTGACTTATGAGGTCCTCCTGTGGAAATACCGACTTTCACTACAAGCTTCTCCGCTCTCAAAGTATTCATTGATGTTTGCATCACTGCCACCGATTTCAAGAAATCGACTCTCTTCAGATATTTTTTATATATGCTTATACCTTCAAGAACTATTGTTTGAGGCTTGGCTTTTCTTTTAAACAGGTTACATATCGAGGTAATGCAGTTGCATAAATGGCTATTTTCCGCCATAAGTTGAAGGATTTCTCTTTCTACTCTATTCTTGTGCTTCCACTAGTGGCTGTTCGAAGCATGTTTCTCACAAACCTCGTTTTTGTGTGCAAGGACTGAGAGGTGCGGTAATATTTATTAGGTTTATATTACCTGGCTTTCGGTACCACATGGTGACAAAATCTCATTTGGGGTAGCTTGATTTCAACATTCCAAAATGAAAGCCAGTATTCTTTCAATTTCTTCGAGTGAACTTTACGGGTTTTAACTGTCCACTCAGCAATACAAGACATTTGTCCACGTCCTATTATGTGGATTACACGACAAAATAATCATTTATGTATTTACATTGGTATTAGCCGGCGTTCAATAACTGAGGTCCCCACTTTAGACAATACAGATGAAGGATAGCAGCATGATCGGCTCATAGAAACTATGGACCAAGTGAAGCACCCGAGATTCCGCGTTCACTTGTTCGGTTCAACAGTCCTCACATCGCTGTGTCATGAAGGTGAAACGTGTGGTAACATCCACTTTGGAATACTCTTCATATGGAGTTTTGATCTTCACATAATGCAGAGAGATATCTTTTAAAACGTTGCCGTCATATGTGAACGAAATCAAACTGCACGGTGCAATTCAGACATTTCAAAATCCTTTTGTCCTTACTTCCAGGAAAGTGAAAATGGAGTGAATCGTTCAGTAGTTAGGAATTTTTAACATCAAATGGGCGCAAAGTATGGTAGACTGAACTTTAGAGCTTTGCAGTGCGCGAGTTCGTCGAGTATTCAATGCGTCGATTAAAATAAGTTGATATTCTCTTACTAGGTTGGGGATAAGGTCCTGATAAAATGCCTGTAGAACATTTACTTGTGCACCTGTTGCACCCGAACAAATACAAAACTGATAGTCAAAGTACTCCCCTTCAACTTCAAGCTCTTGCTGCCACTTCTTCGGCAAAAGATCGATTCCGCGAGCATAAAATTCCGATTTCTTGCTTTTGAAGAAATGATTGACCGAAATGTCGAAGAGGGATTTTCTTCAATCGCTTCAGTCACAGCTTTTTCCCGCAACCTATTAAAGTAGATATTCTGTAGATAAGAAGCTGATCTCATATGAAAACTACTCATAAACAGCACCTAAAAAACACTTATGTGAGTGATATTGATCGAACGTAAACAAATTCACGAGAGTGAAAAACTCTTCAAAAAAAGCACCGGCGAGGAAAGCGTGCCGTATTCTTGCTGCACGTGGTGTCGACTTGTGGCAAGGCCTGACAAACAGGCGAGATTGTCGAATTAGAGCTGTTACACTGATGTCTTCTACTTTTAAGAAAAGCTGTTGCTCTGAGATTTTTGGTCTCGTTTATGACCGTCGATGAATGCTAATCTAAACGATTATTCCTCGAATCTTAGAATGGTGGTATCAGGGCATTCACAGGTCTTCACAACAGGCTTTTCCAATTTGTGATAGAAGCAAGAATGTCTCAGGCAAGTTTGTTACGAATTGATTAGGAATATGAGGCATGTTTGGCCGCATGAAAAGTCGAACAAGGGCCTTGCTTGTATTGAACAGCATTCCTGCAATTACCGGCATCTTGAATATTCGTGGAATAATTTACAATCAAGGTCATAGACATTGTTAATGGCTTAGTTATTTGAAAATAGTCGAGCATTAAGCAATATCCTCAGCGCTACGGCATGCAACCTTGATCACGTCGCTTTATGATTTCCGAGCCTATGCCTCGTGGGACGTGTGTTGGCGTGTGAACAAACCAAAAACCACTGGCGCTCTCCCGACGTCTCGTCACTCTTCCATAGACCTCCCACACTGGCAGCGACCTTGTCCAGCACATTCTCATAGCAGTGGTAGCAGGAGCATTTGTGCTTTGCTCTTTCTTAGCATTTCGTTTTCTTGTACGTACTTCTCACAGATGTCTTGAATAAAAAGTGAATGTGATGATAGGGATAAGATCTATGTCGTTAGTACAGTACTGCTCTTCCATGTAAGTTTATCGATTTTTTGTGAGCTTAGGAAGTTCAAATTCGTTTTTTTTCCTCCTAGTTATTTTTAGCGTCACATTTTATGTCATCTGAATATCGATTCGAATACAGTATTTTTGTTGTAGTCCTAATTTTGATTATAAAGTAGACATGGAATTATTAGAATGATTACTACTGTGAATCTCTAAAAACAAAAAGCTCGACTAGTAGTGCTAAATTCACGATGAAATTAAGATATCTACGTATCTGCTCTTTGTCTGGACATCAAACAAAGGAAAAAAAACAGAGGTGATGCAGCGAAGGACAATCCAATTATGAATAAAAGGGTTGAATTTTGAGTTTTCTTGGTAGGTGAATCCTTTAGAAATGCTTGAACTAATGTGAAAACTACGAATTAATAATGAACAGAAGGACGTAATGAAAATCTCACTGGAAAGACTAAATTGTGGCTAGGGCTTGTATTGTTACTGTGAACGTGAAATTTCTCGTCTTCTGCGGTAGCATGTGGTGTGGATATACAGAAAAAATATGCAGCGAAAACTAAGGGGACAGAGGATGATATCGACAAATGCCATTGGCCAGAAACGAAAAATCTGCTATTGAATGGATGATGACGGGCTGGAAGTGCACTGCAATAAGCTACGAAACCTAGATAAATGACTGAGCAGTAAATTAGACAGATCACGATCTTTATGTTATTATGAAGTCGTCATAAATAGGATGGAGATTCTATAATACGTGGAGGACAGCAATGTCATATAGATGAAAAAAGAATTTACACCGATAAAGTCAAGAGTTAGAGAATAATCTCTGTGAGAATTGAGTAAGCTCAATAGTGACATGTAGGAAATTTCAGGGGACATGATGTCTGATGCAGGAAAAACGTAACTAATCCACATTTTCGCTTATTAGTTCACTTTTCCTTATCTTTATCTTGTTATTATCTCTTATACGCCTTTACCAGATACATTTTCATTCGTTATTTTCGCATAAATACCTATAGTATAGTCACATCTCACTACAGCTCTTCGTTAATTAACCTCTGATGGTTTTTACTAATCTTTTTCATCGTGACTCTGCTACATGAGTCTTACGTCCTCATCAGTATTCATCATCATCATTAGAATTTTATATTATTTTTGCCAACTCGTGGACAACTGAATCGATAAACACGGAGTAGGGCGTGTCCGCCAGTACGGAGCCATCGACGACCAACTCCAGCTCTCCTTTACCATCACGGTTATCTCTAACTCGATTTAACCATAGTCATCAGGCCGAACAATCTCAAACTCACAATGAGGATCATCACAAGTAACATTTTCCCGTCTGTGGATTGAATGCGCTGACAAATATTTCAGAAGCGCGAAGTTTGAACATGTTCAAAAAGCGCTCTAAACGTTCTTTTGGAAAAATCCACAAAGATGTTAATTTTTTTTGATAAGTTATAAAAACATTTATTATCTGGAGCACACCCGTGTTGATCGCATAACGGCATGACCAAGCATTAAAGCTGGGACGCATGACCGCTTTCGTAGCAGAAGTTTCCATTGACATCTTTACAATACTATCCACAATTTTGAGAATTCAAGACCGTAAAATGTGGATTACTATGTTTTTGTACTTCAGTAGCTCATTTATGATGATACGTGCCGTTCGAAATGAACTTAGATTTTCCTACGTAGCTGGAACGAACGTCGTGTTAATTGCTGGTCAGCGCTTTTTTAGACTTTAAGACTCAACACTATAAAGCAAGTTTCACATTAAGGACCTGTATAATTATTCAGCCGCCTTATTTTTCAGGAAGGCGCTGCGATTCTTCCTCTTCAAGTTCTTATATGTTTTTAGTTCCCGGATTTCTCGAATTCATCAACATGTGGATCGCCACTGATATTGACAAATGACGTCGCGTTCACGTTCTCACTCGTCAATTGGATGAATATCTCTGCAATTCCGCACTTGTTCGAAAAACATCAGTCCTTCAGAAATAAAGCTCGTATGCAGCTTTGAGTGTATGTGGTTTCAATGTCTCATTGTCATCAATTTCTTCCGTAGATGTTTTTTCTTGAACTCATCGTTTGTAACATCGAGAACATTTTCTGTTATCTATTTTGTTGTCACTTTGTAACTTCTCGTAATCAAACCAGCCTTTCTAGGTGTTATTCTCGAAAAAGTTACATCCCTTTGCAACCCATCCTCAACTAGACTGTATTTTTAAGAATGTTCAAAGCTTTGTTGAGGTTGATACGTCAAAGCCTTAATACGTTTCTACGGTATTGCCCTCTTCATCAGAGCCACATGGCCCACACTGAACCCTACTATAGCTGGGATGAGGAGAGGTTTTCAGTGATAGCGCATGATAGTGGTTATCACCATTCCAAGTCTGTATTGGTTTATAGCGCTCTTTTTTATTTTGACAAGTTCAGCTTGTTTCAAATGCGGTTGTAACGGTACTTCAGTCTTATGACGAGTTTCAAACAGTAGCGATAGTAGTTTATCACCAATTTATTTTTGTACGTCTACTCATATACACAGCCAACATGCCACATTTTTTTTTTATAAGAGAGGTGTTAATCATAGGGAACAAGTGAAAGCACCGGTCGCATGAAGGTGCACCTCCACAAGAGCTTTTAATTAATGCTGCTAACCAGTGTGCGCTACACCCTCTCCTACTATCCTGATTTGCTTACATATGGATCTGCTTTAGTTTCAGTTGCTAATATATATTCTTTTTTTTTCTTACTATATAAGCATGAAAGCCGATTATATATAAATTATTACTTAACTCTAAAATACCGCAGCCCATTCTGAACTTTTTTACTTGGAAAGAAAAACTGTAGATCAAAAGATCGACTGTTTTTAGAACCCCGAAGAAAAAAACATTCATAATAATTCCAAAAAAGAATGCTTTAAGCTCAAAAACGAGGTTGTGTACTCCAGGTTCATACACCGGTGTTTCGGAGGTTCGTCCTC
Organism: Parelaphostrongylus tenuis; assembly: GCA_019055375.1. Taxonomy (NCBI): domain Eukaryota; kingdom Metazoa; phylum Nematoda; class Chromadorea; order Rhabditida; family Metastrongylidae; genus Parelaphostrongylus; species Parelaphostrongylus tenuis. The sequence continues at coordinate 354,457 of JAHQIW010003392.1, read as the reverse complement.
CTCGTCAGTGACCCCCGCCCCACATTCAGCCCTGCATTGAAGCAAGGAGGGAGGCGTATGTGGTGATGGAACAGTGTACAATGACACTGGTCCATCGCCACCCCTCAGTCGATGGATTTTTTGCTGTTAGATCAAAACTAAATCAAAAAATCGACTGTTTTTAGAACCCCGAGAAAAAAAAACATTCATAATAATTCCAAAAAAGAATGCTTTGAGCTCAAAAACGAGGTTGTTACGCCAGGGTCATACACCGGTGTTTCGGAGGTTCGTCCTCCTCGTCAGTGACCCCCGCCCCACATTCAGCCCTGCATTGAAGCAAAAAAATCAAAAAAATTGGTTCTAAAAACAGTCGATCTTTTGATTTAGATTTGATCTAACAGCAAAAATCCATCGACTGAGGGGTGGCGATGGACCAGTGTCACTGTACAGTGTTCCATCACCACATACGCCTCCCTCCTTGCTTCAATGCAGGGCTGAATGTGGGGCGGGGGTCACTGACGAGGAGGACGAACCTCCGAAACACCGGTGTATGACCCTGGCGTAACAACCTCGTTTTTGAGCTTAAAGCATTCTTTTTTGAAAAACTCTAGAGCCAATAAATGTTTGTCAGTATGATAAGAACTTTTAGTTTTGCTGCAATAAAATCGTAAATCTTTTGAGCCTTGATAACGCATTGTTTTGTCTGTTTTTGTGATCACCAACAATACGAATAGTCTTTCACTAAGCCCCTTCGTCTTGATTGCCACTGCCGGCTTCTGTTGTTAAAATTTTTCAAAAATTTTCAGATCTAAAAGTTAAATGGATAAAAACTTTCTCTGTAAATTCTCCATATCGTTTTTACCCTAGCGTAGTGGAAAACTCTATTTTAATTAGGTTTATCGCTTATAATAGTTCCACTTTTTTTTTAGCCTTTTCAATCATCTCATTCCTTACATGTTTTCACCATCTCTCTCATCACTCACTTTCCATTTTGGCGACAACGTTCAAACAAAAATTTGGCTCCACATTGCTCCCATTTGTTTTGCGGTCAAGATAAGCCTTCTACATCTCTCGGGTGACGAAATTTAAGACGGCTGTTCCAGCATTGGAAAGGTAATCGACTCGACCGACATTTTAGAACGTTTGCGAAGAAGATTAAGAAGAAACACTTTTATCGATGATGATTCTGAGAAAATGAATCAAAGTCGACGAATGGATGCTGAGGTTCCACAATGTATGATGTTGAATCGTTTATAGAGAGAATATTATTAACTCCTCAACAACAGGGAGACAATAGAGCTAATTCCGTTCTATAGTACCACATTGTGAGGTGCGCGCGGTGGAGGAGTGGTTAATGGTGCATGTTTTAGCTGGATCGACCCCTCCTGTAATCACATAGTAATGCGTTAGCTCGGCTTTCTTCAAGACTACAAGAAATTCGACTTGATCGCCAATTCATGAAGAAGGCGGACTTTTAGGGCAGCACTTGAAACAATGCGAGTAAATGAATCAAGTGCTGAAAGAGCTGGGATGTACACACCGAAAATATGATACTAGGTTATCCGAATTAGAATAAAAATAGATAATTCCATATCCCCTGGTATGACTGAAAACAATTTGGTTGCATGATCAGCTCCGCCATCTTCGTTATCCACACAAACCTTTTTTTTATGCGACTCGTAATCATAATTTACTGTGTGAATCTCAGCTTCCTCGCATTCATCTTCCATGAAGGTCTTGGAATATTTGACTGTCAGGTAAATTGTTAAGTAACAACTGAAGTGTTGCTCCATTTGTTACTGTCAAGTTCATCTCTTCGCGAATGACGTAAATGCTGGTCAAGCGTATTCTGATTGCAATCTTGGAGGTGGCCGAGCCGAGGAGTCCCTAAGCGTTCACCTGATTGACTGCAAGTGTTGGGGAAATCGAACAAGCGCTTGCATACGATTTTGCTTTTTGGTATGCCGTTTTGCCAATAACTACATTCTACCCATCCTTTGCACAGACTTTTGCTGTCTGTTACTAGACTGAGGAAAAACTTTATTAACATTCGCGAAAAATTCAAATTTCATTATTATTTCACCCATTATCGCTTACTATAAATTCATGGGAATATCTCAAGAATGTCTCCATAAGGAAATCCAACGACAGCGCTAGGTACGATGCGTTGAATAAAAAGTACCCGACATTATTTCGTGGAAAGCGCGCGCTGTTTCAGCAAGACAATGTCGAACCTCACACCGCCAAGAAGGTTAAGGAAAGTTTGATGACTGGGAGGTAGTCGAGGTCTTGCCGCACTCAACCTAACGTCCAAATGCTGCGCCGCCGATTATGGGAGATTTCCTGCATGGACTCCGATTCAAGACACTTGATCAGGTTCAAAGGTTATGCCAGGAGTTTTTTTTTTATTGAAAATCTAAGGAATGGCGCGTTTCGAGCAGATTCGTAAGCTTGCAGATCTTTAGCGGAAGATCGTGGATAACGATGATTTTTATTTGAAGAGTAATTATTGTTGTTTTTAATTGAATGTATGTGTAAAACCTTGAATTTTCAGCAAATGATGAAAAACTTTTTCCTCAACTTAATATGACTTTTTGGTGGATCTTCTTAGCAATGTAATAATCGTTTTATGCCGTCTTTGCGTTCACTTTACTAGATCCCCACAATCACAGCTTCATTCATGCATGCTGTGCAGCTTTTCACTTTTCTACTTGTTTTACTTTGCAATTTCTCGTCGTACTGACTTATTCCGTTAATTCCTCCAAATAAATAAACGCTATGAGCTTCTGCTGTTGTTGGCAATCATTGTCTCTGTAAGTTGGCAGTAGTCGGTGTCTTATTCATTTCAAATCAACTTCGAGCTTGATTAATTTCTTGCTAACGGTGATTTGAGGTCCGTTGAAATATGTCGTTCATGATTTCTTTATTGTGCATCATTTGTATTGAAGTCGCCAGTGTTTTTCTCCCCAGTCACAGCATTGAATTTTCTGATATATTCGTTCAGACTCCCATTAGATGGGTCTGCGACTTTTTACCATTCAACGATGGGCATTCATGCGTCTAATTCGAAGCACATCGTCTGGTATGTTGACGACTTCGTTCCTCGGAACCTTTCCTAGGGTCATCATTGAGACCTTGTCATTTTATCTTGAAGTTTTTCTAAGCACTTACATTGCCATAATATCGCGCACAATTAACAATAACCTAATCCAGTTTTTTTCTTCCATTTTTTCTTTCTTTTCCTCCTATTTCCATTCAAATCGGAAATGGGGGAGATGCTGAGAATCTTTTAAACAAAGGAGCAGCATAGGATGCAACTAATCGTTTTGGTTAGCAAAGACATGAAACCTCTAACAATGGAATCAGGAGGCGGATTTTTCTGTAATTTAGGCGTTTATTGGGAAATTCGCTTGTGTTCGCAGTGAGATAAAATCTAGGTGATCAAGCGCCAAGGAATGAGTTGTCATTATCTATGGTCATTTTTTCCTCAAAGAGACTTATTCGAAAAACTTACAGCGACATCTCAACCCAAATTCGAACCAGCAACGCCTCAGTTGGCTCAAGAAATACAACAGTGCTACTCGAAATTGGATTCATCTTTCGAGAACACAAAGGAGGTATTCAAGGTGCGTGCCGCATTATTTAATTATCATATGTCAAGGCAAATCGATTTTCTTCTTGCTCACAGCTGTTTTTTGTTCGTTTCCTGCAATCTCATAGAACCTACTATCAAAGAAACTTTTTTGGAGCCGGTTTCATTCGTGAATTAACTCAATGAAAAGAACCGAGAGTTTGCGAATTTCTAATGTCAGGGATCACCAACTATCTGCGGAACTCAAACAGTGTATGATGGCAGTTCTTTAGGCGTTTAGCTCTACATAAATTAAATTGAAGGATACTTCTGCTATCGACTGCTTTTTTACAGACCCGCTCAAAATGATTTAATCTGATAAGGATATGACATATTTTGAGCCATAGGTCTAGTGCTATATAGGCGCCTATTTCGTCCTATTGGGACTCATCAGTAGCACCTTCCCTCGGTTCCGTCGATCCCTTGAGGTGAAATAATCCTCTAAAGGAATCGACGCCGAGTAAAAACTAAGCACCCAAAGTAGGATGATGGTATTACCTGACTTTGTGGTGGCCGACAGTCGAGCTTGCGGCTTTTAAAATGAATCATACTTCTGCTATCGACTGCTTTTTTACAGACCCGCTCAAAATGAGTCCCAATAGGACGAAATAGGCGCCTATATAGCACTAGACCTATGGCTCAAAATATGTCATATCCTTATCAGATTAAATCATTTTGAGCGGGTCTGTAAAAAAGCAGTCGATAGCAGAAGTATGATTCATTTTAAAAGCCGCAAGCTCGACTGTCGGCCACCACAAAGTCAGGTAATACCATCATCCTACTTTGGGTGGCTTAGTTTTTACTCGGCGTCGATTCCTTTAGAGGATTATTTCACCTCAAGGGATCGACGGAACCGAGGGAAGGTGCTACTAATGAGTCCCAATAGGACGAAATAGGCGCCTATATAGCACTAGACCTATGGCTCAAAATATGCCATATCCTTAAATTGAAGGCTTAAAAACATTCTCAGAGTGTATTGTTTCGAGCGCGATCTGAAAAAAGCAATCGAACATGAAGGTATTATGAAAACTACCAGCCTCGAGCATTCGACTGTTGATCACTGCAATGTCCAATGATCATGTCACTGGACACACAATGATATTTCATCTCTGCCGTATGTGGAGTGAATTTTCACTTTACACGCGGCGGTGTAACATGTTTCGTCGGAGATTCCCATATGTAAGGGAGTGTCCTCCCGAAAGGGATTGGCTCAGACAAAAGGCACCGTGCAACTGACGAGGCTGCAAGGCCCAAGCACGTATATTGCACTAAATAAGTACCTATAAAAGACTCATGAAAGGCTAAAAAAATGCACTGTCAAATCAAGTTGATTATATCTTTGATGGCATAAATAAACATTTGATATGTTAGAAATTTGTTCAAACACTACAGAAATACGCCTTTGAATGTATTACTTTGAGCACTTTTGTTCATAGTTTGTTTTTGATAAGCTTACGAGGTTACGAATAAGAGTTGTTGGTAATGTGTCAAGAACTGTCCTATTCAAAAAGGCACTGCCGAGTGAAGCACTTCATTTGAATGATGTTCCACTTCACTGATTTGGTTTGATACATCTACGAAGATCTATATCCAAAAAAAAGCAACTGCTTTGGAAACTAGAGTTGAACCATCGCATCTTCGAAAAAGCGAGGGTGCTGAGAAGTTAGCAATAAAAAGTGGTCTTGTAACAATTTCGCTAAGCTCATCAGTCCAACTATGTATTATGCGACTAAGCAGAAGTCGGTTTTCAGATTGTTTCATTATGGAAATGTAACCCTCTCTCTCTTTCTTTTTCGATTTTATTTCTTTCCAATTCTGAAATTGGTTCTTTTGTCAAGTGATTTCGATCGCATAAGTCACTGAATTTCCAGAAAACGAAATTCAACCAATGGGGATTCTTTTGGAATGGAAGGGTGTAGTGATAACATGCCAGAATGTAATGATGTTGGGGGCACCTGGCCGAGTGGCTGTGGTGTTCGATAAGGTGCGCGTGAGGTCGAACTCCATCCCCAAACTCTCCAGCAATGAGCAAATAATAAAATGTCCAAAAAAGATTATGTTAAGTGATAGCATATGAAATGTTATGAACACCCACTTCATGTATTCAGTGTGATTTGAGTGTGTACGAGAACTTATAGCTACAATGTTCTCGTCTTTCCGTTCCGAATTTAGTTAGATTCATGGTATATTTTCTCAATATAAGTACAAAGTTGATATAAACCTGCAGATTTTTCCTGCCAGCCATCAATCGCTTACCGTTCTGTTTTTTGCGATCAAGCTCTTATCTCGACCTGCGGAGCAAATGAACAAACGAGATTCTATCCGACAGATTTTTCATACCTTTGAATGCGTTGTCACTGAAGGAAAGTCCTCGCTTTAGGTTAAAAACAGCGGAATTTTGTTTCCGTATCATTATATTCGCAGCAGTACGTATAGAACATAGATAAAAGGAACATCCTCCGGAGCTTGAAAATTGGTGTCATGTTTGCCTGAGAAGAGCTCCATTTAATCCACAAAGGCCGGCTACTGATTGCAGTGAAAGAGTGGGAATCTGTAGTTCAGGATCTGAAGGACATTCAACAAGACCAACGTTCTGCGACATTTGCGAACAAAGCCAAGACCCATAATATACGGCACGTCCACTATAATGTACAGATGGGCGATAATTATAACCTTTCGAAGTCAAAGCTCTTTTAGCCCTAAAATAGTCCACTCATAAGAGTACAGAGTTCTTTTGATTTCTTCAGGAATGAAGGGAAATGAGGAATGTCGCCAAGGAAAAATAGACTGAATTTATATCTCAAATAGTTTTTACTACCTTAATGTGACTGAGTACTTCTTTTCAAACTAAACGTGCTGATGTAACATGTTATGCATTCCGTTGTTTTTCAGCTGCTGCAGACGACGGAATCTAAAGTGCAACTCTGATGATGCGAATATTAACCTATTAAGGACCAACGTTGATAGGCAGGCGGCGTCGCGCCGTCGCTTTCTCACGAAAACGAATTCCTCTGTGCATGCTTGCCTGACTACCTGTCTCCGTTATCACGGGACACGACTGTTCCATTACAGTACCTAAGTGAGACTTGATGTCCGCGGTGAGAAGCAAAAATGCTTCTCATGGTCCGTAAAGGGTTGATGAAAATTGCGAAGCATTGAGGAATGTCGTGCGAAAAATTAATTCCACAACCTCGCGCAGTTCAAGTGAAACAAGCATTTTCATGTCGTGATGCTTTAGAAGAGAATGAAAACTATACATCGAACGTAGGATAGAATAAATAGATAGTGTTCTCCATGATATTTTGAGCTCTTTTACTCTAAATCCTTTTTGATAGTTTTACGCAACAATTTTCAGGTTTATTAAGATTAGAAGAACATTCTCTTTTAAATGTGGCAAATCTATATCTAACTGAATTTACGAACTTGTTCTCTAATGCTGAATCTTTGATATTACAATCATCAAACAATATGGCCACCAGTCAGTCCTCAGAACTTCTTATGCAAGAAACTGTCGCATTAAAAAATAATCTAACTCAGGAAATGTGTATATAGATCCTTTGAAAATCTAGCAGCTGATATTGATAGATTTTCTGTTGATCAGAAATTGTCGCTAAATGCCGGTTAAGATTTGCAAATTAGGGCATCTTCTCTGCAAGTCTTATCTCTGTTTTAGCAAAGATGCCGCATTTATCACAATATACAGATTTATTTTGGTATTTCCCATATGCAGACTTCCTGTTTTTATTTTCCAAACGGGCGGAGCATTTCCAAAAATGTAAGGGCATATTATAAGCAAGAAGACAAATTATGCAGGGATTGGTAGTTGCTTTGCGAATGAGCAAAAGATTATCCATTTTAGAGCAAGTCAAACGGTGACATAGTGAGGGCCTTGTTGGTTCTGCGAATATGTGCCATTGAGTCGATAGTGAAGCACAATCAACGAATACTGGCTATTTTGAGAGCTACGCTTGGTCAGTCGCTGTTCAGAAAACTACTGAAATCCACATTTTTCGGCCATTTTGTTGCCGGTGAAGACAGAAAGGAGGTAAGCATGATTCTTATTCATTTCTTCTTCAACGGAACATGGTGGTAGGATGTTGCAGTGATTCGTGATACTGTTTATCAAAAGACAAGGTGTTGAATATGCCCATCCCCAACTCTTTCTTACAAGCCACGTAGGAACGTCTTAGCTTAACTACCTCCGAGATCACACAAGGAATTGATTTGACAAGCATCCTACGAAATATATGAAGAAAATGAAATTCTGAAACAGTAGTTGAAACAACACGCGAGATCTTTGAAGTATTTTGTAGATGGTGGATGCGTGGAAGCGAATCGAATGCCAAAAGTGTTAGAATCCACACAAGGAATGTGATGCGGGTCATGTAAAATCATAGTCACAATACATTGATACATTTTTCATAAGTACCCAAACAGTATGCTGAGGAGGCGACGCAAATGTTTATTTTGATGTCAACTGACTCCATAATCACACCAACTGGCACTTGTCCTTCCGCTCATGATGTCCATCAACAGCTTTCTTTATAAATTCGTATCTGCTCACCAAATGTTCCTTTGAATTCTCCTCGAGTTGACTTACAAAGATCACTCAATTTTCAGCGCACCCAAATCACATATGTTATCTTTACCTTGGATGATTGGCCTCATTCACCTTATTCTAGTATAATTTTTATCTGCTCTTCAAGGTCGAGTCGGTAGCTGCTCGACTCAGGAAATTCGGTGTGAAGTCTATACTTGACTATTCTGTAGAATCAGATCTGAGTAGTGAGGAGGCTGTGAAGACAACGCAGAGCTCTCAATTGACGGCGGAAATTGCACCAGCGGTATGACTATCTTACTAAATACTGTTATAAGAACTAGTCCCTTGATTTCCTTGTTGTTTTTGATTATAATTACTCGTCTTTCGAAGCTTTGCTTTCTGTTCCTCTCAGAGAACGCTTTTCTCGAAGAAAAATCTAGCTTTCCCATTGTTCTAATTTATCTTCATATTTGATGGCAAATAAAGTTTTGCAAGAAACCAGTACAATCTCTCTTCTTTTGAATTTTAGGTTCGTTTTACTCTGCTTTGAAGTACTGTTAATCTTCAATAAGCAAAGATTTTTTGGATTACTTAACATTATCTAATTCTTCAGCCTTCCAGGCTTTCAAAAATACAGTGGATGCAAAAACGCTACAGGAAACCCGCCAACAGTACACCGTGCATAAGGAGTTCGCCGATCGTCGAAAAGATGTTGTAAGCGCAAGGTATGTTCATAAGTATTGTATATCCTCAGTTTTTTCCATACAGTGTGAAAGAGAAGTAAAACTTAGTGAATAAAAAATTTTATATGTGATTTGAAAAATCATTTCACTTGTAATATGAATGTTAGAGCTCTTGGCTCAAATGCGCTATTGACACTGAACTGTCATTGGCTTAATATCTCACTTATCTTTGCAAGTTTTCCTGTGCGTTATAAGAATGAGTAGTTGATAAGCTTATCTCAAGCAAAATTTTACTTGTCCATCTTTCCTCATCGTAGCCCGAATCAACATCTGCACCATCACCACTATTCAAAGACGCAAAGCGTAATTACATCGCAAATCATTCTTTGAAGGTGAACAATGTCAGGATTTTTGTAGTTTCGTTTTTCTCCATAACCTATCAGCTGGTGAGTTTTTTAGTGGTACTATAAACGGTAAACGTCACTCGAGAGAACTGGATTGATCAAGAGACACAAATATTTTAGTCTACAAAACACTCATCCGGAAAAGTCTAACATGCGGATTCCACTTCATGCTCTTATGATACGATTACGATTTTACTATGAATCACGATTTACGTTACGACTTCTTTAAGTTATCTTTTGAAGTGTACGGTTTTTCGAGGTTATCAATGTTTGGACTACGAACGTTCTGGCTCTATATGGCATATGCTCTGACCTGCCAAATAGTTAATCCAATTGGCTTAGTTTTGTCGACTATGATAAAGCATTTTTTGTTCTTTCTTGCTTAGAGTCATCACTTTTCCAACTGAGAAGAGATTTCTTCCACATATCACTGAGATATATCTGACAAATCAATAAAAATTTCTCACAGCGAGGACTGAGATTAACCTCGTCATGGGACGGAGAAGTCCGAAACCTTCTCATGGATGATTCCGCTTTGGGCTGATTTTTGAGTTTCCATGACAAGTTGATATTTTAAGACCCCATGAATTTTTGACGTCATTTCCTAGAATGTGAATTTAGTTGATTTAGCAAATAATTATGAGTATGAAACATTGCCGCGAAATGGTCCTAGTTATATAACCTTTCGAAAACCATACATTAAAAGAGATTTAGTAGACCTTAATACGCTTTTCACCCTTGACGAATGTGGTAACCAATTCGACAGAGATGCATTTATCCAGAAAGGAATCTCCGACACGAGCTTAAAGTTTGCAAAAATTACTTTCTTTTTCCCTCTTTAAATCTTGTGAATTCGTGGCTGTAGGTAGTATGCTTGATGTTAGGAAAATCACTTCAGAAAATTTACCAGAAAACGCTGGAAATAGTGATATCTAGGCGCCATCTTTTATAGTGAATGAGAACTTTTTGCGGCTGTACTAATATTATATTATAGTCCAGAGATTTGAATTCAGGACCTATTTGTATGAAGGAGAACACGTATGCGATCGTAATCGTGACATTTTCATGGAAACGGTGGATGCGGTGGCATTGGCTACTAAAGGCGAGGGGTTTGCTGCCATCAAACTCACAGCACTCGGACGACCTACATTACTTCTGAAGCTCTCAGGTGACATAAATTCTTTGTTTAGCCAAAAATAAAGCATGCTTCGGATTAAAAATAGGTTATTGCTTTACGAATTACTTGTTATGACGATATGTTAACTTGTTCAACGAAATAGAGCTTGTCACCTGACAGATCCAAATGACCAGCTCTGTTTAAAACGCTCGTCTTAGCAAGATTAGTCATGCGGAGCTCTTCGCTATTACCACAGAACAGATGCCAAACTTGGATAGTTACCCTTAGTCTATTGTAAAATCAACACAGCAACATAGATCGACATGATGAAGAGCATAGAAGAGCATAGCGCTCGATGCGTTTGGATTAATTGGAAAGTTATATGCGTTATACCGTGTCAACCAAGACGGCTTATGTGAAAGGATATTCTAACAGCTGAAGTCTTTGATAAAAAAGGACATCAGGACGAATGTGACGCCGCAGGGGCGTAACCGAGTGAATAGGATGATGGTGCTTGTGGCCGCTCCCATTCATTCCGGAGTAGGCGGCGTTTGACTTTGCACCAGAGCTTCACTGTCGTATACGCCAATAGCCGCTAATCCGTCGTGCACATATATAGCAGAAAAAAAATAAATTGGAGAAGTAGAAGCTTACGGAAAATGTTCTCAAGGTAAAAATGGAATGTTACGGAAAAGCTCATAATATCATCTTGGGAGATTTTATGGAGAAAATCGCGTTCTGATATAGCTAGGCAATATGTGTCAAAAATCAGCAATATTACGCGTGGCTACCCTGATCGCAAGGAACTCGAATGTTAGTGAACTTCTCATTTCTTCCTGTCGCATGCAGGAGTAGCTTAACGGGTTCGGCTCGTTTTTGGGACTCAATGCGCATCATAATTTTTCTCTAAGATTTTTGTCAAGAACTTGGACCAGCGCTCGGGTTTTTTCCTTCTGCGCGTCTGGCATACTGAGGATTCCAATCTCTAAAGGCTTTTATTTTTGAGAAGATGATTGTCGTAAAGACATACTACTTGTCCCGCTTATCTGATTTTCGACATTTCGACGGATGGAATGACGCCTCTGTATCTTGGTCATTGATCTCGCTTGTGCGATACGAGGCGCTCCTAGCATCGTCTTCTCCTTTGCGCATTCAATAAAAGTATCCTGCTCTCGCGTAAGCAGGATGAAGCCATCCTAGTTGACATAGGAAACACACAGTAACATGAAAAATGGGAACTGATCTTTAAATGAATTATAGCCGTACAATAGCAAAAAAGGATGTCATAGCTGATATTGTGAATTGCTAATTTCTTTAACTTTTCATCGCGCTCTCGGATAAAGTGAAGTGCGGTTCGAGTGTTGCCTGACGAAAAAAGATTCGTACATCACTCTACATTGTTACCTACATCCATAACATCATATCAGCGCTATAGAAGCGGTTAATTGAAAGAATTCCCTTTGATCATGCGATACCCAATATCTGTCAGTATGACTGGGTTCAATGTCGATATCGACTACCGTGGCCAAACCGTTGACAGTTTTTTTCTGACAGTTAGATAGATAGATGCGTTGTAACGTAGAAAGAGTGGTGGCAAAAAAGGCGTCGATAGTGCAACGGGTTAGAGCATGCGCCCCCGGATAGGGTGAAATGCGCGTTTGAGTCTCGCCTGACTCAAAACGTTTCACCTATCCTCTACATCATTGGGTATGCTTACTAGTTTTTCGATTTGAACTATGCCACCGATGTAGTAGGGAAACAAATTGGGATTAATTCGACAAATACTATTAATTGTTCAAGACTTGAGCACTATGTTCTACAGAGTCGATTGCACAAACTCATAACTTCTTCAAAACGTTGACTGGAACGCAGAAGATTCAGTTCTCTCGTCTCAGTGAAGAAGACATGATCAAAAAACTGAAGGCAGGTTTCCTTTTTGAATATAGTTCTTGACTAAAAATCTTTGGAAGGATGCGTTTGTAAATCTGAGTGGATTTTGCTTTCATTTTTCGAAGAAGAACTGAGAAATCGAAGACAGATTCTCAGAGACAGAATCTAGTACTTATGTGTCATTTTCTCATCATTTCCATTTAGTGTAGGTTTCAAAAGTTCGTCGCGAGATTTCTTTATAGGAGTTTGGTGTGAAGAGTGAGTCGCAAGTGATTCGGGATTGGTTCAAGTCTGTTGACTTTGATGGAGATGGTTATGTAGATTTTCACGGGTGGAGCAAGATATTAGACGATCACGTCAAGCTTGGCAGCATGTTCAAGGTGCCAATCTTACTTATACTGGCTCCAGCATTGGATAGCGAATCTAAAATAGTGTTCAGATCCTCAACATCAATACTGGCCAGTTAGAACCTTTGATTCAAAATTTGACCGCTGAAGAAGAAGAAGAGGTGAGATTTTTTATTTCTTCCGACCTTTTTGTAAACTATTGCAATTAGCAATCAGTGAATCCAGAAACTTGCAAATGAAATTCATTAGCTCTCTTATTTCTACGCACTTCTGGCTCTAAGGTTCATCAGTGCAGCTTTTACAATCACATAGTTATGTAACTTTTCTCAAATCTAATTTCCGTACTGACATGATCTTCAACATTTGATTTATCGCTTCGTTTCTATAAAGTGATCATTAATTTACTTCGCGCACATGTTTGATAATATATAAAAAAGTCCCAGCTTATATAATTGGTATATATCACCTGTATCACCTGTCGTCCCGTTGATCGTCGAGTGACTTGAGCGGGTACCAGCAACTCTTCCATTTTTCCCTATCGCGTGCAAGAGTAGCCCAGTGGGTCCTCCTCGCTCTAGGAATTCGCTGAGCATCATATCTTTCTTCTATCGCTTTCGTGAAGAAATCGGACCAACGGGTCAGTGGTCTTCCTTTAGAGCGCTTGACGTCCCGAGGAATCCCGTCGGTAACGGCTCTCGCGTAGCGACCAGGTTTCTGCTGCATACGTCAGGGTAGAGATGATTGTCGAGTCGAAAAGGTGGGCACGGAGTCAGATGTTCTTTGTCCTCTTCATTACGTCTTCGATGCTCTTAAACGTTTCCCAAGCCGCTCGTTTCCTCCTGCTCAACTCTGGAGCTAGATCGTTCATCATGTTGATTTCATGACCTAAATAGACGTAACTGGAGCATTCGGAGATTGTCGTTCCGTTGAGCGTGAATGGGGCATTAGAAACCCATCCGTTCCTCATGAACATTATTTTCGTTAGATTCAGTTGAAGACCGATCTTTCCACAGGCGTTATCGAAATCAGTCAACATTCGTTCCGCTTGGCTGATGTTTGGTGTTATGAGAACGATATCGTCAGCAAAGCGAAGATGGTTTAATTGTCGACCGTCAATTTTCACTCCCATTTCGTCCCATTCTAATGTTCGCATGACGTTTTGTAGGGTGGCAGTGAATAGTTTTGGCGATATTGTATCGCCTTGTCGAACCAATCTTCTTACGTCAATTGTGATATTGTTGTAGAATGGAGATATTCTGGTCGTGAAATCTTTATAAAGCTCACGAAGGATCATTATGTACCGAGTAGGGACGCCCTGGTTATCCAGAGCCTCTATAACCGCTTCTGTTTCCACTGAATCAAAGGCTTTTTTCAGATCGATGAAAGTGAGACAGAGTGATGTTTTGTACTCTCGTGAAACTTCGATGAGTCTTGTAATCGTGTGGATGTGGTCCATGGTACTAAATCCTTTTCGGAACCCTGCTTGTTCGCATGGCTGTCCTTCATCCAGTGTTCTGTCAATCCTGTTTAGGATGACTCGAGTAAAGAGTTTATAGACAACGGACAGCAAGCAGATTGGGCGATAATTGCCTATGTCGTGAAGGTCTCCCTTTTTGAACAACAATACGGTCTTGCTGGTTTTCCATTGGATAGGGACCTTGCATTCTGACAGGTAGCGAGTGAAGAGCCGAGCCAGGGTGTTGGTGAGAACTAGCGGCAGATTCTTCAGATGTTCTGATCTAATCTTGTCTGGACCGGGTGTTGTTTTGTTCTTCACCGACGATACAGCATGCCAGATTTCGGAAGGGAGGACCGGTGGGACGACATATTCGTCCTCTTTCAATTTATATGACGGTAAGAGGACATGGCTAGCGAAGAGATCCGAGTAGTATTGGTGGATGATTTTCTCCATAGCCCTTCTCGAAGTGTAAGTGTCCCGTCAGGGTATCGGAGTGCAATCATTTTATTTCATCGAAGTGCATTTTAATTGGTATATATATCCCCAGTAAATAGCGATCATTGCTAAATTTGGTAAATACCGCTAGCTTTTCTTACAGGAGATGTAAGCGTTTCAGTTCAGTAATATGATGCGGCGACTGATTGAAATCGCTGAGCACGCCATCAGCAAAGGTGTTCGAGTGATGGTGGACGCTGAGCAGACTTATTTCCAACCGGCCATATCTCGTATTGTACTGGAGATGATGCGAAGGTAGTTAAACATCATGTCTTCTTTAGATTTCCTAAATCACAAACAAAGCGAAATTTTATGATATTAATCCATGGCCTAATTTGATACACTTTGCATATTATTTAAGTCATTTCGGTAATTTTTTGTACTGATCAATGGGGTTATTGAAACAAACTCGCTGTAGTTGGGTTTTCTCTAAAGTTATAAGTGGAAGTGCACTTTTTCGCATGATTTGTCGCCGCCTGTCGAGCGAGTATGGTGGATTTGGACAAGCCTTATACCAGTTCCAGCTGCTAAGGGATAGGAAGTATGATTAGCTGAAGCGGGTCACTCCAGTGTCAAGTCTGTCAATGTCACTGCCCTTGTGTTACGCACCATCTTAATGGGATCTCAAATAAATATTGTAGCTATGAATACGATCTGCGAGCAAAACTTGTTTGCTTCAGGTACAATCGTCATCAGGGGAACATCTTCAACACCTACCAAGCCTATCTTCGCAACACGCTTGACGTAATGGAGTGCGACATGCAGCTGGCCCGTCGTGAAGGCTGGCATTTCGGGTTGAAACTCGTCCGTGGTGCATACATGGAGCAGGTGCTCTCGATTCGATGTTGTGAAAGTCAAAATTAATGTTATAAGCCGTGGTATGGCAGCCTGTTGCTTCCATAGAAAGTGGTCTAAGTTTGGCCCCGAAGGAGACAACCGATTCTTCCACTTTCCGGGCCAGTTAATGAGTGACCAAAATTTGAAGTGCCTGATGTTGCTCCAAACTAGTCTGCAGACAACAATGGTAGTACTCTGTATTCTTAATTTCTAGTTTTTTCCAAGATAGGGAACAAATTCCGAAACCACTGCATCGAATTAGTTCTATATTCCAGAAATTTATCTCTGATGCGAAAATTTAAATCTCGTCCATAAATAGTTCATAAATTAGTTATCTTCCAAACATTTCTCAGTATTTAAGGCCATTTTCCTGACAGACTTGATTCTGACAAGGTCTTTCTGTCTCAGACTTGATTATTTCCTCATAATTTGCTTTAACTCCTATGGTTTAGGAGCGCAAGCGTGCAGCTACTGTCGGCTATCCTGATCCTATCAATCCTGACTATAAGGTGAAGGACAAATCGATCACTTTTGTTTATTGAGCTAAATCGCTCATATCAGCATTTGTGAAGGATGATTCTTTTCAGTCGACATCTCGGATGTATCACGCCTGTCTGGAACGCATTGCTGATGAGCATGCCCGTCGTGGAAAAGGAGCCGTTTCGGTGATGATCGCTTCTCACAATGAGGATACAGTAAGGTGCTAACTGCTATCTCCTCATTATATTTCTTTTTCGAGAATTTAAAATAATGCAAGCATTGTTTCAAAGTGGCAAAAGAAAGAGTCTGGATTTTGTTTCATCTTTATAACACAACAGAGAATTATTTCCGAATTTTGCTGAGATTCTCTTGTTCCGTTATTTTATCGTGTCTTCCAAATAACATGGCTATCATATTCTGTGTTTTGAAAAATTTTATTCCTGAGTTTCTAACATCTGACGACTGCATTTGAGTTCTGCTTTCTATTTGTTTTTCAGTTTGTTTTTTTTTTCAACATTTCTTCCTTTATCTAACTTCCAGAGTACTCTGTGTTCTTACCTTGTTCCTTTCAATCACTTTTGTGTTGCCCTCCTCTATTACATAACATTCTCGCAGAAGCACCCATCTTCTCACCTTGTCCTTTGTGTTTTATTTTCACTCCTTTTTCTGTTCGCCTCTTTAGCATATCTGTTCATCTTACTCTATAAAACTGTTCGATAATTTGTGAGCAAGATGCAAATTTAAATATAGGAGATAGAGCAATGTGAACGTCATAAATACTCAACTGACGCACACGTCTGTCGGGCTTCGCTAAGAAGAGTGTCTGATCCGCATTTTCGTCATAGTTTGTTTCCAGATTTGCCGTCAATCTGATGCGGGATCGTGGAATTGCTCCGAGTGAGAAAATCATGTGCTTCGCTCAACTCTACGGGATGTGTGACCAGGTAGGCTGGTGAAGATATATCTGCATTCTCATCTGAAGTAAAATCTCAATGACTCAGTGAGTATTTCCGTCTTCACTCTCTTTTAGAAATCCTCCCTTCAGTTCAACGGCGCAGAAAAAAATGCTGCATAATTGAGATTAAGCAAAATTATAGGGTCGGGCTCCAATGCTTCCGCAAACTTAGAGATCAAATGGTTTCCAATAATCCGAATTTGCTCGTTTACATTAGTCTAATCAAGTGATATAGAACATTATGCAGGCTCCGATGTTGGCGTTATTGCTTGTTGCATCATTGTACCAACGAACATAGGTTTTTTCACTGTTTGACTGAGTTTTTGACCAATCTGAGAGCCGAAAAAATTGGTGAAACGGGTTTTATTCTTAATAGGTCCAATAAATATGTCCCTGCATTCTTTTTGATTAGGAGAGGACAAATGAAAGATCGATTTCACTTGCCGGAGAGGAAATTTTCAAAGGAGTAATAGTAACTGTTCGAAAGTTGAGACTTAACGCTATAGCCAGACGTCGCTGGTTTTTGTAAAACACCCCTCTATAACGCTGTAGCATCCATTAAAAATTATGTTTCACACTCGCCTTTTGCCTTCATTTACATCACGCATATAACTTCTTGGAAGCCGAAAAGCATGTCAATGTCTAAAGTAATTTCTGTAGTATCTTGTTCAATCGTTTTATCTGAAGTTTCTTTCAAAACGTAAAAAAAATTCCTAATTGAATAACATATATCGATTGTTCCGCTTTGCCCCGCCCTGCCACGCCCCTTTTCACAGCCTTTCCCTTGCCGAATAGCCGATAAACGGTAATAGGTAAACGACGTACCAAAAATGTGAACCGATTTATTTCCACTGTTAAACCGTATATTTAGAAAATAAGCACATCGCTAGAATGAAGGAACATTACATTATAAGATGATCACTGATTGTCTAAAAAAGAGCTCTGTCCAGCGATGTCTATAGCACAAATCAATATACCAGGGGAGATCTCTAGCTGAAGAGAGCTTTTGAACAAAACATTTTTTAGTTTTCCAAAGATCTTGCTATAGTTTGAGTACTTGCACTTTAATGAAAGAGTTTTGCCAGCGAAATATAAGCGAGATAAGAGAAAAAACACGTCGTTTTATGGAAATAATATTATTTTTAATATTACAGCGTTACAACGGGGTGTTTTCGAAAAATCGGCGGAATGGGGCGTGGCCTCAATTCTTAGCTTTCGACTGGTTATTAGCACTCATCTGAAAAATTTTTCTTCAGCGAATGAGATCGGTTTTTTACTTGCCCCTTCTAATCAGAAGAAGTGTTCTGAAAAGGGGATATATCTTGTGCAGTGTAGTTCGATGCCTAGTGCATCGCTTTGACTATGATGTCTAAACTAGGCTAAAATACAAGGGATCACAATTTGCCCACAGTATCTCCTACTTTTTCCAGTTCATGTGCAAATGTTTCCACTTTCATGACTGCTAGAATACTGGGTAACTTTTTAGTTTTCAGGTGTCATTTTCGCTTGGGCAGGCTTCGTATTCCGTTTACAAGTACCTACCGTATGGTCCCGTTGAGAAAGTGCTACCGTATCTGTCGCGAAGAGCCATTGAGAACAGTAGTATCTTGAAAAAAGCCAACAAAGAGCGGGTCAGTAGATTGGTACTTTTATTTTGGAGATATTTATATTCCTAATAGTCGCGTTGTGTTCATCATTGACCCTTTGCTTGATGGTTTCTCTCATTAGCAGTCTGTGTTTCTCTTATATAACTTTTTTTTGTAGAATCTCCTGGGATCGGAATTGTGGCGACGACTTTCTTCTGGTAAATTTTTCTATAAGGTGCCATCTCCATAGGTGTTCTTCATTTGGAAACACCACATCGATGGATGTGTACAGTCGACGACTCCTTGCGCTTGATGGTTGTTATTGTTCCCATGTTGTCATGAAGATTTCATCTTGATCATCTCCATTTTCAATCCATTTTGCTAGATTTTGTCCCAACGGTGCTTTAGTTATTTGCGGATATCCTGCATAATCGAGTTGTTCTCAGCTCTTGTTCGTTACAGCATGCGGTGAATATATCTTGCTATAGTACTTTATCGCTTTCTTGTTCCCATTGATTACATCTATTTTCCCCAGTGAACGAGTATGTGATAAAAGTTGTAAAAAAACAGGTTGAAAAAATCTATCATCTGTGTTTTGTACCGCCTCTGATCAACATCTTTTTCTTTATTCTGTTATGTATTTTCAATGAAATTCTGCCATGTCAAAATAATTTTCGCCCAACCTGCGTCAAGGCGCTTTTTAGCGGAGCCGAACGGCAACATTTTTTGTGTTCACGTATCTTGTAGTGCTTACAGGTAGTTACGGAAATTTCTCTACCCTGTCCTTGGTTTATATTCATCTAGTGATTTCCACTAGCTTTTATTTCTGATTCGTTGTCTTACATAGGAAGACGGGTTGTTTTCGAAAATCCACATCCAACCCTCGTGAGCGTGGCATTTCTAAGCAGCAATTACTGCATCGGAACATTTTCATCAAGAATAATGGATGTAATAATATATCTGTCCAGAAAAAGGTTTGCAAGATTAATGAATCTGATGCTATTTTCATTCACGCAATTCTCAAAGGCTTCCATGAGCGCTGATTGACTTTACTCACGTGAATATTATCAGCTGACAGTATGCGAACATGTTCTGAACCTTTCATGATGTCTAGTATGACACTCATGAAGCACTATACAGGCGCCTGGAAAGGCAAAACAGACGCCTGTCTAGTATCCTATAAGTGCTACAGCAGACCTCATAAAAGGCTCAAAACATGTGTTTATATTATCAGATCATTATCGATTTTGAGCGAGGTCCATAAAAGCAGTTATGTAATGAGGTATCAGCTGAGTTCTGCAAATGAAGTTTAACTTATTAACTTTTAAAACATTTCTAATAAATGCACTTATTTATACTGTCATTATTCCATATAAAAATTGACCAGTAGATCTCTAAACTAAGACAGAACTCAGGCACTCAAAGACAAGTTAGAAACGTACAGCTGCCGATCTCTGCTGAATGTGTAGCTATGCATCTTTATGACAAAGACTCATAGGAAGTTTGAATATGATTTTCACGAATCGTGACAAATTCTCATTTGACGGTACTGGAAACTTCGAACGAATTCTCCTTGTGTAATCCTCGATCGGCCGGTCGACTAATCACAGTAGTCATTGCCGGCATAGGAGTTATTAACATCGTGGATGAATTGAGGATTTAGTGGCGAAGCCACCACAGACCCGCCAGGATTAACGACTTTCTGCGAACGTCCTAATAAGGGTGCCTTGAGTAAATACTTCACCACTATGTTGCTGCATGACAATGAGGAGTAAAAACAGGTGTTCAAGCCACAACCGTATCGAATACTGACGGATCCACCTAAATAGATGACGACTGCAAGCCAATGCAACGAATGGAACTAATGTTAAGACGCATACGAAGTGGGATCGAAGGGAAAACGTTCTACTCCGTAATTCACAGCTTAGAAAAAAGGCTTTGAGAGTTCTAAAATGGATCGTGTGAGGTTATGGGTCAAGTAAACACCATGTGTTGTACTACACTTGCGTCACTTCATTGATATAGAAGTCCTTTAGCTACCTGAGCCGTATTAATACAAGCTTCATGGAAATCATAATCTTCATGACAACACCTTAGATTAGCCGCGATCTCTATGACTCAATTCTATTCATAACTGTATATGCAGAGCTCGTTTACACGTTTACAAATGAGGGACTTTGTCTCTCGCAGAGCTACGTGGTGAGCAGACAATTGATGGATATTGATCAGTGCTTTTGATGTTCTGAAGACGAAAATATGTGAAGAAAGTATGTTTGAGCCGAAATCGGCAGTAATATTGGATGTTTCAGTTATTGTTTTGAAATACTATTCACAATCGTTCTGTTCATAATCAATAGTCACATTTGTGAGTTTCAAGTATTCTATGCTCACATAGTCTCTGAATGGTTACTATTCAGAGCACCCTCATGGTTTTTGTGTAAAAGTGGAAATAGAGACAGCATGTATTGAAATTCTGAATGTAAATGCAATCAGACTGGAAATGAGAAAATGGAAAAAGATGTGAAATAAGTGCAAACAAAAAGCAGAGAAACACATGAATTTCTGCATTTTACATGAAAATAACAGGCAGATCGAATGCAATTGTATATAGCATGAAATCTCGCCATTTATCATCGCTACGACTTTTTATTCGGAATGTGAAACTCTTGTTGACGAAATTTTGAAAAGTTCTGAGGCAGCACTGCGAATCCTCTTCAAACATCTGCACACTTTCGAGCATTATGTACGTTCCACTACATTTTCTGTTCACTTCATTCGGTTGAGAATATTGTCCACGATGATGGTCTCTTTCGCTCAAGATGGCTCCGCAAATTTTCGCTACGATCGTCACACACAACTCGTAAGTATACGTATTTTACATACGCCTTACTTATTTCAGCTTCCAAGCGGTTGTTGCGCAGCACGTTTATATCGTTTCATATTCCACTCTACTTTCCTTTATCAAACTCTAGCAACGCTTCGCATTACATGACCATCGCATAGATGTCTCTCACCAAATTTGTGCACATCTGATGCCAGAGACAAAATGATTTTCAAAAGCCCCAGTTGCAGAGTGCGACTTGAAGTTTGGTTTGGCGTTTCCGACAAACTGTTTAGGTGTTTAGTAGGTGGTGCATCCAATACACAACTTGATATGTCAATCGACACCTGAACATGTAGGAGAGTGATAAGACATTAAGTCAAAAAGATGAGTGTGACTTCCAATTCTATGGTGAAGCTTTCTAGCAGGCGGTGACTTTCCAAACACTCTCGGACTTTCTCCTTGATATCGTATTTCTTTTGCACAAGTTCTCTGTTTCTCATTCTATATTCATTGGACAGTCTAGGTACTTGTTTGGTTCAGTCAACCTAGTCAAAGTGAAATCGATTCTAATTTACTTAAGAACTTAACTTCTCCGTTTTTTCCATCACATAGAAATGTGCTCTACGTCTAGGAAAATCGAGTTTTGAGTATTAATTGTAAGTTCATCACTTCACCTAAAAGATTAAATACATTTTTGCCATGTTTTACTAATTCCATGCTTACATCGTAAATATCAGTCATAGGAAGATTTTAGCATTCACGAGTTTTTGGGTAGCACTTTAGTACACATATAAGAGAGAGGCTTTTATTATTAGAAATTGTGAGCCTGCTCTCGCCTCCATTATGATAATTTACCATTTTGCCCTTAATTGCCAGCGATCTGAACGTATGACGATGCCTCATTTCTACCTCATCGTCCTGATCAACAGCACAATTCTTCTGGACACTTTGTTATTTTGTAGAGTAATGATCGAAATTTTTTGAAATCATGATCCTATCAATGATTCAATATTGATATCGTCGGTGCGTCGATCTTGCACTTCAACAGTGCGAAATATTACATACGTAAACAAATAATCTCATAACGATGTCCTGTTCTGTGCAGTCAGTTGTGTAGGTATTTATTATTTCATATGTAAAGGCTGCTTTTTGAGATTAACAACCAGAACAATAAGCACGATAGATCATAGTAAATTCTCGTAAATGCCTCTTTTGGCTTCTTTAAATTCGAAGCCGCATGCGAAAAAATCCAACTATGCTCGCACACGTTTTCACCGTAATTCTGTCTGAAGCGCGTGTCAAAACCGTTTCAAGCGCGTCTACGCTAGTGTAACGAGTAGCCGAGACTTATTCCTCCAGTATGGATCACACGTAGTAAGTCATTGAGTTGAGATCCGGTGAGTTTGACGGCTAAAGGTCCTTGTTCCAAAGGCCTGGAAACAACCCTATACATAACTTGAGCACAGCTGATGATAAATGAATAAATAAAACACATTCTAGACCAAAATTAAACAAAGAATTCAACAAAATTGTCAGAATTATTAAAAAGGTGTTATATCAAAGATTAAGGAAAGACGAACTTATCAACACTTATTTCGCACCATGAAATTAGCTATTTGTTGAACTCAAATCAACAGCTATGAAGACGATTGGTTTAAAGCTAGCCGAATCGAAGTACTTATCAATAATCTTTCCACAGACTTAATCAAAAAATTTTGATGAATTGGTTATGCATAGGTTGAAGAAAAGTCGGTTGACATATACCACTTTAAAATTTGATCAGAACTCTATTTGCCAACATCTACAGGTTTTCTCAGAGCGACTAATATTGAAAATACTTCTTTTTATCGAAATCTCATTTGAGTATCTGCACTGTTTTCGAATATACTATATTCCCAATGTTGAAATAATCTGATCTATTGTACAGCCGTCAATTGTTGCTCTTAGGCTACCTAAACGTGTTTGAACTTATGTTGATTATATTGGATCATTCCGTAACTTTTGGCATTAGGGCAGCAAACATCAAATTTCTTGACCAGAGGTAATTAAAAGCGCATGATTTCAGTATCCTTAGATTGCGCATTTTCTTGCAAACATTTTGGTGTACAACTTGCCTATAGCTGCTTCAAGATGAAGCTGTCATGGAACAAATTCGCTTTTGATGGAGCTTCCTGTGGACGGCCCGAGAGCGACTGATCCTCCAGACCATCCACTCCAGTTTTGAATTTCGTGAACCATTTCCTAGCCGTCCTTTTGCATCCGTGTCATCGCTCCAAGCTCTAATAATCTTGTACGCCGCTTTACTAGCATTTTTTCTTACACGCCATTCGCTCATGAGTAGCTAGCGAGTTGTTCTCAAAACAGCTCGATCTTAGAGCAAGTATAAGCACGTCATGTACCAAAATGTTCGCAAAAATACGCACAATTGAGCAATACCAAAACCACACAATTTTGATTACTTATGGTTAATAAATCTGGTGCTTGCTGCTCTTGCACCAAACTTATGAAATACTTGATATGACCTATCCATGAATATTTGAGACTATTTGGCTTCAAAATTAAAAACATGATAATGTTATTATATTATGGAACAACATGCATCAAACACAGCGGCCCATCGCACTCGTCGGCAACCTTCATTTTACACTAAAATATATTTTATCTAAGTCAACGAACATTAAATAAAGCAGGACTGTGTTTGTAATACTCATAAGAAATTTCACTCATATCACAGAGCAACGAATGGCGTGTTAGTAAAAACTGGATGAACTTTATCCTTCTCTGTACAAGAAGCGGAGTGAAAAATTTCATCTCCATATCTCTTCTTTATCACAAATATTGTGGTTTTGATCAGTAGATTGGTGAAAATGTAGTTGCCTACATACAATATTGGAATACTCCGTTTGATATTGGAATATATATATATACCTTTATTTTGAGTGTTTCCTCAAGGCCACGCTAAATTTCAATAGATCCCCTCATTATTATTTGAGCCAACATATCATCGGGTCTGGTAATGGGCTCTTGCACAGCCCAATACACGTGTTTCGACTTCACAGTCTCGTCAATCGGGCAGAATTCGTTGTCCTTCAGTTCTTAGCCAATCCTCTGTAGGTGCTCCACTCCCCACACTCTGCTCAAATGATAATAAAAAGTTCTGTTGAAATTTGAACGTGGTCTTGAGAAAACACTCAAAATAAAGGTATAATATTATGAAAATACTAGCCAAAGACGATTTACAGTGTGAATCGTTACTCTTCGCTACCTCTTAGTGTGGGGACTGGAGCACCCAGAGAGGATTGACTAAAAAGATTGAAAGAGGACTGGTTCTGCCCGACTAACGAGACTGTAAGGTCGAAACACATGTATCGGACTGTACAAAAGCCCATTATCAGATCACATGACATGTTGGGTGAAATAGTAATTATGAGATATATTGAAACTTGGGCATCGTCTTAATAAAACACTCGAAATAAAGGTATATTATTACACAAAAACCCGACAAAAAGCAATCAAGTGCAAAACATTGTAAGATCGGTCATAATTTCACGTGACTTAGAGTGCAAATCGTTCGTCTTCGCTACTTCTTCATAGGGAGAGTAGGGACTCCCGAGAGAGGTGGCTAAAAAGACGAAAAGAGGACGGGATCTGCCTGACTGACGAGACTGTAAGGTGGAAACATGTGCACCGAGTTGTACAAGAGCCCATTACCAGACCCATGACATGTTGGCTCAAATAATAATAAAGAGGTCTGTTGAAAAAATTTACTAAAATGAATAAGGTTATGTTATACATTTTGAATATGCATTTTTTATTTTTGTTCTGTTGTTGACGACGTAGTACTTGCTGTTTGTTTTATATTTAACGGTTCTATGTTATCCGAGAACAAAAGAAAAACGATTCCTTTCGCTGACCAAAAACTTTGCATAAAAGCGTTAGTAATCGACCAAAAGCTCAAATCTCGCTGAACTATTGTACATTTCTTATTTTCTAGAAAGATCCTTTTTGTCGCTGTCATCTGAAATATAATACCGTTTTACAACTCGCGCGCTTTTACTATCACTATGCTGGAAGCACAAGAAATCATGTACATGTACATCTGGAGGAGGTTTTGGAGTACCAGAATCATACGTTTTGTCTGAAGTGTCTTTCGAAGCAGAGAAAAAACCTAAATCAAATAACAAAAATCGCACCACTTGTGAGTCGCGTCAACGCAACCGATCGCCATTAGGAATCCACGGTTAGCCTGATCACTCCCCGCCCCCCACTACGTCCCTCCTCTTTCCGCAACTCACACATTAGCTAATAAACAAATGCTCCATGTTTGTGACTGGATATTTTTCTTGATACACTGCAGTGAAACGGTCTTTCCAGAAAATAAGCGCAGCGTTGGAATCGTCGAAGTTCACTCCGAATAGTTACTTATAACCTGAGAAAAGTATTTTATAGTGCGGAAAATAGCGTGTGTGAAACAGAAATGACTTCTTTCTTCTACAGCACTAAAAAAGGCTTTCAAGAAACGGCCGCGTAGCGCAGTAGCCAAAGATTGAAGCCTTCGAATGATTACTAAAAGTGCAAGTGGGAGTCTTTTTCACCGAAGTGGGTTGTTATATATCTGTCCCTGGATGGTATACAAGAACTTAGTTGTTTTAGATTATGAAAAAGATGTTGGCTGATGCAAAAGTGATTGCGGCTTTAGACTGTGAGTTAAAAATGGGTCGTAAAGCAGAAGAGACAATTCGCAATATCAACAATACAATTGATTCAGAAGCTTTTAACGAACATACAGTGGCAGCGATGTTTCAAAATTCGCTTAGAGAAGACGCGTTTTATCGAAAAATCGCAATTACTTTTATACCAGCTTCATCAGAAGTCATGAGAAAAGCAATCATCAAAACTGATCCTTCTAAAACTACACGAGATGTTGCAGAATGACTTAACGTTCACCATTCTACCATTCTCTTCATTTGAAGCAAATCACAAAAGTGATTGCGGTGTTAGTACGAACATAAAAAGCAACTATTTTGTACCAACCTAGCACTTGTCAAATTATAAAGAATTATGATCATAACAAACGAAATGTTCACATGAATATCTGACACCTAATTCTCATTAAACCTTGGCACAAACCAAGAGTATCTTCATCAAGAGATAGGCTTTCCCGATGTTGCTAGCAAATTTGTTGTTGTGGATCAGACTTTTCATGGCTAGCTCTGACTTTCACCGTTTGAAACTGCAGTAAAAATCTGTTTGCAGCCTCGTAGAACGGAAGAAATCATGAAGATATCACTGGTCTAGAACTGCCATGTAGATTTTTTCTACCTGTAAGTCAATATAAAAGGAATACCTGCGAACAGTCATTTCGTACACTTGCCAGCACTGTGTATTCAATAGGACCCTATTCTCAGTGATCGTAAATTTTTGAGTGCGAGAAAATTACTATGCTATTATATCGTCTTTCTTATTTAAAAGTAATTCAGTAGTGTGGGATCTAATTAGTACTGTTTGAATACGAAAACTGGACGAACAGAGAAATTCGTTCGAACTATAACTAATTGTAATTTAATTCTTATTTACATTTTTTTATACAGCCTAACATGATATTGTGCAGAAGGCAGCACTTCTTTCAGCTAATGCGTCATATCGCATCCGTTGTCCACGAAAGTCTGGGAAATGGGTGTAGGGATATTAGTTGAGAAGTTCGACTCTCAATAAAAGTTGTTGAATGTACTGGAACAACTCTAGTAAGACGTTAAAAGGTTTTCACTTCATATATTTGCTACCCAGATTGGAAAAATGTTGTGGGGCACTTGCCAAAAATCAAAAATTTATTCATGAAGTTTAAACAAAAGCAATCTTAACTATTCCCAAGACCGACTGTCTATTAACCTCGGCATGCTTCAATATAATTACTGTTTTTCTTCTTTAAGCAAAACACGAGGTGTTATAATAAAATTTATTCACAGCTGACGTTTCGGCAGTTCGCCTTCTTCAGAGCCGCTTTTTATATGTGTTCCACTGAATGATTCAAGTGGAGACAACCGCAAGGAGATCACATAGGCTCGTAATGCCATTATTACATTACATAAGCATTACGAGCTTATGTGATCTCCTTGCGGTTGTCTCCACTTGAATCATTCAGTGGAACACATATAAAAAGCGGCTCTGAAGAAGGCGAACTGCCGAAACGTCAGCTGTGAATAAATTTTATTATAACACCTCGTGTTTTGCTTAAAGAAGAAAAACAGCAATCTTAACTGTTCTTCAAAATGAAATCTATCGTTTTCTTTTCATTTTTTCCGTTTTTTTTTATCGTTTTTTATTTCATCAACTGCAGCTCGCTGTGGAAGGCCCTTTCTTCAATAATGACACAATAGAGGACAAACTTTGATTGTACCGTGGGACATGGGGAGGCTTGTAACGAAGTGAAAATAAGGGCTAGTAATACCTAGGTCTTCAGTGAGGAAATCCCACATAGGAAATTGTAATATTCCCAAATGGGAGTTATCTCATGCTTATTGAAAAGCCCCAGAACTTTCAACTTTTGTTTTCAACTTTTGTTTCAACTGCAGTAATAATAGTTCCAACGTGGATCGGATGGAGTCTTTTCCTAAGATATGTGGTAAATGGACGAAGAAGGCGTTATTGGTCCGGTGCATGATGGAACCACTGACTATGCGTGCACTGCACATAGTTTCCAACATTGTTCATCCTCTATTCCAATTATATTTAGTTAATTATGAGCCTTTTCTATAGTTTCTTCTTTCACGACCACATTGTTGATGATGTCTTGACGATTAAACTAAAAAATATGAAGCACTATACGGATTATATCTATCGCCTCTACGCTCGTTCATGAGTTATTTTGGACCTGAAAGATTCCTCGAAAAAACGGGACAATGTACAACTACTTACAATGAACTAAATTAGGTTTTAATTTGTTCATGTTTCGAAGTTGGAGTTTTTGTATTTGAAAAAAAATGTCTGGGAAAAAACAAAGAATCTAAGACTATTTATGGCTTTTGTTGTATATTTGATTAAAACACTTTTTAGCCTATTTGTTGTCGTCTCTAATCGGATATCGATTTTCAAGAATGCTCAGTGAGATGCAAGATTTTGAATCTCAATCAGTTGAGCCCGTATTACTTAGTGCACGCGTGTGATAACCATTAAACTACTAAGGCTCTGGTTGCGCTATCATTCTGTTTGCAATATAAGATTTCAAAGCTGTCAGCGACTAACCGCCAACGGGTTTACTCGGGCAAGCACAAAGCGGCATTGATTCCAAATAAACTGACAGCTTCTGGATATTGATCAGTAAAGGTTCAAGCAGTGGTTCAATTACCTTTTGAGGTTCTAAGTTTTACATACTTTATCTTTGTTTCAGTGTATTTTGCACATCTTCAATCTTTCAATATTTTCATGTGAGTTTTGTTGCTTCCTGAAGAGATCGCGGAAGTACCCATGCATCACTATTCGTTACTTTATTATACTGCCAAATAAGTTTGGCATTAAGTTTCTAATCTCATGAAATTAAGGGCTTCGTTTTTGTCGGACACTGGACCGAACCAGAGATTACATTTGTGTTATAGGGCACCTATAGCCATCAAAGACTGCCTTACTGGGTACTGTGACGTTAAGATGTCTTAGTTACAAACCTCTATTTTATAAGCTTATTTCCGAAAATGAGTTCTCATTCAGTTGACTTCTTCATGCGATTTCAAGCTTATAAGTAGTGATAGTAGTGTTGTAACCCTTATGTAGCTAACAGAAAAGTGCTCTGCGTCTTCATAACACCCAAATATGTTAAGGTACACATAACGCACCTTTCAGCACCACACTTCTCAGTCAATGTCACTACTGCCTTTCGTCTTCTTTCGACTATCGGAAAATTACGTTTCTTGGTGTGGCAGTGATTTCAACTCCTTGGTAGTGTTTGTGGGCGTTTACCACTGGCTTTATTTGGATTTATCATCAGATTCTCATTATAAATGTTTAACAAGTTGCAATCTTATGACAGTTACTACCGCTTTTTGATAGCAAGCAATTTTAGAAAGCAATCACTGTTTCTGAAACAAGGGGTGGTAGCGTAACGAAATTGCACTAATCTAATTGTACATTGGGTTCTATCCTTTGCATTTGTGAAACCTAGCAATGTGCGGGAACAAGATAAATCTTCTCCATTTGACGACTGCAATCGGCGCTTTTATGAAACGTAGTGAATTACATCGTTAATTCATTTCATTCGTATCACCTTGATGGCTCTCCTACACAATCCGAGGGGAGAGTTCAACAAAGAACAAGGCTTCCCGTGTTTCACAAGCTAAAACGCAAACAAGCTTCGTTGCCATAACCATTGCGTATGGCCGATAAAGTGAGTAGATAATTTCATGGATAAGAGTGAGACGCTAATTTTACGGAGACTTTTGAAGTCAACGTCGGTGTCGAACCGGTTGACTCCCATCTATTCAAAGCTTAACGAGGCTTTTATGAGTCTTAATTGTGCTGAAAGAAGTAGCGTTACAGGTGGCAGTGCAGTGTGAATTTCGATAGCCACACCAAGCATTTTCTTGTTCTAATGATTAATCTCTCACATTGTTTGACATGTGTTAATTCACATGTCGTCCACAACAACCAATGCACGAGAACCTCTGTTAAGCAGTTTTTGTGACGATGATTCAACCACGGCCGGCTTCTGACCACTTCCGATTTTCCCCAGTTGCTATCAGTTTATTCACTTACACATAGAACTATCACTGTTGGCCATAGAACAGTCAGCTTGTTGAATAATCAAACATTTATATCGTGAGTTCGGTAGACCTAATGATACATAAACAGATCACAAATAATTGTAATAATAGATGTATTGTGATAAACAATTATACTTATGATTTGTACCTTCATTTCAAGTGTTTTATTAAGACCACGCTCAAATTTTAATAGATCCTTTCATTATTATTTGAGCCAACTTGTTATGTGGTCTAATAAGGGCTCTTGTACAGCCCGATACACGTGTTTCGTCCTTACAGACTCGTCAGTTGGGCAGAACCCTTCGTCTTTCGATATTTTTATAGTCTCTCTCGGGAGCTCTACTCCCTTACAGAGAATCATCGAAGACAAACGTTTTACACTCTATGTCAAGCGAAATTTTCACCTAACACAGAGTGTTTGTGTAACGGGCTGTACAAGAGCCCTTACCAGCCCACATGACAAGTTGGCTTAAATAATAATGAAAAGACTTATGATTTGTATTATCAGTAAAAGAAATTGTCGTAATCAAAGAAAGGCCTTTTCCTCACTTCTATTTATAGCTAAGTTTTCCATCAGTTGTAAAGTTTTATTGCTATTTCTCCATTATATATTCGTTCCTCAGTCAAAATAGATGGAGCAAAAGTGTTAGTCCGAGAATTTGCTATCAATACGGACGTTGATTTTATCACGACATAAAACACTTTAAGGGAGTCTAATTCAAGGAGAGATAAAGAAACGAACATGGGAAGTCTTAAGTGGAGACAAAGTGCTCGTTTGTTACATCATTCGATTAGCAAAAGCTCTTTGTTCGGTTTTAGAGCAACACTATGAACATTTTGGTGCTTGTTCGTGCGTTATAATTTCGAAACAAAAAGTGCCACAATACTCCTTTTTATACCTTTCAAAAGAAATTTTTTCATATTTGATCGAGAAACATGAGATTTTATTTAGATGAATGTTGAGATGGTTAGATGGATGAACAATCCCCTTTATAAAATTACTCAGTCTTTTTCACAAGTCTTTAGCGCCTGGAGACAAGCGTGTGTACATTTCAACGTGCACATATAGGGACATTTGAGCTGAAATGAATCGGTATCAGCTCACAGAGGGTGGCCGGGAAAGTAGGTATTAATTTTATATACGTTGGTCACACGTTTTTATCTGTTATACTTCGAGTGTTATCACAAGCAGGCTGTTCAGGTGGTGTTCGCCGTCGATTTTATTCTGTCAACGAGCACTCATCTCGGTGTTACTTTGCATTTTTCATGTGTTTTACTTCCCCGATATTAAAAGCAGACATTGTTGACAATTCGTTCGGAGCACGTGCATTTTCGATCACAATGAGATTCGACCTTCTGTAACTTATTCGTTGTGACTTTTTTTCCAATCATTGAAGCGTTCGAGTCTGATCTCATCGTAATCCAGTATTCAATCTCTCTCAACTCTCCAGACGTTGTTCTGCGTGTCTGCTCTGCTCTAGAGAGATTGATTTTCCCAGTCTTGTTTTTATATGCAAAAAATAATACATCTCCAGCTAAATTTCCGAGCTCGATTTAGAAATTCAAAATTTTTTTTTGAAGTAATCGGAAGTAGGTAGAATAAAATAAATAAAATATTGGATAGGTAAGTAAGTAAAAAGTAATAGGGCAACCTAAAATAGGTGCAGGAAAAATTCGCTCTTGTGAGAAATTTTCATTTTCTGGATCGAGTTGGGAAACTCAGTTGGATACCTGATGAATTAGCATTTTTCTTCAAATGACAAGGTACCCGTCTTATCTTCTCATTTCTTCTCAAACTAAGTAATTTTATTACCATGTTTTTTTTAGACTTTAGAGGGCCTAAAAATTAACACTTGACTGGTTCTTAAACTAAAATCTTATAATATATTTTGAGCTTATCATGAGGTCTGCTATGGCACTCATACAGTGCTAGATACTTGCCATCAGTAGCACAGCGCCCTTCGGATCAGTCAAATTCTAACAGAGGAAGGTACTCCTCAATTATATAGGAATCGACGCAAACTACTTTAGATCACCGCATGCCCCTGCAAGTGATTGACTGAACCAAACCGTGCTATTAATGAGCTTAAATGCCTAAACGCTATATAGGTGCCATTTCAGGTCTCATGATAAGCTCAAGATATGCTATCAGACTACGTATTGTTTTGAGCAAAGTCTACAAAAGCAGTCAAATGTAGAGGTCTTGAATCATTTTATAAAGGATCTCAACTCCTACTTCACTGTCAAGAAATCAGCTTTACAAATTTCACAATACTACATGTGCTTACTGTGTGGCGAGTTAGCAAATAGATGCTATAATTGTTTTAGGATCTGAGCCATACTACATGTCATAATTTTTCTCCAATGGACAATTTTTAGCATGGCTTCTAACCACTTTTTGTTTTAGGTCTTGTGTAATTTATTCTGATGACTTTCATAGTAGCAAGATGGCTTGACGTTGAGGAATGTCTGCCATATGCAAGAATGAAATATTAGGTGGAACAAAATTATTTTTCGCGAGTTAGCTCGTCGTCACGCTCAACTGCATCTCTTCCATTTGAGTCATCATTTGAGCCATCGAAGTTATTCAACACTCTACCGGTGCTCCGTTACCTTCAACAATTAGTAGTACAGCAGTGCAACGATAGAAGGATGGTAGTGATGGCGGAATCAGTACCTGCGCCGTCTGTCGTGTGTCATTTCTATGTCTTCCTCCTCTTTGTATCCCTTTTTTTCTGTCTTGTTCTTACTTTAATGTTATAAAATTGACTAGATCTCTTTTTCCAGACAAATACACATTATTGTCCTTTTAAAATGGAAAAGAAGTGTTATGATTTGTTCCATAGAGACACAACTTCCAGTTAATTAGCAGTTAGAAGTGGTTTCATGTCAAACTGATCAGCTTGTTAACTACTACCGAAAAGTTCTGTTCCTCTTGTGATTTTATATTTAGCGACAGCAATGCGGTTAACTATGGGGCTGAAAATAGTCTGCAGCTTCAGTTCAGTAAGTATATGTCAGATCATATCAAACTTCGGCATTTTCAAGCACAACTATTGAAATATGTTTTCAATGGAAAACAGAGTTTGCTATTCCAACATGATGAGTTTTCTATTCTTCGAAGCTTACATTTTGGCTTTTCCACTTTTTCTTAATCGACGATTATGCCTCGCGCCGTGAAGCAATTTGACAAGTGGGTTTTTCTTCCATAGGATGCGATAATGTTCTGCAATGCATTGTCAGTGTTTACAGATCTAGCGTTCATACTGCTTCAGAGACTCTAAGTCGCCTTTCAGTTCTCCGAAAATTTTGTTATTCTACATTAACGCTCGTGCACAGAGTGAAGGTAAGCACAATTTAGAGCCTTGCCTTTGTTCCGTCTTGTTTGTTGACGTCTCATGCAGTCAATTGTCGCTAAAAAGTGGCCATTAGCGAATTGCCGTTCGTATCTTGCGAAATCGTACAGAGATTGAGGTAATAGTGCTGTTGACAAGTTCATCGCTGCGGAAACATTTTGGATTTTTCATCTTAGACATACTTAGCTCCAATTCTCACTAGCTTAGCGTAGATTTCGGCGATATACGGATAATAACGTCAATGATCTGTCTACTTCTGGACTTGTGATCCAAAAGTTTGCCATTATTGATTCGGCGATCTAAAGCTACATATTGCGAAAGTTTCAGACAATAAATGTGAATCGAATGACTGTTCTAGCAATATGACTGTTCTAGCAATCTATTAAGCATTATTCACATGACCCAGCATTACATGTAAAGCTGTTTCTCTTTGTATGTACTCGCTTGGTCACCATGCATCTGTCCTCCACAAAGTTCTTTAAATATGCGCACAGAAATTATGCTGGGAAGCAGGCGCACACAGGTAATCGCGTTTTGGTCGAACGGAGGAGCGCACCGTCCAAGACGTTTCGGGCCATCGAATGGGTACTTCACTTGGAATGCTCGAAATAATGCAAGTGAATCTTCTCAGTAACGTCTGCTGTTTCCACGATCTCAAATTTGACGCCTTATTTGCTTTCCTCGATGACTATCAACCGATGCTCTATTCACTCATGAAAATTTCAATTGTATAGGTTTTTCAAATTCCTTTATTTTTATTACTATTAAGAGTGTTATGATATGATGAAATACATTTAAATCATTAGTGTCATGCAAAACATTCGGTCCTAGGCGGGAGTTGAGCTAATGTTTCAGTCATATCGAAAACGCTGCAGTCCTAATGGGTGAAACGCTGTTTCGACTTCCTCATGAAGGCGAATATTTCCCAAACTATTCAATGCTCTTAGATGTATATCTATGGCTTCATTCGTGCCCTTAGTAATGCAAAATTCATCTCTACGGTTTACACAATTTTTATGGTGAATAATCGCTAATTTCGAAGAAGTTCATAGCTTTTTCAACGACTACTAGCGCCTCCAATGAACTCCTCAATAGTTAAACATCCGACAATACTACTTTTGACCTCTAACTACTATGGACGTTACAGGCAACGCGCAAGAACACCTCATTGGTGACCCGTTTCCTAAATATCTACTGATCATATCGCTATCCATCTTTTAAAGCAAAGGGTGACTTTGCAAAAATGAGCACCTTAGTGTCTGTTTTCATCGGCATCAAATGTTTTGCATTTTCCCGTTTGCGACAATTTTTTTGACTCATACTTTGTAATCCTTCGACTTGCTAAGCAGTACGGATCACAGCATAGTTGTCGTTTAATCTATATTCAGTAGTGGACAACGACTTTTTTCCTTCATTTCTTGAGGTGTATTGGATCTTCACAAGGAAATGTGAACAAATCTCATACTGGCTGGAGGGATCTTGGTTGTTGTGTAAATCTATGCTGTACATGGCAATTTTTCACGCATCTACGTGCTCCAATTATAAGTTGAACCGTCTTGGACTCCTTAATGTTTGAATATCCAAAGTCTAAATTCTTGAGTGGTGGAGAGCTCGAAAGAGTTTGAACCTATCGCAAAGCCTAAAAGCACAAGGTGGTTGATGAACATAACAGATACATTGATCAAAACTCAGCTCCATAACAACAACGAATATGGCGAGGGTTGGCATGCTGATTCTATATATACAGGTTGATATAGAAGAACTTTGTCGATACAAGATGCATGCACAAGCAGTTTGGAAAGAAAACTGAAAAGATGGTAAACTATTGCTCTCACAGTGGCACCAAAATTAAACGATAATGTCAATCTAAATTCCTTGATGCATCACGTCTACTTTCACATCACTGCAGAAATGAAATCAGTGAAGGATATCATTAGCATACAAGTACATCTTCACGCATATACATGAAAAACGACGGCTTTTTGATATGATTTTTCGGAAATTACAATACAGAGAATGCAGAACAGTTTATCGTTTGTATAACACATTTATTCCATGGAAAACCCTCAGCCGATTTCTTTCCGCCACGTATGATCTCCTTTGAACACGTTGGAAAGCACTGCAACCTGGTGACCTCGTAGCTGTCGCAAACTCCGCCGAATAATAGTATAATAATAACGATAGCAATTTTTGAACTTCCATATTTTTTCTCTGCATCGCGGTGCTTTTTTCGATCTTGCATTCTTCAAGTGATCCATTGCATTTTCTAGTATAACTGATTTATCACCGCATCAGAATGCCTACAGGAAAGTTCTCGATAGGAGCAGAGATAACGGTAGATGTTTCTCATATAGGACCTACACTCGACAAAACATGCTCACTTGATAATTCCTAGGGCTGTACATAGTATGATTCATTTTGTCGATGCAAGCCGTTTGCGTTGCAATTTCTCAAAGAATTGTGAGATTTTGCGTTCACCTCGATTGTTCGTAATATTCGTAATTGTCGAGTCTATTCAGGAGTGGAAGCAAAATCACCGTCTGTCAACGGCGCACAGCGGCTTTTCCCGTTCACGTCGTCATCTAGCTACTCGTTGTTCCGAGCATATTTGCACTTTCATGCAACGTTTCACTTTCTAGAGCGATTATGAGTCCGGTCGTAGAAGGACTGGTGTTGAGATTGAGGACACTATCTTATAGCAGCAGGTAATCTGTATAGATGGAACACTCTATCCACTTATTGTAAATAATAATTGAGGTTTTCAATGGCAAAATCACAGCGAGCATTTCTAACGATCTTGACACTTGACAACAAACCGTTAGTAGCCCACATGAATTGAGAGGCACCATCACTTGCTAATGTTTCCGGTATACGTGAACTGTGTGATTACTTACACGACCCGACTTCACTTATTTTGCTGATTCCTGCACTCTTGAATTCAACTCGTCACTTTACCTCTGTTTTCTAAGAAAACTCGCATATTGTGCAATTCCAAATCTGGTGCACATCAGTACATTATGTAGCACAGTACAAATGTGGTGCACTTCAGTACATTATGATAGACGTGAGCTCATATGAAGTCACTGGTGCGAAAGAAAAGCCGATCGCCGCTTCCAACCTAGATAATTCAGGTCACTGAAAGCTCTACAATTCGAATAAAAGTCATTAGACTATGCACATATTCACGCATAAGGTACAAGTATTCTCATTCTAGCACTATGAAATTCAGATCAATAACAACCTCGTGTGATGCTGACATTCCAAAAATGCATTGTACTTGCCAGTGTTTTCAAAATGAGGCAGCATTTAGCGAATGAAAACACTTCTATAAGCGCATTTTGTCCATAAGTCACTACTGTGCCCTGTAAGGTGACCGTGATCGCATTTTTTGCCTACACTGGACGTG
The DNA here is from genome assembly GCA_019055375.1 of Parelaphostrongylus tenuis. Taxonomy (NCBI): domain Eukaryota; kingdom Metazoa; phylum Nematoda; class Chromadorea; order Rhabditida; family Metastrongylidae; genus Parelaphostrongylus; species Parelaphostrongylus tenuis. Next base: position 317,718 of record JAHQIW010003392.1, on the reverse strand, counting down.
TAATTTCAATTCCAGGCAAATTCGAAACTGAAATACTATTTCCTAAATTTTTACAATTCCAGTCACCATTCACGTTCTTCATAATTTTTTATCCCAAATGAAATCAAAGTTGGAACAATTTGTTTTTCAATTTATAAAGACGCTGACTGCGTCCAAAATTCAGGTGACAGCCCAATAGGTTAGTCGTCGCCAAAAAGCGATAAGGCAGAGTCTTTTTTATACGTCGACAGAATCTTGATTGCTCCGACACTCTAGTGATCAAGATTCCAACGCTTGAGAAGGCAAACTCTTCGGGAATGTGATGTTATGACTAGGGCAAACTTTACTTGTAATTGAAGTAAGCACAAGAACATGTACTTTTTGTACGTAACATGCTCTATTAAATTCATAGGAAACCTGAGAGTGGTTCAACTCGGCATCTCTTTACCTATTTGGAAGAACTAGGAAATTTTGATGAGCAACTTGTGCATTTTAAGAGTAATGAAGCGGATTGGACTTGTCAATCGCAAAACGGACATTGATGACAACTCTTTTTTTATACACGAAGCCACTGTCAAACATTTTCAGTTCGTTATACCGAGTTCAACTTGAAACAGCAATGCGAATTTAATTATGCCGTTTTTCAAATTTTTCCTATGAAAAAATCCCTTCTTACTTTTGGACGGAGCATTTCGACTAACACAGACAGGTCTCTTGTCCTCAGAATCTTGAGATAAACTTGTCTTGCCACTTTTTTATCTAGTATAAACTGATAATCAAACCAAAAAAAACTAAAATTTCATCTAACTCCTTGTTTTACGTTTTTCACCAGCAAGTCCAGAGTCTCCGCTCTCAAATTACAACTTAACATCTTCACATCTGTACTTCTGACTAACTCTTACGATTGAATACAATTCCTGATTTACTTCTTGAAAATCATCAGACCCATGATTTCCTCCTGGTGATCTTCACTCGAATCACTCAGTGGAACACGCTTAAAAAGCGGTAAGTATGTTAAGAGTTGATTTTGTGCTTCATGCGATTGAAATCTGGGTCTGGTGATTTTTTCTAAAGGAGTAATGGAGGTGTTTGACTGATTGGATTGCGGACAATTTGACCTTTCCAGGCTCTGAAAAAGGCGAACCGCCGAAACGTCAGCTGTCAAATAAAGTTTATTGTAACACCTCGTGTTTGGTTCAGAGAAGTAAATCAGGAATTGTATTAAAGCATGCCAATGTTAATAGACAGTCGGTCTTGGGAATTTACGCTTGAAATTTGCTCTTTTACAAACGCCGTATTGTTTTCTTAATCAAAAACGTTCCTCAGGAGAGTGGTTCAATTTTTTGGTGTCCATGTTTCTGTTGTACTCTCTGGAGTGAAACATCAATTTCGATAGTGTGTAGTTGGCCTGTTTGCGTGTCTGCGGATCCGCAATCAGTAGTGTATCCTCTATCTAACAGAATCATACTGGAACAATCATTTGAAGTATCTAAATAGCATTATTGCGTCCGAGGAAGATCAGTCAGAGCCTTCTAAAACCTAGTGTCATCTCAACCTTTTTGTTATCAAAATTAGTGCTAATGTAGAGAATTCTCATGAGTCCGAGCCAGTTCTGCTCACTTCTGAAATAATTTTCGGATGCATCCTTCCAAATTTTTTGAATCATTGACGTTATTTTACAACGACACACTCTTCAATGTCATTTATAACGAACTGCTTTATTTTTCTTTTAGCCTTTTCTTTCAGATCTCTCTTTGTGCGTGTACTCCATAAATGCGTAAATTATGAGATATCCATAATATACACTTCCATAGAGCGTCGTACTCATTTCAACTGCGTGGTTGCTTTTGCAGCACTCCCCATGTACCCGTCTTGATTTCAAGCTCAGTGCGACCCAATCAAGCGAAACCTACTAATAATTTCACAGTTATGCTTATGAGAAATTTCAGTTAGTACGATGCTACGCTTGATGCTATCACCAAATGTGGCTTTGATCATATCTGGAAATGTTGTTTCTTTACTTGTTTGGGTTTTGCTGGCACTATTTAGCACACCTGAGCCTTTTTGTATCGCCTCATGCAGCTCGGGCAGAAATGAACAATCTTACTATTCTTTGTATTTCAAATCCTCTCGAAGAAATATGAACAATATGGTATGGTCCACCCCATTTGCTACTGAGTCGATTACTTTGGTGCTTCATAATCGTTTACTGTGTCCAAAATCACAATAACATTTAGGAAAGCAGACAGTAGAAGCACAAGGTAATTGCTGTGTGCCACCTCATTGCGCGGATATTCAGTAGGTCAACGATCATTACTATTGCTCGAAAAGTAGGCAATTGTTGACTTCAGTGTCGAGTGCAATGTGGCACTGAGCTGATTCTACAATTTTATGCTGAAAATTTAACTTAGTTTTCCTCAGTGAGCCATGGAAACGTTGGATATCGTTTTCATGGCTTTGTTGATGTAGTATCCTGTCGAACCGGCTTTTCGTACTCGCAACGAATTCACTGGGAACGACTTTTTCTCGTGATTCCTTAGTGGCACTGCAATGATTCCAGTTTATGATTACTTTGTAGCCGTCACATGCAAAAAAATTGCGCGAAGTATTTCGAAAAAAAGCGAGATTCGCTTGAGAAAGCATTCAACTGAAGAACTACGATGTTGTGTCCTTTATAAGATTACTGCTTTGTTGTACGTTTTAGGCAATTTTGAAAGTGAAGCCCCTGCTTGAGACGATTCCATATCTGGTAACGAAACCAGAAATATCACCTTGTTGCATCTTCCATGCAAATGAACTACAACACCATAGTTCCGTGAATTTCATCGACATTATGTATAGCCTTTCCAATGTGAAGTTTGCTAGAAAATCCACGGCACGTCATTCATCAAATTCATCAAAAAGAAGCAATACGGGAAGTGCGGCGCACAACAAGGTGAATAGGTACTTTGTTGTTGCTGCAAATCATTTTTTTCCTTTATTTTTGGTGCGGAGGTTTTCCATCTCCTAAAAACCAATTTCAGTAGAACCATACAATCCTGATTTATGATATGTCAATGCCGATATCTGCTTACTAGACCAAACCTTTGAGGTTGGTTGCCGACAGAATCGATACGATACATGTATCGGATAAAGAGTAGGAATAGCACAGGAGCCCCGGTAGTGTAGTGATTAGCACGTCCGCGAAAAGGGTGAGACGTGGATTCAGCACCTGCCAAAGTTCAAAATTTTCTATATCACTCAGCATTACTGGATGTACGGATGTAATATCATGGCAGTAGTAAAAAGGCACTTGAATAAAGAGTTCTCGTAAATTACAGCTTTTAGACAATTGACTCAATTTCATGACCGCATCAGCTTCGTTCTGTTGGGCGTCTCATCTCATGCCTTATGCATCCATTATAGGTATTCTTTCATTTTCAAGCATCTACTGATATTATTAGATACTAGTTTTTTGCATCTATAAAAACTTGAAAGTTCTGTTTTGACTTTACCTTCAATTCAATTGGGTTTAATGCCGATCTGTGCTCATCAGATCATTCCCTCTAACGGCTGATTGGTGATAGCCCTCTGTAATTAGAACATTGTCGAGAGTATGGTACAGCGAGAACCTCGATGTTGCAGTGCGTGAAACGTGAGCTTTCGGAGGGAATAATCTCGTGTTCAAAGCCACTTGAAGTTCCAAATGTGCTCATTACCTCAACTCTATTAGGACACTATCAAATGATGTTCGCAGTATTCCTTTTTGACAGCAGAATGCCTTGCCAAATCCCGGAGTTGTATCAACCCACTTCCAGTTTTTCCCATTTAGCAATAACATTATATTGTTTTGATGGTGTTGATTAATGGCTTCGCATTAACTTATCCAACTGGGACCTAGGAAACGTCATAAGCAGTTACATCTGTTATTGACCAATCACCTCAGCTCTTTACTCATTTCACAAATTTAGTCCACAAAACTGCTATCGAAGGACAGCGAGAGCACTTGCTGAAATTCACAAATGATTCCCTTTTAAAAGAAATAGGTAGAGAACTTGTTTGGTTTGAACTGAAATACCTTTTGAAATTGGATGCCATAAGCGGTTTTTATAGGGTTCTTAAACCAGACAACGTTCAGAGTTAAGTTTCACCCAATAAGACTAACTACTTCATCTAATTCTACAGCAATGTGTAGCATTCTGGTGGATTCATATTGACCAGTAACGCACCACGGTCTCACGTGTTGCTAAAAGATGGTTTTTATTGATCAACAAAATCTTCTTGGTCATTGAAGTACTTGAAGAGCTCAAATCTGTATGTTTATGAAAATTTTTTACACCACTCTCTGAACTTTGAATGTGTTTGCTTCCGGACTTCCCAAGAAGTTACCAAGAAAATTTGATCTTCATCAGGCTTCCACCAGAAATCTTGCAGATGGAAACATAAAGTACGCATTTGGCAACATTATCAGGTCCTACCGAATAAAATCCAATTTTTTCAGTTAGTATTTTCTTTCAAATACAAGTATCAAAACAAGAAGATGCAAAAAGGTGCCATTGGCCCCAGACTGTCAGAAAAGACTCGAACGAATTTGTCTTGTAGACTATCTGCACAATCTATAATTTTAATGTGGCTAGTGGGATTTAATATAAGTTATGATGTATTAGTTTGAAGTTCGAATCAACCACTACCTTCGTGTTAAATACATCGTGTGCAACACATCTTGGTGCTTATGTGTCATTGTCACAACAGACGCAACTAATTAATTCTCCGGCCATAGTTGTTTCTATTAACTTTTGTCTCGATTTTGTTACGGTAACAAACCGCAAAATTTGTTAAAACTTTACATTCTTTGTTTGTTGAGCCTCCAGCACAACGTTATTGAAAACAAATTGAATTGGCTGACGTTTTAACGCGTTTCGTCTTCTTCAAAAATCAGACAGCATTCTTTGCACAGCTTGCTTTCCGATTCACTTATGTAGTGCAGAAAAATTTGATATTTCGAAATTGCATATTTTTTGTAGTGCTCAATAATTTTTTATGAATGTTTTCCATAAGGTAGGGAAACTCCAGCGGAGTAACAAGTACCTTCACTACCCATTAGAGATTTTCAGCATGATCAGCTTCTAAGTATGTGAAAATGACGTCAATTCAACGATTTCACATCACCGACAAGAAGACGTCTTACTAGACCAAGCGTTTTTTAAACTTTTGCATCGAAGGGCTCATATAACGAATTCGCCGCCAGTTCTAAACTATCAGTATGCGAACCTTCGTAAAACCGTAAACGCTATGAGATTTTCTTACACGTTGAACTCAGCAGGAAAATATTTTCCAATCATTTAACTTTATCTAAATTTCAATGAATGTGCAAATTTTGACGCCTCAATAAGCTAGGCTATTAGCCTATGTCAACATGTGGCTTGGCACAGCTGGATCATTGAGGTTATCGCCTGTATTTCTGGAATCTTTGATAAGACAGCATGGACTGTACCGCTCTGTGAAATACAAGTTGTGATCCCAATACCTTTGATGCTACTGCTGCTACAACCAATATTATTATTACTACTTGCGGCAATCTTGGGAGTAGTCATTTTCAAATATATAAGTGAAGAAACGCGGTTTCAACTCTCACCTGAGGTCACACTTTTGTTACTACTCAATTCTATTAGGTATATTCGAAACATCATAACACTGCGAAAAAGCAATATAAACATCAGAAATCGTGGTGTTATGTAAGTACACTTGCTGCTTCACTGGATTTGAAGCGCGATATTGCTTATCCGACTTAGTTTGTTGATGGTTGGTAGCTGATAGCTATCATAGAGAGATATAGAAGAATAATTGGTGAGCAGGCGGTTGCCTCGGAGGAATAGTGGTAGCACAGGTCCCAGTATGGATGAAATGCGGGTTCAACTCCCGCCTGAAATCTGGTTTCTGCTTACCACTCATTTCTGTTAGGTATATTTGAAGCATCATAACACTGCAAAAAGGCAGTAAAAGCATCAGAAATTTTGGAATTATATAAAAAAATAAACAAATGCACTGCTCTACAATTTTACTTATATTTTCTTCCTATCTTGAGTTTCATGTAATTCAGACGAAACATGCATTTTTTGCAATGATTTTTTCACGGATGCATCACTTCGCTTGTAGCCATGTAGTAGCTTCCATCCCTAGAACTAGACACAGACGTCTCTGCGCAGTATTTCTTTAGAGTACGTTTTCCATCGCCACTACCTGATCTCTCGACCCACGCAGCAGCGGCGAAGTATTTTTAGAATTCAAATCACTTCTCAGTCTGAATCCAGCTCTATCAAAGCCATTCAGTAATCGCAGGTAAATGCGGCTTTGAGAATCGGGGAGATTCATATCTATGCATATATATTTCATTACCCAAAACTTCACCACCTTATGGTGATTGAACATTGCTGCTAGGTGATGAAGATTGAATTATATGAGGCAAGAGACGAGGGTCTCTATAACAAGATATCCTAAAGTGGTAAGAAGTTTGATATTGCCATTTAAAAAGGCTAAGATTAGATGAGTAACAAAATCACTATTATACTGGAGAAAACACAGAATTTTGGTGACAAGTAATGTTGACTTGAGAAGCGCTAACACACCTTTCAAAAGAAAAAGAGATCTTCCTGAATCGACAAATCAGTAGTCAAATGGTCGTTCTATGGAGAATACACGATTTTTGTCATCTATGAAAATAGGCAACTGAAGTCCATTTAAGCTCTATTTGCACTGTTGATGTTGAAGATGCTGTAATCGTGAGAGTCTAAATATTCTTATGCAAAAACTATCCGTCTGCAAAATATTATTGTGGCTAACTTTTTGACGCCGTCGCCTTTATAATATCTGCAGTGGCTTAAGTCGATTGTTCAAAACAATTATTTTTTCCGATGTTGGTGTTCGTAGTCACATAAAGGTAATTCCATCTGAGAGGGAGACACTGTGCGAAATAATTGTTTGAACATACTGACGATGAGTTCGTTGACGAAGCGTTAACATATGATGTGATTTCGCTTTAATTGGCATCAACGCAAATTCCGCTAATTGTGAAAGCCGCTTGAATTCCTAGCGAACTTGAAAAGACGAAGGTCACAGCGACCCCATATGCTGCTATACAGAACGACCCTGATGAGTGGTATAATCGAAAATTAGTATAGTGAAAATTTCAAGGAGGAATTCCTCCGTTTAATCACTCTTTACACTGTCCTCTTCGATTCCTATATTTTCGTAATAATGTAGGGTTAGAGGTGATTCTTATACTGAACGCCATTGCAGAGTGTAATTATCGATAACTGTAATTCAATAATGACGTAATTGCAGTTCTCAAACTAGGGCACAATTTTCGTTCAAAAGCATCGTCCTACTGACGAAGCAGTCAAGCGAAATAGTTAGTGGGATTCAGCGTAGAGGTTGGAATTGGACTAAAATAGTGTTTCTTTTTCTAGTGAAAACTTTACCATGACAACCTCCAATGTTTTGTCACCAGTGCTACTCTCAATTGGAGTTGCAACTTCTTTACTTCACTGGCGACACTGTTGCTGCCTTACATTTCATAAGATTATGATACGCTCCATAAAAGTAATCCATCATTCATGTACTTTCATCAGAGAATTGCGCTATCACCATAGCGAGCAATTGGTTTCAATTCCCATGATTTCCGTGGATATCGTCCAGCTCGAGGATCACATGGAAGTATATGCCAAAGAATCCGAAGTTCTGCTTGATCAGTTAGGACGATCTTTCTGGTCAGTCATTCAAACCATCGACGACGCTTTGTGATAGCTGAACTGATTGCTATAGAAGACTCCGATCAGGGCTGTATCTGGTTTTCTTCCTGGTGAAGGGTATCGCCTGACATTAGACCTACATCAAATCTTGACATCTGTTCGATGGTCATTTTATTCACTCTTATCGAAGATTCGACGAGTTGCTGATCACTTCTAATATTTGATAAAAGTCGGCTTCATTTATTTTCACAGTCTAGTCGTTAATGCACTGGTTTCCATATGGTTCATATCTCACTACTGCATGATGAAAAAGAAATTTATTCTCTCAAGTTCAACACATTTGCAACATGAACTGATTCTAATGCGTACACGATAAAAAATATTTGAGCGTTCCAACTTCAAATGAACATGTCTGTACGCGTAGTGAGCTTTATTATCAGTAAAACCGTTTGAATACGCAGTTGATTCCCTATAAAGAATGCACGATTTTTTCTCTGATACTACGCGATTTTGGTTTTCTGAGCTTTATGAATCGCTTGCTTTCTCGCTGTTTTTTCAAGAGAAGTGATTATTTCATAGCGCTCTGTACGCGTACGATGATGTACGTAAGTGAGGTAATTATGGGTTTTAAAACCATTTATGAGAACCTTACTCCCTTTTCAAGCCTTCTTCTCGTTTTGTGAACCGGACTATCAAACAATGAGTTCAAGAAGCACGTTTTTACGGCAAATTTTTACTGTTTTTTCCGTTTTCCCGGGAACAAATAAAGAAACGACTCTTTTTCTTGAGAAAAAAATTTTTATAACAGTGCTAGCAATCAATCGAAAACTAAAATCTTTGGCTACTGCCCTACGTGCTCCTTTTTTGGAAATACCCTTCCATAACGCTGAAACTTTCAAAATCAAATTGTGTTTCAAACCGCCGCTTGATGCTACTACTACTATTCGGTGGAAGCACGAAAAGCATATAAACGTATGGAAAAAATTTCGTAGCATCAGAGTCATACGTCTTATGAGAAGTTTCTTCCGAAATGGAGAAAAATTTCCTGATTAAATCATAATAATTGCGCGCTACATGTGTAACGCTTCAGCGCAATCAATCAATCACCGTGTCGAGACCATGATCAGCCTCCTTCCTTCTTTTACCACCCTAAGTATCAGCCGAAAACAAATGCCCGCGTATGTGAACTCAATCTTATTTTCCGTGCTACATTTCAATGAAACGGTAGGATCTTTTCTAGAATCCTGCCGCATTTTTGGTACTGTTCTATTATAGTGGCGCCATCTGAGGCCTTCGGTAAAAGCGTACTCTTTGTTGTCATCTGACGAATGTGTGACTATCTGATAGCCTAAATCAAGCGAGTTGTAAGGGTTTATTTTAATTATAATATTGCTTGCTTTTAACGTCAAACCAATCAAAATAAGATTTTGTTTCACATTTAAAGATTTCTAGCCTGATTTGAATTTTTTCATAACAAAATTTCAACCATTAGATATAGCAAATCTTTCTATTTGAGAAAATGTGTTCTTTCTTTAGAAGGAACTTCCTAGAGCTCTACAATTCGAGCCCTAGCCGATTAGAAGTGCCCACTGAGTGTGAAACCGAATATTCTTTCGAACGTTACAAAGCCCGAAGGAGTCTTTCGCGAATGCCAAGTTTACCATTATAATCGGAAAGATTTTTTCTATCTAACTATTGAGTATCAACCAAATTTTTATCCAATGAGAAATTTTCGAATGAGGAACAAAATCTTATTTTGAGTGACACGGCGCAAAAAGTAAGCTATTTGAGAAATTAAATATGCCTTCGAAATTCACTTGATTTGGCTTACGATGAACTACACGAACGTTTTGCAAAAGCAAAAAATACGTTTTCACCGAAGGTGAGAGTGGAGCCGCAATTTTGAACACCCTTGTCTAGAATCCTACCACGTTTTTCAACATCATATTTTACCATAAAAACTTTCAATCCTTTTTCAAATGTCTTTATACCATCTAGCTGAACGTATAAGTCAAAATCAATATCTTAAGCTTAAGTCTAAGTCTACGCCTAAGCTTAAATACGGCAGGAATCTAGAAAAGATTCAAACGATCTTTGCATGATCAACCACGGCGTTGGAACCGTCGAAACTTATGCTATGCAATGGTTACTTGTGAGTTCAGGAATGAACTCATTCCTGCGAGAAATATGCGTGTGAGAAATACAAATGTTTACTTTCTGCTACAGCGTTATAGAAAGGCTTCTCGCAAAACCTTTCTGTAGTGCAGTTATCAGAGGTTTGAGATTTCGAACGATTACTTAAAGTACAATGGAAAGCTTTTGTGCAGCGAAAGGGGTCGTTTCTTCACTTGTTTCTGCATGACGGGAAAGATTCATTTTTACCTAACACTGTTTACTATATACACAGCGATTTTAATGCACATTCGATTTCGCGTCAGCAACACGCTTCCAGTTCTAACCAGACGCTCCACATTGGTTGCTGGCGACAATTTGTTTTTATTGTTTTATCAAACATTCGAGTATCACATATGTCACACAGTTTAAATCCTGACAGTTCCTTCATTCGATCCATCCGTCGTACACATTCCTTTGACAGGTGTCTCCAAACGTTTGGTGTATTATTTCGATTGTTGCTTGAGGATTTGAACTATTTTACAGACCTCATACAATGCTGGATGAGACGATTTTTTATGCAGTCTTGGAGATGGTCAAACTGAGGCGATCCCATGCGACTGCATGAATGTTAGGGAACAGGGTCCACTATGTCATCCCCTCTTTCCTTCACTTTCGTCTTTCATGCTATATATGATTTTCAAATCTTATTTTTTTGTTTGACATTGAACTGTGGACTATCATATAACAAAACCGAATTTCTTACTGCTATTGCCGTCATTTCGACACATTGAAATTGTATGGTCCTTATGAGTAGGATAAGTATAGATGGGGGAAACACCGTATACGAGCGGCATAAATAATTTTATGAGTGGTTCTTCGCGAACGCTTTCTTTCCAGTGAAATGTGTTCATCTATAGCATCACACATGCCTTCTGGTATTTTTGCAACATAAGTGGGAGAAAAAGGGAATTTTTGAGTGGTTGTCCTTTCTTTAAGTTGAATTATTTAGAAGTAGTTCTCTTAAACAATCTTTTTATGCATGAGTTACTGCAAAATTTATGACTAGAGAGCACCTCGATTCAGAACTATGAAATTTCCACAATTCCATTATTGTTAGTTTACTGAGAGGCGTAATTAGCGCGCTTGTTTATAACATTCAACAGCACACGTGGTCGCTGCTACGATCGCGCATCACAGACTTTTGAACTCATCAAGCCCTTTATCCTTCCGAGGTCGCTTAATTGGTACGACTTTTATGGGAGACAGCACCACTGACTTGATGTATCAGTATTTCTTACGGTAGTTGATGAAGTGGTGTGCTAGACTTAGTGATACTTTCTTCTTCGTTGAGGATGTTTACGTTGTTAGTTACTTCAAGCTTTTTCGTATACAAATATCTCCAAAACAAAGATTGACTCTTCGCTTTACTAGGATATGTTAGATACCGGTTAGCTGTGAAAATTTTTCAAATGATTATGAACATTATACCTTTATTTCAAGTGCTTTGTTTAGACCACGCTCAAATTTCAATATATATCCTTTCATCATTATTTGAGTCAACTTGTCATGTAGTCTGGTAAGGTTGTACAGCCCGATACACGTGATTCGTCCTACAGACTCATCAGTCGGGCAGAACCCGTCGTCTGTCGATCTTTTTATAGTCAGTTCTCTCGCGAGCCTTACACTTCTTATAGAGAATCATCGACGACGTACGCTTTACACTCTATGTCAAGTGAAATCTTCACCTAACCCAGAGCGTTGTGCACTCGATTGCTCATTGGCTGGTACTTTTATCATAATATGAACATCAATTTTCAAAGAAGTGATCGAGATTGGCCATCTGATGGATAGTTCAATACTACTTTTTTCTTTCTTTTCGCGGACGGGTTATCATCAGCTGAGTAACCATCGAACTGATGAAAAACATGATTGGCCTGAGGGCGGAAATTGGGAGCCTCTGCACAAAGGATGCCTCATTGCTCAGCGTCTTTTCGACAAAGATGATCAAACTAGATGGTGAACACGATAACAACTGTGTACTCAAAATTATGCTAAATGTGCTCTAATTTTGATAAGCATTGAGAATGTCATCAATTTCCATCTGTTTCTCTTTTACACTTCGTGCCCTTTCTAATTCTCGCTCCGTTTTGAATCAGCCCAACAAATCGTTCTATTCAATGCAAAAAGTAATGCTTCTTTTATTTTCACGCTTACAATGAGTTCTATACAAAAAGAATAAAGGATAAAGCTCTCGGCGTTGATCAATCCCTGAGGATGCACCATGCATTCGTCAATTTTTAACTTCGTTTGAGGTGATTGAATGCATATCTGGCGTTTACAATAACTTGCGGTGGCCTTCCACTAAACCGAGTTAATGCTGCTTATCCTCCCAGAAAAGTCTGAGACCAGTCCGGCAGAAATTTACCGATCCCAGAGGGTGTGTATCTTGGTGAGCCATGAGCTCGAGATCGAACCATTGACCTCGTGTGCGGCTCAGAGCACCTTTAACCTGTGCGCCACATGTGATCCTGAGTTGTGTATAACCTGAGAAATTCATGACCTTTCGCTTTTTTCATAGAACTTAAACAAATAGTGTTTGAAGAAACTAGAGAATAATTCTACCATCGCTCTAGGCACTCCGTAAGACCTGTTCAAGTTCATTCTCATGGCTGTGCCACAAGCGGCCGTTCTTCTTCTTTTCTGAGTCGGCGGGAGATTCCCCTCAACAAACTTTTTTTAAGGAGGGCGATGTCACCCAAAGCTGCTTCAGTATAGGTTGTACCGACATATCGTGTTGGCGAGGAATGGATTCATTAATGCATAAAGCAGGATATTTTTTGCTTTTTTTGGCATGTTCAACCCAGTCGGGCGACGACGTCCAATTTTCGGTATCTCGAACGTGCTGCTTTTTGCGAATAAACAATTTTACACCATAGAGGACTTTGAGGTTTAGACACGATAGGATTGTAAAACTGACTTGGCTGTATCTTTTTATGAGCTTAAATGGCATTTATGCTATCAGACTGACACTATACTATTAACATCGTTGCTATTAGCACTAGTAGCACTTTGCTCTTACCATTTGGAATTGTTTTGCAACTTATTGCGTCTACTTCGCTGTTTTTGCCGTTTCTCGAAATGGAAGATATTACGAAGCTTAAAACGTTTCGAAATTTGAATTCTAAGACCCCCGTAAGGATTCTTCTCGCGTGAGGACAGTGGTTGATTTACGTTGAATTCGCACCTTCAATGACGCTTAATTACTCTCGATAATCTAGAAGGGTGTTTGGACGATTAGGGTGTGATGTAACTGATGTTGGATATGATAGCAGGTCTGCGTAAATTCGACTCCTCAGTGAACGACTCTGATCATCGATGCTCTAGAGGATGAGCTACGAGTCGTCTTCCGTCTAACTATTATGCAAGTTTTTTATCTTCCACAGAGACAGTCATAGATATTGAGAACAAGGGCCAAAACGACCATTTTTTTTCTTGAGTGTGATCATTCATACTTCTCTTACTTTACCGTCATAGAAGTCTATGATTTTCAATTCATTTCCAATCACTTTTTTGTGGAAAAAATCATGTTTGAAATTGGCAGGAATGAAGCATGAAGTAGGGAATCAGCTTTTCAAAGGCATTCGCTTTTTGCATAAACAGACACAGCGATGTTGATAACAAATTTATTCGATAATTGGTATTAATTGGATTTTGGATAGTTTCGATTTCTTCAGGCTTCTTCACCCATGCAAGACTTTGTACAGCTGCTTTCCAGTAATGATTGAAAAGCCTATAAAAAAAACAGTTGATAGAACTTAGAATTACCGAAAAGTCAAGCAGTAATCAATAATCTTATGCTCAACACCGCGTCTCTCATGAAAGAATCACTTACATTCGAACTTGGTCAAGTTAATAGGAAGTCGACCCTGGGAATGCAGTTTGCAGCAAAAAATTCATGCTTCTTCTAAAGCGTATTTTATAGAGTAAGATGGTTTTCATATGTTGCAAACTTGATTTATTCTTCTTTTAGGCATTTTCTGGAAATTTTTGATCCTTCCTCGCAAATGTATGGGACGGTGGCTTCAAATTACGGCGTTAATAACTGATTCTGTGTTCACTTGACCGTACATACAAGCACATTTCATTTATTTAACCGCCTCTTGCGGTGGTATGCTCTTATGATATACCCAATGATGTAAAGTGCTGTGCAAAAGCATTTGCGTCAGCCGGTAAACGAATCCAGATACCTTTATTCCAGGAGCGTATACTAACCGTTGCACCACCAATGCTCGTTTTGCACAGCACTCATTGTACGCTACAACGCGTTATCTGTCGACAGCCAACCGTCGACGATCTGGCAAGGCGGCCGCTATTGGCATTAAACCCACTTTTGTTGACAGATATTGGGTAGCAATAATCAATCGGATTTCATTTATTTCACCTCTTCTTGCGGTGGTATGCTCTTATAATATAGCCTATAATGTGGAGTTCTGTGCAAAACCGGAAAGAGCGAGATCTATGTTTGAATCCCGGCTGACGCAAATGTTTTTGCACAGCACTCTACATTATTGAATATACCATACGTACAAGGCTTTTCAATCGTCAATAAGTGTGCGAATGCGCTCACTGCCACAATCCTTTAGTTTACGGATGGAAGCAGATGAAACGTGCTGCTTCGACTGTAGTTTTCGAAACCCATTTTTGAACATGCATAGGGTATTTCTGATAATACTAGTTTAACAATTACATGCCGTACTGGCCACAGATTAGTGAAAACCCCGCACGATACATTGACGTGGTGAATTTTGCGTCGATTCTCTGTCCACTGAGCACTACAAACTCCTTCATCTTTCTCACTAGACATTTTTACTACATATGTACTGGAAATAACATTGTCATTTGGTCCACTCAAAATTCTCCTAATAAACCACTTGGCTTCTCCGCCCAATCAACACAATCGACCACTAGTGAATAAACAGCGAGATACTGTGACCAGTAAATAGTAAATGTCAGTTGTTTTCCTTTCATTCTTCTTCATACTTCGTATTTCCACTGATTTCATCGCCAAAAGACCGATTTCGTCAGCAATTGTTGGTTGAAGTTGCTAATACTGTGGTGCAAACGCTTTTTTCTGCAATATTCTTGTGTTACTGTAGTTTTCAAACCTATTTAGCCAGTAATACTCCAATAGTCACAATTCTCAGAAGGCCACCGATCTAGAAAGTCGTGATCGGAGTCTAATCAGCATTTCGAATCTTCTCCTCGCTGCTAATAACGCACGTGTTTTTCATGTATCAAAGATTTTTGCATCCGAATTTTGGAACTGATCAGCATTTCGTATCCCATTAACTGTGACGGAAAATCAATGTTATTCGTTGTGATTCAAGTCGGTTTGACTAAATTTAGCTAACCCAAATTAGGCCGTGTAGAAAAAGCTAGGTATATCTGACGCTGTGATTTCGATACTGGAATAATTACATCTGATGCCACAGCAAAGTATGCACCTTTACAAATTATACAAGGTCATACTACTAATCTCTCCAGAGAAAGGTCCAATTCATTCGGCGTTCGTTGAGCTCTTCCAAGTTGAGACTGATGAATTCATTTAAGCCATTGTTGATTTCCGAATATATTATAGATGATCTTCACTGCAAACACGACACCGCTCTGTGCCAAATGTTTTGAAAATTAGTTCAGCCGATATTAATAGAGTCCTATCCACCTGATCACACCTCTACTGACCTTTGAGCGTCGTCTTTACTCCCACCGGGCCGTGCACAAGGAAGTCTTGTGTATCCTAACGACGAGAAACAGACATCAGAACGGTCATGAACACGTTGGCGCGTACTCCCCAGCCTTATCATTTACCAGAAATCGCCTGTTTGAGAGATGCGAAAAGCGTCACACTTTGGAAATGGAGACGCGTGTAGTTCAGTGATCTTTATCGTATTACAGTGGCTCTCTTATCCTATTCAGCCACGTGTAAATCTATGGCTGATTCACGACATTTGAAACAGTTTTCGATGAGATTATTATTATGACTAGTGCTTCTACTGCATACGAAGATTTCGATCCACATCACAAACGCGTGGTAACTCTTGCAGGCACTCAAGACTTATTTATTTTGGATAGTTTTCAGATTTAGTAACCAAACTAACATCATTACCTATACCTACTGTGATTTCATTATGCATTCTTCCTTTTAGGTAATTTATGTCCAATCAATGGTGTTAAGATTAGAAACGTAGCAGAGCTTTAGCTCTGCTGCCCAGCCCATACATGTAATTGACTTTGCATTCGACATCATATTACATATGTCTAACGATTACCTTTCCAAAGCTTTGTCTCCATTCATAAATTCTTTACATCTTTTCAAACCTCACATGATTTCGCAGGTGAACTTGATCAAGTGGTGTAATTCGCTACTCGAGCGTAACATAATTGTGCCGTGTTCACTAGTTGTCCCTTCTATGAATGATGGCCGCAAATCCGACTGACTATGACGTATTGTCAAGGTACACTTACAGTGGTTAATACTCTATTCAAAACTATCGACGAGGTCGTGACTTCTCGCTTCACAATTGTCTAAGAAGTCTTCAAAGTGAGCGCCATCAAGACACGTTGTAAAAAAGAAATTCTCAAATTATTTTGTATGCTCATCAAAATGGTATCTATGATGATGGAGAGGTCGACTTCTATGAAAGCAGTTGAAAAACCAAAGTAATAAGCCACTGTCATATCGCTCGTATCGGCTCAGGGACTCTGCGAAAGAATGAGATTTTAGCTAAGATATGACACTTTCAAAATACTATTTTTCCTTGTGAGCTACCTCGATATATATTGCTTGCTTATGGTATTATTTACATTTATAATGTAATATGTTCATTGAATTTCGGCAAAAGATCTCAATGTACTCCACATTTGCATGACCGACTTTCTATTAATCCTAGATACTGATTATTAATTCACTGTCTTTCTTATTCAGCAAAGCACAGTGCTAGTCTTTTCCGTTTTTCTTCGAATTGTTATATTTGGAAAAGGAAAATACGCCTTTATATTTAGCTGTTGTCCACGTCCACTGAGAAACGAAAAAGTGTCCCAATGATTAGAATCACATGCCGTCTGCAGTTGTTTCTTGCGATATGTATCTACGTGATTGCACAGAGTCGAATCGAGTACAATGAAACACCGCACAAACCAACACCTCCAAAATAGGAGAGGTTTCTTCTGGAAAGTCAAAAAGAAAGCTCAAGTCCGAGGCTAATGGTCGCGAATTACAGCTAATTGAATAGATATGAGTCAGAATAGCAGACATAACATTCATTTCGCTAGTACTGAATAGCAGACATAACATTCATTTCGCTTGTACTTTCAAGAATAGGTGCTAACGCTAATCATAGAAGAACTTCACTTCAGCAAAGAAGGCTTTTTTTGTCATAGACCATAAAGAAGTTAAATAAAACGGTTGGAAACGGCGACACTATGAGAAAAAAAACTGCGTACTCCTCTCGCTTTTTGATGAAATATCGGAAGCTTCCTATCACTGACATAAATTTCATATTTCACCTTAATGTTCCTTGAACGGAATCCTCTCATGATAGGTCATCCTTATTAGAATTCTCCTATTTTGAGATTTTCTAACCTCTTCAAATTATGCATAGTTTGTACTTCACACAAAAATAATTCAATTTCAATAACAAAAAGCTGCATCTTATCACTGTACTCATATAGTCATATATATAACTAACGTCAAAACTTTTTCGACAACTCTCAACTAATCAGGCTTTTATTGATCATTCATTCTACCCATAGTCGATTTCATAAAGTTCCCACTTTCAAATTACGTATAATGACCATCATTACAACAACATTCAAAATTTTTATTACATGTTACAACCGTTAAATCTTTATCGTCTTCTGCCTTGTAAAGCCATATGCTCATCGAATCCACTATCACTGCCTTACCGAGATTATAAATCTAGCTTCTTTATCGCTCTGTATTCCAACGATATTGTGAAAATCTTCTCCAGGTATTCATAGCATCACATGGTGAATTTTTTAAGCTATATGATTTATGCGTCCATACGAGAAACGAGGAAAGACTCGATCCAGCCATTCAGTACTCTGGGTTATCGTATTAAGACGGCTTCTACCGCGAAGTCGACGCCGGCAAGTCTGCTGGAACAATAGGGAGTTCCAGTCCAAGATAGTCCTTCTAAAGGTGCCAAACCTAGGAAAATTGTTGGCTTGGCTGATCATGTGAGATGACGTTACGAAGCCGCTTCTGTGTGTTTGTTACGAAACAACTTTGACCCCAGCGCTGCACACGCGCTTGTTCTCATCGGTACTACTTTGTTTAGTTTTGCAGATACCGTTCTATATGGAATTTCTAGCTATTTGTATTTACTGGAAAAAGCTAACATGATGTAGGATTGGGAAATCTGTTCTGTGGATTTACTTTTTTTTTTCGAGCACTCAAGTTGTTAGAAGTTTAGTATTCTTCGCATATAAGCCTTGTTCTATCGCTTCGAGAGCTGTATCTTTTACAGTGTCGTGATCCTTTTCCTTTTCACTATAACACGCATATATAACTGACTTCAAAACTTGAAAACGTAATTTGACTTTTCAAGACCTCGTGTTTCTAAAGAGTATTTTCAAACGCGCGCGTTGGAAAACAGTTTGGTAAAGGAGATCTCGCTAACTGATCTCTAGAATACGAGCCTTGAATGGAGAATAATACTTATTGTGGTCAGACTTTATTTTCGTTGGATAAGGAGAGAGCAAAAGATTTTCGAATGGTTTCCATCTCGTCAGTATGGCTCTGCACGCATCGAAAGTAATACATTTAGGGGATTTTTCTCTTTTTTACTGATACCGCCCACTTCAATTCACATTGGCGTCCACAACATGCGAGACGGTGGCCGTTACTGCTTGCCGTACGGTTGTAAATGATTCATTCGTGTTCTTTTCGTCGCTTTTCCAACGCCTTTATTTCTGATCGCTGACGTGTTGTGTGTGGTGTCGTCTGTTCAATAGCGTATGACCAATATAAGAAGCCATAGACGTCTTAAGCCATTCGAATCACCTTCTGTGGCGATACCATATCGAAGGCGTTCTTTGCTCGACGTCATAACTCTGTTTTCCTCTATTTTCCGATTCTCTTGATGAGTGATCTGTTTTCTTGGATTTTTTCCATCTTGTGGTTTATTCGTTTCCATATAATTGGATTTTCATGTGAAAATTGGGTTCTGACCTGAAAGTAGAAAGATAATGACAACTTCAGGAAAAATTTACTTATGAAATGAGACGCAGAAGTTTTAAAAAGAAATATGCATCTGAAAATTGTGCAAAAATGCACAAAAACTCAACAAATTTGACCATTAGCGAGGTCTCAAAATAGTTGGTTGCAATGTTTGCTACACACTTTTTGTGTTTTCAGTTTTATTCTAGTTGAGGTGAAAGTTGTAGGGCAATCTCCTACTTACAATCTAATTAGGGTTTTGACCTCGTTCCGATCTTGTTGGGATGGTACCTATTCACCCGCAGACTTTTTTTTTACTTCAATAGTAAACCACCAATTAGCATTAGAACTTGTCATTGTCTTGCAGTATCCATTATTCAAGATATTTTCCAATAGTTTCGTAATCTATTCATAACATATGTCTCAAATAAATTACTATGCAAAAAAAACGTCGAAGAGGGTCATCCTCTCACAGTATAAAACAATAAACATCGTGACGTTTTTTTTTTTTGATAACATCAAGATGATAAAACTGTTCACAGTATTCTGAGGAGAATGTTATTACAAGTAATGGGTTCATATGAGTTTGTTGCAAAACTTGCTTCAACGTTAGTGAGGTTTTCTTATTCGTGCGATACTCTCAGCCTTGGAAGTTTCGAGTCGATGCAACCACAATGATCCACATCGCAAGAAACAACTGCAATTGGCACTAGTCTGGATTTACTGCTCCTCAAAGAAGGCAAATGCGTGGAAATGTGAGTGGAGCAGAAGTTTTACAACATATGTGGGTCAGCTTAGTAGTCTAAGAATGTCCATATCAGAACTAATTAGTAGCTGACTTACAGAAATGCAACCCTGAGCAGTAGTTCCCAATCATCACGCGCGAGCGTGTGAACCCTGTATGATTAGTTTCTATGTAAAAGACTCAGTGGAAGACTCTTGGAAAACAATGAGCATATGAAGAAATGTATTCTTGTAAACCGACTTTCATCGCATCTCGACGAGATTAATCGATAATATAGTCTTTGTTGATTAAACTAAGACAGGAAGCTGGCGGAATAAAATACAGATGTTTTGACACCAATCTATCGTAAGCTCGATCATGTGAGAAAAGTTAATTGCTTTGATTTTAGTGCAATTGAATCTCGGTTTTTTGGAATTTTTGTTGAAGTTTGAATATATGGCTGACTAGGTTACTGTGAACCTAGCCTTTCTGTACTCCAAAGGAGAGGAAATCCACCGAATTGTCACTGTGTTTCTGAATTCTGGCAGACACATTGCTATTAATCTGAAGGCTGCTAGACAACTGTCACCTCCAAATCCTAGCATCGTGCAGCGGGAAGATTGCGTGGGCGTGTCGGGAGCTAATGTGGCCATTTTCGGTGGTTGTCATCTCAACCACCGCCGTCACAGATATCCCATTGCCATGCCAAAATGATAGCGATCGTTAAGGATGAATTCGCTGAGTAGCTAACTAGACGAAACATTTCGAGTAAGGCGAGGTGTCTCATGGACACAACCTCTACAGATCTTTAATTTATTGTTGAGGGTGAAAATAATGACCAGTAAGATAAAAAAAAGCTTCTCGTGAAATTAAAATGTACTCGTTTTGTCTATGTCGTTGATCACCAGTCTGATCCTCTTTAATTCCTACTTCCTACTCATGTTTCGATAATTGATAGAATCCCTAAGCTCAGAGTGGACCTGATGGTTTAGTGTGAAAGAGAAGCGAGTTCCTCAGAAGAAAAAAAGACAGTGACACCACTGAGTTTTTCTTTCTTTTTTAGTCTCTTCGAATCATTTCATGATCCGCATGTACTCTTATTACTTTAATTGTGCATTATGTTTTGTGAGATCTCCACATCGAAGCAAAATCAGTTTCAAGTTTTTGGAAAGGATTAAAATAATAATTTAAGGCTAAGATGTTGTGTGTTTTTTTCGACGCTGAAAAAATCTGTTTCCTCTAGTTTTGATACTGTGTATTTATTACAAAGTCGCTTTGAGAATTCATCCAGAATGAGATTCTTAATGGTAGATGCGCAACTTTTTATCTGATGTATCGTGAATTGCAAATTCCATTGCGTTTTCCAGCGTATAGATCATCCAGCTTCTTGGAAACTAACCATTGCCAAAACATTATCGAGGGCGATCTTCCTTTTTTATCTAATTTCGGTTATAATGGTGTAAGTTCAGTTATTTTAAAGTGCAATGTTGGTTGAGTACATTCCATTGCACTTCCTGTGATACCTGCAGTACTCAGAAATGTCATGAAATAAAACAGTTGGTAATTATATAGTCATTAGGTCAGTTCTACTCTAGGCAAGTCAGACCCATCATCCTCTCGTTCAACAAATTGACGCCAGGTTAGTTTGTGCTTAGCTCTCCCCAAGTTGAAACGACCGACGACTGCCTCTCGTGATTTCCGTCAAGGCTGTGTTCGTGTTACCCTGGGATTCCGTTTGATTTTGACTCGCTTACAGCGACAACCATTAAAACTATAAAGGTCTCAATTGAAAGATGAACCTCGCATAAACTGGAAGACCCTTTATAAATGATAAATAGGGGACAACGAACCCAGGCAGTGATGGAATCCACACATTATGTGATGTTGGGTCATCTGGTTAGATGAATAAATCCGTAAATACTTTCTTTGAAATCCGTTATGGTTGAAAACTTCAATCTCTAATCTCACTACACTACACTCGTTGAACGCACAAGTAATCCTTGAGCTGGCGTTATGCGCCCAATCTAACATAGGATATTCGTCGGTGTTCTGCTCTTGACAATGGGGTGAGACTCTCGGCTAGTCGAGCTCCGTCCTCCGGCTCTCGAATTTTTTGTAATTGCCCGTCGATGCTTCATATTTCTTGTGATTTGGTTTGGTCATAAAGTAGGAGCTTGTACGGGTTTTATTGGTTCAGTGCTAACGGCTCTCCGTTCACACAGTAATCACAGCGTTCGATGCTTCGTCGTCTATAGTAGCATGCTGTAGCAATAAGTATGGTGAGAGTGTATCATATTTAGTGATCTTTGGTACTTTCCTTAACTTCTAAACGAATATATGCGAATTATCTTGCAGCATCCTGACAGCTTTTACCTCAAGCATTCAAATCTCGTTATTTTTCATGGTTTACAATAAAACAATCCAAAAGCATACTTATTATGGTGTTTCTCAATTTTTTTCTCTGCAGAACTAGCCTCTCTTGTGTTTCTCCCTCACTTTCTACTTTTTTGTAAAAACTGCATTGATATGCATTGAAAAAAAATAACTGATCACATCTGTAACAATGCTGATTCAGTGCATACGTGTCTGAATACAATTTTACCTTTCATTTCAAGAGAATTTATCTCAGTTCGTAATGAGCTTTACTTATCTATATAAAAATCGTCTCCACAACCGTACCAGTCAGCAAATACGGCGGCTCTCGGACATGTTTCGCCTGTTTTGCTTTTTCGTCATGAGTCTCATATCAAATGATTGAGGCCGATTTTGTCTAGCATACCTAGACATTGCTGAGGCTACCGCTGGTGCTTGTGCTGCCAAGCTCACGTAGAAAGTTTTTCCAGTCTGTTTTCGACAATTTCAAAGCGATTTTAATGTAAAAAATATTTTGGAAGAGTTGCACTTGCTCCTGAAGCGGCAGTGTGGATGACTTCTACAGTATCTTCGAGTTCCATAACTTTTGAAGTGCTCGTATCCCTTAGGAATTCCTTGCAGTGGCTAGAAAATTTACCTCGTTCGCGTATATCGAAGGATAGCGTCACGACGCGTATAAGCCGATTGTTTGACATAGATTTTTGAGAGGGAGTAATTTCCTAACTATGATAATCAACAAATTTCCTTTTTGCTCTCTGTTGATCTGAGCGCCGTTTCTTTTTCTGCGAGAATTTGTGCATATCGTTGATGCTTATAACAACGACCCTTTGTGTTCTTGTTTCAATATATAATACATAATAAAAAGATTGAAAGATGACGAGTTCTGCCCAACTGACGAGACCGTAAGGTCGAAGCATGTGTATTGGGCTGTACTAGAGCCTATTTACCAGACCACATAACATGTTGACTCTAATATTATTGAAGGACTCTATAATACATTAATCACTCACCTCTAGTCGACTTTTGTAGACCTTATTATGCAAAAACGCGAAAAATTAAGCGGAATGGAGAAGAATCTGCATTCAATCTACCGTTTGGTTGCCTTCTTTCCTTTCGTAAATTCTGCTCTGAGTTTTCTTTGCCATACGGGAATCGGAAGGAAATCAGAGCCAATTTTTGTAGTGTTTCACACCGTCCGTCTTTATGAACTACCGAATCTCGTCGAAAGTTCATAATTGCTACATCCATAAGTAGTAGTATTACTCGACCACCAATGTATGTTATGCGGACGAATTACAGTGATCGGTGCGTGGGGTCGCATCGAAAAGAAAATCTCTTAAGATGCGACACATCGATTTACGACCTAGCCTTTCACGCTACCAAGTGACTCTCAACGGAGTAAATTCCAGTTCCATGAATAAAAGTGGGGACGCAACAATTTCTCATAGATGAGGATGGAATCAATATGAAATAACTTCATATAATTTCGAGTGCTTGTTGAACAAATGGCTTGCTTTCAGATTTAAGCAGATCCGAGCACTTCTTCCATTCTATTCGTTGTCTCACATCCGTGACCCACGAAGATCGTCCGACATGAATATAGATTCGTTTCATCCTCGAAGATCTTAATCGTGTTATCAGACTGCATGGTGATCTATTTGATTAAATTTGATCATTTGTGAAATTGTGTGTTAACTCTGGGAGAGAGCTTCACAAAAGAAAGCACTCACCCTTGCGTGCTGGAAGAAGCCTTCTTTACTCATACATCACACGAGTTTGTTAATCTCGGAAGGATGTGAGGCCTGATTGGCCTTGAGCGGAGTCTAACTTTAGACAATGAGTATGTTATCCCACCGCTACTCATACTCATGCTCTTCGAAAACCCTATTTTTATAGAGTCACGCTATCCATTAACAATAAATCAAAGCTCCTTTCATAAAGAGACCATTTCACTTTCAAGTATATGAGAGCACCCTTACCTACTATCTGCATCGATCTATACCATTCGCATACATCACGTAAATTTCTTTGTGGTCGCCACAATGCAATACCAGAATTGGTGGAGCCACAAAGGTTTTTGTCCTAATAAGATTTGCATAATTCCACCAAGTCATTGGCGTTCTGTCCGACTGCGCCAGTATTATCCTAACTACCACTGCTTTGTCTTTCATCCTTTACTACTTCTTTCTTCTCTTCCGCACTTTCTTCGCCATATTTAAGACCTATCAAATCTTCTTCACCTTCGCTACAGCCTTATTTTTTGGCATAATACAAGACTCACTCATTTTCGTCCTTCGAGTTAACTTCATTTTCACTAGTTTGGCTTTCACGTGCGGGTCTTTCTGGTTGCGTTGCTCCTCCTCAATCTTTTTTCTGAATCAAACAAACTTTCCTTTCACTTCTAATTCCAAACTTACCTCTCAGTAAGCCTATCGCTAATGCTGACTCTTATTTTCATTTTTAACTCGTATTTTCCTTCATATTCAGTACTATAGTGAACTACAAAATAAGTTATAGATGGCTCTGAAGGGCAAGATAAATATGTCAAAGCCGTGTGCTAGAATAGAATTATCACCTGACACAGTCATCAACGGTGAGGGGCAATTTATATTCAAACGGAGTCGAGAGAAGTCAACTGGAAGTGAATCTGTGATATGGATTAATCTAACAGACTAGTCCTTGATAGTTCCCTGCTTCAAACATTGAGCAAAAGTGCAATTTGCTAAATGTTCTTCGTATCGTTCAAGCGATGAGAGCTGATATATTCTGGAGCCTCACAAGAACGGCGGAATTTTAGCTAAGCATTCCTAAATTATCTAGCTATCAACAGCTTAGCATTAAATGTATAGACGCATATAGATAAACCCGGCAAATTAGTCTTCATATACGATTGCTTTTCCGTCATCCGCCCCTAGTTCGGCTCCTCGGGAAAACGCATTTTTCGGTTGTTTCCAAAGTTGAAACATCCATTAATGGCTCAGATCCAACAATTTAGGAATCTATTTTATTTATAGGATTGCCTCTCTGGTGCGTGGAAAAGGCAAAATTAAAATCATATTCCTCATTCAAACATTTCTCGCTAAACAGGTTTTTCCTTCAACCTTTCAGTAACCATTCGGTAGCTCAAATCTCGGCAATCCCTTTTATTAATTGAAAGAGATTTCCTAATGCGCTGTAATAGGCAAAAGAAATTGGGTTTCGCAAATTTGGCACCGAAGGCGCGGTTGTTTGGTATTGCGAAATTCAGTCAACACGCCGTCAAACCGCAGTGTTTTAGTGCCAGTGTCGCTCTCCACCAAACTTAACATTCTTTTGACTATTACAGCTCAGTAAAAGTCCTTTTCGAAAAGCAACTACATCATTGGAATGCTCGAGATTTAAGCTATCGAAAGATTACTAAAAGTCTAGAAATCTTAGTCAACGAGAAGTGCTTGAATGAGAAACATATTTTTATTTTTGCTGTTACAACGTATCAAAGAGTTCATTCTAGAAAAAAAGTTTATTTTCAATTGCTCTTAAGTTCAAGCTATCGAATGATCAATCAAGGTACCAAAATAACCGAAAAATACGTATTTCCCAACGAGTCGAGCTTCATTGATACTCAAATAAGCGTTTGACTGCTGATAGATTTAGATTTTTGAAATTGTGTACCCAACTATTGAGCTCTTTAGTTATAGAATCATTTTCTCCGTTCTACTAACGTAATATTGCTTTGAACACCTACGAGATTCCACCCATATGAGCATTCGAGTTTGTACTTTGATTGCCATCAGTTAGCCAACATCCATCACTTCTTTTTTTCTTTCGCCTCTCATTCTCTTCCTATTATCTATTTCGTAGTAATAAATGAAAGTACACTACCTCATTTTCCCATATCCTTTTGTTAGATTAATGGCGTATACTCTCTGAGCACTCTATATTAGATAATTTATGTTCAGAAAGTGCTCAATTTCTTTACAGGATTACCTAACGGCTTCTTTTTAATGTTATATCTCATCACCTAATTACACTCGAAATGATTGCTCGATATTTACTGGAATAGTTCCAGTCCCATGTGAGTTTCTCGCTTCAGTGTGACGTCACCTTTTCCAAAACTTTCTCATTTCTATTGTTGATGCCGTCTATGTGCTTTATGATCATTGTCAAAAGATCTATGTAATCATTCATTCCAACAACTCAAAACACAGCAGAGCTGTGAATGCTTACCTCCCCCCTCATCTGGGAGTAAATTTGATTCTCCCAGCGTTCTAACTTATTCAAGGTCTTATCTATGCGACCAAACGAGATCATCTTTTCCTGTCATTCAAATCTCTTCAAAAATTAGCACTAGATGATATTCTCATATCATTCCGGCTAAATGCTATAATCATGCATATTTGACGCTAGCAATACAGATTTCAATCTTATTCATCCTCAATATCCATGCAGTCCTGCCTTATCCTCCGAACTTCATATATCTTTCAGTCCTTGTTTGAACTATCCGTCCTCGATGTCGTCTCATATGTCAATGTATTCAATCGCACGGTAATTACTTCACTGAGTGCAAAAAAATTGCTGTGCTATTGTACTTTCTTCGTTATTTCAACATCAAAGCAGCCACTGTACACACATCTCCAATTGTATATGTTTGTAATAATGTATGTAGGTTGCTTACAGCTGTTTCTCTTACAGCATGTCTCAGCAAATCCTTGTCATAACTATTCAATAAGTATAAATCTTTGATTAACCGCTTTTTGTGGTGTTACGATGATACAGATATGCCCAGTGATGCAGAATGATGTGCAAACCTCTCGCGTCATGCAGGACTCGAATCCACATCTCACTCTCTGGGAGCAGTGGGAGCACGTGCTCTAATCTGTTGCACTACTGACGCCCATTTTGTGCGCCGCTCTTTCTACGTTTCAATAAGTTTCTGACCTCAAACTCATCACGCCTTCTATCTTTCCACAACAAAAGAAACTTAAAACTCACTCAGTTATTACGAAACAAGAAAGTTATAACGAAACGAAATCGGGAAAGAGTTAACAAAAGAGGTTTTTTGCACAAGGCAAAGCACGAACACAACTTCGCTACCGTATAAATTACGTAAGCGTGATAGAGTGAGCAGCTCATCTTGTGAAAAGAAGAGAAACGCTAATTTTATGGAAATTTCACGAAGTCGGCGTCGGTGTAAAGCCGGTTGATTCCCATCTAATTAGGATCTGACGAGGCTTTTATGAGTTTCGTGTTAAAAGATGTAGCGCTAAAAGCAACTGTGAAGTGTGTATTCTGATAGTCATGTCATCCGTTTTCTTGCTCTAATGACTAATCTTTCACATTGTTTGACATGTGTCGATTCATATGTCGTCGACCGACAACAGCCAGTGCACGAGAATCGCTGTTGGATCGTTTTTGTGACGGTGAATCGTCCACTGACCTCTGCTGAACACTTCCGATTTCCTCAATTACCATTAGCTATTCGCCTACAGATGGAAATATCACTGTCGATTGTATAGTAGTCACTTTGCTGACTAATGAGCAATAAATATATAGTATAAGCCGTAGATATTATGATGATCAAATTACAATCAGGATATGTAGTATCAGTAGAAGAAAATGTCATAATCAAAGAGAGACCTTTTTCTTCACTCCTATTTATAGCCATATTGTCCATCAGTCGAACTGTTTTATTGCTAATTTTCCAGTTGATATGTGTTTTGTAGTTTGAAATGAACGAGCGATAGTATCAATCTGAAAAGTTGCTACTAAAAATGTGCCGTCGATCTCATGAGAAAATGAAACGCTGTAAGGTAAGCCTTTTCAAGAAAAGTAAAAGAATTAAGCATAAGAGTTCTGAGAAAAGACAAAGTGCTTGGTTTTTTTTCATAATTTGATTAGCAAAAGCTTTTTGTCCGGTTTTAGAGCGACACTATGGACATTCCACGGCTTGTTCGTGCGTTATGGATTCGAAGCAAAGATGCTACATAGTTTTAACTTATATCTTTGAAACGGATATTTGTTCATATACGATCGATAAGCAGCAGATCATCAATCTATATCAATATTGTTAAAAAATCCAGTTTATTCAGCTTTTGCTAGTCAGGGATATTCAGTCTTTCTTCACAAGTTATGAGCGCCTATAAACCAAAGTGTGTAAATTTCCACCTACAGATCGAGCGACATGTGGACTGGGCATGATCGACAGCAAATCACAGAGTTCGACCACGCATAAATTTTGAGCACGTCGGCCCACGCGGTTTTATTTTCCATACTCTAAGTGCTAACCTGATCAAGTAGTATTCTCTGCCGATTTTATTAAGTCATCGAGTCCTCATCTCGATGTCACTTTGCATTCTTCAATTGTTTTTTATTTCACCGATTATAAAAGCAGGCAGTGGTCACGGCTCTTTCAAAAGCACATTCATTTTTATGCACAATGAAATATTCATCGCTCTGCAACTTATTCGTTGAGACTTTTACGTTCCATCGAGGTCACTTCGAGTTAAACCTCATCGTAATTCAGTAATGAAGTTTTCGGGGGCATACAGACAATGTTCTGCTTGTCTACCTTAGAGATATTGCTCCTTCTCCACTCCTGTTCCTCATACGAATTCTCTCCAAATTTTTCAATAAAATTTCCATATTTTACAATGACAAAGTCTCCATCTCTTTTTTTTCTAGTCCATTTTCAACCTATCTAAAATTTCCATGTTTTTCAGGTTCTAATGCTCCTACAAAGGGAACACTTGTTTGATTTTTAAATGAGAAATATGAAGATCCCGACTTATACTCAAATGTCAGAAAATCATCTTTACACATTCCATGAGACACCATGAGTGCTCACTTTGGAGTAATTGGGAAATAGGTTCTATGATTGTTTTGGGCGCTCCGTGGCCAAGTGGCTGTTATGCTCGTTGCGACGCGCGTGGGACCGAGCTCCACCCTCCACAGTCTTTGGCAATCAACAACGAACGCCATATGGAACGCCACAGCCAGGCTCTCCTCGAGACTGCAAAGGGACTCGCTCAACCAATATTCTAGGACGTTCAGGAAGAAGATGAAAGAGCGAATCGAATGCTAGAAGTACTGGGATCCGCACAGTGGCAAAAATCGCTATGAAAACGGATCAATGAAGTATCCAAAAGTGATTGTTCCAAGATATGGTCCATGATACATACTACAGACTGCTCCTAGTGCACTATTCCAGACATAGTGCCCAATCTTTTTTCGTTTCAGTTGTTGCGTAACTTATTTTGGTGAGTCTCATGATTGGATATTGGTGGATGTTGAGAAATGCGTGCCATATGCAGGAATGAAAATATTAGGTGAAACAAGATCGTTTTTAAGTAGCCAGTTTGTCGTCACGCTCAAGTTCGTCTCTTCACTCATTTCGTTCGAATCATCGGAGTTATACAACACTTTACTGCTGCTCCGATACTTCAACAGTTAGCAGTACAACGATAGCAGATGCGGTAATGGTGGCTTTGATACCTATATCCTATCGTGTGCCATTTTTATGTTTCTCTCCTGGTTTCGTCTTTGTTTTTCTTTTTTCCCCTTTCTTGTCCCTATTCTGGTGTTGTAGAGTCAAAATCAGATCTCTCTTTATAGACAAAGTCATAGTTTCAACGAAAATAATCCATGATGAAAAAAGGGTATGATTTGTTGAATAAATACACAAGTACTCTGCATCTTTAGCATTTATCAGTGATTTTTATTTAAACTGATCGTTTTGTTTCAATTCAATGACAGTGATGGCGTGAGGTGCACGACATTAAGTAGATTGCGGCTTCGATTTAGTAATCATGTGTAGGCTCATAATGGACTTCACCATTCTAAAACAAAGCTATTGGGTTCTATTATCGATAAGAATAAAAACTTCCTTTCTAATAAGACAAAATCATATTTTTTGCAGCTCAAATTTTGGCATTTTCCCTTTTTTTCTATCGACGCGTATGTCTCGTGCCGTGAACACTTTAACATGTGGGTTTTGTCCAGTAGGGAGCAATAATGTTCTGCAATGCATTTTTAATGTTTGCAGCTGCAGCAGTCATATTGACTTAGCAATTTTAAATCGTCTTTCAATTCTCTGGAAACTTTGTCATTCATCATTATCGCCTGTACACAGAATGGAGATATGCACATTTAAGATATTTACCGACGTTTGTTTCGCCCTATTTGTGGACGTTCTCATGCAGTCAATTGTTGTTGAAGACTGATGCTTAGTAGCTTGTCGTTCGTGACTTGTGAATCCGTGCAAAGACTAAGACAGCTCTGTAGACGAGTTAATCGTTGCGAAAACATCTTGGATTTTCCACCTTAGACACACTAAACTCCAGCTCCCACTGGCTTAGCGTAGATTTCAGCAGCGTATAAATAATTGCCGTCAATAATCCGTTTACTTATGGATTTTTGATGCAAAAAATTTGATGTTGTTTGTTTGGTGATTTTACTCTACAAATTACGAAAATGTCTGAAAATCTGAACTATTTAATTTCTTAAGCCAATTTCGAATTCATTCATTTATATGCATTATCATAACATATAATGCAGTTACTTTTTGCATCCATTCGGTCCGTCATCATGCAGCCGTTCTTCACAAAGGTCTTCACATTCGCACGCAGAAATTATGCACTGAAGCAGGGGCACAGAGATAATTGCGCTTTAGTCGAATGGAAGGGCGGCACCGTCCGATATGTGTAAATCCATCGTATAGGTAAGCACTTAACTGCAGATACTTGAAATGATGCGAGTAAATCTTCCAGCAACGTCTACTATTTCAGCCATCTACAATCTGGCGCGCTATTTGATTTTTCTACGGTGACAATCTACTATTGCTCTGGTCACTCATGAAAACTTCAATAGTATAATATATTTGAATTTCTAGTTTAATTGCTATTAAGCAGTGTTGTAATGTTGTAAATAAAATATAAGGTATTGAGTGTATGCAAAATATTCGACCTTAGGCGGGAGCTAAGCCCGCGTTCACTCATACTTGGAGCTCCGAAGCATCGATGAGTGAAACGCGGGTTCAACTCCCGACTGTAAACGAATATTTTGCCTAGTACTCAATGACCCTAGATGTAATTCATATCGAATATGTAGAAATTCACCTTGTCGACTGTTATCGAACCTCGATTCAATTTTTCACTATAGTTTGTGAGAAGGTTTGAAACCCTTTAGGGCGGGTACGCCGGAGCCATACGACTTTTCGGCGATGTCGCCTGCTTCATCAGTGGTCCACGCTGCACACTGTACTCCACTTTATAGCAGGGATAGAGAGATGTTATTTATACCCAACATGTGGAGTGCTTTGTGGGTAATGGACCATTGATGAAGCGGACGACACCGCCGAAACGTATGTATAGCTTTGACGCACCAACCTTTAAAAAGCTCTAAATATTCACACAGAACAGCTTCCTTCACTTGCATAGTAATGGAAAATTCATCTCGACAATTTACAAAATTTCATGCTGAATAGTCGTTAGCTGTGAAGAAAGTCGTAGCTTTTTCAGCGTTCGTGAACTACTCCAATGACTCTCTCATCGTTGTACATCCGTTAATACACTTTTGACCTCTGACTACTATAGACGTTAGAGACGACACACAAGCACAACTCGTGACACAGTCGCTTTTTGAAAATCCGTCATTGTTAGCTCTCCGTCTTTTGCGCGGTAGGGTGTCTTGGCCAGCATAAGCCTCTTATTGTTTTATCGTCAACATTGATTACTTTATGAATTCCACGTAAGCAACATTTTCTGGAGGATGCTCGTTCTATTCAAACCCTTGCTGGCCTTCCTATTCGATGAGAGTACGGGGCACATCATAACTGCCATTTGAATTGTGATATACTAGTCGATAACGTTTTATTTGCTCAATGTCTCAGAACATACAAGTCTTCCACAAAGAAATACAAGAGTGATTTTTTATCGGTTAAAGGGATTTTGGTTATTGGTGAACCTATGCTGTACCTACATGGCCTTCATTCCGCATCATCGCCCTCCACTAACTCGTTGAGCCGTTGAACCGTCTTGGGCTCTTCATTATAGAATAAAGTCCCGAAACCTTGATTATAAGCCGATTAAAAGCTGGAAAAGTTTGAAACTATCGCAGAGCAGAAGACAGTTGATCAATATAATACTTTTATTGGAACTCGGTCGATGATCATAGCGAGTAAAGCGAAAGCCAGCATGATGATTTGCAATACGTTGATTGGTAGGAGAGCTTTGTTGATGAACACTGCATAAGGAATATTGGTAGAAAACCTGACATCTTGTATATGATTGCTATCACAGTTACACGAAAAGTGATAGCAATGTCATGTCAATTTGAACTCCTGAATGATGTCACATGTACTTGCGAATCACAGTTTTCATAAAATCAAAGTAGAGAATATCATTGACATACACTTAAACACATTTTCGCGGCGCCTATACATGAAGATGACGCCTTTTCAAAATGGTAATTCCAAAAATACGATATACAGAATACAGAAAGCTCATCGTGTGAATTACACATTTGCTCCCCAGAAAACCTTAAGCCGATTTCTTTCCGCCACGTACGATCTCCTTCCAACACGTTGGGAAGCACCACAACCTGATAACCTTCTCGTAGCTGTCGCAAAAACTCCATTGAATAATAGTAATAATAATAATAATAATAATAATAATAATAATAATAATAATAATAATAATAATAATAATAATAATAATAGTAATAATAATAATAATAATAATAATAATAATAATAATAATATCAATAATGGCAATCGGCTTCAGATCCGGTATTAGTGTAGCTTACTTTTAGTTCAAAGTTTGCATGACACTCCGATGCCCGTGTTCTCCAATTAACTAAACTCTGCGTGATACTAGTGCACCTTCCACCTTTTCTCCTCACGTTGTTTATTTTCAATCGTTTTTTCTTATTTTGGAATTATCATCTTTGTTTTCTCTGTAATTCGGCTATTGGTTCGATACTGCACTCACTAAGGGATCCATCGCATTTTCTAGTGCAATTTTGTGGCCACCTCATTTGAACGTTTGCAAGAGATTTTCGATAGGAGCTGCGAAAATGGCAGCTCTTTTTCATATAGAACTTACACTCGGCAGAACATGCTTGATAATTCATGCAGCTGCACTATGATTCGTTTCATCGACACAAACCGCTGCGTTGGTAATAGTTTCAGGAAGAATTGTGAGATCTTACGTTTCCGTCGACCTCGATCGTTCATATTATGCTTGATCGTCCATTCGGGAGTCGAAACGAAATCACCGTCTGCCAGCAGCGTACACCGGCTTTTTCCGTTTACGTCGTCATCTGGCTAGCCGTCATTCCAAGCTCATTTGCACTTTCATGCAACGTTTCACTTTTGTAGAGCGATTATGATTCCGGTCATAAAAGAACTGGTGCTGAGCTTGAGAAGAACTGACCAGAACAGTAGAGCTACGAAGTCTATCGTGACAGTTCTCATTTCCTCGAATCTCTATCACTTTTCTGAGACATTAATGATTACATGATCAGAGTCTTGTTAAGAATCATCTTTATGACTCTATCGCTTTAAACAATTTCGAAAACTATGGATAGAAGTTTCTGAACAATTTGGAAATCCAATATCTTCTTTGGAGGGAAACCAATCGCAGAAGAAAGTTAGTGATTGCAGAAGGCTATTTTGGAAGATTGTAACTAGAAAGTTTCTGTCTTCTGCGACTTTTGAGAGTAAATATAAATGAACAAAGGTACTACTGTATAGCAGCAAGTAACTAATTATTAGAACACTTTCTCCACTCATTGCAAATGAAATCCGGGGTTTTCAAAGGCAAATTCACAACAAGCATTTCCGAAGATCTCGACGCTTGACAACAAACCGTTAGTAGCTCACATGGATTGAGAGGCACCATCACTTGTTAATGTTTGCGGTATCCGTGAACTGTGTGACTACTTACACAGCCCGACTTCGCTTATTTTGCTGATCCCTGCACTCTTGAAGTCGATTTGTCACTTTATCTCTGTTTTCCAAGAAAACACGCATATTGTGCAGCTCTAAATCTGGTGCACTTCAATACATTAAGGTAGACGTGACCTCATATGAAGTCACTGGGTGCGAAAAAAAGCCGATCTCTACTTTGGGCTAGAAAGACTCAGGTCACTGCAAACTCTGTTGCTTGAATAAAAGTTATTACAATGAGCACATATTTGCGCCCAAAGTACAAGTTTTCTTATTCTAATAAGATGAAATTCTCATCAATAACAACCTTGTTTGATGTGAACATTTCTAGAATGCATTATACTCTTCACTGTTTTTGGTAAAGAATTAAGATTCGGAGAATGAAAACACCTATACAAGCGCCCCTTTGTCAACAAGTCACTATTATGTCTTGTAAGGCGTACGTTGGCGTAGTTTATGCTTACACTGGACATTTTCTAAAGCCAAATATCGTAAACAGTTATCGTTGGCAGAATTTCAGTTCGAGGCAGATCTGAAGTTGAAATGCTGCTCTTTAAAATGCATACGATTTTGGACACCATTCACATTCTTTAAAAGTTTTCATTTTAGATGAATCTGAAGTTGAATTAAATTGTTATAAATTGGTACACACCCTGTTTTCTTTTTGAAATCCAGGTGACAGTTATAGAAATCATTTGTCGCGAATAAAACGGAATTTGATAGTCTCTTCTATACGTGTACGGGATCTTGATTGCTCCAACCTCTAATGATCGAGAATCTATTCTGTTTTGCTGAAGAATCAATTTCGCTGAGAAAGTAAACTTTTTGGCAGTGTGAAAGGTTACGACTAGAGCAAACTTTGCCTTAAGTTGAAGTAAACTTATTGGCTTCAAAATATCGGCATACGAAACAGTCCATGCGAAACCAGTCACGGCGGTTCAACTCGACAGTGGGTCGCTTCTTTGGAAGAATCGGTATTTTCTGATGAGCAGCTTGTGCACCTTGAGGGTAATGAAACGGATTGGAACTGTCAATCGCGATACGGGATTGGTTGACGACTCGTTTTTTCACCTAAAACCACTATTGAGCCATTTCAGGCGTTTTATCTTGTTAAATCTGAAGCAGCATTTTGAGTTTATTGACGCAGTTTTTCGGATTTTCTCTCTGAGATTATCACTTTCTACTTCTAAGAAAACAATTTCGACGAGTTCAAACAGATCCCTTGTCATCAAATTTTTGACATGATCACGTCCTATTGTTTTGCATCCGATATAAACCTGTAATCAGACCAACGAAAATCAAAATTTCATCTAATTCTTCATTTCTCGTTTTTCAGCAATAAACCTAGAAGATCCTCTATTAAACTGCAACCTAACATTTTCACACCTCGACTTCTTGCCAACCATTGCTCTTCAGGTTTACTCATTTACAAACGCCGTAATGTTTCTTATTTGAAAAACAGTTCCTCAGGAGAGTCGCTTTATTTCTTGATTTCCACACTGTTGCTGTTGTGCTCTCTGGAGTAAAATACCAATTTCATTTGCGTGTAAATGGTTTGTTTGCGTGTCTGCGAATACGCAGCCAGTAAGTACTATTAGTGTAGTAACATGAATGGCCTCTTTCAAACAGAATCATACTGGAACATTCATTAAAAGTATCTAAATAGCATTACTACGTCAGAGAAAGACTGGTCAAGATCTAGAACCTAGTCTTATCTCTATCACGTTGTTATCAAAACTGCTGCTCAATTTTAGAGATTTCTTTTGAGTCCGAGCCAGTTCTGCACCACTCTTGAGGTAATTTTTTAAGCAGCCTTAAAAGAATCTCTGAGTTTTTACCTTATTTCACAACGACACAATCTTCAATGCCATTTTTCACTTAATTTTTTTCTACTTCTTTTAGCCTTTTCTTTCAACTCTTTCTTTGTATATGTCTCCCTTATTAAATTATGAGATGTATCATAATATACACTTTCAAATTGCGTCGTATTCTTGTCAAATGCGTGGTGATTTTTGTAGCGCTCCCTATGAACCCGTCTTGATTTCAAGCATAGTGATCCAGTCAGGCGCAACCTACTAACATTTTTGCAGTTATCCATCTGAGAAGTTTCAGTTAGTACGATGCTACGCTTGATGCTATCTCAAATGTTGTGATATTAGTCATATCTGAAATTGTTGTTCCTTTACAAGTTAGGCTTTGCTGGCACTTTTCAAGACACCTGAACATTTCTGAATCGCCTCATGCACTTTAGACAAGAATAAATGACCTTATTTTGCTTTTACTTCAAGTTCTCTAGAGGAAAAATGATACAACCTGGTATGGTCTACTCTGACTGTTGTTGAGTTGTATTACTTCGGTGCTTTGTAATCGTTTACCATGTCCAACATCACAATAGCATTTGAGAAGACAGAGAAAAGTAGCACAAGGTAACTGCTGGGTGGCACCTCATTGCACTGCACTGCAGACATTCAATGAGTCAGCAATCAGCACTGGTGCACAAAAACTACGTAATTTTTAACTTCACTCACGAGTGCAATGTAACATCAGACACGAATCAAATGACCTTGTTCAACACTTTCTTGATAAGAATTTCATCTTCTTTTCCTGCGTTGAACCATAGAATCATTGTTATCTGGACATTATCATGGCCTTCTTGATGTAATGTGCTATCAAATCGGGTTGTCATACTCTCAGGCTTTTTATACTCTCAACTAATCCAGTGCGAAAGATTTTCTTCTCGTGACTTTGTAGTGGCTGATTATAGTTTACGGTTACTTTGTTTCCGTGGCATGCGAAGAAGATAGTGATCGGTCTGTGAACTATCTCGAAGAAAAGCGAGATCCTTTTGAAAAAACATCTAACTGAAGAACTACGACATCATGTCATTTATACGATTAGTGCTTTGCTGTAAACCGTAGGCAAGTTACGCAACTGACGTCCTGCCTGAGACGACTATTAATTTGTGACGAAATCCAAAATAACAGTTTGACGCAGTATCCATTTATTATGACACGATAACATGGTAATGTGTTTTGAGCCTTCTATGAGGTCTGCTCTGGCACTATACAGTATTAGACAGGCATGTTTCTCCTTTCATGACACAGTGATGCTATGAATTTCATCAGCATTTTGGATAGCCTCTTCGAAAAAACCTGTGCTTACCAGATCATTCCCGTTGAGGGCTGATTGCTGATAGGACCGCTGCATTTGGAACATTGCCGGGATTATGGTAAAGCAAGGATCTCGATGTTCGAGAAAAAAATGTAAGCTTTTGGAAGGAAGAATCTAGTATGCAATGTCTCTTAAGGTTCCAAGTGTGCTCCTTATCTCAGCTCTATTATAATACTGCCAAACGCTGTTCACAGCCTGTTTGACAGCCGAGTGCCCTATAATTCCCGGAGTTGTATCAATTTACTTCCAGTTTCCTCTCAAACAGCTAACACATTATAGTGCTTTGATGGTGTTGATTAATCTCATCGCATTAAGTTTTGCGGCCAGCAGTTGAGAAAAGTTGTAAGCAGTTACATATATTATTAATCAAACCCCTCAGCTCTTTACTCATTTTACAGATTTACTCCAAAGAATTGCTGTCGAACGACCGCGACGTTCGGTAGATGAGCAATTATTATAATTCCCAAAGAATTTTTTTAAAAAAATGCCAGTAAGAAACTTGTTTGGTCGGAGAGGAAATACGTTCTGAAACTGAAGGCTATAAACGGTTTTTATTGGTTTCTCAAACTAGATTACGCTCACAGTAAAGTTTCAGCCATTAAGACTGACTACCTCATCAAATTCTACACCAATGTGTAGCTTTCTGGTGGATTCATATTGACCAGTAAGTGCATCACGGTCTCACGTGTCGCTAAAAGATGGTTTTCATCGATCAGCAAAATGTTCTTGATGGCTGGAGTATTTGAAGAGCTCAAATCTATATGTCTATGAAATTTTGCACACCACTCTCGCAATTTTGAATGTGTGTGCTTCTAAACTTCACAAGAAATTACGAAGGAGATTGATCTTCTCCAGAATTTCCAGCAGATATTTCGCAGCTAGCAACATAAACCACTTTTTTTGAAACATTATCGGGTTCTGTTGAATCTCACTTTTTCATTTGCTGTTCTCTTCCAAATACAAGTACGATTCTGCTTGTAAACTATTTACATGTTCCAAACTTTTTCTTATAGCTAAGGATTTGATATAGGCCACGTTGTAATTAGTTCAAAGTTCAAAGCAACCACTACCTTTATATTCAATGTATTGTATCGTGTCCAATGCATGTCGGCGCTTGTGTGTCATTGTCACAAGTGCATCACAACATAAGTAAATAATTAAACCTCCGCTGATAGTTGACTCTACTAACTTTTTATTTCGGTTTTGTTGAGGTAACAAATCGACAAAATTTTTTAGTTTTTCCTATTTCTCGTTGGTTGGACCTCCAGCACGAGGTTATTGAATACAAATTCAACTGGCCGACATTTCGATGCGTCTCGTCTTCCTCAGAAATCATTAGCTTACACAGTATCCTGTGCAGTGCTTGCGCCCGATGCACTTATGTAGATTGCAGAGATTTGCAATTTTGAACACTGCAGGTTTATTGCAGTGTCCATTAATTTTTTATACAAGTTCACCATAAGGTACGGAAATCTCAGCGGTATAACAAGTCCCTTCACTACTCTCTTTAGTTTTTCGACATGTTCGGGAGTAAGAGGGAATGACGTGAGCTCTACGATTTTGCATCATCTACAAAGATACGCCTGGCTAGATCAGCGTTTCTCGAACTTCTGGATCGGCAAGGTAATTCGTATCACTTATTCGCCGCTAGTTCTAAACTGTCAGTATGCAAGCCTTCGTAAAACCACAAGAGCTATGTGTTTTTCCTCCACATTGAACTCAGCAGGAAACTGTTTTTCATTCATTTTAACTTTTTCCTAGATTCCACTAGATTTGTAAGTTTGACCTCTCAACAAGGTGGTCAATTAGCCTATGACTACATGTGGAATAGCGCAGTTTATTTGATGAGGTTATCTTTTTTCTGAAATCTTTGCCAAGACAACATAGACTGTCATGCTTTATGAAGTACAAGTGGTGGTCTTATTGCCTTTGATTTTGCTGTTACGACAACCAATATCACTTTTACTGATATACCCTGTGTAATGTGCAAAGCTTTTACGTCAGGCGGGCCTCGAACCCTCATCTCACTCTATCCGAGAGCGTGTGCTGTAAGCCGCTGCACTTTTGTCGCCGTTTTGCCAACACTCTTTCAACGCCTTAGTGCATCTATCTGTGAGCAACCAACCGTCAACGGTTTGACCGAGGTAGTCGGTATCGACATTAAACCCACTCGCACCAACAGATATTGGGTATTGAATGATGGAATACAAATTTCCTTTATTTCAGCGCTTTCAGTGGTGGTATATGTTACAGATATACCTAGTGATGTAAAGTGTTGTGCAAAACTTCTGAGCCAGTCGGGACTCGATCCCGTATCTTACTCTATTTGGTAGCGCGTATTCTAATTCGTTGCACCACTGACTCCCGTTTTGACATTACTATTACTATTTGTAGCAATCTTGGAAGGGCCGTTTTTACAAATTTGAGTAAAGAGGTGCCTTGTTATTTTATGTTACTTATATATTCTCCTTTTCTTAGGTTGCGGTCATTCAAAGGAAACATGGCATTTTGCATTGATTTTCTCACGGATTCATGACTTCGTTTTCAGCTATGTAGTAGCTTTCATCTTTAGAACTAAACACTGACCTCTCTACGCAGAATATTTTCACCCTACATTTTCCATGATCACTACCTGATCTGTCAATCCTCATAGCAGCGGCAAAGTAATTGCTAGGTTTTGAAATCTCTTCTCAGTTTAAAACGAGCCATAATAACCCCACCGAATAAGCGCTACTGAATGCGGCTTTAAAAAGTGGAGTTTTTATATCTATGTATATTTGTTTTATCACCCAATACTTCGCCAACTCATCGTGGCTGAATGTTGCAATTAGGTGATGACGTATGATTTATGTAACGCAGGAAGCGGAGGTTTCTCTATCAGGATCCCCCAAAGTGGGAACAAGTTTGATACTGCCATCTGAAAAGGCTAGGATTAGATGAGTAACGGAATCACTATCATACTGGCGAGAACATAGATTTGTGATGACAAGCAATGTTGACTTGAGAAACCCTAGACACACCTTTTGAATGAAAAAAGATCCTCCTGAATCGACAAATCAATAGTCAAATGGGCATTTCACAGAGACTACACGAGTTTCTGTCATCTGTGAAAGTAGGTAACTGAAGTCCATTTGAGTTTTCTTTACACTGTTGATGTCGGAGATGCTGAAATCGTGGGATTTTATCTATTCTCATGTAAGAACTATCAGTCTATAAAATATTATTTGTCCAATTATTCGGCGCTGTTGTCTTCTTTAGAGTTGCAATGACTTAAGTCGATTGCTCAAAGCAGTTATTTCTTCCGATGTTGGTGTTCGTACACATCAACGTGATTCCATTTAGGGGAAGAAATACTGAGCAATATAACAGTTCGAACGTAGGAGATCGTGAGTTCGTTGACGAAGCGCTAGCACATTATGTGATTACGGTGTAATCGGCATCAACACGAGAATTTCGCTAATTGTGAAGGTCGCTCAAATTTCCTAGCGAATTTGAAAAGACGAAGGTCGGCAGCGCTCCCCGTATGCTGCTATACAGAACGACCCCGACGAATGGTATATTCGAAAATAAGAATAGTAAAAACTTCAAAAAGGAATTTCTCCGTTTAGTCACTCTTTACAGTCTCCTCTGCTATTCTTATATTTTCGTAGTGTTCTAAGGGTATAGGTGAATCGTATACTGAACGCCAGTGCTGAGTGTAATTATAGATTATTGTAATGCAATAATGACGTAATTGCAGTTTTCACAAAAAAGGCTATAATTTTCGTTTAAAGGCATCGTCCTACTGACGAACTAGTCAAACATATTTGCCAACGGTGTCTAGAGTAAAAGCTGAGTTTGATTAGATTTCTATTTCTCTTTCTGATGAGAGCTGTACCATGACAATCTCCAGTGCTCTGTCACCAGTACTAAGCTCAGTTAGGTGGCAACTTCTCCACGATACTGGTGAAATTGTTGCTAACTTACACCTCATAAGATTAAGATACGTTTTACAGAGGAATTTATCATTTATGAGCGTTTTTACCAGAAAACCTGTCCTATTTGCCAGAGAAGACATTTTTTCTAAATCGCTATGTTTTTCGTGAATACAGGTCGACCCGCGGATCATAGGAAAATTTATGCTAACGCGTATCCGATGTTCCATCTGATCAGTCAAAACGACCTCTTTGATGAGTCATTGCAGCTATCGGCGACGGGTTTATCGTAGCATAAGTGACAGTCATAAAAGACTCTGATCAGGTCCTACATCTGGTTCTCTTCCTAGTGATACAGTAGCGGCTTGTAAATATTCCTGAATAAGAGTTGGCAATGATGCGACGCTTACTGATCACTTCTTATGCAAAAAAGTTGAAATCATTCATGTCTATCGACTAGACGTTAATACATTGCTGGCCTTTCGTGAAGTCTCTCATAGCACTTCTGTAGTGCAGCACAGTATTTCGGCCTTACAGCCCCATCAGTTGCACTGTGCCTATCGGTTCAGTCAATTCTTTAGGGACATATCCGCTATATAGGGAGACCGACACCAAACTGTTCACTTTCAACGTGAGGTGGCCGAATCATGTCGTTCTTAAGCTCTATAACAGTCGTAAGCCATGCAAGCTACAAACATTCACTCTGAATTGCCATAGCAGACTTCATGAAATGCTCGAAATGCATTGTTAAATTATGTTATTTTTTGAGCGAGGTATAGAAATAGTCGAAGGAATTGATTCTTACATCTTTGAATGTGCACATATCTTCTTATGAAAGATAGATGCTTCACTTCTCTTATGCGACAAAATATTTGTTTTTGAGCTTCATAAATCGCTTGCTTTCTCGCTGCTTCTTCCTAGAACAGTGATTAACCCCTAACGATCGGTGCGCTCACAATAGTGTACTTTTGAATCCCTTTCCAAGCCTTCATCTCATTTTGTAAACCAGAAAATCGATAGCTGATTCTGTAAAACACGTCTTTATGCCAAATTTTCACTTGTACTCTTCGTTATACAAGCAGTGATTGTAAAGCACAAGTTCATCTGGCCGCAATAACACGATTTCAATTTTGACCAATCGCGCAAAAATGATTGCGGTAGCCGGTTTGTTAATAATGTTTTAGTAAGCGTTCCAACATAACATGTGTCACATAATGCAAATCCCAGCAGTTCTTGCATTTGATTCTTTACCTCGTACGCATCTCTTTCACAGATGTCTCCTAACATTTCGCGTGTCGTTTCAATTGCTGCTTAAGAATTTGGCCTCTTTATGAACCTCATAGAATGCTAGTCTAGACAATTACCTTGGCGATCTGGGAAATAGCTGAGCTTGAAAAGTTTTCTCGTGATTACAGGAGCCTTGGGAGAGAAGTCCGAACGGTCGAACCACCACCTTGCTTCTTAATGGTCTGTTAATATCCCTGTGCTATCCCGGCTTCCCTTTACGGTTTTCTTTGTTGCCATATATGGTTTTCAAATCTTAATGTTTTTGTAAAGTTGGATTGTGGACCATTTAAAAATAAAATGGAATTGCTTACTACTATTTATCTTGTCGACGCTCAAAAAAGTGTGCGGTCGTAATGAGCAGGAAAACCATTGATAAGGGAAACAACGTGCGTGAGCGACATAAATTGTTCTACGAGAACGCTTTCTTTCAGTGGAGAGTCCTCTTATGTTTAGCATCGCACACGTCTTTTCCTGTTTTTTGCACTTTGAGTGAGAGCAAAGGGGAATTCTTAGAAGATTGTCCTTCCATTAAATTGAATTATTTGCAAGAACTTTTCTTAAACATTTTTTTCTACATGAACTAGTGTAGAAATTACGACTAGAGAGCACTCTGTTTCATGGCCCATAAAAACTTCTTGTTTCTCGTTATCACTAGTTTATTGAGAGGCGTATGTAGTGCACTCGATTGAAACACCCTACAACACACAGGGTCGCTGGTACAATCCCGTGTCTCGGGTTCTCCAGCTCATCAAGCCCTTCATCCCTCCGGGTTCGGTAATGATACGACTTTCTGAGAAGATAGCAGCATCTACTTGATGCATCAATAGGTCACCATAAGTCACTAAACAAGCCAGATGTGCACCCAGTCATATCTAACGATAGTTGATGAAGTCGTTTGTTCGATTTGGAGGTGATTTTATCTTAGTCAATGACGTTTCTATTACGAGTTCACATAAGCTTCTTTCACGTACGCAGATCTCCAAGATAGGGATTAACTCCTCGTTTCACTAGGGTATAATAGATAAAGGTTAGTCGTATGAATTCTTGGATGGTTAATGAAGATCTAATATGAACGGCGTGATCGACAACGGCCATCTATTACATGGTTCATCGCTATTTTATCTTCTTTTTTCCGTGGACGGCTTGTCAGAAGTTTAGGGACCGTGGAATTGATGAAAAGACTGATTGGCCTGAGGGCGGAAATCGGAAGCCTGTGCACAAAGGATGCCTTATTGCGCTTCGTAT
Organism: Parelaphostrongylus tenuis; assembly: GCA_019055375.1. Taxonomy (NCBI): domain Eukaryota; kingdom Metazoa; phylum Nematoda; class Chromadorea; order Rhabditida; family Metastrongylidae; genus Parelaphostrongylus; species Parelaphostrongylus tenuis. The sequence continues at coordinate 274,019 of JAHQIW010003392.1, read as the reverse complement.
GTTCGACACGAATGTTCTTATTAGATGGTGAACACGTCAGCCTTAAAACGTCTCGTTAGCACCTCTGTACCCAAGAAAAAGATGTGCTGATATTTCGCTAAGCGTCGAGATGCCATTAATTTCCATCCGTTTTTCTTTTACACTCCGTGCACTTTCTACTTTTCGTTCCGTTCTAATTCACCTCAGTACATTGTGTCTGTTGAAGCAAAAATTTAATGTTTCTTTCATTTCCACTTTACTGTGAGCTTTATAATATGATTCAACCATGCCTTTTTATCTTCTTTATAGAAATTTAACAAATAATGTTTGAAAAGAATGAACGGGAATTTTGCCATCATTATAGAAACCTCGTGGAGACCTGTGCAAGTTCATTTTCATAGCTGCACCACAATTGATCGCTCTTTTTCTTTTCGGAACGTACCGGAGCTTCCACCTTAATCAACGTTTTTTTTTTAACGGACGGAGACGTTTTCTGACTATAGTTTAGTGTGAATTGAATTGACTTATCGTATTGCTGAAGAATATTGCTTGCCATTTCATTGATCCATTCGGGCAACGACGTCTATTTTTCAGTCTCATGAACGTGCCAATTTTTTCGAATGAACAATTTTACATCATGGAGGACTTAGAGAACATATAAATGATAGGGTTGCTTTGCTATATCTTTCTATGAGCGCCGATAATATTTATGCTATTATTTAGTATATTCTATTACAGCGCATCATACAAAACTCATTGCTGTGGGATTTTAGAGTTATTTTGCAACTCTTATGTCATGTTAGTTTCGCCCTACTATGTCGTTCCATGATATGGAAGTTTGGCGAAACTTAAAACATTCTCAAAATTGAATGTGAAAGTCCCAGCAAGGATTCTTCTCGTGGAGGGCAGTAGTTGATATATGTTGGGTTCGCAGCCTCAATGGTGCTCAATTACTCTCGATAACATAAACGGTGTTGGGAGGATTGAGGCTTGATTATAGCTGGTGTTGGGCATAATGGCAGGTCTGCGTAATTGTAATCCACAGCAAACGATTCTGATCATCGATGCTTCGAAAGGCGAACTTTGAGTCTTCTTCCTACATATTAGGTGAGTTTTCTATCTTCCATTGATCATCAGCATAAAGGTATATAGTATCAGTAATAAATATAAAGAAAAAAGGACCAAAGAAGTTGTCCCTTTTCCTTAGCATGACCATCCCTATTTCTCCTATCTTAACGTAGGAGAAGTTGATGATTTGAATTCATTACCAATTACTTATTGATGTGGAAAAAAAATCATGTGTATAATTGGCGGGAATGAAACAAGAAGAGAATTAGCTTTCCCCAAGAGATACAGTTTTTTTTGCTAGTGATAAATATAAGGAATTAGTTCACCAATTTCTTTCAAGAACAGACACAACGATGTTTATAAAAAATTTATTCGATAACTGCTAATGTTTGGATAGTTTCGATTTTTTCACACATTCCTCACCCATGTAAGACTCTGGTGCGGCTGGTCTCCAAAAGTAACTGCAGAGCCCATAGGGAACAAAGCAGTTCTTAAGAAGGCAAAATTTACAAAAGTGAAGAGTACATAAATATTGGTATTAGCACCTTATCCTCTTCTCACGAAAGATGTACTTGTTGAGTTTGGCCAGTTTAGTCAAAAGACGATCCTAAGATTCTAATTTGCATCAAAATATTTCATACCCCTTCTGGAACCAGATGAGATAGTCGTCCTATTTTAAAAATCTGTTTTATTCTGCTTTTAAAACATCATCTAGCAACTTTACTGTCCTCTTTCACAATTGTAAGATGATGTGCCGGCTTCGAACTATGGCGATGTACTGACTCTGTGTTCGGTTGACCATACATATGAGGCTTCACGATCGTCGATATGTGAACGGAATCAGTGGCACAAACCTCTTGTTTATAGATGCAAGCAGATGGAACTTGCTGCGTTCGACTGTAGTTTTTCAAAGTCCATTTTGGCCTACATGACTTTTCAGGATTTAAGCCATGTTTAGCGTTTTTTTTTTTATTTCACGAGTTCACTAGTGTTGCATGTCGTATTGGCTATGGATTTGTGAAAGCTCTGCCCGGTACTCTAATGTGGTGGCGTCAATTCCCTATACTTCGAGTAATACATATACCTTCATCTTTCTCACTGTACTTGTTGATTACATTTGTGTTGAAAAAAAACACTGTTCCCTGGTTGACTGAAAACTCTCTTCTAATTGGTTCACTTGGCTTATCAGTCTAATCAGTACAATCGAGCATTGGTGAATGGACAGCGAGATACTGTGACCAGTTAATAGTAAATGTCAATTGCTTTGTTTTAATTCTTTTCACACATTGTATTTCCACCAAATTCTTCGCCAAAAGACCGATTTCGTCAGCAGTTGTTAGTTGAAATTGCTAATATTGTAGTGCAAACGCTTTTTTCTTGCAATATTCTTCCGCTGCTGTAGTTTTCAAACCTATTTAGCCACTAATACTTCAGTAGCTGCAATTCTCGGAAGACCACCGATCTAGAAAGTCGTGATCGGAGTCTGGTCAGCTTTTCGGATCTTCTCCTCGCTACTAATAGCGCACGTGTTTTTCATGAGTCGAATAAATTTGCGTCTGAATATTGGATCTGATCAGCATTTCGTATTCCATTAGCTGTGCAGAAAAATCGTTGTCATTTGTTGCGATTCAAGTCGGTTTGACTGAGTTTAGCTAACCCAAATTAGGCCGTGTGGGAAAAACTAGATATGTCTGACGCTGATTTCGATTCTAGACTGATTACGGTCGACATCACAGCAAAGAATGTGCCATTACAATTTATACAAGGCCATACTTTTAATCTCTCTATAAAAAGGTACCATTCCCTGGCGTTCGCTGATGTTTTTCAAGATAAAATTGAACTCATTCGCGCCATTGTTGATTTACCATTTTATTTTGAATGATTACTATTCCAAACACGATACCGCTTTGTGTTAAATGTTTGAAGAGCAGTTTATTCGATATGATCAGAGTCCTGTCTACTTGATCACACCTCTATTGACCTTTGAGCGTTGTCTGTTACTCCCAACGCTCCGTGCTCAATGAAATGTTGTCTATCCTCATGACGAGAAACAGACAATAGAACGGTCATGAACACGCTGACGCGAACTCCTAAATCTAATCATTTACACCAAGATCGCTTTTGCAGAAAACTCTAAGTTCTCGGGGGGGCATCAAAGCGCTGCTGTATATCCCGCTCGGGAACCGTATGGCAAACACATACCTTTACTGATTACTGTTATAACGAATCAGTCAACGTATTGGATGGTCTGGATTGGCTATGACAGATGTGCAACAATTACAGAGTTCTTTGCTTTACCCATAAGGTTGATCGTTTGAGCCTGCGCCGCTCCAGTTTCGTCTCTCAATCCTCTGACTTCGCAAGATCGGCGCATTTGTGAAGAAGATAGAAATGTCTACAATCATCAGAACGAACATGGAAATTTGAAGCAGGACTTTCGTAGATCATGAAAGAAAATCAATGAAGGGAGTATTGGAGTCCACGAATGTGTGAAGTTGGGAAATATAAATAAAAGCAAGAAATGAAAGTGCATGTGTAAAATCTTGCAAAGGGATTTCCACAAGTACTCGAGTATTGCTTGTGTATCTTATGATATTTCTTCTTTCGCAAGCTTGCAGCGTAACAGTGCTGTGGTGCATTAGCCCTCACCTCCCGAAATCGCTTACGCCCGTGATTACCACAATTTGCAGCCAATCAGTCGAGGGGCTATCAGTTAATACGAAATTCCTACTAACCAAATAAGGCTGGAATTGAGCTATTCGCACCAGATACGCCTCCTCAAGCTGTAAAGATTGAAGCAAGCATTTGTGACTATATGAACTGATTTAAATGCACTCGATAGAGAGATATTTAGCCTTCAGCTAGCTACTCAATGGTAAGCAAACATAAGTTATCTCCTAGCAAATATTTTTATATCAAAAAAGTTATTAGCGTCAACTTTTGTCACTCAAGGTACATTTTTTGTAATTTTATCACGGAACAGTTATGATTTCTTCCAACACATCAATCGTTTTCTTTTTTTCCCGTTCTTTTCTTTTCGTTTTTTTTAACCTTTCGAGGCTCGTACGTCGAGCAGCGAACTAATTAGTCATGCAAATTTTCGTTCGCACCAACGAGGTGATGTCGTCAAACGCATCGCTGACTTGTCCTTTTCTTGTAAACTATAAATTTGAACTCCTGTGGCCAATGTATCTTGGCTTTCCATGTTTCTTAGTCCTCTGGCAGTAGTTCATGTGGAAGTCAATTCAAGGTTTCTTAACTTTTTCCTTTTCTCTACTACTACTGCCACATCAGCTTCTTTGAAAATGTAATTTCCATGGAAATAGTCAACCGAGAATGAATATCTTTGCTATTGATGTTGCATGGTCGCAACTATACGTCCCTTCTACAATTTACCTGTCTTAGCTGCTTTCTTCGTGCTTCCATTGAAGATCAAGTGGCGTAAGTGGTCATCAGTAAAATCTTCCACTTCCTTCAGTCATGAGAGCCACTTATTCTATGGTCCGCCTGATTGAGAGATACGAAGAGCGTCACACATTGGAAATGAAGAGTTCACTAAACTCTGATGTAACTGGCTCGCTTATCCTTTCCGACCACGAGCAAATTATGGCTGAAGCACGACATTTGCTGAAACAGTTTTTATAAGACTATCATTATGACTACTGCTTCTTTTGTATATGAATATCTTGATCCACGTGACAAACGTGTAGTAACGCTTGCAGGCAATCAAAACTTATTCACTAAAGGCAGTTCTCAGATTCAGTAACCATATTAACATCATTAACATCTTTTCAAATCTTCCATGATTTTGCAGGTGAACTTGATCAAGTGGTGCAATTTGCTACTCAAACGTAACATAATTGTACCGTCTTCACCTAGTTGTCCCTCCTATGTGTGATGGCCGCGAATCCGACTGACTATGACGTATTGCCGAGGTACACTTACAGTGGTCAATGCATATATCTCATAATTGTTATCGGGGCGAACAGATCATGTGGTCTGTTAAATGAGCTCCTGTACAGCCCGATACACGTGTTTCGACCTTACAGTCTCGTCAGTCGGGCAGAAACCCGTCGTCTTTTAGTCTTTTTAGCCAATCCTCTCGGGAGCCCTACTCTCCCTATAGAGAGATAAGTGACGACAAACGATTAACACTGCACTGCTCTTAAGTGAAAAATCACAACGTCAGAAATTTTTCAATACTCGATTGCCCTTGGCTGATATTTTCGTAATGTTATACCTTTGTTTTGAGTGTTTTATTAAAACCACGCTCAAATTTCATAAAATCTCATTAGATTATCTTTCAAGTGATTTTTCATTTGACAGCAGTGCAGTGTAAATCGTTCGTCATCACTTACCTCTCTATAGGAAGAGTAGGGGCTCTCGCGAGGATTGGCTAAAGACTAAAAGACGAAAGGGTTTTGCCTGACTAACGAGGCTGTGAGGTCCAAACACGTATATCGGACTGTACAAGAGCCCATTAAGAGACCACATGGAATGTTGGCTTAGATATTGATAGTGGGATATATTGAAACCGTTTTGTATGCTTATTGAAGTGGTATGTATCGGGATGAAGAGGTCCGACTTTTATGAGAGAGGCAGATAGCGCAAAGTAATAAGCCACTGACTTATCGCTCGCATCGGGTCTGGCATATATGCTTAGAAACGAAATTTGAGTTGAAATATGACACTATTAAATAGTGCTAGTTTTATATCGTGGGCAACCTTCATAATGTACATTATTTACATTTATTATACAATATTTCCATTGATTTTCACAACCTCAACATTCCCCAACTTGCAAGACCGACTTTCGATTAGCCGTAGCTTGCGACTATTAATTCACTGCCTTTCTTGTTCAGCTAAGCACAGTGCTAGTCTTTCTGGTTTTTTCTTCAGGTTTTTATTTTCTGAAAAGGCAAAATGCAGCGAAGCGTCAGATGTTCCAAATGAATATCACGATGCTCTACATTCATTCAACGTTGAGGATAGGTGATGTGCACTAAGAAGCGAGAAAGTGTCCTCATGATTCGAATCAGATGTTGACTGCAGTTGTTTCTTGTGATGTGTACCTACGTGGTTGTTCAGAGTCGAATCGAATTGGAATGGAGCACTGCGCAAACAAGGCTTTGAAAAATATCAAAAATTTCTTCAGAATAGTCTGAAAAGAGCCCGATTTCAGAGCTACTGACCGCGAATTGCAACTAAGTGATTAGATTACACATCACAACAGCATACCTAGCATTCACTCCACCACTACATTTCAAGGATGGATATCAACGGTAATCATAGAAGAGCTGTAATTTAGCAAGGAAAAGAAGTTGTTTCTTTTTTTTTACTCTCAAGAACAGTGAACAAAATGACTAGAAATGGAGAGGCTATGAGAGAAACTGCGAACTTTCTCGCTTTCCTTTGAAATATTGATAGATTCAATCATTGCCATAAATCCCATCAGTGACCTCACTGTGGATTCTTTGAGGACACCGACAAGTCTGCTGCAATATTGGGGAGTCGCAGCGAAAACGGACCTGGTCACGCCCTCCCTGAGTTGACAGACTTACTGACTGAGAGTCGGCTGCCAAATGTTCTTTCATTCGCTGTTTTTCAGCTTGGCTGTTTCTATATTCTTCTGATAATTTCCGTAGGTCGAATAATGTCTTCTTTACGCGGCATGGTGGTCAAGTGAGGTTGCCTGTGGAATCAAGGAATGACCCTTCCAAGACTGTTGACCGCTGACAATTTCTTACCTGTACAATCGAAGACAGTCTTTCTAAAGCAAGTTTGTCGCCAATTTGCCAAACCCAGAAAAATGGAAGCCTGATTTTCTAGGTGAGAGGACGCCAAGAAACCATTTCTATGTGTATACCGAAACGAATTTTGACCACAGCGCTACACATGCCTTTGTTTCTCATTAGTACTAGTTTGTTCACCTTTACCTATGCCGTTTTATATAAAGCTTCTAGTTTCTTGTACTCACTGAAAAACGAGCGTGACTTGAAACTGGGAAATCTGTTCTGAAAATTTTCTTTTTCTTTGATCTCTCAAGTTGTCTGAGTTCAGTATCCCGCACTCAAGCCTTGTTTATCGTTTCGAGAGCTTTATCGTTTTTGCAATGTCGGAATCCCCTCCTTTCCACTATAACACCTCTTTAAAACTGGAATTTTTGAAACTTGAGGACGTAATGTGACTTTTCAAGGCCTCCTGTTTATGAAGAGTATACGCAAACGCGGGTGTTAGACAACAACGTGTTTTAGTGGACAATATGCTCTCATTGGCCTCTAAAATACGAGCTTTCAGTGAAAAATAATATTTTTCGCGGTCAGTCTTTATCTTGGTGGGAAAAGGAGAGAGAAAAAAATTCCCAAGTGGTTTTCACCTTACTCGTGTGGATCTGTACGCGTCGAAATAAAGAATTTAGGGATTTGTCTCTTTCATGCTGACACCACCCGCTTGCACTCACGGTGGTGTCCTCAACGTACGAGACGGTGGCCGCCACCGCTTGCCATACGGTTCTAAATGATTCATTCGTGTTCTTTTTTTCTCTTTTCAAACGCGTTTATTCTGTATCCACAACGTGTTGTGTGTGATGTTGTCTGTTCAATAGCGTATGACCGTATAATGGGCCCTATGGACGTCCTAAGCCATTCGATTTACCTTCTACATTCGATTTCTGGTATTAGAATATCGAAGCACTCTCTGCTCGGCGTCATAACTCTATTTTCTTCCATTTTCCATTTTCTTCATGAATACTCTATTCTTTACCAGTTTTTTCCCATCTTCTACTTTATTTCTTTCTATGTGACTCAAATTTCATGTGAAAATTGAGTGAGACTCAAAAATAGAAAGCTAATGACAACTTCAGAAAAAATGTGCCTAAGAAATTAGACGCAGAAGTTCTAAAAAGAAAATAACATTCTGCAGAAATGGGCATGAACTTAACAAATTTGCTCGTGAAGTCGCAATATGGCTGTTTCGATAATATTGTGTATTTCCTGAATAATCATCATTTTTGTACCTAAGTGCCCATAACAGACCTCGTGATAGGCTCAAGACATGTTGTCAAATAATAATGTTCTTATGCGAGGGCCTAATATAGTCGACTGCAATGTTTGCTGCATAACTTTTGTATTTTCAGTTTTTCCAGCTGAAGTGAAAGTTTTGGGGCAATCTCCTACTTACAATCTATTTAGGGAATTGACATCGTTCCGATCTTGTTGGGATGGCACCTGTTTACCGGCAGACTTTTTTTTTACCTTGATACTAAACCACCAATCGGCATTTGAACTTGTCATGTTTTGCAAAGTCCATTAGTCAAGACATTTTTCAATAGTTCCGTTATCCATTCATAACATATGTCTCAAACAATCTATGTGCAAAAGAAAAGTCGGATATGGTCTTACTCTTATAATAGAGAACAATAAACGTCAAGACGTTTCTTTGAATACACCAATATAATGAAAGTACTCATAGTGTTCTAAGGAGAATGGTGTTACAAGTAATGGGTCCACACGAGTTTGTTGTAAAACTTGCTTCAATAATGAGATTTCCTCATTTGTACGATACTCAGCCTTAGAAGTTTTGAGTCAATTCAACTTCTACAATGTGCATCGCAAGGAACAACTGCTATTGACACTCGTTTGATACACCGCGCCTCCAAAGATGGCAAAGGCGCCGGAACGTAAGTCGAATAGAAGCTTTACAACATCTGTGGGTCCAACTTAGTAGTCTGAGAATGCCCATACCAACTTGACAGAGCAATTTGTAGTTGACTTATAGAAATGCAGCCCTGAGCAGCAGTTACCATTTATCACGCGCGATCATGTAAAATTGTGTGGTTAGCCTCCATGTGAAAAACTCAGTGGAGGACTTTCGGATAAATGATGCGTGTACGAAGAAGTATTGTCTTGTAAACCGGCTTTTATCGGACTTAAAGAAAAGTAATCGATTATATAGTCTTTGTTAATTGAGCCAGGGCATAAGTTGGTGGAATGAAATACAAATGTTTCATCACCAATCTCTCGTAAGCTCAATCATTGAAAGAAGCTGCTTAATTTGATTTTATCGCGCTTAAATCTAGGTTTTTTGGCTTTTGTTGAAGGTATGAAGTATGTGATCGACTAGATTGTGGTCATCCTGATCTTTCTATAGTCTGAGGAAAAGGAAATCCACCAAAATCTCAGTGATTGCGATCAGCTGGTGCTTATCAAGAATCTAGGAGTATTTCTGATTTTCGGCGAACACATTGCTGATAATATGAAGACTGCCAGCCAACTGTGACTTCCAAATATAGCCTTGTGTGGCCTCGAGATTGCGTGAGTGTATAAGAAGCTAATGAGGCCCTTTTGCATCGTTGTCATCTCAACCGCCGTCGTCACACATATCCGGTTTCCATGCCAGAATGATAGCGATCGTTAAGGAGGAATTTGCTCAATAGTTATCTTAACGGAACATTTTCAGAGTAAAGAGAGTCGTCTGATGGGCATTAAATCTACCTGTCCACACTTCATGGTTGAGGTCGTGAAATTAATGGCAAGTTCGATAGATAAGCTTTTCCGTTCGGTCAAATTTCAAAATGTACTCGTTTTGTCTATGTTGTCGATCACCAGTCTTAATCCTCTTTGTTACCCATTACTTTCACATGTTCGATATTTGATAGATTCCTTGAGCTCGAAATCATCCAGAAAGTCAGTGTGAGAGGAAAAAAGGCTCCACTTAAGAGAAGAAAAAATACCGACACCACTGACTTTTCTAGTGTTTTCGAATTTATTTCATGATCGACGCCTGATCCCATGATACTTTATTTCTGCATTTCTGTTTTTTCTATATCCAGATCAAAAAGAATCAATATTGGATTTTTGAGAAGAATTAAGATAATAATATCTGGCTAAGATGCTGTGAGCTCTCTTTCATGGCAAAAAAAAATGTTTTTTCTAATTTTGATGTTGTGTGTCTATAAACAAGAGAATTTATACGGAATGACACTCTGAACGATAGAGCCGCAACTTTTCATTTGATGCATCGTGGATTAGAATTTCCATAGCGTTTTGCAGCGTATCTATCATCCAGCTATCAATTCATAAAACTAATCGTTGCGATGGAACACTATTGGTGGCAAATTTCTACTTTTTTTAGTTGATTTTGGTTAAACGGTGTACGGTCTATTTTGTGCAATGCTGGCTGGGTCCATTGCACTGCACTTTCGGTGATCTCTGCACTACTGGAAGATGCCGTGCAATTAAATAAATTGTAATTGTATAGTCATTTGCTCATTCTCACTCAAGTCGACAAATCGGCGCCTAGTTAGTTTGAGTTTTGGTTGCTCCAAGTTGAAAAGACCGACGACTGCCTTTGTGATTGAGACCCAGGAAGACCGTTTTCGTGCTATCCTGAGGTTCCGATAGAATTCGACTCGTTTACAACGACAGATATTAGAAATATAAAGTTCTCAATTGAAGGACGAGAGCTTTACATAGATTAGTAGTTCCTTTGAAAATGGTAAGTGGAAGACAACAAGCCCTAAGGCAGTGGTGGAATCCAGAAGTTATGTATTATTGGGTCATCTGAATAGGTGAGTAAACCCACAAATACTTTCTCTCTAAAATTCGTAATGGCTGAAGACTTTTAATTTCTAGCATCATTACACTACGGTCGTTGAACGCCCAAGTAATCCCTGAGCTGGCATTCCACGGCAAATTAACATTGGAAATTCAGTGGTGTTCCACCCTAGACGATGCGGAGAGACCTCGGCTAGTCGAGTTCCGCCTTCCGGCTCTCAAATATCTGTAATTGCCCGTCGATGCTTCATATTTCCAGCAATTCGGTGATGAAGTAGCAGCTCATACGGGTTTTATTGGTTTATTGCTAATGGCTCGCCTTTCACGCAATAGTTTTTTCCAATATGTTCCTCGTACGCTTCACAGCGTTCGATGCTTTGTCACCTATGGTGGAATACTATGATATTAAGTGAGGTTCGAGTGCATCAGATTTAGTGGTATATCGGGTATTGTCTTCTGCTTTTATACGTATATATGCGAATTTCCTTGCAATCCCTTGACAGCTTTCATCTCAAACATTCAATTCTCGTTATTTTTTATGATTTAAAATAAAATCTTCCAAAAACGTACCCTATTAAATTGTTTTTCCAAATTGTAAAAATCAATCTCTCATAGTTCTTTTCCTTCACTTTTCACTTATTTTGAAAAATGGTAGTTGATGATCACGTTTGTAAAAGTGTGATTAAAATGTATATCTATATAAAAGAATAAAAGGATAAAACTCTCGGCGTTGATCAATCTCCGAGGGATGCGCCATGCATTCGACTTCAATTTTAACTTCATTTGAGGTGATTGAATGCATATTTGGCCTTTCCAATAACTCGCGGTGGCCTCCCGCTGAACCGAGTCAGTGCTGCTTATCCTCCCAGACAAGTCTGAGACCAATGTGGTGCCAATTTACCGACCCCGGAGGAATGGATGGCTTGGTAAGCCATGAGCGCGAGATTGAACCATGGACGTCGTGTGCGAGCAGAGCACCTCTGACCACTGCGCGACATGCGCCCTTTTTAAATCTGGAAATAAATTTGCCCTATAAGAAAAACGTATCTCTGTTCTTAAAGAACTTTACTCACTGAGTTAGAATCATCACCATGTTTTTGCAAGCAGCTAATACAGTGAAACTCTGACTTTCGCTATCCTTAAACATATTTGATTTATTTTGCTCTTTCATGGGTCGCACATATCAAGTGAGCAGGCCGCTTTCATCTGGCATATCTCGACATTGCCAACTGTACTATTGGTGCTTTCTGCTGCTAAGCTCGCGTAGACGACGTTTCCAATCTATTTTCGATATTCTTTGAAGCGATTTTGAAGTGGAATAATATTTTGGAAGAGTTGTATATGCTCCTGAAGTGAAAATATGACCTCTACAGTCTCTCCAAGTTCTTCACTTTTTGAAGTGCTCGAATTATCTAGGATTTCACTACAGTGGTTCAAAAGTTTACTTGGTTTGCGAATATCAAAAAATAACGTCACGATGGTCAGAGAAGCCGATCGCGTGGTGTAATATTCTGAACGACAGTGAGTAACTTTCAAATCAACGTAATAGTTTTTTCGTTGTTCTCTGTAGATGACCGTTATTTCCTGTGAGACTTATTCTATCGTTGATGCTCCAACAACAACCTTTTCTATCACTGTTTTCAAAAGTAATACATAAAAACCCCTTATGCCGATTTTCTTAGACTCTATTTAAAACAGGCCGAGGATTGAGCAAGATGGAGAAGGTTCCGCATATAAGCTACTCTTTGGCGGTCATCTCTCGTATTTTGATCTAAGTATTCTTTGCCATACAAGAATCGGAAGAAAATCAAAGCCAGTTGTGGCGTTTCGCGCCCTTCTCCTCCATTCACTACCAGTTGTCGTCGTATGTTCATAATTGTTACATCCATAATAAGTATTACTCGACCATAGGTCCATATTATGCGGACAAGTCACAGTGATCGGTGCGCGGGATCGCATCGAAAAGTTTCCTAAGGTGTGCACATCGATTTACGACCTAACCCTTCACGCCACCAGTTGACTCTTAACGGAGGAAATTCCATATCCATAATTAGAAGTGGGAACGCCACATTTTTTTTTCGCATTATTCATCTCATGAGTGGAGAATGAAGTTAAGTCGGAGCAAGTTTATACAATATCGAGTTTTTCAGACCTTATGTGGATCCCAGCACTTTTTCAATTCTGCTCGTTGCTTCACTTTCGTAACCCACTAAGGCCAGCCGATTTGAACATAGATTTGTGTGATGCTTGAAGATCTTGGTTTTTTCACACAGTTAAGTGATGATTTATTTAATTCTCCCTGAACTTCGAGATAGCTGCTGAACCGTGTTATACACAAAAGAATTCACTCACCCTTGCGTACTGGGAGGAACCTTCTTTACTCATATTTAACACTGGTTTTAAGATCCCAGAGGGGTGTGAGGAGTGGCTGACCTGGAGCGGAGTAGAACTTTTGACGGCGTACTATCTGCATCAATATACCGTTTGCATATATCAGCTAAATTTCTTTGTGATCACGACAAGGCATCACAAGAAATGGTGGAGCCACAAAGGCTTTTGTCTTAATAAGATTTGCATAATTCCAGCAAGTCAATAGCGTTTTACCCGACAGCGCCACTGTATTCCTAATTACCACTGCTTTGTCTTTCATCCTTGACTACTTCTCCTCTTCCACAGTTTCTTCGTCATATGATGACCTATCAAATTTTCTTCGACTTTTTTATAGCCTCATTTTTTGTCCGAATGCAAAACTTACTCATTTTCGTCCTTGGCGTTCACTTCCTGTTCTCTAGTTCGGCTTTCACATGTAGTCTTTCGTGGTGATACATCGTTTGAACTGTGACGATAAGATTACGCTTTTGCTTTCAACTTTCCTCTCACTCTTAATTCCGACATCACCACTCAATAGCCTACCGCTATTGCTGACTCATGTTTCCATTTCTAACTCGTATTCTTATTCGCATTCAATGCTACAGTTGACTACAAAATAGGTTATGAATGGCTCTGAAGGGCATGATAAGTATGTCAAAGTCGTATGCTAGAATTAAATCGTCACTTAACGCAACGATCGAGAGTGAAGGTGAACAGTATTACTCAATGTTCTTCGTATCCTTCGAGCGATTAGAGCTCACTGAGCTGTTCTGAGGCTTACATGGATGAATGGAGATCTTAGCCAAGCTTGTTCGAATTATCCACTTATCAACGAGCCTACCATTGACATATATGCATATATATATATACATATAAATATATACATAGACAGTTGGATTCATTTATATATAGGATCCTTTCCGTTCTCTGCCCTTAGTTCGGCTCTTCGAGAAAAACGCATTTTTTGGCTGTTTTCAAAGTTAGAGCAGCCATTCGATAGCTTAAATCCTAAAAAAGTAAAACTTGCTTCATTCCTGAAATGGCCTCTTTGTTGCGCTTCATAACAACTACAGATTTATGCTCTTCTTTCAAACATTTCTCTCTGGAGAAGGAAAATCATTTAGACTTTCAGTATCCATTCGATAGCCCTGATCTTGGCAATCCGAGTGAATTCCTTGGTTTCAAGAAAAGATTCTGAATGCGCTATAACAATCAAAAAAGTTTGGGTTTCGCAAATTTTGCACCGAAAAAAGCGCTGTATTTTGGCGCCAATGTCGCGCCGGCACGAAACGCTCTTTTGGCTGCTACAGCGCACTAGCAAGTTGGTTTTGCAAACCAGAGGCATAATTGGAATTGTCGAGATTTGAGCTTTCCAGTGAACACTAAAAACCTGAGAAAAGCTTTGTTCAGTGGGCAATGTTTGGATGAGAAACATAATTTGATTTTTGTCGTTACAGCGGATCAGAGAGGCCGTTTTAGGAAGAAAGTTTATTTTCAAATTTTTCAAGAGTTAAGATATTGAGTGTTTGGTCGAACTCCGAAAACAACCAAAATTTGAGTTTTTCCCAAGGGATTGAGCTGGGGCGGATAGCGAAAATATATGTATTTGAGTGCGTATAATATATATATAATATATATATACATATACAATATATATATATATATATATATAATAATATATATATATGCTTGAGCGTATGTGGCGCAGTGGTTAAAGGTGCCCTGCGTCGCACACGAGGTCAGTGGTTCGATCTCGCGCTCATGGCTCACCAGGCCCCTCCGGGGTCGGTAAATTGGTACCAGACAGGTCTCAAACTTGTCTAGGAGGCTAAGCAGCACTGACTCGGTTCAGCGAGAAGCCAGCGCGAGTCATTGTAAAGGCCAGATGTGCATCCAATCACCTCAAACGAAGTTAAAAATTGAAGTCGAATGCATGGTGTATCCCTCAGGGATCGATCAACGCCGAGAGCTTTATCCTTGTATCCTTTATACATGCTTGTGTATATATGTAGACGTGTACCTACACTTATGTAATCATGTATATACATATATGCTACCTTCTGTAACATATTTTGAGCATTTGATGAAGAATATTTGGAACTTGTACAGCGCAAAATAAGTGTTTCGGCATTGCAGCCTCGTCAGTTGCACGGTGCCTTTCGGTTGAGTCAGCTCCGCAGGAATATATTCCCTATATAGAGGAACCGACTCCGAAATATTTACACGTGCCGCTAGGTTGTAAAATCATCCAAAGGGCAGTATTGTAGAATCCGCGCAACTGATTAAACCGAAATGCGCCGTGCAACTGACAAGGCTGCAGTGGCAGAACACGTGTCTTGCACTGCAGAAGTGCCGTAATAGACCTCATGAATCTCAAGATATATGTATTTAGCGAAGTCTCAAAGACAGTTGAAAGGAAATGTATGCAACCTTCATTGTTTGTCCTGATGAGCGTTTGATTGTTTATAGGTACACATTTCTAGAAACTTCTATCCAACTATTGAAGCCTCCTTTATTTAACTCGTATGAGATAATCATTTACTCCTTTTTACCAACCTTATGTTGCTCAGGAGATCCACGAGATTCTAGCCATATGAGCATTCTACTTTGTACATCTATTGCTATGAGTTTGCCAACATCCTTCATTCCTCATTTTTCTTCCGCATCTCATTTCATTCCTGTTATCTTTCAGCAATCTTTCGTTGTAACAAATGAAAGTGCTCTGGCTCATTTTTCTATTTCCTCTTGTTAGATTGATGTCCTGTTTTACTTTCCATACACTCTATATCAAAGTAATTCTTGATGCAGAAGATGCTCACACTCTTTTAGAGTGATATAACGACTGTTTTTTTATTGCTAATTCTCATCACCTACCTACACTCGGAAAGATTGATCCATATCTACTGGAATAGTTTCAGTCCTATGTGAGTTTCTCGCCTCATTATATTATCATCTTTCCCGAAATTTTTTCGTCTTTCTATTTTTTTGTCTATGTGCTCTACGGCCACTGTCAAAAAATCTATGTAATCATTCACTGCAGCAGCTAAAATCACAGAATTATTAATAATTCTCTTCCTCCTTATCTGGAGAGTGAATCTGGTTCTACCAGCTTTGTTACTTAATCGCTGTCTTTTTGAGAATCCATGAGAACCATACGCAATCGTTCTTTCCTATTATTCAAATCTCGTCAAAAATTTCCAGCAGATGATACTAATAATATTTTTACGTCGGTTAATATTACAACCATACATAACTGACGTAAGCAAGAGATTTCAATCGTATTCTATCCTTAAGATCTATGCACCCCCCCCCCCGCTCCCACCCCCTAACTGTCTTATCCTAAGAATTTCAATACCACATAGTCGTGGTCTGAACTATCTGTCCTCGATGTCACCAATTGTCATCTCATATGCCAACAATCTTTATGTCAGTACTATTCAGTTGTGCGGTAATTCGCTATTCATGAACTCTCTCGGCGCTAGTGGGACGTCTGTGGGGCACAGTGTGTTCAGATTATGGAAAACTCTTGTACTTTTCCGTTATCCAAGCTCTGTTACTACCCATTAGGAAGAACGCAATTTTTGGCTATTTTGAACTTTTAATATTCAATGATAGCTCAAATCGGAAGAATCCGAAAGGTGTATTTTATTTTCAAAATGACTCTGCTATTATGCTGAAAATAAAATTTTGTTCCTCATTTAAATATTTTTCATTGAACAAAGCCACTTATTTGAAGCTTCAACAACTAATCAATAGATCAAATCTCAGCGATTCCAATAGTGTTTTTGTTTTCTTGGAAAGATTTCCTTATTGCGCTGTAACAGCCAAGACAGTATCGGATTTTGCAATTTAGATAATTGCCGTCATCGGCGCTTTCTTTCGATCCTTTGAGAAAGACGCACGTTTTGCTTTTTTTTTCAAGTTATAATAATTATCTATTAACTCAAATCTCGAATACTTCAACGGTGCAAATTATTTTCACTACGGATTCATTATTGTTCTCTAACAACAAATACAAAATTGTGTTCCTCATCCAAAATTTATCGATGAAATAACCTTTCCTTCAAATAGTGAGCAGTCATTCGACAGCTTCAACCTCGTAGATTCCAATAATGTGCCTAGCTTTTGAGAAAGACTTTTTGTTGCGCTGAATTGACCAGAAGGATGTTAAGTTTCGCGCAGCACAGCATTGACATCAAACCACTGTGTTTTGCTGGTATATGGAGGGAAATGTATTTTGCAACATGTCCGCTAAGCCACCGTGCTTTTTCCATGCCAAATTTGCGGAACCCAATGTTTTTTTTCAATACTGCAGCGTAAAAAGAGGTCTTTTTCGAAACTCAACTACATTGTTGGAATCTCCGAGATTTGAGCTTCGAACGGTTAATAAAAGTCCAAGAGAAAAACTTTGATCGACGAAAAATGTTTGGATGAGGAACATAATTTTATTTTTGCTGTTATGAAGCATTATTGAAGCCAATTTGGGAGAAAAATATGTCATTCAAAATATTTAATTTAGGCTATCGAATGACTACACAGACGATGAGAGCAATAAAAATACGGTTTTTTTAACCTGTCGAAACAAATATCACTGTCGATTATATATCAGCAGTTTGATGACTAATGAAAAATATATCAAATATGCCGTAGATATCATAATGAACAAGTTTTAAATAAGACTTGTGGTATTTATAGGAAAAAGTCATAATCAGAAAAAGATATTTTCTTCACCTCTATCTACAACATGTTGTTCAACAGTCGAACTTTTGTACTGCCATTTTTCCAATAGATATATATTTCGCAGTTCAAAATAAATGAACGAGAGTATTAGTCCGAAGAGTTGCTATGAAAAAATGGACGTTTACCTTATGAGAAAGTAAAACGCTATGAGAGAAACCATTTCAAGAAAAGAAAAAGAAACGAGCACAAGAGGTCTTGAGTAGAGACAAAGTGCTCGGTTTTTCTCCATTATTCGATTAGCAAAGGCTTTTTGTCCGGTGTTAGAGCGACATTATGGACATTCCACTGCTCGTTCGTGCATTATGATTTGAAACAAATTTGCTACTACAACTCCCACTTGATTATTTCAAAAAGAGATTTCTATATATCCGATTGATAAGCATATCATATGACCTATACAGATATATTCTGAGATAACTCAAAAATGTTTACTTTTGTTAGTGAGAAAAATTCAACCTTTTCTCGAAGGACAAAGGACGAAGCTCTCGGCGTTGATCAATCTCTGAGGGTTGCGCCATGCATTCGTCTTCAATTTTTAACTTCGTTTGAGCTGATTGATTGCATATTTGGCCTTTTAAAATGACTCGCGGTGGCCTCACGCTGAACTGAGTCAGTACTGCTTATCCTCCCAGACTGGTCTCAGACTCTAGTTTGAGAACAGTCTGGTATCACTTTACCGACAACAAAGGGATGGATGGCTTGGTGAACCATGAGCGCGAAATCCAAGCATTGACCTCGTGTGCGACGCAGAGCACCTCTGACACTGCGCCACATGCTCTCTTAATCTTTCCTCACAAATCATAACATCCCAAAGGCCCATGTACACAGATTTTCACCTACACATCAATTGGCATTTGGGCTACCATGAATCGATAACAGTTTATAGAGATAACCGAGAATTTAGGCATTAATTTAAAACTTGGCCGCACGGATTCTTTTTCGCTATAATCTAAGGGTAAAACAATCAACGTCTAATCAGATGGGTTCGTTCTCGATTTCGTTCCGTCATCGAGCACTCATCTTGATGTCGCTTTGCATTTTTCCTTTGCTTTTTATTTCACCAATCATAGGAGCACACATTGATGGCAGCTCATTGAAAAGCTTGAACATTTTTGAGCGTCATAAGGTAATCATCGTTTTGCAACTTATTCGTTGTGACTTTTGCGACTTATTGAAGTCAGTTTGAGTTAAATATCATCGTAATATAGTAGCGGGCTTCTCGCGACCCTCCAGACATCATTCTGCTTCTCTTCTCTAGTACTAATACCGCTTTGCTTCCAATCTTAGTCTACATTTGCAAGAAATATATCTCCATACTTCTTAATGATGTGGTCTTCATCTTCTTCTTAATCTATTCTCAACTTATCCAATTTCATTTTCATGTTCTTTCAGATCATAGGGCGCCTGTAAAGTGAACACTTCCGATTCTTAAAATAAATCTATGAAGAATCTCAACTTTTATTTCACTTCACAAATAGGCTGAACGACTGTATCAGCCTCTGAGCCATGATACAGGTCGCAGTTCCTTTCCAGTGGCATTCTTCGAGCATGGCTTCTAACCATTTTTCGCTTCCAGTTTATTCTACTGACTTTCATAATTGGTAGTGTTGCTTGACATTGAGGAATGCCTGTCATATGCATGAATGAAATATTAGGTTGAACAAAATCATTTTCCAGCAGCCACTCGTCGTCACGCTTAAGTGCATCCCTTCACTCTTTCCATCCAAACCATCGAAGTTTTCCAACACTTCACTGCTGCTCTGATGCCTCTAACAGTGAGCAGTATAGCGATAAAAGTTGCAGTAATAGTGGTAGTTTTGATACTCGTGCCGTCTATCGTGTGTTATTTTTATGTCTTCCTCTTCGTTTCATCTCTCGTTTGCACTTTTTCTCCTTATTTGCTCATAGTGCTACATCGAGACTAGACCTTTTTTCTGAACAGCTTCACAGTATCGAAGAAAATGGCTTGAGATAAGAGTATAATTTTTTGAATAAGGACACAACTACTCGGCATAATTAGCAGATAGACGTGGCTTTCATCTTGAAGTGATTGTGTTATTGATTACTCCTGGAAAGTTCTGGAAAGTTCTCTTTCTTTTGTGGTTTTAATCTACCAGATTTCACCATTTTAAGCTGAGCTATTGAAATCCATCATCAACAGAAATAAGAATTTCGATCGTAATATAATAAGAACCTAATTTTCGAAACTCACATTTTCGCTTTTTCACTTTTTTTTCTTTCTCGACGCTCATGTCTCGTGCCGTGAGGCAGTTTAACAAGTGGGTTTCTGCCCAGTAGGATGCAATCATGTTCTGCAATGCTTTGTTAATGTTTATAGCTGCAACATTCACATTGATTCAGAAGCTTTAACTCGTCTTTCATTTCTCTGAAAACTTTTGCTATTCCTCATTATCGCTCGTACACAGGATGGAGGTAAACACATTTAGAGATTTGCCGACGTTTGTTCCGCCTTGTTTGTTGACGCTCTCATACAATCATTTGTTTTGAAGAGTGGTAAATAGTAAATTCTCGTTTGTGACTTGCGCGGAGACTGAGGTAGCTCTATTGACGAGTTCATCTCTGCGAAAATGTTTAGGATTTTTCACCTTAGACATACTAAGCTCCAGCTCCCACTGGCTCAGCGTAGATTTCAGCAGCGTATGGATAATTGCTCCATCAATGATCCGTCTACTTATGGACTTTTGATGCAAATGTTTGCTATTGTTGGTCTGGTGGCTTTAATCCGCAAACTGTGAAAATATCTGAATTCTAAACTGATTAATTTTTATAAAGCAATTTTGAACTGATTTATTTATATGACTCAGCATGACGTATAATGAAAGCAGTTTCTTTTTGCATTCAATCGGTCGTCATCACACAGTCGTTCACCACAAGGATCTCCAGATTTGCACACAAAAATTATGCACTGAAGCAGGCGCACAGAGATAATCGCGCTTTAGTCGGAAGGGAAAGCGGCACCGTGCAAATTGCTCAAATCGACCTTATAGGTAGATAGGTACCTAACTAGAAATGCTCAAAATGAAACAGGTAAATCTCCCAACAACTTCTCTTGTTCCAGCCATCTACAATCTGGTGCGTTATTCGGTTTCCACTACGACAATCTACCACTGCTCTGTTCACTCATGGAAACTTCAATCTTGAAATTTGTTCAACTTCCTCTAGTTTAATTACTATTGAGCAAAGTTATGATGCTATAAATAAACATCGAAGGCATTGAGTGTGTGCAAAACATTCGACTCCAGGCCGGAGTTGAGCTGGCGTTTCCCCAAACTGGGAGCGCCCCGATCCTGGGCGGAACTTGAGCTCACATTTCACTAACACCGGAAGCTCCGCCGCCTCGATAGGTGAAACGCAAATTCAACTCCCACCTGAAGACGACTACTTTGCTTACTAATCAATGCTCTTGAATGATATCTATAGCGTATATGTAGAAATCCATCTCATCGACTGTTTTGGGACCTCGCTCTAAACATTGAACATAGTCTGTAAAAATGTTTAGAGCCATGTCAAAGTTGGTACGTCAGAGTCACATATACGTTTCGGCGGCGTCGCCCCGCTTCATTAGTGGCCCACACCCCATTCTACAGCGATAATGAGGAGACGTTATTTTTGGTCATAGCACGTGATTACAAACTCAAATTGTTCACTATTGGCCAAAATCTATGGCTTGAAAAAAAGATGATAGCACAATATCAGGTTGTCTTGGCCATTCTGAACCATGTTTGTTATCGTCGAAATTGAGTTGCTTTATGATTTTCACGTAAATAGGATTTTCTTGAGGAATGCCTATTCTGTTCATACCTTCTGACCTTCCTACTCGATGAGCAGCACGAGCCACGGCATGATTGCCATTCGTCTTGTAATTTACTAGTCGATAACGGTTTTCTCCTCAATCTTTCAGAACGCACTGGACTCCCACAAGGAAATGTGGATGGATTTTTTCATCGGTTGGAGGGATCTTGGTTGCTGGGTAAACCTATGCTGTACATGATATTCTTCTCGCATCTACGCGCTCCATTTGTTCGTTGAGCTGTTGGACCGTCTTGGGGTCTTCATTATTGAAAATATCTGAAGTTTCAATATTAAGGCGGAAGAGCTGGAAAGAGTTTGAAATTGTCGCAGTTTTCGGCTTCATAACCATAACGAGTAATGCGAAAGTCAGCATGTTGATTTATAATACGTTGACTGATCAGAGGGAGCTCAGTTGGCGACACAATGCTCAAGTGATATTGAAGAAAAAATACTTACATCTTGCATATTTTTGCTGTCACAATTGCACTAAAAGTAACAATAATGACAATCTAAACCCCTGAATGATGTCATTTGTATCTTCAAATCACTCCTTTGATGAAATCAAAATTGTGAATATCACAGGCATGCACTCAGACATCTTCACGCCTATACCTGAAAATGACGGCTTTTCAAATTGGTAATTCCGAAGATGCGATACAGAGACGACAGAAAGCTCGTCTTGCGAAATACACAGTTGTTCCATGGAAAACCCTCAGCCGATTTCTTTCCGCCATGTACGATCTCTCCTAACACGTTGGAAAGCACAACAACCTGGTGACCCTCTCGTAGCTGTCGCAAAAACTCCGTCGGATAGTAGTAATAACAATAATGATAGCAATCAGCTTCAAATCCGGTATTAGCGTAGCTTACTTTTAATTCGAAGTTTGCTGACACTTCCAGTTCCATGTTCTCCAAATAACCGAGCGCTACTTGGTATCAGTGTTCCTTGCACCTTTTATTTTCGACGTTTTTCTTTATTTTGGAATCTCAGTGTTTGTTTTCTCTGTAACTCGGTGCTTTGATCGATACTGCATTCACTTAATATTCTATCGCATCTTCTAATACAACCACGTGATAACTTCATTAGAATGTCTACAGGGATGATTTTGATGGGGACAGTCATAGCGATAGATGTTTCTCATATATGATCAGCGCTCGGAAGGACATGCTCACTTGATAAATCTTGCAGCTGCACGCACTATGGTCCGTTTCGTAGCCGCAAGCCGTTTACGTTGGTAATAATTCCACGAAGAATTGGGAGATTTTGTGTTTCCGTTGACCTCGATCGTTCATATTATGCTTAGTGCCGAGTCCATTCAGGAGTCGAAATGAAATCACCGTCTGCCAACGGCGTACACCGGCTTTTCCCAGTCACGTCGTCATCCGGCTAGCCGTCATTCCGAGCTTATTTGCATTTTCATGCAACGTTTCACTTCTGTAGAGCGATTATCCGGTCGTAAAAGAACTGGTACTGGGATTGAGGAGAACTCACCAGAACACTACAGTTACCGATTTCATCGTGGCACTTGTTATTTCCTCAAATCTCCATTACTTTCCTGAGAAGTTTATGTTCACATGATCGCAGTTTTGTTAAGAATGACGTTTATAACTCTATCGCTTTGAACAAATCGAAAAACTATGTATAAAAACTTTCTGGGCAACTTGGAAACGCAATATCTTCTTCAAAGGAATACAAATGGCAGAAGAAAGTTAGTGATCTCAAGCGGCTATTTTGGAAGATTGTGAGCAGACAGTTTTTGTCTGTTGTGACTATTGAGAACGAATATAAAGCGACCAAAGGCACTACGTTCAAGCAGCAGATAACTGATAAGTATATCGCTCTCTCCACTTTTTGAATGACATCTGAGGTTTTAAATGGTAAAATCACGGCAAGCATTTCCATGGATCAGGGCACATGACAACAAACCTCTAATTGCCCACATGAATTAACGCGCCCCATCAGTGTTGTGGCTTTTGAAAGCAAATCTGAAGCGACAAAAGCACTACTTTAGAGTCGACAGTAACTCTCCACCCTGCTCCTCTCCAGTCATTGTAGATGACATCTGAGGGGCATAATTATAGCGAGCATTTCCACGAATCATGACAGACTGTTGGTGGCCCACATGAATTGACAGGCACCAACAGCTATCAAAGTTGCGGGTATCCGTGAGGCTGTCTGACTCCTTGCACTACCCGACTTCACTTATTTTGTCGATCTCTTCACTCTTAAATTCGTCTCGTCTCTTAACCTCCTCTTTCCAAGAAAGTCGTACGTAGTACAGTTCTAAATCTGATGCTTTTCTATACACTATCGGAGACCTGACCTAATTTAAAGTCATTGGATGTAAAAGAAATGCCGATTTCTACTTTGTTCTAAGAGAATTACTGTCGCTGAAAACTCTATTGTTTAAACCAAAGCCATTACATTGTACACATAGTTACGGATAAGGTACAAGTTTTCTTATTTTACTTAGATGAGGTTTTCATCAAAGACAATCTTGTTTGAGATAAAAATTTTAATAATGCATTGTACTTTACACTTTTTTCCATAGTGAGGTAGAATTTACAAAATGAAAGCACCTTCACAAGCGTCACTTTGTCCAAGAGTCGCTACTGTGTCTTCTGAGGTCTCCGTTGGAGCATTTTCTGCTCAGAATGGGCAGTTTATAAAGTTAAACATCATAAACAGTTACATTTGACAGAATTTGAATTCCAGGAAGATTCGAGCTTAAATTATTTTCTAAAATGCTCAAAATTTTGGACAACGTTCAAATTTTCTAGAAATCTTTATTTCAAGAAAATTCAAATTTGTAATGATTTGTTCTTCAATTTATACCAATCCTAATTGCGTCCAAATTTCATATGACAGGTGTGGCGGTCATTCGTCACAGATAGAACGATAAAGCAAACTTTCTTCTATACGTCTGCAAAATCTTATTGCTTTAACACTCTTAGTGATCGAGATTCTATATCGCTTGAGAAGACAAGCTTTTTGGAGTACGAAAGTTATGACTAGGGTAAGCTTTACCTCTAGTTGGAGTAAAGTTTTAGTCTTCAGAATATATTGGCATGCAAGGAATATGTGCTCGAACATTCTCAGTGCGTTATATCGAGTTCAATTTGAAGCAGCAATTCGAGTTTATTTACGCCGTTTTTCGAATTCTTCTCCTAAAAACACCACTTCTTACTTCTGGAAAGAGCATTTCGACTAACTCGTACAAATCTCTTGTCCTCGAATTCTTTCTATGATCACATCCCATCACTATTTTTTATAAAGATTGGTGATCAAATCAATGAGAATCAAAATTTTATCAATCATTTCATCTCTCGTTTTTCACCAAGAAGCCCATAATCTCCTCTATCAAACTACAACCTAACATATTCACAGCTCAATTTCTGACCAACCATTGAGCTTAAGGTTTACTCTTTTAGGAACGTCGTATTGTTTTCTTGTTCAAAAACAGTTCCTCAGAAGAGCCGTTCTTTTTTGATGTCCACACGGCTTCTGTTGTGCTCTCTGGAGTGGGTCATCAATTTTGATTGTGTGTAATTGGTCTGTTTGCGTGTCTGCCGAATCCGCAGCCAGTAGCAGTTGTGTTGTAATACGAATGGCCTCAGTCAAACAAAACCATACTTCCACATTGATTACAAGTAATTATGTAGTATCACTGCGCTCGAGAAAAATCGCTCAGCACCTAGTAAAACCTGTTCTCATCTCTACCATTTTGTTATCAAAACTGCTACCTAGTTCTAAAAAATACGATTGTCTCCAAATCAGTCTTGTACCGCTTCTGAGATAATTTTCAAGAGCAACCTTACGAAAATCTCTGAAACATTGAAGTTATTTTACAGTGGAACACTCTTCAATGTCATTTTTCACTGGATCACTTCCTCCTTCTATTGGCTCTTTCTTTCATATTTTTCTTTGTGCGTGTCTTCCACAAATGCGTAAATCATGAGATATTTCACAAAATATACTTTCAAACTGCGTCGTATTCATTTCAAATGCCTAGAAGTTTTTGTAGCGCTTTCTATATCCGTCTTGATTTAATGCATAGTGCGATCCACTCAGGTCAACCTACTAATTTTTTCGCAGTTATCCGTATAAGTTTAGATTAGTACGATGCTATACGCTTGATGCTGTCACCACTTTTGATTTCATCATATCTGGAAATGTTGTTTCCTTACTTGTTAGGTTTGCTGGCACTTTTTAGGACACCTGAGCATGTTTGCCTCTCCTCATGCTTTAGGCATAAAGTAGTAATCTTACTTTTCTTTTTATTTCAAATCCTTTATAAAGAAAATGGACAATATGGTATGGTCCGCTCCAACTGTTATTAGGTTGTATTACTTTGGCGGGTCATAATCGCTTACCCATGTCCAACATCACAATAGCATTTGAGAAGACAGGCCGTAGTTGCACAAGGTAACTGCAGGGTGGTACCTACTTGCGCGGACATTCAATAAGTCAGCGATCAGCACTGTTGCTCAAAAAGTGCATAATTGTTGACTTTAATGTCGAGTGCAATGTGGAATCAGGCAAGAATCCAACGAGCTGATTCTACGCTTCAGTGCTAAAATTTAGTTTACTTTTCTCAGTGAGCCCCATAAAAACGTTTTCATCTGGATGTCATTTTCGTGGCTGTCTTAATACGGTGTGCTGTTAAACCGGCTCTTCATACTTTTAAAGAATTCAGTGCGAATGATTTTCTTCTCATGACTCTGTAGTAGCAGTGAAACGATTCTAGTTTATGATTGCTTTGTTGCCGTCACATGCGAAGAAAACAATGGTCGGCTCTGTGAAGTATTACAAGAAAAGCGAGATCCGTCTGATATAACATTCAACTGAAGAACTATGGCATCATGTCGTTTATACGATTACTGTCTTCTTGTAGGCTATAGGCAAGTTTTGCAACTGACGTCCTGCCTGCTACGATTCTATATCTTGTAACGAAATCAAAATCTAATAACGATATAACATGTTTCGAACTGTTAAGTTTAGTGCTATACAAGCGCCTGTTCCGTCCTACTAAGACTGATTAGTAGCAGCCTCCCTCGGTTTAGCCGATCCCGTGAAGCAAAGTAATCCTCTATAAAGGAATCGACGCCGAGTTCAAAAAATCACCTCAAGTCAGATGATGGGAATAACTGAGATCGTGGTGACCCGCAGCCGATATAGCTCTTATAATAAATCATACTTCTCCTTTCGACCGCTCTTCCATAGACCCGCTAAAAATGATATAATCTGATAAAGATATAACATGTTTTGAGCTGTTAGGTCTAGTGCTATACAGGCGCCTGTTTCGTCCTATCACGCCCCCCCCCCCCCCCCACCCCACCATTTTGTAGAGGATTAATTAGCCTCAGAGGATCTGCTGAACCGACATTATAAAAGCTACAAGCTCGACTGCCGGTTACCACAATGTCAGATAATCGTCTGAATTGGGGCGAATTTTTTCTACTCGGCGTCGATTCCTTTTTATTTATCCTCAGGGGATCGGCTGAACCGAGGGAGGGTGCTACTGATGAGTCTCAATAGGACGAAACAGGCGCCTGTATATCACTAAACCTAGCAGCTCATCACATGTTATATCCTTAACAATTAATATCATTTTGAGCGGGTCTATGAGAGAAATGTCGAAAGGAGAGAAATCCAAATTTTATACTTGAGGCATCATCCATGCAAATGAACTGTGGCACCATAGTTCCATAAATTTCATCGTCATTATGGATAGCCTTTTCAATGAAAAGTTTGCTAAAAAGCACACAGCACCTTATTTCATAAAAAAAGCACTTAGGGAAGTGCGGCGCACAACAAGGTGAATGGGGACTTTACCGTCACTGTAAATCGTTTTATTCCCTTCCTTTTGGTACGAAGTACCTGACAAATCAATTCCAGTAACGATCCTAGTACTTGAGATAATGTCAATGCCGCTATTTGCTTATCAAACCAAGCCGTTGACGCTTGATTGCTGACAGAGTCGATACAACGTGTTGCATAGAGTTGGAATAGAACAGAAGCCCCGGTAGTGTAGTGGCTAGCACGTACCCACGAAGACAGTGAGACGTGGATTCGACTCCCGTCAAATGTTCAAAGTTTTACATATCACTCAGCGTTAGTGGATGTACAGCTGCAATATCATGACAGCAGTAAAAAGGCAATTCTATAAAGAGTTCCCGGGAATTACAAGATTCAAGGCAATCGACTCAAGTTTGTGGTAGCTTCACCTTCTTTCCGTTGGACGTCCCACCTCATGAGTCATACATCCCAGTATGAGTATTCTTCCATCTTCACCTTTTTTCTTTAGAACATTGCTGAGATTGTGATAGAGCGAGGACCTCGCTGTTTCAGTGCCTGAAACGTAAACCCTCGGAAGCAATGGTCTCAGGTTCGAAGGTACTTTACGTTCCAAATGTGTTCTTCACCTTAACTCTGTTGTGATACTATCAGACGCTTTTCAAAGTGCTCCTGTTTGACAGCAGAATGCGGTATTGATTCCCGGAGCTACATCAATCTACCTCCGGTTTTCTCTCAAAAAGCAATAACACTTTATCACTTTGATGGTGTTGATTAATCGCATCGCGGTAAGTTCTCCAACGAGGACCTAAGGAAACTTATACGCAATTGCATTTATTGTTGACCGATCGCCTCAGCTCTTTACTCGTTATACAGATTTAGTCCACAAAAATGCTATAGAGGGACGACGACGTTCGGCAGATGAGCAACTGTATAATTCACAGATAAGTCCTTTCTAAAAGATGCCAGTAGAAACTTGTTTGGTCTGAGCTGAAATACTTTTTTGAAATAGAAGGCTCTAAATGGTTTTCATTGGTTTCTCAAACTTGACAACGTTCACAGCAAAGTTTCACTTATCAAGACTGACTACCTCATCAACTTCTACATCAATGTGTAACATTCTGGTGTATTCAAATCGAGCAGTCACGCAGCACGGTATCACGTATTGCTCAATAATGGTTTTCAATGATTAATGAAATCTTCTCGGTCATGGGAGTACTCGAAGAGCGTAAATCTAAGTGTTTATGAAAATTTCGCAAATCACTTTTTGGACTATTGATCTGTCTGGTATTAAAGTTTCCAGGAAATTACACGGAAAGTTTGATCTTCTTCAAAATTTTCAACAGAAATTTCGCAGCTACAAACATAATGTACTTATTTGGCAGCATTAGCAGGTCCTGCTGAACAAAACCCATTTTTCAGTTGATACTCTTTTTCAAATACAAGGATCAAAACAATAAGTGCTAAAAAGAAGTGTCATAGGGCCGAGAAAGTCAGCAAAGAATCAAAGGATTTTGCCTTGTAGTCTCTTACGCATTTTAAAATTTTCATTATGGCTAATAGGATTTGATACAAGCTATGGTGTATTGATTTCAAGTTCAAAGTAACCACTACATTTGTATCAAATGCATTCTATCTAATGCATGTGGGCAGTTACGTGTCATTGTTTCACTTCTTTTTAGGTCACCGCCGATAGTTGGTTAATCAACTTTTTGTCGCGGTTTTCTTGACGTAACAAGCCAAAAAATTTTTCTTTGGAACTTTATATTTTTGATGATTGAGTTTCTAGACGAGGTATTGCAAACAAATTCAATTAACTAACGTTCCAACGCGTTTCGTCTTTTTTGAAAATCGGACAGCATCCTCTGTACTCCTTGCGCTCCGAACACTTAAGTAGAGTGCAAAAATTTACGATTTGAGCATTCCATGTTTATCGTAGGACCTGTTAATTTTTAAATATTTTACCATTAATGACAGAAACCTCAGCGGAATAACATCTCCTTTCACTACTCTCTAGAGTTCTTCAACATGCTCAGCTCCTAAGTAAGCAAGAATGACGTCAGTTCTAGGATTTCACATCAGCGACAAAGAGACTTCTGGCTATACCAGTCGTTTCTTGAACATGTGTATTGGTCGGCTAATCGTATCACTTATTCGCCGCTAGTTCTCAACTGTCAGAATAGAAGCCTTCGTAAGACCGCGTAAATGCTATGAGATTCTCATCCATATTGAATTCAGCATGAAAGTATCTTCCATTCATTTCAATTTTTTCTACATTTCATTACATTTGCAAATTTTGATATCTCAGTAAGCTGGTCTATCAGCCTGTGACTACATGTTGCAGTTTATTCAATGAGGTTATCGTCTGTGTTTCTAGAATCTGTTAGTGCAGCCAATATTACTATTACTACTTGTAGCATAGCATGTTGGGATTAGCCATCTGTACAATTGTGAGTACAGGTGCCTTGTTCTCTTATTTTACTTATATTTTCTCCTTCTTGGATTGCATTTATCTAAAGAAAACTTGGCATTTTGCAGTGATTTTTCCATGGATACGTAACGTCGTTTTTAGCCATGTAGTAGCTTCCATCTATACAACTACCGCGCAGTATTTCTTTACAGTCATTTTCCGTCATTGCAACCAGATCTATCGACCCACGTTGAAGCGGCAAAGTATTTTCTAGATTTTTAGATCTCTTCTCAGTTTCATTCCACCCACAATAAAGCCACTCAATAAGTGCAATTAAAATGCGACTTTGAGAATCGGGAGTTTTTTAAATCGATGTATATATGTTTTACACGCAATACTTCGCCATTTCATCGTGGTTGGACGTTGTTAGTATATGATGAAGCATGATTTATACGAGGCAGGAAGTGGAGATCTCTCCAACAGGATCTTCCAAAGTGGGGAGAAGTTTGATGCTGTCATCTGGAAAGGGTAAGATTAGACGAGTAACAGAATCATACCATACTAACGAGAACACAGCGTTTTAGTGACAAGTAAGGTTGACCTGGGAAGCCCTAACACACCCTTAAACCAAGGAGAAGATCCTTCTGAATCGACAAAATAACAGTCAAATGGGCATTTTATGGAGATCACACGAGTTTTTGTCATTTGTGAAAGTGGGTAATAAGTCCACTCAAGTTTTATTTCACTGTTGATGTTGAAGACGCTGAAATGATGAGGTTCTAATGATTTCATCCTATCCGGGGCACGTGCTCAACCATTTCACTACCGACGCTCATTTTGACACCACTCTTTCCACGCTACAAGGCATCTATCTATCAACAACCCACCGTCAAGGGTTTGGCGTAGGTAGTCACTATCGACATTGAACCCATTTGGGTTAAGTCGAGTGTTCAAAGCAGTTATTTCTTCAGATGTGGGTGTTCGTAGTCACATCAAGATGATTCCATGTGAAAGAAGAGACACTGTACTAAATAATAGTCCGAACGTAGGACGTTCGTGAGTTCGTTGACGAAGCGCTAGCACATTATGTGATTACGCTGTAATCGGCATCAACGCGAAAATTCCGCTAATTTTGAAGGTTACACGAATTCCTAGCGAACTTGAAAAGACGGCGGTCAACAGCGACCCCCATATGCTGCTTTAAAGAACGACCCCGACGAATGGTATAATCGAAAATTAGAGAAGTAAAAACTTCAAGGAGCAATTCCTCCGTTTAATCACTCTTTACACTCTCCTCTGCGATTCTTATATTTTCACAGTATTGTACGGTTAGAGGTGATTCGTATATTGAACGCTGCTACAGAGTGCAATTATCGATTATTTTAATTCAATAATGACGTAATTGCAGTTCACAAAAAAAAAGGATGTAATTTCCCTTAAAGTGCAGTCATCCTAGTGACAGATTAGCCAAACGAAATTGTCAATGGTGTCTAGAGTAGAAGTTGGGGTTTGATAAATTGATGTTACTTCTATAAGGGCTCTACCATGGCAACCTCTAGTGTTCTGTCACCATTACTAAGCTTAATTGGGTGATATCTTCTCCGCTGTTCTGGTAGCACTGTCTATAATTTAGATCTGATAAGAATATAGTACGCTCCAGAAAAGTAATTAATCGTTCATGTAATTTTTGACAGTATTGCCCTGCCACCATAACAAGCAACTGCGTCCAATTCCGATGATTTACATGGATATTGTCCAACCCAATGATCACATGAAAGCATATGCTAACGCGTATCTGGTGTTCTCCTTGATCAATCAAGACGATCTCTCTGATCAGTCGTTCCAACCTTCGACGACGCCTTTGTGATAGCGGAACTGATTGCTATAAAAGATGATGGTCAGGGCTGTATCTGGTTTTCTTCCTGGCGATTGTATCGCATTGGAATCAGACCTGAATCGAACCTTGACTTCTCTTTGATGGGCATTCTATTCACTCTTGTCAATTATTCAATGGATTGGTGGTCACATCTAATATTTAAGAAAAATTCAAACTCATTTATTTATAGACTAATTGACTTGTAGACTAATACGCCAACTGCCATATGTGTCATATCTTACTAAAGCTTGATGAGAAAAGTTCATTCTTTTAATTCTAACGCAGCCACAATGACATGGATTGATTTCGATGCGTATATCCTGGAAAGCAAGGGGACGTTCCAACTTCAAATAAACATGTCTGTATGCGTAATGGACTTTATTAATTTAAAGAAAAATCATTTGAATATGCAGGTAATTCCCTATAACGAATGCACAATTTTTTTTTCTCTAATACTACGAGATGTCCGTTTTCTGATCTTCATGAATCACTTGCTTTCTCGATGCTTCCAAGGGAAGTGATTATTTCATGACGTAATGTACGCGCACGATAGTGGTCGTAGATGCGGTAATTTTGGCCTAACCATTTTTGAAGCTCCTTCATCCCTTCTCAGGCCTTTTTTTTTCCACTTTGTAAACCGAAGTATCGATCGGTGATTTTGAAGAGTACGTCAAAAATTACGGTCTATCTTCACGGTTTTTTTCATTATCCAGGAAAAATGAAGAAATAACTCCTTTCGCGCTCAACAAGAGATTTTCGTAACAATGCTAGTGATCATCCAATATTTTAAATCTCTAGCTTCTGCGTTGTTTGCTCGTTTTTCAAAAGAACCCTTCCATAACGCTAGGACATCCAAAATCAGGTTATTTTTTACACCCGCCGCTTGCTCTTGCTATTACTTCGGTGGAAGCACAAAAAGCATGCAAACTAGATCCTAATCAAATGACAAAAATGGAACCCACGTGTGTAGCGCGTCAGCGTGATCGATCAACCACCTTATTGAAACCACGGTAAGCCCTTCCCCTGCCCCCTTCACCAGTCCACATATTGACCGCAAAACAAATGCCCGCGTAAGTAAACTCAATCTTATTTTCTCTGTTACGCTGAGGTGAAACGGTCTCTTCAGAAAGTAAATATAACATTGGAATTGCCGAAACTTGCGCTATCGAATGGCTCTCTATAATTCCAGGAAACAGTTCCGTCTTAGAGAAATTTGCGTGTGTGATGCACAAATGTTTTTTGCTTGTTGCAGCGTAAAAAAAAACCTTTTTTCATGAAAGGGCCACGTAGCGCAGTAGTCAGAAATTTTAACTTTCAAACAGTTACTGAAAGTGCGAAGGAAAGCCTATGTGCAGCAAAAGGGGCTGTTTCTTCACTTGTTTCCGGATAACAGAAAAAACCCATTTTAATTTACTACTGCTTACTAGACAAATAGCGATTTTCATGCGCATTCGATTTCGCGTCAGTGACACGACTTCAATTTGGGCCAGTAGTGCAAGGTTCGTTGAGAGCGCGTTTGTTATCATTGCTTCATCAAGCCTTTCAACATGACATGTGTCACACAGTTTAAATCCTAGCAGTTTTTTCATTCGATCTATTCCCTCGTATGCATCTCTTTGACAGGTGTCTCCGAACATTTAGTGTATTATTTTGATTGCTACGTGAGGATTTGAACTATTTTATAAACTCGTAGAATGCGGGATAAGACGATTTTTCGTGCGATCCTGTACATAGTCAAGCTAAGAAGATCCCACGTGATCGCATGAATGTTAGAGATCGCACCACCGCGTTGCTTTCTGATAGGCTGCATCGCTATCCACTATGTTATCCCTCTTCCCTTTTTTTCATCTTTGCTGCCATATGTAGTCTTCAAATCTTATTTTTTGAAATTGGGTTGTGAATTATAGTAAAGCAAAATGATTTTTTTACTGCTTTTCATCTCATTTCGACACATTGAAATTGTACGGCCGTCTGAGTAGGATGAGCATTGATGGGACAACAATGAATATGAGCAACATAAATCGTTCTACGAGTAATTTCCGCGAACGCTTTCTTTTCAGTGAAATTCTGTTCATCTATTGCGTTACACATTTCTTTTCGTATTTTTTTTTTTGCAGCGTAAATGAGAGAAAACGAGAATTCTTGGACGATTGTCCTTTCGTTAAATCGAATTATTTGGAAACACTTTTTTGAAGCATTCTCATTCTGCATGAATTACTGCAGAGTTTACGACCAGAGAGGACTCTGTTTTATGAATATAAAAATTTCCACTTTTCCATTATCATTAGTTCACTGAGAGGCGAATTTTTGAGGTTGTCAAAAGCACCCGACAACCTACGTGGTCGTTGGTAAAATCTCGCGTCTCAGGCTTTTAAGCTCATCAAACCCTTCACCCCTACGGACTCGCTTAATTGGTATGACATTTCGGAGGAGATAGCAGTACTGACTTGATGTATCAATAAGCACCATATAGTCACTGTAAGGGCCAGATTTGTTCTCAGCCATCTTTAACGATGGTTGATATAGTCGTGTGTTCGACATAGTGGTATTTTTATCTAAATTGATGATGTGTATATTATGAGATAGCTAAAGCTTTTTTATACACAGATCTTTGAAATAGTGGCTGACTCCTCGTTTTACTAAAATATGTTAGATATTGAATAGCCGTATAAATCCTTTGGATGGTTAATGAACATCCAAATTGAAGGAAGTGACCGACAATGCCTATCTGATAAATGGTTCAGCGCTATTTTATCTTCTTTTTTTCGCGGACGGGTTGTCAGCAATTGAGTGACCGTCGAATTAATGAAAAGCCAGTTTGGCCTGAGGGCGGAAGTTGGAAGCCTCTGCACAAAGGACGCCTCATTGTGCATCGCCTTTTCTACACAAATGTTCATATCACATGATGAAAACGGCGGCCTTAGAACGAATCGTTAGCAGCTCTCTAGTGAAAAAAGATAGATGTGCTCTCATTTTGCTAAGCATCGAGAATCATCAATTACCATCTGCTTTTCTTCTACACTTCGTACCCTTTCTAATTCTCTTTTCCGTTTCAAATCAAATTGATTCGTGTCATTCATAGTAAAAAATGAGCTTTCACGCTGACAGTGAGTTCTAAATAATCTGGGTATTCGATGATCATTTGTTTCCTTTACAGTACATAAACAAATGCTGTTTAAAGAGAGCTGAGAATATGCGATCACTCTAGACACTCCGTTAGAACGTGTTTAAGTTCATTCTCATGGCTGCGTCACGAGCGGCCTTTTTTTTATTCTCAGTCGGCGGAGCTTCTCCCTTAACTAAATTTCTTTCGCGATGGCGACGAAATCCAACGATACCTTGATTTAGGTTGGACCGGCATATCTTATTGGCAAAGAATCATTTCATTGAATCTAAAAGCGGGATAACTGCTGTATTTTTGGCTTATCTTCAGTCCGTACGGGCGACGACGTCCAATTTTCAGCCTCGGGAATGTGCTGCTTCTGCGAAAGAAAAATTTCACGTATTAGAGTACTTGGAGGATACAGACATCATAGGGTTGTAAAACTGACTTGGCTGTATCTTCTGTGCGTTTAAATGATATTTATGCTAGTGCTTACTATATGCTATTTTAGTGTCATACTGACACTTTGATATTAGCATTTAGACTTGTTTTGCAACTTACTACGTCCACTTCGCTGTATTTTGCCGTTTCATGAAATAGAACATTTGGCAAAGCTCGAAACGTTTCCAGATTTA
Organism: Parelaphostrongylus tenuis; assembly: GCA_019055375.1. NCBI lineage: Eukaryota > Metazoa > Nematoda > Chromadorea > Rhabditida > Metastrongylidae > Parelaphostrongylus > Parelaphostrongylus tenuis. Next base: position 238,674 of record JAHQIW010003392.1, on the reverse strand, counting down.
AATTTGAAGGTCCCAGTAAGGATTCTTCTCGCATGAGGGCAGCAGTTGATTTATGTTGGGTTTGTACCTACTATGGCGCTTAATTGCTCGCGATAACATAAACGGTGTTTGGAGGATTGGGGTTGATTATAACTGGTGTTGGACATAATGGCAGGTCTACGGAAATTGGTATCTTTAGCAAACGACTCTGATCATCAATGCTCCAGAAGGCGATCTACGAGCGTCCTCTGCATAGCCATTAGACAAGCTTTTTATCTTGCACAGAACAGTAATAGATAAAAAAGGACGAAAACGACTACTCCTTTTCCCTAGCGTGATCATCCATAATCCTCCTACCTTAACGACAAAGAAGTTGATGATTTTGAATTCGCTACTAATTACTTTTTGATATAGAAAAATCATGTCTATAAATGGCACAAATGAAGCAAGAAATAGCGATTAGAGATTCAGCTTTCCGAAGGGAATCAGTTTTTTCTAGTGGTAAATATAAGACATGCAAATGGCCATAATTTCCTTCATGAACAGAATCAACGATGTTGATAACAAATCTATTCGATCACTGTTGATCTTTGGATAGTTTCGGTTTCTTCAGACAATCATCAGACTCTGGTGCGGATGCTCTCCAAAAGTAGCTGGCAAAAAGAAAAGACAGTTCTGAAAAGAACGAAATTGCTGGAAAGTGAGACCATACTATTTAACCTTGTTATTAACGCCTTCGCCTCTTCTCACAAAAAAGTACTTGTTGAGCTTGGCCAATTTGATCAAATGTCGACTTTAGGATTCCATTTTGCATCAAAATATTTCATGCTCCTTCTTAAACGATTTTTACATTGTGAGATAGTCGTTCTGTGCTACAAACCTGCTTCATTCTGCTTAAGCACCATCTAGCAGCTTTTTTGTCGTCTTTCACAGTTGTATGGTTTGCCGGCTTTGAACTCTAAAGAAGTTAATTGGTTTTGTGTTGAGTTTTCTATACATATGAGCCTTTGCGATTGTCGATATGTGCCACAAACCTTTCGTTTACGGATGAAAACAGATGAAACTTGCTGCATTTGAATGTAGTTTTTGAAAATAATTCTTGTTCGAACGACTTTTTCAAATTATGAAACTTGTTTGGCGTTTTCTTGATATCACCAGTTCAGCAGTGTTGCATGTCGTATTGGCCACATATCATTGAAAACTCTACCCGGTACTCTGACATGGCGTATTTTGCGTTGATTCTCAATCCATTGAGCACTACAAACACTTTTATCTTTCTCACTATACTTTTTTATTACATTGTATTGAAAGGATTATCACTGTTCTCTGGTCGACTCAAAACTCTCTTTTGAGCAGTCCACATGGGCTGTCATTTTAATGTAGACAATCGACCACTAATGAATGGACAGCGAGATTTTGTGACCACTTAGCAGTAAAATTTCAGCTACTTCGTTCCTGTTCTTCTTCGCACACTGTGTTTCCAACAAGGTTCTGCAAAAAAAAAGCGATCTCGTTCAAATTATATGATGAAATTTGAAATCTGAGCGTGCAAGCGCTTTTTTTCTTGTAATGTTCTCATGCTGTTGCAGATTTCAAACCCTTTTAACCAGTGATGCTTCAACAGCTGCAATTTTCAAGAGACCTCCGAGGTAGAAAATCGTCATCGAAGTCTGGGCAGCCTTCTTTGGTGCTAGTGGCAACAATCTAAAAAAGATGGTGAAGTTTGACTGACCTGAAAGACTATTTAAGTGGTGGTCCCACAGACATCAGTGAAAAAACACCATTAATTTCGCCAATTTTTTATAAGGTGCTCTAATTTCATGATCGCTGATTCAGATCTTCTCGTCATTGCCAATAACGCACGCGTTTTTTTGTGGAACAAAGGAATTCCCGTACGAATATCGGGATCGGTATTCCATCAGCTGTACAAGAAAATTCTTGTTAGGCATTGGGATTCACGTCGGCTTGGCTGACTTTAGCTAACACAAATTAGGCCGTATAAGAAAAACTGGATATGTCTGTCGCAGTGAATTTCGATACTGGAATGTTTACGGTCGATATCACAACAAAGCATACTCCAACGCCATTACAGTTCATGCAAGGTCATGCTACTAATTTCTTCAGAGAAATGTCCTATTTCTTACCGTTCACTGATCTTCTTTGAGTCATAACTGAATTCATTTGTGTCATTGTTGATTTTCGATTATTTGATAAATGATTACTCTAAACAAGATTTCGCTTTGTGTCAAATGTTTTGAAAAATAGTTAAGCCGATATGATCAAAATCCTACCCGTTTCCACCTGATCACGTCTCTATTGGCCTCTAAACGTCGCCTATCACTCCCACCGCGCCGTGCACAGTGAAGTGTTGTCTATTCTAACGACGAGAAACATATACTAGAACGGCCATAAACACGTTGACGCGAACTCTTAAGCCTTAACATTTACCCGAAATTGCTGATGCAATTCAAAGCAGATTCTGAACAGTGTGAAAAACTTTATAGCTCTCCGGAGAGGATTCGAAACGCTTCTGTATATCCCACTCGAGCTCCGTATGGCAAAGATACACCATATATATATATATATATATATATATATATTTTATAGATAGATACATACATACATATATATACATATATTTATACGCATGCTCGTACTATATATATGTATATGTATACATATGTAAATAGGTTTATATATGCATATATAAGCGTAAGTACAAGGTACATATATGTATGTTTGATGCGTATATGTACATATACGAGCATACGAGCTTTCGACTGCGTATTATGCAGATATATATATATATACAGGTTGAATAATCCTCCAAAGGTACAGTAATTATCGTTCTTTGAAATAACCTTTATAAGTCCTTTTCTAATTTTCACAATCAATTAGTAAATCTGTGATTTCAAAAAACTAAATCACAGAGTCTTTACTGTTCTCTGTTATTGAATAAATGAATCAAATCAACGCATTGCAAAGTCTGCATTGGATATGACTTATGTGCAAAAAATAAGTTGGAAAATGCTTGACAACTTCAGACTTTGTCTTATTCACAAGGTTGCTGGTTTCAGCCTCCACCGCCCCAGTTTCGCCTCTCGTTACTCTGGCGTCGAGACATCGGTGAATTTGCGAAGATAGAAACGTCACAAGGTTGGAACGAACACGGAAATCTGAATAAAGACTTTCATAAACCACAAAACGAAGTCATGATGGGAGTATTGGAATCCGTGCAGTGCGGAATTGGGTAATATAAATAAAAGCAAGAATTTTTCAAGGGTATTTCTACAAACGCTCAAGTGTATTCGTTTTTCTATGACACTTCTCCCTTCATTGGCTTTCAGCGTAACAGTGCTGTGGTGCATTAGTCTCACCCCCGTAATCGCTACGTCCGTGATTACCACAATTTGCAGCCAATCAGTTGAAGAACTATTAGTTCGTACGAGCTTCCGACTCACTAAATAAGGCTAGAATTGTACTATTCACATCAGATACGCTGTTAAGAATAAAAACAAAACATTTACGGTCATATGGAATGATTTAAGTGCATACTTGTCAAAGTGAAAGTAGTCGTTTAGCTAAGTGTTCAGTTTCACCCAAACATAGTTCATCTCCTATCAAAGGTTATTATTTCAGGCCAAGTCCATTGGAGCCTACCGTTTCTTGCCACCCAACGTATGATTTTTTCATCTTAGCATGCAGTAATTAAAATTTCCGTCAACACACCAACCTTTTTTACTCTCGTTTTCGTTTTTTTTTTTCATTGTTGAGGCGCGCATGTCGAACGCGAACTAATTAGCCATACAGGATTTCGTCCGGAGCAACGAGGTGATGTCGTCAAACGCATCGTGGATTTTTCTTTTTCTCGGAAAACCATGAATTTAGAAACTGTTATGACCACTTTCTCTGTTCGCTATGTTTCGTAATCATTTGCCAATAATTATGTGAAAGTCATAAATTTCCAAAATTTCTCAGCCCTCCTTCTTTACTCTAAAACTACTGCCGCGTCACTTTTTTATTGAAAATTATGTTTTTTGAAGATCAAATAAAATCCTTTTTGTTTAACCGCATCTCGCGGTAGTATGATGTATCAAATATGCCCACTGATATAGAGTAATGTGCAAAACTTCCGCGTCACCTGGAATAGAACCCGCATTTCACTCTTTCCGGGAGCGCGTACTTTATCCGTTACATTACTGACGACCATTTTGCACACAGTCTTTCTGTTCAAAAAGGCCGATAATGTTTCTCGCGGTAATGGTCAACGGAGAATAGACTTTCTAGCTCTTGATGCCACGTGAACAAAATTGTGCATCTCTTCTAAATTTACCTGTCTCATCTGTACCAGCTATGTTTCCTTTGAAGATCAAATGACGTAAGTGGCCGTCAGTAAAGTTCATTCACTTTCGTCACTCAACAGAGCCACTTATTTCGTGTTCCTCTTGTTTGAGAGATACAAAGAGCGTGATATTTTGGAAATGAAGTTGCGTGAAATTTACAGAGCTCTGTCGTACTATATTGCCTTGCTTATCATTTCTAGCCACGTGCAAATCTATGGGATAGAGTAGTATATTTGCTGAGAACCACTTTCCACTGAATATCTTCTCTGGATCCCGATCCACGTGACAGACGTATGATTACTTTTTCAGGTAATCAAGACTTAGCTGGTCTGGGCAGTTCTCAGACTTGATAAAATATTAAAACGCTACTCGCCACCCGAACATCAGTGTGGTGTCATCGTGCATTCTTTTATGGTTAATTTATGTCTAGTTGATGGTGGTAAGATCAGAAACATAGCAGGGTTATAGCTCTTCACTCCGGCCTATACATGCAATTGATTTTGCGTTTGGCATCATATCACATATGCCTAACGATTACCTTTTCGTAGCTTTTGCCTCCATCCGTGAATTATTCACATCTCTTAAAACCTTCCATGACTCTGCAGGTGAACTCGAGCAAGTCGTGCAATTCGCTACTCGAACGTAACATAATTGTGCCGCGTTCACCTAGTTGTCCTTTCGATGAGTGATGGCCCCGATCCGACTGACTATGACGTATTGTCGACGTTCGCTGACAGTGGTCAATGTTCGATTCGAAAACCTCCAATCAGGTCGTGACTTGTCGCTACACAATTATCTAAGAAGTCTTCGAACTGAACCTCATCAATACATGTTGCAAAAATAAAATTCTAGAACTATTTTGCATGCTCATTAAAGTGGTATCTAAGAGGATAAGGTGGTCCGACTTCCACGAGAGAAATAGAAAACCCAAACTGATAAGCTGACTTGTCGGTCTCATCGGGTCAAGCACATCTGCGCAAGAATGAAATGCTACTTGAGATATGACACCCTCAAAAAAGCTAATTTTCCATTGTGGACCTTTATGTCGTATATTATTCACTTATATACTATTTAAATTTTCCACGCAATGTTTCCATTGATTTCCATCAGAATATCTCAATGTACTCCACATTTACATGGCCAACTTTCTGATGACCCTCGGTAGTGGTTTTCAATCCACTGTCCCTCTTATTCAGCAGAGCACAGTTCCAGACATTTTTGTTTTTTCTTCAGATTGTTTTTTTTTGAAAAGGTAAAATATGCCGGAACGTCAGGTGTTTTGAATAAATAGTACGATACTCCACATTCATTCATCTTTATAGCTAGCTGATGTGTACTAAGAAACAAAAAAGTGTCTCAATAATTCGAATCAGATGTTGACCGCAGTTGTTTCTTGCGATATGTATCTACGTGGTTGCCTAGAGTCGATTCGAATGCACTGGATCGCCTTACAGACCATCATCTCAAAGATGTGGGTGTAAACTTTCATAAAGTCCATAAGTGAGCTCAAGATCACAGCTAATAACCGCAAGTTGCGAATCACAAAAGCAAACTCAACACTCACCCCACTAACACTTTCGAGGATGGATATCAACGATTCATCATCAACGATCATCAGAGGACTTCAATTCAGCGAAGAGCAAGAAATCTTTTCTTTTTCTTTGCCCATAAAAACATTGGATAGAAATAAAGCGATTAGAAATGGAGATACTACGAGAAAAACTGCGTATTCTTCTCGCTCTCTGGTGCAATATTTGAACATTCCACTCATTGCCATACTTCTCATCTTTGACCTCATTGTAAGGAATTCTTTAAATGGAATTTTTCTGATATAGGTCATTTCTATTTGATTTCTTTCTGTTTTGAGTTTTTTATACTCTTTCCAATTCTTGTGAAATTTTACACTTTACAGGGAAATTGTTTGAATTCTAAACATCAAGAAGATCTTTTTTGTTGCTATAGATATCTTCGTAAGTCATCACTAGCATTAAACTTTGTTCCACGACTCCCTCAACTTATTGTGTTTCCAATAATTATTCATTCTGACCATACTACGCGATATACTAGGTTTTGCGAAGTTCTCAGTTTCAAATTGAGTATGACCTCCATTCCATTAACATTCACACATTTTATCACACGTTTTGAGCCGTTGACACTTTATCGACTTCTACTTTGCAAAGCATTACACTCATCTGAACCATGGAGTAAATTTATAAATGGAGCTCTTACATCGTTCCATATTCCTATGCGACTGAACGACTCCGCAAATCTTCTCCAGGTGTTTATTGCACCAGATAGTGAATTTTTTTCAGTTATGTGGTTTCATACATCTAAGAACGAGAAACGAGAAAAGGGTCGATTCAACAATTCTGGGTTCGGGCTTATCGGATTGAGACGGCTTCTACAGCGAAGACGACGCCGACAAGTCTGCTGGAACATTAGGGAATCACAGCTGGGGCGGACCTGATCACGCCCTCCTGGTGGCGCTGAGTTGACAGATTCACCAACTAGCAATCGGGTGTCAAATGTCCTTTCATCCGATGCTAATCAGTTTCGTGATTCTTGTGTTCTTCTACTACATTCTATTTGATTATTATTGTCTTCTTCATGTCGCTTGGTGGTTAAGTCTGATTGTTTATGGAATCCATGAATAACTCTGCTAGGACGATTGACCGCTGACAATTCCTTACCTTTCCAAATCAGAGGTAGTCCTTCCAAAGAAAGTTTGTTGCCAATTTTCCACACCCAGGAGAATGCGGACTTTGGAAGATTAGGTGAGAGGACAATAAGAAACTACGTTGACTACAGTACTGTACATTCTTTTGTTTCTCATGACACTAATTTGATAACTTTTATCTATACTGTTTCATATAAAGTATCTAGTTTTTTGTTTTCACTGAGAACGTGACTCGAAATTAGGATATCTGTTCTGTGGATTTACTTTTTTTCGATTACTCAATTTGTTAGGAGTTGATTATTCTTCGCACATAAGCCTTATTCTATCGTCTAGAGAGCTGCATCACTGCTTATCGGTCTCTCTCAATACAAGTTTCAATAAAAAACAATACTTCTCGTGGTCAGATTATTTTGGTGGGATAAGGAGAGAGCAACAGATTTCCGAATGGTTTTCTCCTCACAAATATGTATGGCTCCGCACGCGTCGAAAGTAATACATTTAGGGGACTTGTCTCTCTTTTTTACTGATACCGCCCACTTCAATTCACGTTGGCGTCCACAACATGCGAGACGGTGGCCGTCACTGCTTGCCGTACGGTTGTAAATGATTCATTCGTGTTCTTTTCGTCGCTTTTCCAACGCCTTTATTTCTGATCGTTGACGTGTTGTGTGTGGTGTCGTCTGTTTAATAGCGTATGACCATATAAGGGGCCATAGACGACCTAAGCCATTCAAATCACCTTCTGTGGTATTACGATATCGAAACGCTCTCTGCTAGGCGTCATAGTTTTGTTTTCTTCCATTTTCCACCTCTCTTCGTAAATACTCTGTCCTCGACCATTTTTTTCGTTATGGAGTACATGCAATTCAATATAATTAGATTTTCATGTGGAAAATGGGTTGTAAATCTGAAGGTATAGGGCCAATGATAAATTCAGGAAGTTTGTGCCCATTAAGTAGAAAGCAGAAGCCTTGAAGAAGAAATATATATATGAAAAATCTGCAGAGATGAACAAAACCTTAACAAGTCTTGCTTCGTTAAGTTATGGTAAGTCTGTTTGTTTCCATATTTTTGAATATTTCCTGGATAATCGTCATTTTTTTGCTTCCAGTTTTATCCTTGTTGAAGTGAAAGTTTTAGAGCAATCTTCTTACAAACTTCTTTGGGTTTTGACCTCATTCCAATCTTGTTGGGATAATACCTGTTTGTCTGCAGACTTTTTTCAGCTTAGTAGTAAACTACTAATCGGTATTAAACCTAGTCACCGTCGTGCAATTTCCATTAGCCAAGAATGTTTCTAATAGTTTCGTAATCCATTCATAAAAGATGTTTCAAAGAAAATACTGTGCAAGAAACTTCGAATAGGGTCATACTCTTATGGAAGAGAACAATAGACGTCGCTACGTTTCTTTTGAATATGAGCGTGATTGAACTACTCAGAGAATTCTAAGTACGATGGTGCTAACAACTAGTGGGCTCACATGGAACTGTGTTTGCATTTCTGCGGTACTAAGCTTTAAAAGATTCGAGTCGATGCGACTACGATGAGCCACATCGCAGGAAACAACTGTTGTTGTACTCGTTTGAATTCATGGCTGCTTCTCTAGAAGGAAGAGGCACCAAAACGCTAGCCGAATAAAATTCTAATAATAATTATCGGTCAGCTCAGTAGTCTAAAAATTGTTTATGCCAAGACTAAATAGTTGTTGACTTATAAGAATGCAATCCTGGCAGATAGTTCCTGACTATTACGCGTGATCTCACACAGTTGCTAAGATTGAAATGTTGAGTGAGGGAGACACCTTGCCTGTCAATATGAACTCAATTAGTCCATGGGTGAAAAATTCAGCGGAAGATGAACAGAAAACGGTAAGTTTATAAAGAAGTTTTATCTTGCAAATGACTTCTACTAAACATGAATAGGAATATTCAATAATATAATCCGTACTACTTGAATTAGGGCACGAAGTTAGTGAAATGAAATACAGAGATTTGTGCACCCATCACACGTAAGCTCAGATACGTAAAGAATTACTTTGATCTTACTGCAATTTGTAATAGGTTTTTTTGGCTTTTCTGTTGAGGGTACAAAAATATTTGGCCGACTAAACTGCGGTCGTTTGGCCTTCGTATACTCTGAAAAAGAGGAAATCCACCGAAATGTCAATCATTGCGAATAAATAGTAAAATAGAAATCTCGCTTGTGGAAATTATGGAGTACTTTTCATTTCTGGCAGACACGTTGCTGATAATTTGAAGGTAAAAAATATATAAATCAGAGATCTTAGCGCCAATCTCACGTAAGCTCAGGCGCGTAAAAAATTACGTTGATTTTACTGCGAGAGGTATTCGGTTGATTAAATTGCGGTCAACTTCACCTTCTATATTTTGACGAGGAGGAAAGCCACCGAAATGTCAGCTATTGCCAATAAATTAAACAATGAAACCTCACTTGTGTCCATCAAGAATTTATGGAGTGTTCCTTAGTTTGACATACATATTGCTGATGATCTGAAGGCTGTCAGCCGACTGTCACATCCAAATCCTAGCATGGTGTGGTCTCGAAATTGCGTGAGCGTGTTGAAAGCTAATGAGCCCCTTTAGCGTCGTTGTCATCCCGACCGCCGCCATCGCACATATCCGATTGCCATGCCAGAATGATAGCGATCGTTTAGAACGGGTTCGCATAGTAGCTAACTAGACGAAACATTTCCTGAGTAAAGCGAGTCGTCTAATGGGCATGAATCTTACCCATTCACCACTATAATTGTTGGACTAGTGAAAATCATGATGAGTGCGATATAACAGCTTTTCAATTTGATCAAATTTCAAAAACTCGTTTTGTTAATGTCGTCCATCGCCAGTTTCAGTCCCCTCTATTTCTCACTTCCGTTTTATGTTTCGATTTTTGATAGAACTCCAATCCAAGGTCAGCCAGGAGTTCAGTCTAAATGAAAGGAGATTCACCTGAAAAGAAAAAAGCCACTGACATCGCTGAGTTTTCCAATCTTTTGAATCACTTATTAATCCACACCAGCTTCCACCTTTTTTAGATCTATCGTTGTGTTACACTAGTTCACAAAAAACCCTTATCGAAAAAGCAAATTTGAATTTTTGAAGTAGCAGGATAGTATTGTTAAGGTAAGATTTTGTGAACTCTTTCTCGACGCAGAAAAAGTGCGTTTCCACTAATCTTGGTGCTATGTGTTTATAAACAGGGAATCTTGAAAATTCTTCGCGGAAGGAGATTCTAAATAGCAGAGCCGTAAATTTTTATTCAATGTTTCGTAACTTAGCATTTTTATAGCGCTTTTCCAACTCAATATCTATCATCCGACCACATAAAATTGGCTGTTTGTTGGAACTCCATTGATGACACTCTTCTCTATACAGTTCTAGTGAATTTAGATATAATGCCATGATCCAGTTGTCTCAAGGTGCAATTATAGGTGAGTTCCATTCCATTGCACTTTCTGTGAATCCTGTCCAATCCCACTTTTGGCAGATCAAATGCACCATCTTCGGAGTCGATATATCGCCGACTAACTAAGTTGGGAATAACTGGCTCCGATCCAAGAAGACCGGCGACTGCCTCTATGAAGAAGACCCAGAAAAAAATGTGTCATTATTACTGGTTAAAATTCGATTTGTACATGCAGCGATAATCAGAATGAAAATCTCTCCAATTGATAAACGATTCATGAGATTTGAAGACCATTATAAGGTGATTGGGAGACAACGAACCCTAAGAAATTTCATGGACTCGACACATTATGTGATATTGGGTCATTTTAGTGGATGAATGAATCCACAATTTTCTACCTTTGAAATCCGTCATGACTGAAGGCTCTTGATCTCTAATATCATTACATTACGTTCGTTCGAACGCCTGAGTAATCCCTGATCTGGCGTTCCGCGCCTAATTTAACATTGGAAGGTCATCGGTGTTCCGCTCTTGACGATGCCGGAGATCCTTGGGTAGTCAAGCTCCGCTTTCCGGCACTCGACTTTGTGTAATTAGCCGTCGATGCTTCATATTTCCTGCTATTCGGTGATGAAGAACAGCTCATACGGGTTTTATTGGCTTTTTGCTAACGGCTCGCCGTTCGAGCAGTAATTTTTTCCAATATGTTCTTCGTACGCTTTACAATGTTCCATGGTTCGTCAAATATGGTGGTATACTGTAGTACTAAGTGAGCTCAAAGTGCATCAAATCTCAGTGGTTTACTCGGTGCTGTGCTTTACGTCTTGAATTTTCCTGACAGTTTTTATCTAAGACATTTAAATCCCAGCATTTTTGATGTTTTCAAAGTAAACTTTCTGGAAAAAGTATCCCGTTATTTTGTCATTTAGTTTGTTCTTTGTAGAATTCACCCTCTCATTGTTTTTTAAGTTTCACTTTCTACTTTTTTCTTCTGAAAATTGCATAGATAGTGCTCACTTATGTAACAATGCTGATTACAATGCATATATGTCAGAATGTAATTTTGTCTGTCGTTTGAGAAGAATGTTTCTCAGTTGTAATGAACTTTGCTTATCGGTATAAGAATCACCTCCACAACTTTAGCAATCAGCGAATACAGTGAAATTCTAATTTTGCCAGCTTTAGATTTGTTTTTTCTCTTGAGTCTCATTCAAACTGAGCAGGCCCGACGCTGTCTAGCATACGTTTGACACTACTAACGGTACCACTGGTGCTTGCTGCTGCTAAGCTTGTGTAGAAGACGTTTCCGACTTATTTTAGACGGTTTTTAAACGATTTTGAAGTAGAGTGATATTTTGGAAAAGTTGTATATGCTCTTGAAGCGACAGTGTGGCAGCTTTGAACAGATTTTCTCTACATTCTCAACTTTTTGATGTGCTCGAACTATTAAGGATTTCTCTACAGTGATTAGAAAATCCACCTGGTTTGCGAATATCGAAAAATTGCGTTACGACGGTCATATAAGTCCATTGCTTAGCATAAAATTTTGAACGGAAATAACTTCTGAAATATAATAATCAACAGATTTCCTTTCTACTCTCTTTAGATCTGAAGACCGTTTCTTTTTTTTGCGAGAATTTCTTCATATCGTTGACACTTCCAACAGCGACCCCTTGTGTTCCTGTTTTCAAAAATAATACATGAATCACCTCTTTTCTCAAGTTTCTCCGACTATATTATGCAAACAGGAGGAACATTACGTTTTATGCAGAAGGTTCTACATACGAGCTACCTTTGGGTGATCTTCTTTCATATAATAAAATCTGCTCTGAATGTTCTCTGCCATACAAGAACCGGAAGGAAATCAGAGCCAGTTTTTGTCGCATTTCCCGCCGTTCTTATTCATACACCACCAGTTCTCGTACTATTTTCCCCTAATTGCTACATCCGTAAGTAGTATTACTGGACCGCCAGTACATATTATGCAGACGAGTTACAGTGATCGGTACGTGGAATTGCACCAAAAAGAAAGCCTCTTGAGATGCGCCACATCGATGCACGACCTCACCCTTCACGCTGCCAGATGACTCTTAAAGGAGGAATTTCCAGTTCCATGATTAAAAGTGGGAACTCAACATTTCTTCCTCCCACCTCATTCACCTCATAAGTGGCGAATGTTGTCGAGATGGGATGAGTTCTTGCATTGATGTGTGTTTATTTACCAAATGACTCGATTTCGAGTATATATATATATACTTATATATATATATATATATATATATATATATCAGCACTTTTTCCATTCTGCTCGTTGCTTCACATACGTCACCCACAAAGGTCATCCGGTATGAATACAGATTCGTGTGATGCTTGAAGATCTTGTTTTTTTTTCACAAAATCAGACGTTGATTTATTCGATTCTCTCTAAATTTGTGAGATGGCTGCTGAGACGTGTTCTTCACAGAAATTCACTCTCTGAAAGAAGCGTTTTATACTCATATTTAACACCAGTTTGTTGATCCCAGATGGATGTGAGACTTCACTAACCTGGAGTGAAGTCGAATCTCCGACTGTGAGCATGTTATTGCGACGTACCTTCGAGTAATGCTTTTCGGGATCCTGATTTCGTATGTTCTAGTCCATGTAGCAACAACAGAATCAGATTTGCTTTTTTAGAGGAACCCGATTTGTAACATTTCCAAATGTTCAAAAGCTGGGGTACCTCTTATCTATCTACTACACAACTCTTTCACCTATTGTAAGGGAATTGTCCACACTGTTCGCTTCATAAACACTGAGTTTGACTAATTCCCATGAGTTAGATTTTTTGGTGATACCACACCGCAATACTAGAGTTGGTAAGGCCAAAAAGGTTTTGTCCTAATGAGATTTGCATAATTCCAGCAAGTCATTGGCGTTTTACACGACTGCTCCATTGTTTTCCTTGCTGCCACTGCTTTGCCTTTCAACCTTGATTTCTTTTTTCTTGTTTTCCGTAGTCTTTTCTTCTTATTCAACGACCTATAAAATTTTTTCAGTTGCTCATTTCGTCCCTGAGGTTCTTTTCACATTCTCTAGGTCAGCTTTTACACGCATGTTTTTCGTGATTTCCTTGCTCCTCCTCAAGCTTTTCCTGCATCAAGTGGGTGCATCGTTTGAGCTGTGACAATTAGATTACGCATTTTCTTTCAGCTTTCCTTTCACTCCTGGTTCAAAACTCACCACTCAATAGCCTATCGCTAATGCTGACTCACTTTTCCACTTCTACTTCGTATTCTTCTTCGTATTCAATGCTAGAACTCACTACAAAATAAGTTATAAATAGTTCTAAATTTTATGATAGGTACGCCAAAGACGTGTGCTTGAGTGAGTCTGTCTGTCACTTAACAGAGTCACCGAAGGTGAAGGATTCTGTATGTTCAAAGGAAAGTCATTTGAAAGTAAATCTGTGATACAACTAAACTCGGCAAACTAGTCTGTGATACTTCCTTATTACAAACACTGGTACGATTTTACAATTACCTGATGCACTTCGTATTCTTTGAGTAATCGGAGCTCACTGAGCTGTTCCAGAGCCTCATAAGGACGAATGGAGACCTTAGCTATGCTTTCCGTAAGTCATTAACGAGCTTAACATTGCATGTATGCATATATATATATATATATACACATATGCATATGTATGTATATATACATCATGTGTATATATATATATATATATTTACGTATGTACATGTATGTATATACATGTATATAAACAACATACATATATACATACATATATATGTATATCGAGCATTTGACTGTAGATAGGCATTTATAGAAGCTTGTATCCAACTATTGCGCTTCCTTTGTCAATCATGTGAGGGAGTCATTTACTTCTTTTCCTAACCTAATCTTTCTCGAAAGAACCCCGAGATTTTTCTCATATGTGCATTCGACTTTTTTTTCTTATTTTTCTTTCCTATCTCATTTTCTTCTTTTCATCTTTCTTCAACGTTGCGTGCTGACAAATGAAAATAATTTGGCTCGTTTCTATATTTCTTTTAGTTAGATTAGTGGCGCTTTTCACTCTCTACTAAGCAGAAACTAATGTGTGATCCAGAAAGTGCCCATTTTCTTTCCAGGATGAACTAATGGCTGCTTTTTTGATATTATTCCTCATCACTTACGTACACTCGAAAAGGTTGCCGGATATCTACTGGAATAGTTCTAATCCTATGTGAGTTTTTCGCCTTGCCGTATCGTCACCATTTTCAAATTTTTTCATGCTTTCTTGTTCTTATTTTCTCCTTTTATGGTCATTGTCATAAATCTATGAAAGGATTTATTTCAAGAGCTAAGAAAACACACTGCTAATTATGACTGTTTGCTTCCATATCCAGAGGGCAACTTTTGATTCTCTTTCAGCTTTGTAAATTATTCATTTTTTCCCAAAGATCCATATGACCTAAACCACATCATGTTTTCTCTATATTCAAATCTCGATAAGATTTAGTAACGGGAATTACTGACAAATTTTACTTCATTTGCGGTTTAATGTTGCTACCACGCATATTTGGAGCAAATATTGGAGAGTTCCCAGTCCTTCCTGATATCCAGCCCTGATATCCATGCACTTCCATGATTTATTCTCAGAATTCCATATATCTTTCCGTCCTTGTTTGAACTTTCCGTCCTCGTTGTCCCCGATCGTCATCACATATGCCCAACAATCTCTATGCCAATACTATTCAATCGTACATCATTTTCTATGAATTCTCTCGGCGGAGGTCGGACGTCAGCGAGGCACAACGCGTTAAGATTATGGCAAACTCGTTTCAACACTGAAAAACGAACGAATTGTTGTCGTTTCATGGCGCGAAGACCCCCGCCTGAATAAACGTTGAAATTCTTGCTATGGACGGAACTGCTCACTTTCAACAATGCTTTATTGTGACTTATCGCGGACCGAGAAACTGTGGACGATACTCTGGCTAAATATTATTGGGCGTCCTTGATTACATCGCTGACCAATAAAGAAAGCGACAAATTTCTTAGTATACTTTGTGCGAGCAAAAGAAAAAGTTAGAGTTTTATGGAGAAAAACAATGATTTTACGCGATACGTTAATTTTGCAAATCTTTTGTAATATTTGAGAGGTATAAAAGAATAATTCTCGTTGAGGGTATGCACACTCTGAAATAAGTTAAGGACAACGCGATAGACCGAAGCACATTTTGGAAGAAGGATTATGTCGCGTTTTTTGCATAAGGAAGTAATTACCTAATTATTACTCTTTTTTAATTATTATTGCTCTAATTATTCTAACTAGCTGCAGCATATTTATTCTGGACAATTTTTGATAAGGGTAGCCAAATTCGAATCCGTTTAGTATTGGCGCGTTTCCTAGTTTACTCAAAGTAGCGTCATACACGTGAGGAGAATCCTCACCAATTTGTGCTTTTAGACTAGAATCATTTAATGAGAAAAAGTCTTCTTTCAAGTCCACCCTAAGATCCATAGCATTTACAGTATCAAGTCGACACCTGTTGTGGGGCATGTGTTTTGAGGTCAACTCCGACATCGTCTTCTCGCAGTTCAGCAGCGCACAAAGACGTCTGTACGAAACAGTCTGTTATATCCGGTCGTAAACGGCGGTAAATCAAAGATGCTGGCCGTTCTGTTGCCTGGACTAGGGTTGCCTTGACCATACCCGAGTTGGGCAGTATATCATGGCGACTGTGTTGGCGATAGCCATCTCTACACTCCATATATGAGTGCGTATATAGTGGAAGATTAAGTGAGTGAGGGGAATCACCACTAAGGCCTATTTTGTCAAAAGAATGCGGACGTGATTTCGAAAAAAACAACTTATTCCTCCAGTTCAGTTTTAATTTACTACAGAATATTGGGCTGTCGTCACACTACTGATTCAAAAGATCATTTTGCTCGAAATAGTAGAACTACTTTTTTCCGCAAATGTTTTTGATCATTGAGTATTTTTAAGGTTTCCAGTGCTCCCAGGTTTCTATCATACATATCACATATAGGTTTTCCACGTTAAGGAGCCCAGTTTATGCTGTTCTAAAGTGTTTTGTAATCGTTTTCTGCTGAAAGCACTTAAGCTCGTCTTTCACTAAACTATCTTTGTTGAGTTTTTCGTATCACCAATCTGTCAGATTGGCGCAAAACCAGTTTTTGTCACTAAAGTACTGATATGATCTTTTGACAAACACACGGTAACGCTCATCTTCTTCGAGATCCCACGGGAAGAACTGGCTCGGTTAGAAATAATAGGCAGGTCCAGTGTAACTTAGCATATTATCGAAGTGAACATATCCAAAACCTTGTATTCCCTTTTTTAAGGTATGCTATTCGTATCAAGTTATTACAGCAAATTATCTAGTGATTTTTGAACTTTTTCTGTACTGGTGATTGTAAATCATTTTTCCCACTGGAATATCAGGCGGTATATTTACTTTTGCAATGAAGAAAATTCAGATTTTATCCTGTCGACATCTGAAAAATCATCGGTATGGCTGATCTAGGAATTTTTGGGGAATCGTCTTGAGTCCCACGTGTTTTTGTTCTGGTGGCATTGGTTTCACAGTAATGAATAACACGATTAACCCAATTCGAACAGATTGATACAATGTCATTACTTCCCATCAAACAACAGTGTTAGTTGTCAAATTTGTAGCTTTCAATTAACGCAATCTAATCATAAATCTTCTATAAGACATTTGTGTCTTTTTGAAAAGCTCCTCTTATCACTATCGGAAGCTTCCTTTGCTATCGGCTCTCATATTGGTTGGCGAACATGGTGCCATTCATTGGTAAGAACAAACCACACGATGTTGTTTCTTCGAGAATATCCAGTAATCTATCGGTAAGTAAACTGGCTGAGGAGATGAAGATTCGATAAATTTACAAAAAAGGTTTTGTTTACAGCTTTTATGCTGGGAGCAGTTTTTCTTGGGTGTTTTTCCTTAAGCTCTGAATTCATTTAAAATTAAAATTTGCAAAGAATTTGAAATGAAGTTTTCCTGCTGAAGAAAATCTGATCACAAGCAGTGCAGGCAAACCTGTCAACGGTAAATTGATAGCGATTTGACACTTAAAATACTAAGGAAACAATTCGAAGAAATGCGTTTTGCTTTCTAGCTTTTCGCAAACACACGTTTCTGTTTGTATAGCTATCATCACATAAATATTGAAGGCCCGATAACTTCCAGAAAATCAAGTTTTGAAATCAATACATATCGTTCATTGGCTAGCAACAACAAAGCCTCATTGCGGACCAAGCTAACACTTTGTATGTATTATTGGTCCCAATATAATTTAGAATTACATATCTTTGTTTTATCTTTACTGACTGCCTACCGTTGCTATTGGCAATCACTTGTCAGCGGGAATAATCTAGGAGCACAAATCGGCCCTGAGTTCACTTCAACTGAAGATGTAGTCGAATTATAATGTCTCAGTTTTCACATACTGCATATTATCTCTTTTTCTCGTAGCAGAGTATGATGTGAAATGCAGCTAGATGAAGGTGAAGTGTGAACAAAGCTAGGAACCTAAACTCGTAACATGAACTTCGTACCCGGATTACTCTCCATGAGCTTACGTGTTATCCACCACACCAACTTAGACACTGTTTTGTCTCTAATCACCTAGATTCCACGTTCATCGGTGGTATCAGCAGTCATCCGTAATGGAAATCATTTGAAGGGCATAAATCGGCAATGAACCCAGTTAGTCTGAAGCTGCAGAGTAATACGGACTCTAAGACCGGAGGTCTCGACTTATTTCGTTTCTCAACATCCTTGTGGATATGTCCCCATTTTTCAAATGTAATTCTCATCGTGGAAGTATAGTTATGGTGAAAATAGTTTTATTTCTCAACTACTACGTGTGAAATTCCGACTCTAGCGAGAGTGTTATTTTGCACTTTTTTCAAATATATGAAGATTTGCGGATTCTCAGCAGACAACTAATTATTCTCTCGAATGCTTATTAGCCAACAACCAGTGCCAGTACATTCTTCATTGTTTTCTATCTTATGGAAAAGATGTAGAATGTGATAGAGATCTTTTTTTGTACTGCTGAGTATCGTTCACAAAGAGACTTCTCGTACTCTGAGAACGATGTGTGTAGGCAAGAATAGCTGACGGCTTTGCCAATGTTTGTGTTCACAACGATGAATCCGCGGTGCAACCACACCCTGTCGTGATTTTCTTTGAACAAAGATAGGCCGATATCGCGATGGTGATGAAGCACTTGAGACGGCTTGACCATAAGCGGACAGATGTAGGCCGGGGGATCATCCTGCCTGTAGCCTAATTAATTCCACCTGTATGAAACATATGTGCTGCGGTAATACCAGCGTGCTTCACGGATTCAGGGGATAAAGATGTGGTGGTGACCATATGAAGACTGTTTTCTGAAACCTACTAAGGTTAAAAGGATAAAGGAGGGGACTAAGGTTATTGCTGCATAATAGAGGTTGTCTCTACATAGTGGTGAAAGTCGCTGAGTGAAAAAGTAGGACACACGCAGCGCAATAGTTAAAACAAACTTTTAGTAAATGGGCAAGATGGCGATGGAAAATCGCATTCTCAGATGACTCAAGTGCTTATAACGCTCATGCATCTTCTACACTTACATAATTGTAGTATTGAAACAATGAAATTATTACTGATTTTCATTAAGTATCGTCTTATAATTTGTTTTCTGCTAAACAAAAAGCCTTTAATTTCCCTCTTTCACAACAGTGTTATGATGTTGCAGTTATAAATTCAGGAATGTTGACTAATATGCAAAGCTCTGGACTTCAGGCAGGAGATGAGTCCGCGTTTTACGCGAAGACCCTCTTCACCATCACATTACTCACTTTACAATATAAGTTGGAAAAGTTGCCGGTAACCATCCGTAACGGGTTTGCCTCTGGTAAGCACATGTCGGCATTGAACCATGAGCTTCTGAGTTTTGCATATTGCTCAACAATCTACACAGCGCTTGCGCTAAAATTCCATAGGTGAGACGTTAACCTCTGTAAAAAAAGGACGAACAATCAAGCGCGTTTTTCGCTATTGAAGAATTTCTTCAAAATTCCCCAGGAAAAAAAAAACATAACTAGGGTGAAAAATGCGAAAAACTTCAAACGTAAGGAAAATAGGTATAATTAAATTCCCTGAGAAAAATGTACTAACGCACCTGTTTTCCAGCACAGAAGCGCTCTTTTCTATAGGATTTTAGGGTAAACTCGGCGTGGGATTTCGCAGTAATACATTGGATTTTGAATTCACAGGGTTTTAGGGTAAAAAATTTATTTTATGGAAAACTTCCAATTCATAATGTTAATAGCATGCTTTCCTTCAGTCTTTACAAAGCTTTACCGAGATTGATACGAGAGCCATATGTACGCTTCGGCGGTGTTTCCCGCTTCATCGGTGGCCCATACCCCACAGTGAACCCTACTTCATAGCAAGAATGGGGCTACGTTCATGGTGGTAACACATGACAATGTGTTATCATCATTCTTTCAGTCTATGGATTACGGTTGATAGTGAAATTTTCCTTCAATGTTTTCATAAGTATCTATCCGTGAGTTGATCTCTAGGTGTAGACCGTCCTCTTCTTTGCTCATCCAATTCTTCAGTTCCACTGCTCACGCGTATCAACTTGGCTGATAACCAGAGTGATTGTTCTGCATTCCCTCCCATCTCAGTAACGAATCTTGGCTTGTCATTCTGTTCCTTTTTTGACGTTCTAGTTTATCTTCGTCTCACTTAATCTTTGATTGCCACAGTAATGTTCCAAGTTAGAATGCGTGTTACAGGCCTAAATTATGAGAAAGGTTTTTTTCACCAAAGAAGTGAGGCTAGCCACAAAATAGGATCTTCTCAGTTTTCTAGGGCTTTCGCGCTTTGTGAGGAAAGACTAGACTGGTGCCACAATTCCAGACAAGCAAGTCTATCGTACAAATATAAATATAGTAAATTTTCATGTTTTTTTGACTAACAATACTTAGAACGAGGCCAGGTTTAATTAAACGTGAAGGCTAAAAAGTAAAATTGCTTTCCAAGCAATTTAATATGAATACAGAATCAGAATGTCTTCACATATTGAACAGGAACTGGTCTTTCCTATGTAATAAAAGCGCTTCTCTTCACAGATACTTTTTAGTCCATTCAAAAATCACGACTTTACTGATCATTGATTGTTCGCAACGATTGATGGATAAATGGAATACTTAATATCATAGCTTAACGTCATTGAAAACTGATGGTACAGACGCTATTGACTTCACCATTCGATACAGTCAGTTACCATCGAGTGTATACAACACTTCAGCAATTACGACCTACATTTCATTTCTATTCCATTCCAGAGAGCTTTTTAGTTGATACACCCAATCTTTGCTGATTTATCTTTTGCAATAAAGTCTGTGAAGCCCAAAAGATTTTCAATTTATGAGTTTCATCTATAGAAACTCGAGAAACCGGTGGAAAGGCATTCGTCTCTACGGGAATTCGCTGGCCCTTCTAATAAATCTATCGGGAAGAGATCCACACGTTCATCACCACGAGCTATCTTTCTTTGAGCAAAAGTTGCCATTCTTTCCACTGGTTTATCTTTACCTGTTTCAAGATGAAAATACGGAACTTTCTCCTTGTCTGAATAACCCCAAATGAGAATGACTCCATCCACTGCTTATATCGATTTCATACCCATGAAGGGCCTCTGGCCATAACGCTGCTCAAATAATTGGAAATAAATTTTACTTGCAGTGGTAAGAAAAAACGTATTTGAAAACGGTGCAATGTATGGTTTTCAGCCGAAATATAACTTAAATAAACCTTATTCTTCGAAATTACTATATACAAAATGGGAGGAATGCGGTCTTTTCAGTGTGGAAGGTGTGCACGTAATCAACAATATCGCGATTTCATAAGATTTTTGATTTTGCATCATTTGTGCAGTATTCTGGTGTTTTTATAAGTTCGCGTAACTCTTTTCATCCACTATCTCCATGTGATACTATTTGAATAATTCAATTTGTTAGTTAAAAAAGTTGCATATCTATTTTCATTTCGCTTCAACTGCATCATAGTTACCAGTCACATTGAATAACAATCACTCCTTGTAGAGATGTTTTTTTCTTCAGATTCGACATCAGCAATACGGACCATGTGATGCAAGTGAACATCGGCGACCGAGTGTCATTGCTATGTCCACGACCGGGAGCCGGCAACTACGAGTACTCGAACATCTACGCGGTAAGAAGTAAATGACATTCACTGATTTCATGAGTTTCATGGGCAAAATTGAAAGAACAATTGATATAAATGTGAACTAGATATCTTTTTGACCGCTTAGCGGTGAAATGATGTTACAAATATATATTCAATATTTTGGCTTTCGACTTTTTATATGGATCTCGCTAAAAAACAATGATAATCTGATAATATGATAACATGTTTTGAGCTTTTTATGGGTCTAGCATGGCATTTATGGTGGTGATTTAAATGATTTGGCGTCGATTCCTCCATATAGGATATATCTTGCTGTAAGAGATCGGCTGAACCGAAAGACACCGTAATACTGATGAGTGTGGAAAGTCGGAACAAACCTGTCTAGTATCATATAAGTGTCACACAAGACCCCATAAAAGGCTCAAAACATGTTATCGTATTATCAGATTATATCCAATAATATTGAGTGATATGCAGAACTTCGAACGTCGGACGGAATTCGAACTCACATTTCACCTTCTCTGAGGGGCGCGCTAACCATTGCACTATCTGCGATCGTTCTGTCCTCATTCTTTCTGCGACGTCCGCGGAGAGGGTAAAATGCGGGCTTGATGCTCGTCCGACTTCAAAGTTTCACATGTTATTCAGCATTATGTGATTTAATTATGATCCTTGAAAGTTCAATTCGTGAGTGATTTGATCAAGAATGTCCCAACTAAACGTTATTATTTTAGATATCGAAACAAAAAAAAGAAAATCAAACCATCATACCACTGCTAGAAGCGGTCAAATAAAAAAAATTATCTTTGATTAACCAATACCCAAATCTGTCAGCGTGACTGGGTTCAATGTCGATACCGACTATCCGTGCCATACCATTGGCAGCTCGTTGCTGATAGATAGACCCATTGTAACGTAGAAATAATGGTGTCAAATAGGCTCCAGTAGTGCAACGGGTCAGATTATGAGACTCCGAATAAGGTGAAATGCGGGTTCGAGTCCCGCCGACACAATGGTTTTGTACAAACACTCTACATCATATGTTATATCTAAAATCACAGCTAAAAGCGCTCAAATGAAAAGAATTTTGTTGATCATTCTTACTTTACTTCACGTTCTTTACTTTATTCTATTTATTTCTTGTTTTTGTTGTTTCTAAAGACCTCGCTGCGCTTTATTGTCTTCAAGGTTAGATCCTTTATTTGTTGGATTCATCACGTGGTGCTTAACTCTAATTCAACAGACTTTTCTTCTTTACTATGTCGCGTTAGGTATACTTTTTGAGTGGTTTTTCCACCTATTTTCTATATTAATCAATTTACCATGCACACTTCTGTGCTACAGATAGGGCCATGTGCCTTTAATCATCCAGTTCACTTCTCACTCAATCCGTTTTGGAAATTTTGAATCCAGTCCCCTTTCTGCACCAAAACGTCTAATTCTTGAAAAGTGGAATTAGGTAAGGATTTTTCTTGCAATGCTTGTCGACTTAGAATGATAAAGCGGTCTTGTGAGGTTGTTTCTTATGGATCAGGTGTCGGTCTTCCTCAGTCATGTTCCTCAACCTTCAAGCATCATCTATCACATCTCAAGATTATGCAATCGACCACTGCCTCTTACGCAATCATATTTGTTCAACTGCACTCGTCGGCAAACACTGATTAGAATTAAATTAGGGGGATTTTGTCAGGAATCCGTGACTCTTTGCCAGAAATATCCATCATTGTAATGAAGAGGATTTCCACATTATTGAAGCTAAAGTGCTGGTTAGACGATCATACGCTGAACGGTCATAAGGAACGGATTTTATATGATTGATTGGGAAGACCACATTGTCGCGTTTATTTCGACTTACTGACAACAATCCTTGCTACATTGGAAAGGATTGTTCGTATTGAAAGTTCGTATTGTAAGTGTAGCGTCTTAAAAAGAAACATTTTTTTTATTGCTTCACGTCCTTCGGAACAAAAATTCTAGTCTCACCATCGGCCAAGTAATGTGATGAGGTTGGTATCGTGCTCAAGTGCCTATTTTGAGAAATCACTGTTTAGGTATTACGCGATCTATCTTGTTGAAAGTATTTCCGTAAATAACGTCTGCAGCTCTTCGTAAGTTCATACCATGTTTAATAATCAGTCAGAATAGGCAATCATTTTTGACTAATTGCAGGCCTTCTCCAATCATTTTCTATTCAGAACTTTTACCACTACCATATTTAATGAATTTCATTTTGGCTTTTGTAACTTCATACCAAACACATTCGTCGATTCCTTCTCTACTCTATTTTTCTTCACAAAGTTACTTTGATGTTCCTGACATTCAATTGTAATCATACTAGAGGTTTTCCCTTCTAAATCTTTAATCATGAAAGAGAAGCGCGCGCTTCCGAGGCGGTTCTTTCAGAGACGTCACGCGCCTATTTTCCATTCCAATGTCACCATTTGGCGCATTGGTAATCAAAGTGGCTAGTCATTGCTCCTTATCAACTGGATCGAGAAAACTGTTGAAGTTGTGCTTTGACCCCGACATTCCAACCGCTTGGTGGGTGAATATGCGGAAGAAATTCGTTGTTTGACTCCTATGAATAGATGGGAATTGAACAATACCTAAAAGTACGACTTAATCGCTAGCATCATGCATGAATATGACCTCGTCGTTGACGTTGTGAGAGACAGCTCTATACGGTGATCCAACAACTACTGTATGGACGACGAGGAGACATTTCGATGTTGATGTAACCATAATTGCTTGCACAATTGGGACGACATTGACACTGACAGTTTCTATGTGTTCGACAAAATGAAAAACCTCAACCATTTGTCATAATTGAAGCAATTAGCGAACATGGCGAGGTCGTCGTTATTTCATTAGTGAAAAGAGCGAAATCTTTTCATTACATCACCTTCTAAAGATTTAAACATCATAATTTTCTGAACGGTCTCATTTTTTCAACAGAAAACTTCCAAAAGCCTATTGAGGGAGAGAAAAGAAAAGAACAAATAAATTATGACAGGTGAGTAAATCAGAAAGTAAGTATTCTTTCGCAGACCTTCAATCGAAATAATCGCAATTGTTTTTCAATCGGAATATGTTGAAACCGGAATATGTTGCCATAAACAAGTGGGACGAGTGCAGCATTTTAGTTGGAGTTGCTTCTAAAATGGTCGGTGGTTCGATTACGTTGAACGCTTTGTTCACTATCACTTGTCATTAAGTTGGAAGTTGAGCCCGATTTTTGATTATTAAAATCGAATTCACTATTTTTCGACAACGGTTTATTTTCATTTTCCCTAACGGTGTTTTTGTCGGATTACACTCCCCTAATTCCGCATCTTCCTTCTTGCCGATCACAGCAGTGAAATTCGAAGCTCTTGTAGAATTGACATTAAGAATCAAAAGTCTGACACGATATTGTAATGATCGGCTGAAACTCGTTTGCATTGGCGGGATATTTATCTCTATCTAGTCCTTCCGCACATATTTGTACAAATGTCAACCCAGTCGACCACTTGTGACAACAATAATCGTCGCGGTCGCGGTTTTTTCTCATGGGGATGCAAAATGATTCGTCCAGAAAGAACCCTACCTTTTTAGTGTTCAATTAGTTCCTAAATGATCTGGCATACCGTAATTGGCATAACAAGAAAGAAGGGAAGCTTTTCTCACTTGAAAGTTTCGTTTACTGTACTGATTCACGGTATAGTATTTCTACTACATTATTCACTCACTAATTGAGGCTACATGATCCAAAAAATGTACTAACAGTGACAAATAGAAATCCGTAATTTTGTTATTCAGCGGGCACGAGAAGTAGATCCTCTATTCACGACGTCCCAATTTCGATCTTAGCCGTCGGCACATTTCAAACAAGAGTTTTTAAAGTGATTTTAATGCGTGATCTGTCAAACATAGACGATTTGGGTCAGTCCCAGATCGTTTCAAAGGCGAAATACCGCCACCTGAAAAGGTGTCAATGAAGAATGGGAAACGATGCGAGTAACGAACGATATTCCAGAAAAAAAATCTCGAGTTTGAAAGCAAAACTTGAACAAAGAAGCTTCGTTAGAACTGAGACATTTAGATTGAGTCAATGTTTTTTCGTAAATATTTTTTCACTTAAAGGGCTGCTGTGTTATGCAATCTGATGATCGCTACCTTGTAGAAAGTAATCTCTCTATATAATAAAATCAGCAAGCGCAAATCTTGAACTTCTGTAAATTTACGGTGGTAGAAGAGCAGTTATACAATGGTTATGCTCGACGTCCTCAACGTAAGTAGAAAACGAATTCTCACAACTGGATGGAAAAATAGGATAAAAGTTCACGTCCTCATAAATAACTTTTTGGATTTCAATTTGAGCCCACTTTATGAAAAGATTTTATTCCATTTAGGATTAAAAGTGTCCTGATGAATATGCAATGTTTATTTGATTTCGCTCAAATTTCAATCTACAAAAAGTTAAGTTAGTGATGATTAGTAATCAATAGGATTGAAATTTTTCAATGGATTGCGCACTCTTAAATGAGTACTCTAGGCCAGATTATTTGTAAATTCACCTCAAGTTTTTTAACCCATAACGTGCGGTCCACACACAGCGTCGTATCACTACTGATATCTTATTCACTTATAAGCTTCAACAAGTCGAACTTTTTTCTTGACGTCGTCGTTTTGTTGTCCGGTTCACAAGAGAGAAAAGAATTCAGAAAGGGCTTATGGTATTTAAAGATGGTTTTATGGGACCATAATTACCGTACTCACGTTTACTATGGTGTACATACCGTACATTATGGGTTAAACATGTTGTTTGTGATATGGAAAAATCCTCTGGTTTTGATTACATGAACCCCTCTTTACAACAGTCAACACGTATGTGTCTTGCGGTTGTTGTTGTCACTGTTTCCAGCTGATGGCCATCTCCTGTCCAATAAGAAAGCGTTATTCAAGATAAAGATCATCTGTCCTAGAAGAGTCGGTACGAGAAGCTATGTTTGATGTCGCGGTGAACAACAAGTGTCGTGAGTCGTCGGATGTTTTTGTGAGGACTAGGCGCTGCTCAAGAGGCCTCTCATCTGCTCAGCTACCGGACACTGTTGCTAGATAAACACAGCTCGGGAACCATGTATGATCAATGAGGGTTGTAGTCAAATCCGCAGTGCAAACCCTGACCCGATCCCGAGTCTAAACGCGATCCATTATGATGTATAGTGGATTAAAGTGTTCTGACACTTAGTGAAACCTCACGGGAGTAGGCATAAACATTGTGAGGAATCGTGTTCACAGCGTCAAGAGCAATGCATGGTTTAGAGTAGACGTTGGATTAGGGAAATTGCACATTTGAACTTAAGTTGACCACAATATCCAGGCGATCATATAGTCACAGAGCACAATATTCAATATATGCAGCGCACTAAACAATTTCCATTCATCGATTGGTAATCAAGATTTCTCTAGATAAAGTAAGGCGTTCAGTCTTCTAGATCAGGTGATAGATGACGCTCGTACGAGCCTACCAACTGATAGGAATTTGAATTTTCAAATCACCGTGTACGAAGTTCAGTTGATATTTGGTCGAATTGATTCGCTTCTTGTGCTGATCGTGCCCCATTAAACCCATTTTCTTTCCAGGATAATATGTAGGTGGTAATTGTGTTCTGCAGACGGGTGTTTCCTATTTTTCAGGATGAAATGGTGTTGTTTTGACATTCTTCGTGTTCAACGATACGGCACTAATGATCGCGCCATGTTATGTTACATAACCAGATCGGAGAGTAATACGATTGCATAACGATCGTCGTTGACCTCACAATGCGCCATCAAGAGATTGTCTTGATTAGCTGCTTAGAGCCCTCACACTCACTTCTTCTCATTACTGCGGGCTCTCGAAGGGATTCATGAACCGAGTGAAGTGAATCAAATATACTAATAAACGTTGTCCCATATATGGTCTCTGTTATTAACTAATTACAACAGAATCCGGAAAGCCTATAGCGTTTGTGAGATCTTTTGCTCTGTTTGCAGAGCAAGAGCATTGTTAAGTCACTTTTTTTTTCGTCCAGCCATCCAGTATGGTCCATCAGCACTATCTTTTGATCAGCCCCTGTCAAAAACAAATCTGTGGCTGGGTTTTCTTACCATTTGAAAGGACGTTTCCTGCACAGTGTGAACGACATGTGCATGATGTACAATGTCCGAAAAATGGCCATGGGCTTTCGGTTGACCGAACATTGGCCTCGCTTCGGATTCAATTAGCCGCTAACGAACCGGCAAGCAGACGTCATCACGAGCACAGATTCGAGGAGCATCCTAGAAACGCTGCTGAAGCGACGTTGGGGAAATACACGAGCGAGCGCAAAGTTCACTTAGTAATAGCTCAATTCCTGACGCTGATCTTTTGATAATGCGAACAATTGGCTTTGCTTAGACTTACCCTGGTCAAGCTTTAGTATCGTGGATTAAGTGACGAACTATCAGCCAATTTTCATCTAAGAAGATTGAGGGGAACGCAGGAACCCGACAAACGTTCCCCCGATAAAAGTGGAACGCGGGTTCTATTCCCCCCAAGGTCGGATTTTTGCCTACCACTCAGTCATCTTAAATGATACTTCAACATCATATCGTCAATGAACCATTACAAGTTTTACTCGTTCGCCTTGTCCATCTTTCGTATACTTATGCATTTCTATGCATTCAATAATTTTATGCAAAAATAGTGCACTTCAAACTTTGAGAGAATTTAGAAATGTGTAGTGTTAAATACCTTTACGTATGTCAGAGTTTAAGAGATCTACCGGTGAAATTTCAGTTGTTTCAGTTTCATTATTCCTCAGAATACATTGAGTATAGAAAACACATGACTTATGAGCTTGAAAGTTAGCTCACTCCGGATTAATTTGAGGAACATAAGTATTCCTGTCCACTGTCTCGAACAAAGAATCAAGTTCCTTTGAGCATTGTTTGGTAACTATATTGCCACTAGTATTTATTGATAAACTAAGAACGTTTGAATGCTTATATAAGAGAACATGCTTTCACATGAATGATGAGTATTAACGATTACTGCATTTTCAGGTGTCAGAGGAAGAATATACACATTGTTATCTGCAAAAACCTCATTTGGTGGGATCTTGCAACAACAGTACACAAGAGGTAGGTATTCGTAAAAAAGTATAGGAAGTAAAATATCGAAATTCATTGGGGGTCTAGATTTATTATCTTGAAGCTGAAATATTAGACTGTATCAACTGTATCACCTGTCGTCCCGTTGATCGTGGAGTGGACTCGAACGGGCACCGGCAACATTTCAGTTTTCCCTATCGCGTGTAAGAGTAGCCCAGTGGATCCTCGTCGCTTTAGGAATTCGCTGAGCATCATGTATTCCTTCTAAACTTTCCGTAAGAAATCGGAATCGAGCCGGTGGTCCTTCTGTGGAACGCTTGATGTTCCAAGGAATCCAGTCGGTAAACTATATTCTATCAAAACGCCGACTCTCTAAATGCTAAATGGTACCAATGGAGTAACTAACCAAAGGCAACTAGTTTATGGAAAGAATATTCCTGTTTGTACTTATCGATATGAATCAATTCTGTGAACATTTCAAAAGGAGGGAAATTTGCTATATCTATTTGTTATATTTATGCCACTCTTCACTCAGTACAATATGAAATGTGGAAGCTGTACAATATATGATAAATTTTAGGTCATGAGCTATAGATTTTGTTCCTCAGAGTAACAACGGGCGTAGCCGTCTCTTGATTCTCCGAACGAATTTGTACTGTTTAGGTGAGCATCACCATTGTGTTTCGCCAATTTACGCCAACTCCTGGCGGAATGGAGTTCGAGCCCGGTCAGACCTATTACTTCATAAGTAAGGACTAAATCCTCTCATATGTATGAGAAGTAGCTTTCCATGTCTGAATTCCTTTGTTCTTCAACTATACAGTTGCCTGTTCCATAATGCCAGTTTGGCCGTCTAATTCTTGTTTTGCAATGCCATCGCTTACCTATCAATTGTAAATATCCAAACAACTGATTTAAAATGGTGGGAACAACTGAATGCCAGAACAGTAATTTTCTTGATTTTGAAGCTTTTTCCAAGAACTTTTTCAGTCGAAACTTCATAATACACACAATTCTCTTCTTCTCTCCCAATTAAATCTTACTTGAAGCAAAGTAATGGAAATTGTTTGCCATCACATGCTTCTCCCATCGATGCACAATCAATCAGTATAGGTCAACACCCACGTCAAGTATAATATTCAACCCGCCTACGATTTATATTGAACTTCATTCTACGAACATGCTAACACTGCTAGGAGAATCTAATGATTACATGACCATGTGATCACCTTAGTTATTGTCTTTTTGTCTAAATGATGCGAAATTGAAAATTTGGAGTGGACAGATAAATCTAAAATTCAAACAACATACATGCTTTTTGTTGTAATTCTTCATTCTTTTGGACGGTTCGATACCACCAATCACTTTGCGTACCCCAGCTCTTCTCGCATTCGATTCATTTTCTCGTAGTCGTCCTCTATAGTGGCTTTCAAATATTTCACGTGCTGTTGCGGCTATTACTTGGAGGTTTCGTCTACCTTATGAATGTCGCAGACTACCGATCAAGACGACTCTCTTTGCATCCTAGAGATAGTTGAACCAAGGCGTTCCTCAAGGCGCCGATTGATTGCAAGAGAGTGATGAGAATAAGGGCATTTTTCATCACAATGCTCCTGATACACAGTATCACTGACCGCTAAGCTGCCACCCACTATTAATACTTCATATTGCTATTTCTAGTTATATTCATATTCATATCATCTCTATTGCCACTCGAAAGCAGAGGAATTCAAGTAGAAATGCCACCTCTCAACATTTTTATTTAAACATTGAAAATGGAAGCCTTCTACTTTTCGTGTGCTCCAACTCTCTGCAATACGGTCTTGTTAGAGAACTTCTGATAAATATAATTCACAAGTTGTCGTAATTGGCGCTTTAATTGCTTCAGCAACATCGGATGGCACACTGTCGGGTATCGACCGTCGAAAGGACGGCTTGTGCTCGAATCGACAGATGAAAGTGAAGTTCGAGGTGAGGAGGCAATACCTAAAATGAGCAATAGCCTGTCAATAAATACTAGCACTCCGTGATGTTTTTGGATTTCTGTTAAGTGAAGCTGACTTTTCGATGAATGAATCTGTCAAAAATATCAAAACAAGATTTACTTGTAGAAAAGACATAAAACCAAAGTTTTATGAAATCTTTTTGACACTTTTTCCATTCAGTTCGCTTGAAATACTTTTTCCTAGAAAACAAAACCAAACTTTAGAAATTTTCACGCCAAGCAAACTTCAGTGGCGTATACCGCGGAAACGGTCAAGTCGTTTTGAACAAATGTTTTTGCTGTTGGACTAGCTTATCTCCCTGCTCAAAATACAAGACCCGATGAAAAACAGAAGCAAATTAGTAATCTCTCAAAAGGCAGAACTTCACCACAACAATAATTAGAGAACCTTCATTTTGTTGACTAAGATTTCCCTAGGTAGGAGCTGTGTTGGAAATCAAAACTTAAGAGTATTTTTAATGATTTTAGAAATAGTTTGTTCTTATTCTCGAATAAATATAAATTTGAGAAGAAGTAGCATTACCGAGAAGAGTGCGTGTTTCTTCGTCCCTTTTTTTTTGCAAAAATCAAGCCTCTCTTATCTATGGAATTTTAGGATATATTTACCAGGTTTGAAGGATTTTAACTCTTTAGATGATTGATTCACCATCTGATACACACATTTAGAATTACAGCACCAAATTCTTTATGACCACGTCTAAAAATTGTTTTCAGTATTCAACATTAAAGATTGTCGAGTCATTAAGACTAAGAGAGAGATTAAGACGTATCCTAGACTTACTGTTGACCTTCATATCATGTTTTGTTTCGGTTTATCTTGTGACTTCAAATTTCGCAACAAACTGAAATTTACAAAACTCTGACTTCATCTACGAGGACAATCCTCTACATATTGCCCTAACGGCTGACATTCAGGTCCAACTTCCCAATCACGAGCTACAAAACGTGAATTCGAAATTTGCTGCCAGAACATCTCAGTGAGTTCCCCCTCCATCTCTGAGTCCTTTACAAAGGCGGTCAATGAACGAGACATTTTCAGCAACAGGGAAGTCCACTCAGAGTCATCCACTCCTCTAATGTACATTATTCATGTCGACGGTGAAGATTCCGATGAACTAGATGGTCTGTCTTAAAAGAATTTAACAAAAAAAGCTAAACTGAGATTAAATGATCAAGCTCCCGGTGTCGATTAAGCCCAGAGGGATGTGCCATTCACTAACCCACAATGATTAGCTTTTTTTGAGATTATTATATGCTTATCTGGCCTATACAATGACTCGCCGTGGCCCACCCATGTATCAAGTCAGTGCCGATTATCCTCCCAGACGAGTCTGATTTCATTTCGCCAATCTCGGAGACATGGAAGGTTTGATGGGAATGAGCGCGTAATCGAACCATCAAGCATCTGCACAGCGTAGAGCACCTCTAACATCTGCTCCACGTATGCCCTTTTAACTAGGCATATCACGTAAGACCTCGACAAAATTTGTAAACCTCCTGAAGAGCCATAGGGTACTAATAAGTACACTTTTGTAACTGCATTTTTTGACTGCTGCACTGATTACAGTGTGGAATCTTATTCTTAAAGAGAATTAAAAGTATGAATACTATACAATCGTTTTCAGATGATAATGCCATGACTGCTTTCATGTCAATGCCTCTACTAGTGTCACTATGCCTGCTCTACCTCATCTAAGCGATTTGAAAAACATTGTCCACATCTTTCAAATACCTCTAGGAGACATCCCAGTGACTCAAACCCTGAGGACGACTGTACTACAAAGCAGTCAAATATCAGTCTAGCCAATCTACGGTAACGTGTTTCGATGTAGCTAATAGAGTAATTTATACATGCTGTACGAAACTCTATTCACTTTGTGAGCTAAACTGTGATTGAACAATTGTACAGAATAAAAGTCAGAAATAAAGACAGAAATGGACTCTTGACATAAGTCATTTCTGATAAACGATATGATAACAATGAAACTGCTTAACATCTAACAAACAACAACTCTTTACAAGGACCAAAATGGCAAACTAACCAAATAAAGAAAAAACCTAAAGAAAATAACAAACAAGTCTTTCAACGTGAAGATCAATAATGAGCTTATTAAGTTACTGGAAGCGTATCAAAGATAACAAGTGACAGACGTGTATCAACCTGATATTCAGTGCAACTGCCAAACAAAATATCAAATTAATTAGAAAGGGTTACTGTACACTTGAAATGATAGTAGAACAATCCACAAAGGAAACAGCCTTCCTTGCTAAATTCCATTAACAACTAACGTGATCAGTGGTATTATAACCAATGTTGGAATAATGGTCATTGCTGAAAAATATAGTCTTAAAAATTTTCGTACTGAGTAAAAAGAATCAAAAGATTACAGCTGTCGTTCATATATTCCAAAGGAAGTAAGTTCCACCTTA
Source organism: Parelaphostrongylus tenuis (assembly GCA_019055375.1). Lineage (NCBI taxonomy): Eukaryota > Metazoa > Nematoda > Chromadorea > Rhabditida > Metastrongylidae > Parelaphostrongylus > Parelaphostrongylus tenuis. The sequence goes on along the minus strand of JAHQIW010003392.1, from coordinate 205,460 downwards.
GTTCATCATTGTCATCAAAGCGTATCTGGAAATATAGACAGTTTAAAGTGTTTGAAAATTTACGATTGAATTTTGAAGTGTTTGAAAAATCTATTAAAATTCAAAGTGTTTGAAAAATTACTATTAAAACCACCAATCGTTATTAAGAGTGTAATCGCTCGGGTCAATGTAGAAAGGTTCTGCCATGCACCCATACTTTGATTTATTGTATAAAATTTTTTAGAAAAAGAGACTATTTGATCACAATCATCCATTAAAGAAGCTACTAGCTCTTTGAAATATATAAAATAAGAAGAAATTAAGACAAAGTGTAGGAATAGGCATGTCATGAATTTTCTCAGTAGTTTTTCCTGAAGGAATGACACAGAGGTGGCAGTTTATCTCATAGCAACACCCATTTCATTTTTGTCCCATGTCTGACTGTCCCTGAACTAAGCCGGTGTTGACAAAGTCTTGATTTTACAATGTTAAAGTCAAGAGAAGGCGGGAAATTCTGGAAACTCAGCGAATCCGTCACCACTGTAAAGGACCCCCGCATCCGTGGTTCTCTTGCTGTACGTTTAACATTACATAGGTTAGTTGCTAACGGACCTTACTCACGTGTTAACTTGAGAATAAATGACGCGATTGCTCCACATGACTTTTGACTATGAGCCTACGTGGGTAATGTTGCTGACCTTCAATGCCCGATGTCGGTCGGCGCATGGATACCCTCTCCTATCTCTTTAATGCAGGATACTCTTAGTACCACCATATCAAGAGTGCATTCAATTTTGATGGAGACTTTTTCTTCTTCTATAATCTAAATTTTCTATGCATAACTTGAAGTAGGAAGATTTGCGAAGTCAAAAGTTAGACAGGCACGGAACTTTTGACACACGACATCTATATTGTTGAAAGCCGCCCAGGCCTAAGCAACCTTTCGCTCCTTTCTAAGACAAGGTCTTTCACTCTGTTCATGACCAGAAGAGAGAGCTACACATAGCTATAGCACTGGGAAATATTCATAAGGTGGTGCGTTGATGATACATCAAAAGCACATTCGTTTTCCGTGAGCACGGCTTAACGTTTCCTTGAAACTCAGTCAAATAAAAGTGTTTCAGTAACGTGGTTTGATTGGCCAGAAAACATATTTGAGGACAAAATTTACCAAAACCTACATTCTCATGCAGGAAAAATGGCTGATCAAGTGGGAATGTGCTGAGAATATTTGAAGGGGACAGCAAGGAGTTTGACTCCAAAACACTCTGCCTATAAATTTGCTCAGGTGACACACCATACGATACTCGTTGCACAGGGACCTAAAAATACTCCTGCTTTGATTGTTTCAGAATTCTTCGCCGTAAGAAGTTAGCAGAATAAGTCCTTGAAAGTCATGACTGATTGTGCTGCGTTTACAGTGAGTATACCCGGGACATAGCATATCTGGAAATTTTCTGACACAAGTGCGAATCACTATTCACACTGCACTACGAACCACTCCTTAGATACGACACAACTACGTGATCACTGAGCGATTCTTGGCACTTTTCCGTTATTCGCACAATGTTTCGATCTCTTGGGAAACGCGTTTTCCGTTTTTTCTTGAGGTTCAATTATATGTCAAAATTTCTAGTGAGCCGTAACAATAAAGATAATATTACGTTTCACACTCGAGCACTTTCCGCAGTACAAAGCATTCCCCTTAGACTTTCAGTAATCATTCGCTAGCTTAAATTGCGGCTAATTCAAGGATTTGCTTGATTTTTGAGTGAGAGTTTTTAGTACGCCATAGCGGCCAAAGAAAGAGAGGGTGGAATTCTCATATACCCGTTATCCTCTTAAGGACCAGCGTTGATAGCCAGGCGGCATCGCGCCGTCGCTTTCGTGAGACATGCAACGCAACCATTACAGCATCTGAATGAGACTCGACGGTGCGCCGTGAGAAGCAAAAATACTTCTCATGGTCCTTAAAGAATTATAATGCGAAAAGCGCGGTTGCTTTGTGCCAATGTTGCGAAATACCATCCACATACCGAAGTGAAGAGTGTGCACCGAGTGCGAAACACAATCTTTAGTTAACAGAGTTCTTTACAGAAACCGAGTGCATCATTAAAATCGTCGAGATCAAATCTATCGAATGACTGCTAGAAATCCACAGAGATAGCTTTGTCCAGCGGAAAATGCCGTCGTGTGAAATATAGTTTCATGTTTACTTCGGTAAGCATAAGCGCATAAGTTACTGTATGGCTGGTAAAACCCAAAAAAAGGTAAAATAACGCATTTTTTCTAAGAGTCTAAACGGGGTGCGGGCATCGGAATAGTACCTGGTTCTTTCAATTTGTCCCACAGTACCACATATAGCACTTGGTAGATAAGGCAACAAAAGACAGATGAAATAGAAACTTGTACTGGTTAGAAGGAGCTAGGTAGATTAAGAATACATTAGGTACCTGTTCTTCCTGGAGATCAGAGGTAGCCGGACGCCGTAACAAAGGTACTCGCACATTCATTGCACGAATTTCCAGCTAAAATGCAACATAACTCTAAAGAAAACATCAAAGCATAGGACCTAGGGGTTCATTGTCTTCAGTAATTAATGGGAGCTGAATGAGTCTTGGATCTTATGTCAAGAGAAGAACTCCGCAAACAACTACTAGTCGTCTGTTAAATAGCTTGCAGCCTCTTTATTTCCAGCTGGACCCTATTTTTCTTCTGATCTACCATCAAGAAGGTAATGTGATTTCATAGTGACGACGTAATATTGAAATACAAGGGTATTAAGACTGCACAAAATATAAATGATTATTGATAAAAAAAAACCATTACCGTCACTTTACGTTATTCCTCCAAAAAAAAAATCAGCACTTACACCAGTGTGGTTACAGTATGCTTCAAACATTATTAGGCATAACATCAGTCAACTCCAATATCCAAACTGCACAGTTTATTCCTTGAATTTCTGATAAATAGAAACTTACAATTAATCGCACACCCGATAAACACAGAATACTTTTCCTTCCGAGACCAAACCTTGTCGAAGGTGAAAACGCTGAAACAAACGAGTCAGTATATAAACATGTTAAGCTCTGATAAATAGCCAGTAAGACAGTCGCAAAGAATGGAACATGGGCACATTAGTTCATATTAGTGTATAATACTACCGTTCAAACGCGTAAGGCGCAATGGTCAAAGGTTACGCATGTGGTCAACCAATTGATAGTTGATGGTTCAGTCCTGCGTTTAAGGTTCACCAAGTTTTCCATCCCTCCGTATCAGTGATCTTGTATCAGACTGGTCTGTGAGGATTTCAGCACTGATTCATACTTCGATAGGTTGATCTCAAATCATTGTATAAGGGCAGATAGGCATTCAATCACGTCAAACGATGATAGATAAAGACGACTGCATGAAGCATCCTCCAATTAATCTAAGCCGGAGTTTGCTCATCAATGATTGAGCAGATCAATCATGATGATTTGGTTTTTTTATGAAATTTGCAATGAAATTATATGGTTTTGGTATCATTTAAATGCGCAACTTTCTTTCTAACATCTTGCCTATAGAACTTGCCTACACTTGCTATAAGATGGAGCTGTCTTGAGAACAAATTCGCTTGTTCCTCACACACGAATAGCGAGCGCATAAGGGAAAGCGAAGCGGCGCGTAAGTTTAATGGAGCTGGGGCGGCGATATGATTGCAGAAAAGGCGGCTAAGAAGTGGTTCGCAAATTTCAAAGTATAGACAAGTTGTACACCAAAATGTTTGCAATAAAATGCGCAATTGATCGATACCAAAATTAATCATGTAATTTCATTGCAGAAATCATAATAAAAAACCAAATCGGTGCGAAATTCCCACGCAATCTGCTACATATCTTTCACTGCTGTTCATGGAGTGCATTACTGTAAAGCGATAAAATTGAGCACTTCTTAAATATGATCATTTGTTCGATCTCAATGTCCGTCCCCATGAAGTCGAATCAATATGAGTAATGCCTAACGAAGACGAAAGAAGAAACACAATAGTCATGTCGAAATCAGTTTAACATGCACTTCCTCTCGTTTTTGATTCATTTCAGATGCGCGTCGTATATGCCAAACTAACTGGAGACATAAACTTCGTCTTATTCTGTTTATATCCGCCTTGAAGTACCACATAAACAGACTACCAAGGCATAAAAAACTCACATGTAAAGAAGTACGTAGTATTCTGATTGTAGATCGATTGTGTGGGGATGACACTGGACGGTCGTAACGAAACTGTCACATAATTTGTACCAGGCGAACATTCACCAATCCACTGTGCTGAGAGGTCATACGTACATTCAGCAAATGATTCCTCCGACACTTGAAAAAAAAACCTCGTAGAAATCGCACCCATTTATGTAATAATATGCGCAAAGTTTCCGGTAATTATTTGCTCAAAGAATTGGGTCATAGAGTTCAAAAATCACTGTCTATATCGAAGTTCCAATAAGATTGTGAAAGCAGAGTTACGAATTCAGAGATACCATCAAAAGTTGTGCATATACACTCAGATTTACAATAATGTTGAATAATACGAAAAACTTTGAACCTCAGATGGGAGATGAACCCACGATTCGCCCTTTCCGGAGAAGCGTGCCAGCCACTGCACTACTGGAGCACCTGTTCTGTTTTTCTTTGCAAAAATAAGAGACCTGTCACAACATTTTTAACTCTAATGCTTCACTTGACCCGTATCACACTCCTTTTCGTTTTCCACTGTGTGGATTTCAGTACTTTTAACATTCAATTCGTCTCCTCACAATCATTGCCCGCTTCGGAGTTTCATCTTACATCAGCGTTGTAGAATACAAGCTGAGCCCATCTCATTGCAATCTCCACGATGACCAGGCTGTGGTGTTCCGTAGAGAGTTCGTTATTAATTGCAGGAATGCTGGGAGAGGGGAGCGATCCCGCGCCGAGCATCATTAACCACTTGGCTAACCCGGTCACACTGAAAACATGCTAAGCAAAGTGCTCACTGAAAATTAAAAATTCAGATATAGTCATTGCAAAGAAGTGCTCGGATGTCTTTCTTCTTTTACGAAACTAACTGCAGTCAAAAAATTTTTGTCAGCAAAATCGATTGTGTAGTGACCACCTTTCTCCATCTAAATGCTCAGTTAGCTTGGGTCGAGTTACTCCAAGTGAATTAGTGGATATAAGTGTAATTCACCATAAACCCGTGGTGTTAATTGCTGACAACTTTGATAGTTTATGTCGCAGAAAGAGTGGCTTCAAAATTTGCAAAGTAGGCTTTGGTGGTGTAGAGGTAGCAGGCACCTCCGATAAGGGTGAAACGTGGGTTCAACTCTCAGTTCAGGTCGACTTTTTGTTCACCACTCAATTCTGACAAATAATTAGGTCACCCCAGAGTTTTCACATTTTTAACTTGGAAATAATTGAGGCAGATGATAGTACAAGTCTGGAGTGCAGTTTACAATGACATTTGCGAACTTGTACATATCAATAAATATAATTAAATACTTGTTTGTCATAAGGCGATGGATAAAGTAATGACACTTTTCGATGAACAATAACTTTCCTTTGCACTCTTAACAATCATTCGAAAGCTCAAATCTCTGGCTAGTGCGCTGCGTGCTCTTTTTTTGAAAAAGCTTCTTAGTAACGCTCTAAAAGAAAGAAAACATTTGTATTTCACACAAACATATTTTTCGCAGGAGAGAAATGTTCCGTGGAATTATGAGTAACGATTCGATAGCGTAAGTTTCTGCAATTCCAACGCAGTGTTTATTTTCTGGAAAACCGTTTCACTGCAGTGTAGCAGGGGGAATAAGATTAGTTTCACATACGCGAACATTGTATTTCGGCTAGTATGCTGACTGGGTGTAGACGGGAATGAGGGTGCGGGAATTCCAGCTGTGGATTCCATTCTGCCATCAAGAAAATGCATTGCGCGTTGATCATGTGGAGATGAATTTGCTCTTTAAGTTGGGAAAGGAGCGGTTTGGGGAACGTTTAAGAGCTTCGTGGATGCAGTGAAGAGGACAAAGAACATCTGACTCCGCGCCTACCTTTTCGACTGGGCGATTATCCGCGCCCTAACCGTATGCAGCAGAACCCTGGTTGCTACGTGAGCAAGATGAAAGATCACTTGGCGTTATCGAAAGCGCAGTCGAAAGATCGATGCTTAGAGTATCCCATGACTCACAAATGAGAGAAAGGATCCGTATTTGCGACCTACGTCAACAATCGAAGTCAAAGACTCCGTTCTACACGCCAGGATATCGAAAATAAGGTGCGCCTTACACGTGATACGCTTCAACGACAACCGATGGACGAGAGCCGTTACCGGGGATTTCTCGGGATATCAAGCGCTCTACAGGAAGAGCACCGACTCGTTGGTCCGACTTCCTCACGAGAGGAATAGAAGAAAGATATGATGCTCAGCGATTCCCTAGAGCGAGGAGGACCCAGTGGGCTACTCTTGCCCGAAATAGGGAAAGATGGAAGTGTGGCTGCTGCCCGCTTGAGTCCGTCGACGATCAACAGGACGACAGGCGATACAGAACAGGTGAACTTGAGATTTTTGTCCGCTTTGGAAGAAACTTCACAGTGCTTTAGCGAAATAGCAATGAAAACGTTTTGCCGCTGTAGAACATGATTTTATTCTGATTACTACAGCTTTAAGATTTTTTTTCACAAATGGTCACGTAGCGCAGTAGTCCGAGATTTAAGCTCTTGAATGTTTGCTAACGTGCCACCGCCAGGTTATTTTCGAAATTGCAAGGAGACGTGTTTTAGTATTCTACGACGTTCAAGAAGCCAAAAACAAATTAAGTGCTAGAAGTACTGGGATCTGTACAGTAAAAAAAAACACTATGAAAGTGGATCAATAAAGTGTCTACAGTGTTTGAAGAAATTTTCTTTCCAACCAAAAGGCTCGTTTCTTCATTGGTTGAAATAACAGACAAGTATCGAATAATATAATCAAAATCAAATTCGCTAAAATTCAGCCGGCACAATGAAATTATTGGAATGAAGAAGCGACAAGAAAAAAAGAGAAGCAATTATGAAAATTGCGAATAAAATTGAAACTTAGATAGAAATAGAAAGATTTAACGAAAGATATGGCTCACAAGCTTTTCTCAGCGAGAAAATGGAATTATACGACAAGTTTCTTTCATGGAATGGCGCTAAATGTTCGCTGCTTAATAATTCTCTATTGAAACTCATCTTGAAGATGACAGCCGGTACATTTTCGTTACAGACAAAAACGATACGATCGCGAAGATGAAGTTCAACCAATGCAGCGTGATCAACTAAGGGATCACGAAATCTGAACAGCAAGATCATCTCACACTCATTCAAAGGCAGAAAAACTCGAAAAGAAAGAAGAAAAGAAAAGAGGATTGATGTTACTTACGGCTTAGCATCAGGTGACCACTCAATGACAGCTTTTTTGCTGATCACCGCTTCATAGCAGGTGGCGATGACGAGGAATATGAGGCGAAAGCAGTCCCATAAGGACCATTTACATCGGCACATTACGCGCCTGGAGACCATCAGAGTACGAAGCCGAGGACCTTGAATCAGAGTTACGGGCGAAAAAGTAAAAATCTCATCGTGACGAGAGACGACCGCGACGAGATAGAAATTTAGGAATTAGCCTAAAGTCGAATCGAATCGAAGGAGTACGGTAGTTTACGACATTTTGCACAACAACTATTGTTTCGAGTGTTTTCTTAAGACCACACTCAAATTTCAATATATCTCATAATTATTATTTGAATCGATAAGTCGTGTGGTCTGTTATAAGCTCTTGCACAGCTTGATACACGTCTTTCGGCCTTAATAGCCACCCTAAGCCACTTCTTTCATATGTCACATTTCGGTGAACTGCAGACACATCGGTTCTGAATGTGACGAAGTAGTTCTTTCACCGACAAGAAGGCGAACTCTCCCAAAAACGGTAAGTTTGCCGTCAATGAATGTGTAGATGGAACAATGATCCGTGAGAGCTTAAAGGAAAACCGCAGAATTATCGGATTTTACCTTATCTAATACTACATATTGTGGAAATCATGCCACATCTCGCGTTTCTTTCGTTTTCATGGATTCTTCATCTACGAAAGCCTTCGAATTTTCGGGTAAGTATGACTGTGGTTTGAAGATTTTTGCTCTTCTTTGAGACCGTACGCGTTCGTCTTCCCGATTTTCCTAAAGATCTTGGAAGGACAGCCTACATTACGGAGCTCCCAAATCTTCATCACATAGAGACGTCTTTTTCCTAAACTAGAAGAAGCCAACCGTTCCCAGGAGTTCCGGTACAAATTCGCTTTCACGGGATTCATGAGAAGAAAAAGAGCACTCATTTAGAAGATCAATCTTCATATATCCATGGAAAACCCTTGTGCACAGAATCAAGCGACTTATTTGCGTGTTGCTCTTACGAAAATTTTATTATAGGAATTGTTAATAGTCATTATTGTAACTAACGATTACATATGGGTTCCATTATTATGTCGTGCAGTTTTTGATAAATCATTTATTTGATTATTTAAGTCATTGACAGAAGCACTGGGATTTTGTAATAAAATATTAGGAAGCATTCCAAACATCTTTGACATATTTGGCAGATGTAGAAGGTAGTCCGTCTAGGGCTGAGTGAATGTTGCTATAACATGGCGGCTATAAGTTACAAATAAAAATGCTACCAAATACACCACCAAGGTTAGAAAAAAAGTTCTGGGACACCTCAATAAGCATGCGATAACTCCCATTCATATCACGGGAATATTACAGTTTCCTACGTGAGATTTTCCTACTAAAGGCCTATATTTTATTCGTCTCTATTTTCACTTTATCACCAGCCTCTACCATGTCCAACAATACAATCGAATTCCTGTTTTATTGCGCCATTATTGGAAAAAGAGTCTTTCACAGCCAGTTGCAGTCGAAGTGAAACTAACAAAGTTGAAGGGGAACGTACAACAGGAAATCTGCTGCTGAACGCCAGTTCAACGCTTCTCAATGCCGGAGATCTTCACCCCGAAGACAAGCCTCGTTCAGGACTCCCAACAAAGTTGAGCAACGAAGATTTGATTGCTGCTTTGGGAGAAGAACCGTCGCATATCTCCACCTGCTCAACTTCGTCCACAAGAAGCGACGACAAGATCCGCGCAAATTCATTTAAGTACAAGCCCCCAATAAAGTCGAAATTTCTCGACAACTGCTCAACATCTAGTGAATGATCGATTTTGGAAGTGCATTGTGACTTTGAACAAGAAGTGGGTGTTCCTGGCGGATCGATAGCAGAAAGTCATTGAAAACGATGGCCTTTATTTTGAAGAATGGTAGTTTTTGTTTAAAATTCATGCCTTAACTCTCAATATTTTTACAAGTGTCCCAAAACTTTCTTTCCAACCTAGTAGAGTATCTTTGACATCTGCGCCACGTATGCTCTTTAAACTAAGTATATCACGTAATATATCGACAAGATACACTCTTGTAACTGCATTTCTTCACTGCTACACAAACTACAGTGTGGAATCTGATTTTGTATGAGATCTATACAGTCGTTTCCAGATGGCAATGCCACGACTGCCTTCTTGACAATGCTTCTACTTTGTCACTATGCCTGCTCTACCTCATCTAAGCGATTTGAAAAACATTGTTCACGTCGTTCAAACACCTTTAGGAGGCCATCCAGTAACTCAAATCCTAAGGGCGATTGTACTACGAAGCAGTCAAATATGAGTCTAGCTAATCTACGGGTAACGTGTTTCGATGTAGCTAATAGAGTAATTTGTATATGCTGTACGAAACTCTATTAACTTTGTGAGCTAAACTGTGATTGAACAATTGTACAAGATAAAAGTCAGAAATAAAGACAGAAATGAACTGCTGACAAAAGTCATGTTTAATAAACGATATGATAACAATCAATTGCTTAACATCTAACAAACAATAACTCTTTACAAGGAACAAATGGCAAACTAACCAAATAAAGAAAATAACCTAAAGAAAATAACAAATAATTCTTCCAATGCAGCAATAAACAATGAGCTCATTATGTTATTCGAAGCGTTTCAAAGATAACAAGTGACAGACGTGTGTCAACCTGATATTCACTACAAATGCTAAACAAAATGTGAAAATTAATTAGAAAGGGTGACTGTACATTCCAAATGGTAGTAGAACAAAGCACAAAGGAAACAGACTTCATTGCTAGAACCCATTAACGACTAACGTGAGCAGTGGTATTATAACCAATGTTGGAATAGCGATCAATGCTGAAAAGTAAATATCTTAAATGAAGTATACACAAGACGTGAAGTACATTTAGAACAAGTTCTAATGCAAATGAGGCTGACTATTCATGCTAGAGCAAGATGCCTTCTTATGAAGTGTTCTTCCGTTACATGAGATGTTCTTTCCTTAGATACGGCATGACTCCCCGATCAGCTAAGCCGCTCTTTACACTAGTTTTACAGTAACATATAGCATTCGGTAGATAATGCAACAGGAGATAGGTAAATAAGAAACCTGCTCTTGTCGCGAAGAACTGGTCAGATTTGGAATAGCCCAAGTACCTGTTCTTCCTGAGAACTGTAGTTGTGTAGCCGAATTCCGTAACAAAGGTACACGTGCATTCTTTGCTCGAACTTTCAACTAAAATGCTACATAACTCTAAGCAAAACAAGAAATTATTGAGCTTTTAAATCCATTTTCTACAAGATTAATGGAAGCTGAACTAGTCTTGGAGCATATATCAAGAGCTGGACTCTATAATCAAGTACTAGTCTATCAATATCGCTGTGATGCTCCGTAATTCTTAACTAAAATCTACTTTTTTATGAGCTACCACCGAGAAGATAATGTCGTTTCATAGTGGCGACATAATATAAAATACGAGGATATCAAAAATGCACAAAAAATATTTGACTCCTTCAACCAAAACAAACCACCAGTACCGTCATTATACATTGCTTATGTGGGAAAAAGGTTAGCCTTTATAGTAGCGTAGGAAACAGCATCGGTCCATTCCAGGCGTCCAAACTGCTTAGTTTGAACCTTGAGCCTTCTGAAGAAAACAAGCTTACAATCAGTCGCAAACCCGATGAACACGGATTAGTTTTTCTTTGAAAGTCGATCCCTGTCAAAGCCGAAAACGCCAAACAAAAGAGTCAGCATAGAGAGATGTAAAGCTCTTGAAAATAGCCTATAAGAGGGTCGCAAAAATGGAGCATGGCGCATTAGCCCATATCTGTGGATAACACTATCGTTCAAGGGCGTAAGGCGCAGTGGTCAAAGGTCACGCATGTGGTCTGTCAATCGATGGTCGATGGTTCAGTCCCGCGCTTAAAGATCATCAACCCTTCCATCCCTCGTTATCGGTGATTTCGTATGAGACTGGTCTGAGAAAATAGCAGCACTGATATTTCGGTGGGCTATCTCAACCCACTGTATAAGGGCAGATATGCATTCAATCACCTCGAGCGAAGTCTAAAGGCGAAGGCGAACGCGTGGCTCATTCTTCAGGAGTTGATCTACTCCGAGGAACTTCCTCTTCAACAGGTTACGTAGGACGTTCATTCCGCTTTGATTCTTTGTTAATGTTTGCAATGAAATTGCATTATTTTGGCATCGTTGAACTGTGCATGTTCTTATGAACGTCTTGGTGTACAATTTGCCTATACTTGTTATAGGATGGAGATGTCTTGGAGGGAAAAATCCGCTTGCTACTCATACAAGAATAACACTTAGCACATTGGCAACGACGTTGAAATCCTGCTCGTCGCGCCGCGCCGCCTCGCCACACACGCGGCGGCAGATGATCTTTCAAACTGTTACTGAACATCGTTATGTTATCCTCTCTCTCTCTCTCTATCGATGTATATATAATATATATAATATATATTATATTCATATTTTAGTCATATTCATCAACAATAACTCATCTCCATACAAAACCACAAATGAAATTCAAATGACTGAAAAGAAAATGAATGAATGTACATAAAATTTCTTCTGCGCTTGAGAACAAGTGGCGACTCATGACACTAAGAGCACTAATTCCTGTACACTACGTATTTCTTTTCAGTTGATTTCTCTCAACACAATTTTTGTGCCTCCTCCAGTTCATTTTTCCGCTATTCACCTCAACAAAATCATGCAGGTGGTTTACGAAGTTCATTAACACATGAGAGACATGGGCCGCCCCGTTCTTTCGATGTCGAATATCAGCTGCATGGGAATATGGATATTATTTTTGTATATGTGTATGTCTGCCACAAGATATGTGGTATATTGCTGTGGAAGTTGTTATACATTGTATGCAAGTTTTCCTATATGTACAGAATTCTTGACAGACTATTGTAATGCCGATAATCAGAAGTGTTGTACGGAAGTTTGCCTAATAAATTTAGCATTCCTCGGGCGTGAGATTCCAGTGGAACTTTATGAACTGTTTATGAAGGACGTTCTGGAGCCGACTGTTGAGCAGACCAATATATATGGTTATCAAAAAAGGAAGGATGGAAAGACACATCGATTGAACAAATAAAGATATTCTTGGGCTTGTGCCTCAAAATGAACATTATACGAATGCCAATATGGATCACGTTGTGAATGGCAAGTTATAAAAAAATAAGATCAATGCTGGAACTTGTCAATAAGAATTGTAAGGAACCATGGGGAGACTTGTGCATCGATGAGTCAATGGTGCCACGAATTTAATTCCGCCAGTATGCACCTTGCAAAAGAAACAGAAATGGAATAAAGCGATTCAAACTTCGTGGTAAAGGCCGGTACATCTACAAAACGATGGTGTACATAGGTGTTGGCGCAAACCCGACACCGAAAGAGCCACTTGCAGATTTTGTGGTGAAGGATTCAATAAAGGATCTCTTGAATGAAAGAAGGCACCTCTTTGCCGACAAGTGGTACTCCAGTGTCGCCCTAGCTGAGAGTCTGCTGCAAAGCAATACATACTTTACCGGAACATGCAGAAAGAGCAGGAAAGGCTTGCCTAAGAAGGTCATGGAAGGAAAACTGCGCAAGGGCGGGTGGAAAGCCCTGTAGAATCAAAATGGCGTTATGGTTCTGCTATTCAAGGACAGAAGAGATGTCACAGTTCTTTCAACAGCTCACGGCACTGCCGAAAATCCCTGCGCGAACAAGTTTGAAAGCGTCGAGGTATACAACAGGAGAAAGTTGCTGATGGACCACACTGACCAGACAGCTACCATATCACCGTTCCTTAGGAGGACTAATAAATGGTGAAAACATTTTGCTAGTTCCTAACTTCGTAATTTGGTCAGCGATGATTTTAAATAACTAGGCGCTGTTTCTACTAAAAGTACTGTTAAAAAATATTTCTGACGATGACCTATCTTTTTTCAGCAATAAACTTTGCATACAATCAAAGTTTATAACTAAAAAAAGTAAAAAATTTCATTGTGAAGTTGAAACAACGCATCGTGAGGGAAAAACGTCAATCTTCTCCTTCAGTAATACGCAGAACCAAGGTTCTTTAAAACCAGGTTTATTATCAAAGCGGCGTTAGTCAGGTTATCGAAAGACTAATATGAACATCAATAACTCAGGAAAAATGTTACATGGAATCAGAAAAATATGTTTTTCCTTATAGGAAACGGTTTTTTCGTTGAAGCATAGAAGATTTTCTAATGCATGAGCATTCTCTTTACTATAAACCATTTATAGAAGCCTTTTCTATAACATTTAATTATTTTGCATCACAAATATTATTCTGGATCGATAGTCATCTTGTACTCCAAATTTTACTTTGTAATGCCTAGAAATACCTTGTGAAGTTGATAAAAAACGAGTTCTGGCTGTGAAACGTGCCCTTTTCGTTGTAGAACGGGCTATAAAAGTTCCTTTGATAAAGTAAACATACTGAGAGATAGCAAAGCATGGGTAAAAATGAAAAAAAATAGGTTATGTAACAGCTGGAAATAAGTTCCTTTTCACAATAAATGCTTTTTCCATTGAAAACTTGGATGATTTTTCGATATGGTTGATTAATTGAATTATAAAACTTTTGTCGAAGTATCCCCTGTGATATTTCATCACTTTATCACAATAATATCCCCCCAGTACCTCAGATTATCAAACAAATTACGATATTTCCATCGCAAAGCTGATAGTACAGACTCCGCCTCGATTTCAGCTCCTTGTCGTTGCCAACGTGAAAATGGTCGGTAGGCGACATAATTTTTAGGACATACAAGAGTTTGAAATGTTTCAGAAACACAGGGAGGTATGTGGAACACAGAACTACATATAGTATGAAACGCAGATTCAAAGACGTATGTACAAACCTTGTCCAATACATTACATGTGTACTTATGTATAAACGCGTGTATTTGTATATACACATATAAACATTTATGTAAGATTCCCCATGTGCTTCCGTGGCGCAATAGGCAGCGCGTTCGGCTGTTAACCGAAAGGTTGGTGGTTCGAGCCCACCCGGGGAGCGGAATACTTTTCTAGTACATGTTAGCCTATGAGTTTAGTTGCTATGATGGCAAAAATTTTTACAATAGAAAGTGTGTTTGACTTTGCTTCCGTGGCGCAAGAGGCAGTGCGTTTGTTTGCGAGCCGAAACTTTTTTTTTCTAGTTCATTAGCTTTTGACAATCATTGCAAGAAATCGAGCAATTTCTAGATTTTCAAGCCCACTTTCCAACGCTTCCGTGGCACAAGGCAGCGCGTTCGGTTGCTTAAGAAATGTGATTCGTGCCCACCCCAGGATCGAAATTTTTTTTAACATACTAACTTTGGGTTTAGTTGCTAGAAAGTTGACGAAAATTTCAGGATATACGTAGTCCTTGGTTTGATCTCACGTCCCAAGGTCACGAAGCCTTTTATTTCTTTTGGATTGACAAATTGGTGCAAGACTTATTTGAAAAATTTCACCACCAGTTTGATATATTAGTAGGCCGCCGTCAGTTATTGTAAAGAACAGATGTGCATTACCTCTTACGGTGCTCAGTGACAACACTGGCCGTTGGGTGATTTTATTGTTATGATTTAGTTTATCATACTGTATGCGAAACCCGAGCAACTAAACATATCTCCTTTCTTCCATTTTTCCTTCTCCAAGAACTGATGATTACTAAGTAAAATTGTTCAGAACAGCTCGTGGCGCTTCCCATTGTGATTAACCTTTAGCCCTTATGATCATTTTGTCGATCTTTAGAATTTTTCTAGGATGCTTGGAAGAATTCTAGAGTGAAAGAGTGGCTACTTTGCTTACTTGATGAGGGCGTAATAAGACAAAGGACGTGTAAAATAAAAAGGTAGGCCTAACATTAAGTAGTCGATGGCTTTAATACTGCATAATGCTGTTAGATTCCACATGGTCCTAGCAGCTCGTCTGGTTGAATCAATGATATGACCTCGAACAATATATTTCTAGTGATGGTTTCTCTGGTTCTTGTTTTGTTTAGCTTTTCCTGAGAATACGCGGACACAATATTCACTAGGGGAACTACATTTTTATTCCAATGGTTAATAATAAATGAAACAGAACAAGTACAGGATTAGGTGTAGACCGTAGTGAAGACCAATAAGAACATTATGCGATGTAATAACTTATGAACTCTATGATTCTGAAGTGGCTTTCGTCGAAGGTAGTCCTTCGTGTAAATTCACACTGTTTCATGAGTATATTCAATATTAGTAAGCAAGGATGTTGTAGCATTCGATTGTGAGAGAAAATCAACGCTTGAGTCATTGCTGTATTCTTTTCAACTTTTTATTAACCACTGTGCAAAGCATTACGGCTATGATATACGGTACATCGGAGCGTCATTAGTAGTGGCTCCAAGCAATACTGAAATGCAAATTCAGATGTCTGTTTGCGAAGCAGTAGTTATCTGATATGAGATGTCACGAAAAAGATCCAGTCAAACGTCAGTAGATTTCCCGTTGTACACGCGCTGGCGACGAGCTATGGTGATGACTTGGGCCGTGATGAGAACTTCTCGAGATTCCAAATAAAAATTTTTTTGCCACACCACTAAAATACAAGTTAAATTGAGTGATACATTATCTTTGATCAAGCACAGTCTTTAGTAAAGGGTTATTCAGGTAAGAAAAGAGTGGATAAAAACCTACATTAGACGAAGAAGTACAGAAGTCACATCTGGAATTCTCTCCACAGGTTATAACATTTGGAACGGAAACAACCAACGCTATTTTTATCCAGGTCTATCAATATTTGCTGCTAAATAGTCATTGTACTTTCTGATTAAGCTTGTGTTATGTAGTATTTTCGAGGTTCATTTGATGGGATTTACGGAAATTTCTCCAAAGAATTTAGAAATGCGCACCTCTACGACGTTGCGAAATTTGCATAGAGTGGATAACCGGGTTGCGCGTGAAAATGGCCGATCGGGAGTGCACTGCTTCGTGAGACTCGTCTTCTCCAGATGTACGTCGCCGCCATCGTAGAGATTTTGTGGCTTCGTCATGGATAACTGCTTTTTTGTCGGGAGCACTAACTGCAACTGAAGCAGCCGTAAGCGCTTTCTAAAATCATCAAATTCAAGAGGGCGAGCATTGAAATGTTGGTGAGACGGCCCGTTAGATTAATGGAGGTTAGGGCTGCGACATGGCTCCAGAAAGGACGACAAGGAAAAGTGGTTCATGAAGCTCAAGGTGTAGGCAACTCGTATATCAAAGTGTTTTTAGGAAAATGCGCAATTTAACGACACTAAAATCATGCAGTTCGTTGCAGAAATCATATTAAAAACCAAAATGGCACGAACTGAAAGCATTCATTCTAGAGCGATGATGTTGAACATTTCCGACATATGCTTGGTCATTTGTTCAATAATGTCTGTCGCCGTAGAGTTCCAATTAATATGAGTAATCGCAGCGAAAGAGGTTGTTTTGATTAGAACATGAAGATTCGAACAGATCAGGTACGTCGACAGTTTCACAAGCACTTCTTCTCGTTTTTGACATACTAAAGATTTACGTCGTATATGCCAAATTAACTGGAGACATAAACTTCGTCTTACTCTGTTCATGAATCCGTCTTGAATTACCATATAACAAACTGCCGAGTCATAAAAAACTCACTTGTAAAGGAGTATGTAGTATTTTGATTGTAGATCGATTGCGTCGGGATGGTACTGGAAGGTCGTAACGAGACTGTCACGTAATTTGTACCAGGCAAACATTCAGCAATCACTAAGCTGAGAGGTCATACTTGCGAATGATTCTTTCGACACTTGAAGAGAAAAAATATCAAAGAAATTGCACTTAGTTATGTATAAATATGCACAAATCTCCCAATAACCCATTAATGACAAAAGCATAATGTCATACAAAAAAATCTCCATTACATGACTACAAACAAAAGAAGGAACACAATTTTGAGATCAAAAATCACTGACAAAATCGAATTTTCATTGGGATTGTGAAAGTCGAGTTACGAATTCAAATATACCACCAATGCTTGAGCATGAACACTTAGATTCACAACAATGCTAAATAATAAGATAAACTTTGAATCTCAAGTGGGAGATGAACCCTCTCCAGAGTAGGGTGTCAACCACTGCTACCAACGGAGCATCTATTCTGCTCTTCTATGCAAAAATTGAGAGACCTGCCCCAACACTTCTAACTCTAATATTTTACTTGATACTTATCACACTCCTTCTCGTATCTCGCTGTGAGGATCTCAGTCTTCCAACATATGATTCGTCCACTCGCAAAGATCGCTTGCTTGGGAATTTCATCTTACATGAACGTCGTTCGAATACTAGATGAAACCATCTCCTTGCATTCTCGAACGACTATCAGGGAGCTGTAATCCGTAGGGAGTTCGTTATCAAGTGCAGGGAATGCTGGGAGAGAGAATCAACCTCGTGCTAAGCATCACTAACCACTTGGTTATCCTAGCCCGTCAATCACTATGAAAACCTGCTGATCGAAGTGTTCACTAAAAATCAAAATGCAGATCTAATCACAGCCAAAAAATGACACAAACGTCTCTTTTTGTTTCCAGACCTACTGCAGGCAAAAAATAATTGCTAGCAAAATTGATTGTGTAGTGATCATCTCTACCCGCCTAACTGCTCAACCAGCGTGGGTCAGGCTACTTCAAGTGACTTATTGGACACAAGTGTAATTCACCGTAAACCCGTGAAGTGTTGGTTGCGGCTCCATTAGTTAGCCCTATGTAATAGACCACATGCGTGGCTCAGAAAATGATTATCTGGAATTCTTTCTTCTGTTTAGCCGTTCCGAGGTGTTACTGGTATTAATTATTGAATATTAGCGAAGCATACAACAATACAGTCAGTAATGCAGCATGAATATACAATATTCGAGGTGGGTAACGTTCGGCGGGTCGCCTTCGTCAGAGCCTGGGAAGATCACTTTGATCCACAATCCACTATGTCAAAACCTCCATAACCCTAGCAGAAAACGCTAGAAATGAGTTTTGGATCGCATAGTAAAAGCTTAATTTTGAAACACTCACCGTTTTGATATTTGGGTCTATCAATTATTAATTGAAGACCAGCCGCTTGAGGTCAGTCCATCAGTGGGCTGTGCCTAGCTCTGGCCGGAAAAAACAGCCTGAGGTATGGTTCGAGGTCACGCGTGATTACGAGGCACTACTCTTTCCGGTTCATTTTCGGCCCTTTGCTATGTATCCAAAAGGCTTATATTTACGCGCAGATGTTCTTGATTCCTGGGCGAGGAATATGAATTTGACGTCGAACATTTCTCGTGTATGTTTTTTTGGGTCCCTATGCGTGCCTAGTGGAGTTTTTGGATCACAGTTGCGTAATCCAACTAGGTGCTCTTTTACACAGAGGAATAGTGGCCTACCCGCTTCGCCAATGTACTCATCGCCGCATGCCTCGCAAGAGATTAGGTAAATTATACCCGATCTCATACAGTCGCCGTCTCTGCCGTTCGGACAAACTTTGCAGTCATTGGTTTCGCAGAGGCGGTCATACAGTCAGTTGCGGACTAATTGACGCTTTAGTGTTTTTGGGGGTATTTCAACTATTGCTACCAAAGCATCCAAATCTGCTCTTTTTAGGCAGCCTTTAATAGCTGTACTTATTTCGTTAGAGATAAAAGGCAGGAGGAAAGAAATCTTATTTTCGCCAGACTTGTTTTGGGAGCATAAAATTTTCTCTAAATCTAACCTGAGAAGCTCCTACCGTATTGTAGCCATTAGAGATGGCTATTTTTCGCTCCAAGCTTAAGAATTCTACCTTGTGTTCTTTTCCTATGCACACATTTAACGCTGTTCGGAACATATTCTTCAAAAGTCGCGTTTTATGTGTGAAGGATAAGCTGATAGGTAATGAACCAAGATGTTTTTGTTGCTTGGTTTACGGTACCATTTTGTATTGTAAAAGTTTTTGGACAGGTTGACCTGAACGTTCAAAAAAAAAAGAACCAATTTGCATTCGGTTTCTCACGGGTGAACTTTATGTACTCTGACTGACTGTTCAGCAACTCACAGCATTTGTCCCTCTCCTCTTGGGTTGAGCAGAGTTTTTGAACTTTCAGGTCAACCTGTCCAAGAACTCCTACAATACAAATTGGTACCGTAAACTAAGCAACAAAAACATCTTCGTTCATTACCTATCAGCCCATCCTTCACACATAAAACGCGACTTCTGAAGAATATGTTCCTAACAGCGTTAAATGTGTGCATAGGAAAAGAACACAAGGTAGAATTCTTAAGCTTGGCGCGAAAAATAGCCAGTAAAAGAGCACCTAGTTGGATTACGCAACTGTAATCCAAAAACTCCACTAGGCACGCATAGGGACCAAAAAAAAAACACGCAGGAGTAATGTTCGGCATCAAATTCACGATCCTCGCACAGGAATTAACAACATCTGCGCGTAAAACATAAGAAGCCTTTAGATACCTAGCAAAGGCCCAAAAATGAACCGAAAAGAGGAGTGCCTCGAAATCACGCGTGACCTCGAACCTTACCTCAGGCTGATTTTTCCGGCCCGAGTTAAGCACAGCCCACTGATGCACTGACCTTGAGCGGCTGGTCTTCAATTGATAATCGATAGACCCAAACATCAAAACGGTGAGTGTTTTAGAATGAAGCTTTTACTATGCGACCCAAAACTCATTTTTAACTTTTTCTGCTAGGGTTATGGAGGTTTAGACTTAGTGGATTGTGGATCAATGTGATCTTTGCAGGCTTTGACGAGGACTACCCGCCGAAACGTTAGCCACCTCGAATATTGTATATTCAAGCTGCATAACTGAGTGTATTGCTGTATGCTTCGCTAATATTCAATAAAAAATACCAGTAACACTTCGGAATGGCTAAACAGAAGAAAATATTTATCTGTTTAAACTATGCAGAGGTTAATGGATAGTCGGTCTTGGGATATCTGGCATATGTCGTAATATATTTTACTAACAGAAGGAAAATAATAGTGTAGTTATTCCGCTGTTTGAACATTGTAAAGGACTTTGTCGCTAATTATACAGTGAGGTGTAGTTGTGAAAAGGCTTTATTGCTACGAGACGACAAAGTCCTATGGAGGGAATTCTATAAGTGCGTTTCGAGTGAAGAGAACGCCCAGGCCATCCTAAGAATCCTTACTTTTTGTGCGAAATGGCGCCTTTATTTCTTTGGGCGAAATTGTGAGAGTGCAATGCCTCAATACATTTCCTATGATGTCTGACTATTGGCAGATGTTATGCAAAGGGTTTCCTAATATTTAGCCGGAGGTGAACCTTGACAGTGATCACATTCATCATTTTATCGGGTACCTTCTCGCAGAAATTGCATCTCGCCCGAATTTTCTCAACTTTTTACTGTTATGGTAGATTTTCTACTCGCCAGTAAACCATCTTAGTGCACAGCACCATCAAAGAGAAAACTACGCCGAGCTTTCAAGGTCGTTATACTGTTGTTTCATCTTCACAACATGGACTTCAATGATGATTGCAAAGTGAATTTGAGATGGTCGGAGCACTTCATCGTCACGAAAAAAAAGTATATTGCCAAAAGATTTTCCTAGGTATTTCTCGTAAGAAGTCGTCCATGCCCCTAATAATTTGTAAATATCAATAGAGAAACGACATTACGACAGAAAAAATGAAGATATTCCCAATAAGATACATATGATAATGCATAAATAGCACAATATTGGCTAAAATTCTAAGCTTTATCATTCTTCAGAACGTAGGAGGGTCAAATTGACTCGCAATTTCCTCAATCGACCACTTCAGAAGGTGCACACTGGGGCGCAGTATGTGTCGAGAGACAACAATGAACAAGCGGGAAACATTTAATATCTACCAGTTTTTTAAAAGCGCCTGAGGCTTTTTGTAAAAAGTCTTCCGTAACGCAGAAGTATTCGAGTCTTTCTGGCATATATGTATCCAGATATTTCGCAGAAAACAAAATTTTTGCATTTAAGGAATGTAAAAGAAAGCACTAATGGGAAGGAGCTGGGCGGATGAGGAGACACTTAACTAAAAAATTCATGAAATGCGCAGAACGGGTGGGCTCAAAGCGGTTTTCTTTCCTTCTCTCAACCTCCGGATTCTTAGAAAGACTGTAATGTGACCACGTGCAGGTGATTGTGGTCGCCCAGCAGTGAACCACAGACCTCATTCGCCCAGCTGTTTCCCATTAGTTCTTTCTCTCACTATCCTCAAATGCATAGATTTTGTTGATTTCTACGAAATACTGTGCAATGGCAAAGCTTACAACGGCAAATAATGTTACAACAAAACACAAGTCGATGCACAACAAAAGAATACGCGTGAAAATAAAAGGTAATATCTGCTTTATAATTCTGTTTAAGTTTCAACTATGAAGGCATTAATATATAGAAATGCTGAGCCAACGACTAGTAATCTAGCAAAAAGATAATTGCGGGAATAAAAGCCAAGAAATTACGAATAAAATTCACACAGCGCGACTGTATTCCGCATAAATCATGACAAAAGTGGAAATTTCGGAGAAAACTGTGCATTTATCCCAGTAAAACACGTTTACCAAAGTTTTAATAGTTACAGTCAAGCTTTTTTTTTTACTAAACCTCCCATATATCCATTACTGAGTGGCCGCAGGAATCCCGACGTGCAACTCGAGACGCAGGGAACAATGGCACATTTACGTTTCATTTGGGATTCAGGAAGGTTACAGGCTTGGCACGAGAACCGAAGTCGGTGGTGTTGTCCTCAGTATGAATCATATTTATTTTTTCGAGAAGAATGGTTATTGGAGCGGCTCGTCTCGTAGATTTCACGGATTCAGCTCAGTCACTTCAGTCTGATGCTTTAAAGGTGGGCTAAGCAATTGAAGAGCCTCGTGGTGAAGGTCTCAGAAGGTTCTCATTTCTGTAATCAAAAGGATCACTACTGTCCTTGACCAGTGCTGACGAGAAAAATTTTTTTGCGCAGTCCTGTTAATCTTTCAAAGCTTTCTAAGAAGACTTAGATGGCATGTAACCAAATATCGTACGACTCGCCTCACGTTTCCACGTCAATCGTTGTTTAGTGCAGCCCTTCTCCAAACAGAAGGTCGAGGTGCACATCCTCAATCACTCTACAATGCTGATCAACCCGTTATCTGGATTGAAATCTTATCATAGTAATTCTGAGATTTTCTATAGTCGTCATCTCAGGCTTGTATTGGCCATCGCGTAGTTTGAAAAAGGCTCCTCGTCCACGAGCTGGCCTTTAAATCAGGCAACTACCACAATCGGGGGATGTAATAAGCCATCCGGGTGAAATTTAATATGCTTACTATGATAAACAGCTTTACTTACTTGGATACTTGAACAGCCCACCTTCACGAACTGTGCGGCCCCATCACATTTT
Organism: Parelaphostrongylus tenuis; assembly: GCA_019055375.1. Taxonomy (NCBI): domain Eukaryota; kingdom Metazoa; phylum Nematoda; class Chromadorea; order Rhabditida; family Metastrongylidae; genus Parelaphostrongylus; species Parelaphostrongylus tenuis. The sequence continues at coordinate 182,618 of JAHQIW010003392.1, read as the reverse complement.
CCATTCATCTCTTCTTGCGATTGTAGTCCATGGTGGTGTTTGAATCGAGCATGGCGGTCAGCGACAAGATCGTAATGTGATCTGTAAAATATCGGCTGCTGCGATTATAACTGATCACTTCTTTTTACAAACACATTAGCCTAGCGTGCATGTAGTTGTCCTCGTCGACTGTGCATTCTCATGCAGTCCCTCTACAATTCGATTCGTCCATCTGTCGTCTAATCTTCTCACTATATGACCAGCCCATCTGTTTCGCTATCGGTGCATATTTTTCTGGATCGCGAAGATGTGTAAACTTTGGAAATCTGAACTGCGCAAGTTATCACACAAATTGGCTAGAGGTCGTGAGTGCCGACTAATTTTGATGACATTGTTCAAGAGCTCTGTAAATCCTTTGTAATAGTCTTAACATAGGCGATGTAGCAGTGCGTCTCTGCTGCATAGCAGACCGCTACCAGGACCGTTGAATCGAAGGTCAGCGCTTAATTTCGGCCCTTTATCTGATCAGTGGCTCCTCCCGGAGGCCCTAACACGGCCCATACTTCTCTTCTTGTTCTGTCAAGTCATGTTGTTTTCCATATTCAATGGAGGACTAAGGTATATGTACGAAGAGTCTCCGTAATCGCAGATCCATCCTGTTAGATATGTTCGTCATTACACCAATGGTTTTCCATTTAGTCTTTATGCGATTTGTGCGTTATCCAATCTTAATCCACCGTTTTGTTGAGTTCCTTGATCATCGTCTCTGTCACGCTTGTGCTTTTTGAGAGAACAACGATATCATCCGCGAAACGAAGATTTGACAGAAGACCCTGGATTTGCACCCATTATAGTCCTAATCGAAAATCATTATTATGCAGCGCAGTACGGCGGTGCACATCCTTTCGATACTTTTTGTTTTGAATGGTTTTTCAAGATCACGCTAAGATATCAATATTTCCGACAACTTTTTGAAGCCATGCGTGTAGAGTGTTATGGGCACTTATACAGCCCAATACACGTGTTTCGGCCTTGGCAGCGTTGGCGGCCTCGTCATTTGGGCAGTGCTTTTTGTCTTAGCCAATTCTCTAAGAAGAACCCAACTCCTTACATAGAGAAGGCGCAGAAAGGCGCAGACGTACTATTACACGTACTGTCAAATAAAAGAAAGCAGCGAATAGGCAGTGTTGTGCACTTGATTGATTTGGTTGGTATCTCAAATAATACCTTTCGTTGCGAATGTTTTCTTGAAACCACGCACAAATCTCAATATTCCTGATAAATGCTTTTTTGAGCCGTTCATGCCGTCTGTTATGTGTACTTACGCACCTCAAGATACGAGTTCGCGTAAAAGCCTCGTTTTCTATGTAAGGGATTGAGTTCTCTCAAAAGGATTGGCTATGACGAAAGGCACTGCCCAAATGAGGTGGCTGCCAAGGCCAAAATATGCGTATTGGGCTGTATCAGTGGCCATAACAGATCACATGCATGGCTCAAGAAAATAATTATCAGGCATACTAAGAACTGAGCAACTCGGGACGAACAATATAATATTTGATAAGTACCAATCATGAGCAACTGAGTGTACAGCACTGCCCATCCAGTGATTTCTTGCATTTGACGGCACGTGTAGAGAGTACGTCTGCGCGTGTTCTCTATCTGAGGGGTTGGTCTCCTAAAAAAGGATTGGCTAAGGCGTAAGGCACTTCCCAACTTACGAAGGTGCCAAGGCCGAAACACGCGCATTTGGCTGTATAACTATAATAGACCATGTGCATGGCTCAAAAAAATCATCAGGCATGTTGAAACTTGGGCGATATTGTATCGCCTTTTCCAGTGGGTATGGCAAGAGGCCGATAAAAAAGTGTATTTTCGCAATAAAGTCCCAGTATCAGTACATCAGAGTTCTTGCGCGAGACGGATCCACTCCTTGATGAACTGCACTGGTAGGAGTGCGTTTGTTTCGACGCTATCAAATGCTTTTTCAAAGTCCATAAAAGTTAGGTGAAGGGCAGTGCTATTCTCGACAAAATTCCACGACCCTCGACACGGTTTGAATTTGGTGAATACAAAACAATTTCTGCCAAGATCGTGCTTGGTCAACAATTTGTACTGCTTATACCTTACCCACAGTTCTTGATACCTTTTGCGGACTGCGCTATTTTCGGCTGCCGGGCGGTTTGAAAGGCTAAGAAGAGGGGTTGCCAGCGTGCGCTCCAATGATATTGTGGTAAATTTCTAACTAAATTATGATTTTCGTTTATGAGAGAAGTTGCCATTTGAAAAATAATCAAATTTGATAGAACAGATTTCAGCAAGACAATTTCAGTAAAAACAAAGTTACTGCTTCTTTTATGACCGGTACCTTTGAGAGATAAAACCAATTATCTACGAAAACGTTATATCTAAACCTTCTCGAGCATTTCTGCGCTATTTCATTTACAATTATCCACAATTCAATCAAATTCATCTTCCTTATAATGCGCAAAATTTATCAAAGTAATTGATAATCGGAAAACATTCCAGAAAATCATTTTTTGAGCCACGCATGTGGTCTGTTATGTAAAGGCTGACCCATAGAGCTATATGTTTTAACCTTGACGGTCTCATCAGTCGGCCGGTCTTAAGAAAACACTTGAAACGAAAAGCAAGATATGTTAACGATGCCGGCCAAGAGCAATCGAGTGAACAACACTGTTTGTTCAGTGATAATTTCACTGGACTTTCAGTGTAGATGTTCGTCGTCGCCTACTCTAAGTATAGGGTATTGAGCGCCCCGAGAGGATCGCCTAAATTCGAAAAAGGGTACCGCCCGACTGATGAGACCGTCAAGGCTCAATCACGTGTATTGGGTTCTATAAGTCAGCCCTTATATAAGAAATCACATGCATGGCTCAAAAAATGATTATTTGCCATATTGAAATCTGAGGGTGTCCTTAGAAAACACTCGAAACGAAAGATAATCAGCAAATATTGATACGGTTGCACTGTAATGGTGCTGCTCAAAGCAAGTGATCCCACTTCATCGATAAGTCCAAATAAGTTTTTGGTTACTAAATATTTTCAGAAGTTGGAAATTATGGATAAAACTTTGGTTTGCCAGTCCATAGACGCTAACTTTAAATATCCGTTTACTCTGTGCTCAAAGCACATGCTATCGTGGCCATTCTGCCACTACGTGACGCACCAATTTCCCAATCTCTGCCTAGTTCTATGAGTCAATGTCAGATTTGTAATTTGTGTCTCGTCTAGTTCCCATTTCTCCCATAAATTTAGTAAAAACAACTTCAGCTGATTCCAGCCATCCATCAGTATATTGGAGTCTCTTAGGTTAGCCACCTGTTTGGAATGCATTTCACTTTCTCCTATTACATAGTGAGTGATTGCTTTTCTGTCTCGCTAATATCGATGCGTAATTTCTGAGGATGATGGCACAAACGGTAAACTGCAAGCAGTTCGACTAGTACTGGTAGTGGATGCTGATCGAGAAATGTGGTGTCGCCCAACATGGTTTTTTCCCTCCACCATGCTAGGTGGAGGTTTTCAAAGCGGCGTTCTCCGCTACTACAACAAACCGGTCGATTTCTACTAATTGTGCAATTGATTGTGAGACAGACAAACATCTGTAACCAGCAGGGAAACGAGAAGTGGGAAATACGACGATTGATAAGATGAAGAAAGTTATTCGCTTGCGACTTCAGATAGGTGTGCTGCCACTGCTCGAAGGCGACCCCAATTTGGAATTAGGTACAATGGCGAGAGATTGACTTTTGGATGTTTTGAATCACTTGCATTCATCTTGTACTAAGCCTTGTGATACATAGGATACATTGTACATGAGACTCCCATTACTAACTTTCGTCGAATGAAATCGTAAAGATGTACATATGCCAGAAAAAAATTGTATATACTGAAGTTAATAGTGCGAAGCGAAGGAAAAACGAAACTGACCAGTATAAGTAATGTGAACGTAGCAGATAGTCAATAAATCCGTTCACTGTCCGTGGTGATTGAGGTTGGATCTATGAGACGACTTACGAAGACGCGGACAAAAACCTTAAACCAGCCAGGCGTTTCGCAAGTAGTGCTGTGATGAGTCTATTATATGAACGAAGACATTCTTTTGCAGGCATTTCGTATACTATGTTCCCGTGATCGAAAATCTATCATGGAAGGACCTATTTGACAGAGACCTGCAAGAAGAGAGCAAAGGTTTGTTCAAAAAACGCCATGTGTAATATAGTTGTATGTTTGCCACCGCTTGGAGAATCTACTGCAACAAAGCCCGAAAATCAAACTCAGACAATTTTCAGTAAACGCGTACGGCAACTACTTAGGATTCGACGTCTCCCCTTAGCCGACATCCAAAAGCGCCCATGAAAGCCATTAGCCTCACCACGACAACGTAGTTGTTGTGCTGAACTCTGACACATGTTCATAAAGAGTGTTCAAAAACTTTTCAGTAGGTGTAGTTACCAATATTAGAATTACGTTTGCAAATATGCTTTTTTGCTTCTCATTGAATTTCAATCATACCTTTCAATTGGTCAGATAATCTCATAGGGATTGTTGATTCTAGATATGAATTTCGAATTATATATTGTAGAGTGTAATGATTTACAAATAGGCTGCTTTAGGATATGAAAACCGTTAAATTTATTAGATTTTACGAAACGAAAAATATGGGTCGGTGTTGAATAAGAAGAATTGATTGTTTTGTTTGAATATTAATAATGCAAGTTGTTCAATGTTCAATAAATATGTTAAAAAAATGCTAACAACATGAGCATCATGTAAAATATGGCTCAGAAACACGAAATCTACCGAATCCGATGCAAATGCATTTTCTCGATGATGTAGCTTTAATATTAAAGAAAGATTCTTAAGACAACTGAGCGTTTTTTTCACTCAAACCACGTTTCTGGTAGTTCCTAAATTGATAGTCTACCATTCACAGTAGTGAAGTTTCCTTAGAATCAAATTTGTACCACACAAGTACTACTAAGTCCGCTATAAATTTGAAAGGACGGAATGAATGGTGAAAAGACAAAATGCTTTCTTTTCATTTCCGGTAGCACAAAGAGAAAATGTCCTTCCCATAAATTAACCGTGGTTTTAGAGTTTTCATTTTTCGAGCTAACAAATGCCAACTAATGCTGCAGTAGAGGAGTGTTTTGTAGAAAGAAACCAAGGATTTACGAGCTCAATCCTTGTAATGCGATTGAATGCGGCAGAAATTTTAGTTGAGAGTGGGGATTTCATCCTTTCCATTCGACCGTTTTCTGTAGACCCCGCTCAAAGCGATGATACTCCGATAATTGATAAGGATATAGCATGAATTGAGCTAACAAGGTACAAGTGTTATACAGGCGCTGTTTCTTCCTTAAGGTCTCCTTAGTAACACAGTCCCTCAGTCCAGTCGATCCCTTAAAGCTATACTCCTTTATGAAGGAATTGACGCCGAGCAATAAATCACTGCAAGGCAGGTGATATAATCCCCTGACGTTGCAGAGACTAACAGCCGAACTTGTGGCTGTTAAAATGAATTGGTCAAGTGGAGAGGCGCAATTCATTTTAACAGTCATAAGCTCGGCTCCTACCCCTTGTAATGTCAGTAGTTTCTATCATCGAACTTGTAGTGATTTGTTACTCGGTGTTGTTTCCTTCAGAGAGGAGTATAGCCTCAAGGGATCGACTGAAAAGAGCAACTGTGCTAGTAAGGAAACGAAACAGGCTCCTGTCTAGCACTTCGACGTGATGTACGACTCTAAACATGTTATATCAGTATCCGATTGGTAGTTTTGAGACAATTGAGCGTTGTTATTATTTCGAAATACGTTTACAAAAGCTCTTTGATTGATAGTCCATTTTTTTCGCAACCCAGGTTTCTAAGAATCAAAAATTTTCTGTATAAAACCAAACAGTAGTCGTGAAACAGAAAAAAAGGACTGCGATTACAAAAGGTTATCTTTTTTCAGTTAGTGGAGCTAACTGTGGAAATCCTTGAGAACACTATCGTCGAAACCTGAAAGCGTCTTTTCGTCCCTACATTTGCTCGGTCGGCCGGTCACTTTTATTCTTTCGTTCCTACTTTGCTTATCGATACGGTCTCAATATCATCTTCGAATCAACTGGGAAGAATTCTGATTGCTAAGACTGGATACCCAACAAATTTTCTGGAAACGACACCATCGTTGCCTGAAATTGCCCTTGCAAGGTTAGGTCAGGAATCCAAAGCATATCGATTTGCACAACAAGCAATTGGTCAGCTCCAGTATCTCGTACATTGGCTGCAATACACAGTGACGGGCCATAAAGATTATCTGTTACTCAGCACGTATAACGTAAAGACATTCTCCACTGACGCCGATCTCCACGCATTGCTTGAAGCAGCAAGCCTTTAGAAATATCGTATAGTTGCCATACAGAAACAGCCAATCAAGAAGACCGGCATACGTCAGCTGAATCGGCACGCTCGTAATTCGCGAAGATCACCCATCTCGTCGACTCACACAAAATCCGTTCCTCTCGCTCAGCCATCTTTTGACTCTAATTAACGAGCAATAGGAAATTCATTGTCATCAGTTGTTACTCATCGACCGATGCAGCTGATGAACATAAAGTAAATAGGTTTTGTCATCATTTGGACGAAGTTATGCGCTATCACAAAACGTACTATAAATTCGTTGTCGGAGATTTCAACGCCAGATTAAGAATGGCCGAGAGGAGCCAATGCAGGACTAGGAAATTTGGATTGAAGAAGTGAAGAAAATGGAAACCGTTTTTATGGATTCCTGTCTACAGTACGTATCTTCCACGGAAATTCACTTCACCTGAAGAAAGAACACCGTCGCTGGACATAGTAATCAGCTAACAGCATGACGCCCGTGAAAATCAACTCTAAACTTACATACAGAGATGGTGCTTGCTATACACAACCTAGCCCCATCATTCTGTATTATGTCCGATCACCATCTTCTTCAAGAGAAGATACGATCAGCCTCAAGCTGAAAAAGAATTGACCAAGAAGAAGTTGTGAAACTATTTACTGCGAGAACAATCTAGACGAAATCCTATCCTACCACAACTGGCAGACTAAACAATTCAAAAGTTCGACTTTCTATAAACCTCGGCATAATCAATTGATATATGAAAATGGAGAAAACTTATCTTGATTAGCTGACGCGAGGTTGATAAAACAGTTTGTAGAAATTCGGCTGACGTTTCGGCGACCCGCCTTCTTCAGAGCCTGGACGTATATAGTATTAGTCTTACTAATACTATATACGTCCAGGCTCTGAAGAAGGCGGTCGCCGAAACGTCAGCCGAATTTCTACAACTGTTTTATCAACCTCGCGTCAGCTAATCAAGATAAGTTTTCTCCATTTTCATATATCAATTGGCAGACTAAAGATGATCTGACTGAAGACTACGAGCTTCTTAGAGGACTCAAAATTTGTGCAGACTTGGCTTTAATTACTCAATCCACAGGAGCCGATCGCATTTCCTCCACTGCAAATGAATTGCTCGAGAAGCGAAGGAAGCTGAAGCGTGATGCTAATGTAACACTCTGGCACGGGTAATATCAAATGCCTACTGCAGAAGAGCTTCGCAAGTGCATCTACCTCAGTATAGGCAGAACAAACAGTTGGAAGCACCGCAATAAAGATATATAAGAGTATATAAGATATAGTCCAGATAAGTGCCGTCGAAATCTGTGTGATTTTATTGTTCGGTTATCAGCGTTAAGGAGCGATGATGGGATCACGAAACCTTCCCTCCATAATATGGAATTGGTAACATCAAAATTCTGCACTGAGCTTTTGCGTTCCACCATTCCCGTTTCGGACTCCATAGTCTCCATTGGAGAAAAACTGCCAAAGATTCCTCCTTCTGGAGTTCGAGTCGCGATAAAAAGCACGAAAAAAGGCACAGCTTCAGAACGCGATAGCATCTCTACTCTCGACTTTCTGCGAGACGGTGGCCATAACTTTCATGTACTTCTCGCTTCACATATGACATTATACGTTCAAAAGGCAAAAATCCCAGACTAGTGAAGGACGTCGTGCGCAGTCATTATCCTTAGAAAGTGTGACCTAAACTTCGCAACTATCATCCAATTCGTTTATTAAGCATACAAGCTTTTTAAGAAGATCATCCTTCTGCGCATATCAAGAACTTTGGTTGAGGCACAACCAGTAGAACAAGCAGAATTGACAGGGATTCTGTTACATGGGCCACATCCAAACCGCGTCGAGGGTTAGAGAAGTCTGTCGGGAAAAGCACCTGCCTTAATCCCAACTTTTATTGACAATAAGAGGCATTTGATAGCGTCGAAACAAACGCAGACCTACCACCACAAGTCGATCAATGGGTAGATTCGTCGTACAAGAGAACTTTATCAGATTGCCATAGAAACTGCGCCACGAAAATACAGCTCTTTCATCGATCTCTCACCATATTTTCATATACACATTTGAAAAGGGGTTTGACAAGGCAATACATTATCGCCAAAGCTATTCACGGCCGCACTGCAGGGATAATGAAGGTGCTTGCATGGGACGAGAAGAGCACACGCATCAAGGGATAATTCCTACCAAACCTTCGTTTTGTGTATGACATCGTCATTTTCTCAAAAACACTGGTGAAGCATAGACGATGCTCAAGGAATCCAATGAAGAGGAAAAGAAGATTGGACGACGATAAAATGCATAAAGACCCACTTCATAAAAAAACCGGTGGTGTAATAATGAACATATCAAATGAATGGTTCTTTGATCACGTAGACTTCCCCGTAGGTGTACTTTGGTTGTTCATTGAATGTGGAAGACAACATGAAGCAGGAACTCGACAGAAGAAGTAAAGCAGTGTGGACAGCATTTGGGCCTCTCAAGTAAGCCACCGACCAAATAACGAACCTGAAATCGCACGCTAACCATTTCGATTCAACGCTCTTCTCAGCGCCCTGTTATGCAGCGGAGACAGGGGCTGCTACATCGATTACTTTAAGAATACTGGAAACGACTTACAGAGCGCTTAAACGATCTCTTCAAATCAGTCGGCATTCACAACATCTAGTCAACTTGTGTAGCTTAAATTTCCGAAAGCTGTCGCATTGTTGCAATCCATAAGAACATGGACCATTAGTGAAACACAGATGGGCCGGTCACATAGTAAGAAGATCAGACAAATGATGGTCGAAACGAAATGTAGGGTGGATTCCACGAGAAATCTCCAGTCGCCGGAGGACGACCATCTATCTACACGTTGAGCGGACGTGTTTGTTAAAGAAATGATCAACTGTATTCAAATTTGTATCCTCATCAGCTGCATTCGCATCTGCCGATTCTTTACAGATCACGCTATGAAACTCGCGCCAGCAGCTATAAACGAATAAAGCCATCGCCATGAAGGACAACTGCGAGAAGAAGAGACAAACGGAAAATGAGCTCGAGTCCGCACAATCGTGAAGACGGACTATCTGCGTATCCGAGTAAGTGACTATATAAATCTCTTCATGTATCAACATTAGTATCGAGATTAGGATTTTCAAGCTATCAACTGACAGCAAAAGCAGATCTAAATAGAAAAAATGTTCAATAAAAGCTGAAAAAAGAGCACATATGAAGCAGTGCTTAGAGGTGCTCTGCGGCACACGTAATCAATAGTTTGATTTCGTGCTCATGGCTCACCAAGCCATCCATTCTCCGCGGTCGGTATATTGATACCAAACTGGTTTCAAACTTGTCTGAAAGAATAATCAGCACTGACTCGGTACAGCAGGAGGCCATCGTGAGTCATTGTAAGGGCCGGATAAGCATTCAATCACCTCAGACGAAGTTTAAAATCTTAGACGAATGCATGGCGTATCACTGAAGGATTGATCAACGCCGAGAGCTTTATCGTCTATCTTTTCAACAGCTGAAATGTTCCTTTTCATAAGAATATGGTTTTCCTCTTCAAAAAAATGCAAGATATCAAAAAGCATTGGCGTTGAATGTCTAAGGTTATCTGCATACACGTTTCTTCAGTAATATTCCACCATTTATCAATGTTGATGAATATTTGGAAACTCAACTAAGTCAAATTTGCAATTGAGCACGCACCAATCTTCGTAGCTGTCCGAATGAGGCGTTCAGCTGAGGGTCAAAATCACCGTTTTCGTAGGCAAAGGGATGTGCGAGGATAACGTTGTAAGGAGCTTGTAAGGTGTACTTAACAAGAAAAAGGGCGACAATTGAGAACATCCCTTCGGTCACCGTTTTTTATGCATGATGACCGTGCGCGACGTCCTCCAGTGGTCTGGGGCTGTTTATTATGAGGATAACATTTCATTTCTACCGCAAAAAGCACGTGTGATTCATGGCCTCCAGCTTGCGGGAAGTCGACAAAGATGCCATCAAAGCCTCCCGCTGAGCCTTTTCATGCTTTCTATCTCAACTCGAACTTCAAAGATTAAGAATCCTGCGCGGTTTTTTCTCCAGTGGGGCTTACGGAGTCCGTGACGGGGATCGAGGAACGATAAATTTTGTTGGATTGGGATTCGCATCCTGCGTAAGAATCGGCCTCAGTAGGAGTGTTCTCGAATCATACTTGTAGTGTAAAAAACAATCTTCATAGTGTGTCGTTTGCGTGTTCAACAGATTTAATCCCAATGGCGTCCTGTGTATCTCGTGATTTTGTAACCTCTCACTGGTAGTCTCGTCGACTAACGACATAGACGGGAGTTTCCAGTGGGTGGATTACTAATGAGACTTATTGCTAGCTGTTCAAATCGACATTCTTTAGGTTCCCGTCTTTACCTTGTATGAGCGTTTTCAGGTCTACGATGGCGTTCCCAACGAATTTCTTCCAGAATACAATCCTATCAGTCAGACTTCCTTCTAGCCGATTTAGAGAAATTGTTGAAATCAAAGTGAGCAGGACAAGCAGAAATGAATAGAAAACTCGACCAACCGATCAAGGATGTCGTCGGGACGAAAAGACGATTTTTTAGTCAGAGATCCTACTAGTTGATTCGGAGGTGATGTTAGAAGCGATTTAAATAAATAATAGTAAGGAGAGAATCGTTAGCCTAGCGCTCAGCGGCGGTATAGGGTAGGTATGGTTGAGATAGGTAACACAGAATAAGGTCTGGACTTTCAGTCTTTATTCCAACGCCCTCTGAAGTCAGTCTTATTTCAAATTCTGGACATTTCATTCTATGTAATGCTTACATTTCTAAAGAGCAGTAATCGTATTGCGGACGTGGCAAATCTAGTTTTCCTCTCGCTGGACCGTAAGGCCTACTAGTTTTTCTTTTATGTTCGCTCTATGATATTTCCCTAGAAATATTCTTGCTTTGTGGTTTTCAGATGTAATTTCAATGAAAAATTCATGACAACAAAGGTTCACTGGCAATAGCAATCACAGGTCTTCAAATCACATAATAGTATGAACACCGTGAACATAATGTTCAGACTGTTTACAAAACGCCTTTGAGATAGTTCTACGAGAGACTGACAGTTTCAAACGTCTCATAAAGAGATCTCTGAGCTAAAGAAGTATCTGAGGTGTCGTTTACTTCTTCTCTACAATCTCATCGTCTCGCCACCTTGCACTGATCGAGACCTTTCTGGGTCCTGTGCCGACTCGTCTGTTGTGTTCATAGTGGCCTGATCAGAGCAACACTTCTCCTCTAATGATACGTCATCTATACTCACTGCGGATCTATAATGAATTTTCATTCATTCTTGTGTTGTTCTACAAGGAGTTGATCAGCAATGTGAATCCCATACATAGTTTTGTATGAGAATTTTGGTACTTCCATGTCAACGAAAGTTTTTCAAAAAAAAAGATTCTTACCAGAAAGACACCTCCTCCGAACTTGAAAATGTCCTTCATACAGCGCAGTGAGAGTGAAAAGGTGGTCTTTTACACACGTCACGCTTTATCGCGTGCATTTATCGCCAGGGCAGAGCTCGTCTTCGGTGGCCATTTGGAAGCTCAAGTCTTGGTGATGTCATAGTGTAAATTCTCGTAAGCTTTTTGTTGTAGCCCTGTGCATAGAAAGTAATATCGTGTTTCACACGTGTAGTGCTTGAACGCGCGCATTTTCGTTATTCATCTAAATCTCTCGTCCATTTAGCACGGATTTGTAGCCTTTTTATGCTGGAATTATGAAAAGGGCCTTTGTTTTATCGTTCTGCAAATCGAAGCTTCTCATTTTCACTTTATATCAGAAAATAAATCCGGTATTATGCTCAAGCTCAAGAGCTTAAACCCATGCACGAAAAACATATGGACGTGAAGGAAAATATAGAGCATCAAAGTTAAAAGTTTTACCTAGTTTTTTCCCGAAGGAGAAGAAACGTCGATTTCTATGAAAAATTGTACTCCGCATGCGAATGACGCGACGCGACGATGCGCAGCCAATAGACCCTAATCGACAAGCAATGGGAGGCGTGTAAGGAAGATCACTTTTAATTTCCCAGTTACAGCGCATTTAAAAGGTTTTCCCGAAAAAGGCATTGTGTTGAAATAACCAAGGCTTGCACTATCAAAAAATTTCGCAACACTAGCTGACGAGATCTGTCCAGGGAAAAATTCGCGTGATGACGCGCGTCGCGTGTGACACAATACTGTTTTCACTGTGACAGCGCTGAAAGAAAGCGTTCCAAAAGACAATTACATTTTCAGATTTAACAAGCTTTAAGGTGTTCTACATGAACTACTAATGTTCTAAGACAATGCTTTTATCCAACACAAGGAGCCTTCCAGAACCATTTCCTATGAAGGTGCCATTATTTCATATGTACAAAGATATATTGGTTAGAGAGAAAAAAATCTTTCCGTAGTCCGACGCGTAAAATGGTAGCATTGTGCTAATACCAGAAAGGTAGATTATGTCACAAACAAGTAGTAGACTAGTTTTCTAGAGGAAAACTTGTACATGTAGGACTTGTGCTGAACTTCATATGATTTGCAAACACGCGCACAGTCGGTATCAGCATTCTTTGCGATACTATATATTGCTATCTATTGGGCGGAATGTCAGCGTGAAATGTTTCAATGCGCAAAACGTCGTGATAAATGATAAGTCCCCTGTCTAAGAGCATTTAAAATATGCACATCGTGTTCATAGTGTGATCATCTTAGAGTAGCGTTGAGTAGTGGAAGCGGAGATCTTGCAGTAGCTGCTAGAAATGGGAAATGTCTTTTCGAAACTTTGGAACATTTGATTTTACTACAGAACATCAAAATATGGTCGGTATCACTAATGCAGATTATGAGAAGACGGCGGGAGTTGTCGTCTTTCTATATGGCAAAAATTCAACAATTTTATTGCCTTCTCTTTTGCTTGCAGGTAAATGAACGTGCTAAGTCAGCCTCTGTAGTAAGTTGATTTGACAGGCTACAATGAAGAATACGATTCACTTACTGTTCCATCTGTGCGTATGATATTGCATCGTAAATAGTCGGATAGAAGTTAGTCTTCGCTACAGCCGTGTACAAACCGCTCGCTTCAAACAGCTCGCGTACAGGAGCTGCAATAGTCATTTGAAGTATCGGCGTTTGACACATATTAATTATTATTATTAATTTTATTATATTATCAATTGTATTAATTAGACTCTTTTACTAAGGCTCTCAATTACTGTCACTTAGCATTAAGTCAATCGAGCTAGCTCCAGTGAAACATCCATTTTTTCCTATCGTGTGCAGAGTAGCCCACTCACTCCTCTGCGTTGTAGAGTTCCGTTGAGCATCATATCTGCTACGTTGTTTGCGAAGAAATTAGATCACTGAGTCGATGGTCTCGTTGTTGTGCGCTCGACACCCCAAGGATGCGATTAGTAAGCTTTTGTCCATCAATTCTAATTAGAACAAATACGTGCCAGGTCCACGTGATCTTCGTTGACTTGGCGAGTGAAACCGCTTCTCTAACCTGATCATTGACTTAAGACGATATTTATTGCGTTTGCCAACGGTACATTCCAAATCAATCCTTTGTTTGAAAAGATAGTTTTCTCTAAATTGATGCGCATATTCATTTATCCACAAAAGTTTGCCAACATTCATCATGCTTGGTACTATAAAAGCGATGTCGTTACCGAAGAGAAGATGGTGCAAATGTCGACCATCAATTGTCACTCCTGTATTAGTGCCCAATTCTAGTGTTGTGAAATCTGTAAATACCTCCCAAAGAACCCTTATAAACTGAGTTAGGGACTCGCGCTATCCAGAGCTCCTCTGACTGCTTCTGTTATTGCTATATCAAAGGCCTTTCTCGAATTGATAAAAGTAACGCTGAGCCATCTCCTCGACTCCGACAAAAGTTCAATAGCTATGTTACCGTGTGGATGTGGTAGTGCTGAATGCTTTCTAAAACTGTCGTAGTTTGCACAGTTGTCCATCGTCCAGCGTTTTGACAGTTTTATTCAACATGACTCGAATATAAGGCTCTTTAACGATGGACATGGGCGATAGTTCCCATATTGTGAAAGTCTTTCTTCTAAACAATAACACGGTTCTGATAATTTGCCATTGACTAGAAACTTTGCAGTCTGGTAAGTGGCGGGATTAACCAAGCCAGTATGTTAATTAAGCTAACGGGAATGTTGCTGTCTTATCCTGTTTCTACCAACTACTGCTTAATTCTTCACTAACAAAATTGCGACAAAACTGCGTATTGGAATTTGGAAGAGTAAACCGGTGAAACGTTAGGTTCATTTCCATTATATATGACTCAAAGAGAACGTGACTACTGAAAAACAGTGCTGATCGTGGTTGAATTTCTCCATTACGATTCTAAAAGCTGGAAGTATTTCACCAGAAGACCGGAGTGCAATCATCTTGGTCTTGTGACTGGAGAAGCTTCGTTGGACTTTGCGAGTCCCAACTTCTGCAGCTTATCGAAACTACCGTTCATTTTCTTAGGAATCTTCTTTTACCGCTTCGGCGCAGCGTTCGGAAAATTTGGAGTGATGTCTTAGTTGCCTACGGCTCGTATTATCCCGTTGAAGTATGGCTCAAGTGTACGTGGAGACAAGTGTCTCTTAATGACTTCAAGATGCTTGACTTCGATGGTGCTAACGTGAAAATGTTGAATGATGTTGCTAAAAGGAGGCACTGAGCCGTTTCCATGCACGAAATACGACATCGATTGAGAGGGACTTTCGCTCTACTAATATAGTGGTCTATTTCGTCACGGTACTCTCCATTGGAATCTCACATCTAGCTATGAGAGTGAAGTTTTAGAAGCACGAGTTACCTAGAATGGTTTCCGTAGTCATATTGAAAACAGACAGCCTCTCTCATTGTTCGTTCACTTCTAAACCGTTGTTCCAAAAGAAACGTTCTTCACGCGCTTTTCTAGAATCAAATGTCAAGTCAAGATTCTTCGATATTGACTTAGTCAATATCTGAATTTTTGTAAAATTATTGCTACGTCCGTACGGAGCGGTATAACGCTTCGATTTGGCATTGTCATAGCTTGGCGTTGGACCGTAAACACCAAAGATGATCGCGTTGGGGTGGATCCACATCATCAAGCGTTTGAATGACTTATCATTTGTTTTGAATTCCACTTTCATCGTTGAAGTTGCTTTGACAAGAGCACCAACACCGCCGACTCCTCTAATATAGCTTATCCTGCTTAAGAACTCTCCTGCGTCGCGGAAAGCGAGAAATGAATGCGTTTTCTTATTTCATACAGGCCGAGAACATCAAACTTCGCCCTGAGACTGTTAATATTCCCTCAATCATTGCGAACTCTATTCTTATCACGTTGTTTACGAACATTTTGCCAAATTTGTTAGTAGAGACTTGTAAGTGCTACACGATGCAGTACTACCAAAAGAATTGCACTACAAACCTTTAGCGGCGGCGAATGAGACGGTTATATCTTTTGTTCGCAAATCTTCGTGAATCTAAATAAATGAGAAGTTGTAAACTAGTCTAAACTTTCATTGTTTTACATATACAACTATATGGTAGTTCAAGCAGTGTTTTGTTGTTAGAATCGGAAATGCAAGTATGTTGAATGGAACTTGTCACGCTAAGTGGGGTTCATACCCGTATTTCACCCATACCAACGATGTATGGAACTTCTCAAGACCTACAATCTATTAAACCGGCAGTGTCCAAAGTTTCAGGTCTCTTTTAAAAACCAAAACACGTGTTTGTAGAGGCGAATTCTATTCGGGCAGCTGACGTTGCAGAGAGATCTCGTCTTCTACAGTCTACAGTCCTTGCTGTCTACAACCCAGTTAGCCAAACACCACTACACTCCGTTAGCCAAACACCACTACACTCTAATGGAAAAAAATCACATCATCTGGAAAATTTCATCAAAAACAGGAATTTTTCACTTGCTTGTTTACAACTGTTCACGTGGAGGCTAACCATACAGGGTTCATGCGGAGTGCCAATGCTTTTATGACATCGAAATATTAGTTCGTGTTGTGTCAGATCACAAATGCAACGACGCGTTAATCGCAGCGGTTCAAGTTTAGTGCCATGGAACTTCTTGAAGTGATAAGAGGCTCGTGCGTGAAAAAGTTGTTTTTTTTGCTAATGGGATTAAAATCTGGGTTTGGTAATTTTTTCTACCGACGCAATAAAGTTGGATGACTGACTAGATTGTGGACAATCTGCTCTCTCCATGCTCTAAAGAAGCGGAAACCTTTTGAAATTTCAGCTGCTTTAATAAAGTTCATTATGACAATGAGTCTTTCGGTTTATCAACAAAACCTTGATGTATGTTACATAGTTTTGCTTGATTTTCTATATAAAGCGCAGTTTGACTGAGTTATAGGTGAGGTGAAGAGACAGTGTGAGTTTGATTAGTACACACTAATACGGGAACGGAGATAGAGATTTCATTGTAAACATAGCGAGTAGAACGATGCATTGAAATGCATAAAATATTATGAAGTATTAGCAGGCACCAAGACCTAAAATGGTTAGAGGAATAGCCATTCCAAAAACTGTCGCAACTTCCATTTATTTTGTTCCCTCGGCAATGTCACCTACGATATTTTCATTACTTTTTGGCTGTTTTTTCTGTCCGTACAAGCATTAGAGAGACGATATCGTATGAGTAGTTCCCACTTCATAAAATTTGAAATGAAAATATACTGAAACACAGGGACGAGGAAAAGGATTCCAGCGGCCGACTAAAAGGCACCTAGTATGTGTATCTCAACGCGACTGATTAAGCGACACACGAAAACTTTCTTTTGGCTCCCCATTTTGGAAAATAATACTAGCAAATCAGGGAAGTCAGAAAGTCATTACAAGCAGACGTACGTGTTATGCATTGTTTTGATGAAGAAGAATTTTTGACATTTTTATACCTCTTTCAAAATCTGCACCCCCATCATGTCGACATAGGCGAATCCAGAGCAGTCAATGATCAGGAATTTTTTTCGATTCTGTGATGAAAAAGTCGGCGAGTCAGCTTTCTGAATCGTACAATCTTTCAGTACAATTTACTACTAAGTGATATACGGTAGAATTTGTGATTTACACACTTCGAGCAGCTCATTAACGCGATAGCTCACATAGTTTTGATTATCCGCAATCAAATGTTTTTTGTCGACATTTTTGCAATATCTCGTGTTGCTCCAATCCGTAGCCAGCTTATCCACAACCGTGCGAAATCGTTGCACATTTATGAACAACAGCGGTGAATCAAATCGCAGCACACAGACGTTCTACAAATGCAACTTTTTACATCTCCTTGAATGACTGAGTAAATACGAAGTTGTTAAGACTGTTAATGCGAAGACTGTTCAATCCAGCTACGTATGACCACCCTCGCTTTTTGCCCCTCATTCCTCGAAACTTGAGGACTTTATATGTTTGATTATGGTAGAGCAATTTTTGCTTAGCTCGCGAAACCGATAAACATGGCAATAAGAATTTGCAACGACACTATGTTGCCGTTCATTACCATGATTTTTAACTAATTCTGTGGCATTTAAAAAAAGTATTCGATTGGAGCGCGACATTCATGTGCCTCTGCTTTAGTTACATTTTCCGTTGAACCCGAAAACGGTGGGATCACTGATTTCTCGAAACTATCGGTCCGTTTTCAGATTTTAGAAAGAAAAAAGGAAAGAAGATATTTTGAATAAGAAAAAGAGCTAATTTGATTGATTTATCTGAATAGCGGTTGGTTAGCTCATGGATCTATAGTGTCTGTACAAAGCGGAACGGATTGATGCTTGCGCTGTTCAGCAGCAGAAGCGCGGTAGGCTATGCCATATTGTAGCCAGCTATGCTAGATTTTTTAGTAAGAGGTGGCAAAACTCACCGAAAAAGTCTACATGATATGCTCGGTTTACCAATTTTCCAAAAATTATATGTACCAATCTATCATGCTTCAGATAATATTTATTAAATCCTTTCATTATTATTTGAGCCAGCTTGTCATGCAATCTGGTAAGGGCTCTTGTACAGCCCGATACACGTGTTTCGTCTTTACTGAGTTGTCAGCCGGGCAGAACCCGTCGTCTTTTGATCTTTTCATAGTCAGTTCTCTCGGGAGCCTTACACTTCTTATAGAGAGTCATCGAAGACGTACGTTTTACACTCTATATCAAGTGAAAATTTCACCTAGCACAGAGTGTTGCGCACTCGATTGCTCTTTGGCGTGGTCCAAACAAAGCACTCGAAATAAAGGTATAATTATGAAAAAGTACCAGCCAAAGAGCAATCGAGTGCGCAACACTCTGTGCAAGGAGAAAATTTCACTTGACACAGAGTTTAAAACGTACGTGTTTGATGACTCTATAAGGAGTGTAAGGCTCCCGAGAGAATTGACTATGAAAAGATCAAAAGACGACGGGTTCTGCCCGGCTGATGAGTCTGTAAGGACGAAACACGTGTATCGGACTGTACAAGAGCCCTTACCAGACCACATGACAAGTTGGCTCAAATAATAATGAAAGGATCTATTGAAATTTGAGCGTGGTTTAAACAAAGCACTCAAAATAAAGGTATAATATTTATTGTTTTTGATAAGAAATTTGCAACTGTTTCCGACAGACTGCTAATTCTCTCCCATTACAGAAAAGGAGCGGGCAGGTATTTTTCGCCAGTAAATTCTGAGAATTGCATTGTTCATGAAGGTATCAACCCAAATCCAGCGAAACTAGAAATAAAGGAGCAGACATACTGAAATAGCAATTGCAGATGATGTTTATTGGGCAGATTGGGGTGGCCAAGCCACTAATTGTTTTCAAATTAGACAACGCGCCTTCAATTCTGCTCGCGGGAATACACATGGAAGCTTTTTACCAGCCGATTATGTACTCTCATGTTAGACCGTTACACTGAATCTCTCACAACGATGACAATTTTTTGGTCCACGTGACATAGAGTGACACAATTTTGATACGCTTCTCTGCTTTTGCAGGTCTCTTTTTTCATAAAATCTTGCTTTTTAATGACCGTCCTATTTTTCATTTGAATCGGCCTCAAGAAAATTAGAAAGCAACGAAAACCAGCTTTTTACTAGGTTTCGTATTTCACATTTCTAAACAATAAGTGGTTTAACATACGTTGAAGAAATACGTGTGTCTGTAGCGCTCCATGTCTCGAAAGTCACTCGTCCCAGGAATATTGGCGAGAATGTGCCATCTAGGCCTTAATCATCAGCTTACAGGCGAGATTATTCGAAAACGATCTGCTTCAGCCATTCGGTTATTCAGACGATGAGAAACGTGCTATATACTTACCACTGTTCTCGAATCACTGTGGTGAAGAGAGCGAAAACAATAGCGATAGCCAGTCCTTGCATTACATCTGTGACTAGGGTACCAATGAACGCCATCATCCAAATGCTCTAGATGGGCGAAAATAAAAGGAATACTGTTGATTCTGAGCATGAAATCGACGTTCATAATGCCATGAGAACATGATACTACTATTTTTCATTGAGACAGAAATCAGGGATTTAGGAGTGCCATTATACACTAGAAATGGGATCGTCAAACGGAGTTTGTTGCTTCTTGATACCAGCACTTTTCATGACTTACCAACTATGTAATTTTTATCGCTTTTTTTGTTTCCAGCGATAAACACGGTGCTGTGTTTCCCCTGTGACTTTCTTAGAGGATATCTTTCAAAATCTTATTGAAAGTTGTTAAGTTCTCAATCAAACTTACAAAATCAATCTTGGAAAGTGACCAGAGTCTTTTCAACTGTTTGAAGTTTCGAAACATTCCCAGTAAAGCAACGATGATAATGGACGCTAGTACACACTAGAAAGGAATCATTAAGTAAACAGTTGTACAAGCACACAGTGATGGTGAATGCTATTCTTCGAAACAAAGTTCATGATAAAAATCATTTTCTTTTACTGAAATTCGACAGTAGCTGCTCTACTTCTAACTGCTAAAGCTTGCCTTTACGTTTTGCAGAACAACGGTATTCTATTTAGATCTTGCCATTACCGAATAAGAGAACTAAAGGAGCAGTCGCTTACCATTGGCAATGATTGTAGCCATGATCCGCTAAATTGTACAACGACGAAAATAAATAGACTAGAAGGAATAGAGCTCAGCTGAAATATTAATTCATCAATTTTGAATGCTTGAACATTCAACTTCTAATGCAAAGCCTAGCTAGGTTCTTGATGTGGGTATAATGATTATCAAATAACAAAAGTCCAAGATAGTTAAGTCATATATAACTGATCTTTTCGAGAGTTTCTTATACCACATTGAGGTTTTTCTTCCGTTTTTTATAATAACTTGATGGAGTGTCTGATTCAGATGTTGACGGCCGTCGGCCAAGAAACATTTCTTCGAATTCTTAGAAATGCAAAAACTCTATCAAAGTACTGCAATAACATTTGATTCGGCTGATATTCGTATGTACTCAACTTTCAACTGCAGCTACCGTTTGAAATAGGTAGTAATAAGAAACAAGGTGGTAATAAAGTGGAAATAAGAATAGGTGGTGATAAGGAATTACTAAATCAAACACAGCATAAGATTGAATTTGCTTTCGAATGGTTAGGGCAGTTTGCTAGAATGACGGACCCTAATGACATATATTAAAGTACTAGGGTTAAACAAAAAGTTCTGAGAATTTTTGATAGTGCCATCTTTTGACATCTTTGTCTCGTTTTTTATCATTCTATCCATAACGAGCTCTATTACGAACAGTTGGGTCGCGTCTACGACAAACAGGTGGAGAATTATCCGAGATTGATCCGACGAAAGCGCGTTCTGTTTCAGCATGACAATGCCAAACCGCACACGTCCAAAAAGACCAAGGACAGGTTTGAAGAGTTGGAGAGCGTTGAAATTCTTCCCACCCCGCCGACAGTCCAGACGTTGCTCCATCCGATTATGGCCACTTCCGATCAATGGCAACACTTTTGAACATGGCTTCAAATCATTTAATTAAGTTGTAGAAGGATGTCGAGAGTGCTTCGATTCAGAGAGTCGGAATGGTACCTTGAGAAGATCCAAAATCTTGCAAAACGATGGCAGAAAGTCATGGACAAAGCTGCTTTCTATTTTAAGAAAAAGTTATTGTTGTTTTACGGTTGATTTGAGCATGAAACGAAACTACTAACTTTCCAGAACTTTTCACTTAACTTCATAGTAGCGTACATGGCCATGCATATCACTGGAGCAATAGAGTAAATTTTCATCTATAATTGTGTAACATTCTCAATTCCTCAAGCCTCTCTCTTACTCTTCTTCTCTTTCTTTTTCTTTCTCTCTCTTTCTCTCTCTTTCTCTCTCTCTCTCTAAAATAAGTGGTGAATTTGCTTTAATGTGGACTACATATTACACGCCGGCTCTGCCCAAAGTTCGGAATATAGTGATTAAAGGATACATGGAAGTGGAAACTCGTTTGTATAGAGAAGGGTTTTCTACTGGTAATGGCTGGCATACTGTCATAATTATTCTCTATATAAAAACGCAGAGTCTGTCAAACTATCACTGATTCGTAGGTGAATGATCGTCAAAAATACTAAGACATTTCAAACGAAAAAGGTGTAAATGCTTTCCGACAAAGCACAGCTCCACCACATAATGATGACAAGTGCAAGCTATCCTTCTGTTATACACTCACGTCTCTCGATGCTCAGCGGGTGTGTAGGTGATGCAGGCAGAGTGTTCTTGCTCTATTGACTCGAATGTGTTGCAATTGGTAATACTGTTAATCTCAAAATGCAGGGATTACCTGAGATTTGGCTCCGGCACCAACACTGACCGCTGTTCGGGAAAGACTGCTAGCAGGCGGAATTACTGGGAAAAATCCGCTCAACACTGAAGTAAAGCCCAATGCATAGAATTCCTAAAATGCTTCTCATGAATACAGTTATTTTTCGGAGAAATCAAGATCCACTGATTTTAGGTGACTTGTGCAATATACACTGCATAACAGTCGCATAAAAGCAGCCTTCAAGATTTACGTTGCCGTCATTTTCTTTTCATAGTTTGCACTACAGAAGAAAAGAATTTCCTATGACATCGTAGCTGGACTGTGTTTTTCCGTGCCAAGCTGAGATATGCAGTTAATTTCATTCTCCCTCCGGGGATGACAAGAAGTGCGAAATCTCAATTTGGAAGCAATTGCAAGACTAAGCCAGGGATATGAATCAGTGCTCTATTGAGAATCAACATGCCCACTACCTGATAGGTGATGACTTATGCTGCCTCTGTATCTTCATAAGTCTTAGCATTGGCTCGAAAATGTAAACAAAGAAAATCTTGTCTAGCCAATGCACTATCGGTCAAGCAGAGTCTGTGCTGCTGCTTGCGCGGTTCTTTGTAATCAAAGCAAATGGATCATTTGGGCAAAGAGAGTGGCAAATGTGTGAGAACAAGATCACTCGACTATATGTATAAATCAGATCACATCAGATGAATTTGAGATTATCGTTTTATATCAATTTGGAAAACAGCCAGACCTGATTAGTGTCGATTTCATATTGATACTTCTTGGCAAATATCTTTGCCAGAGAAACGTGAATAGCCATGCTCACCACTGAAATCGAGAGTGCATCAACAAGCAAAGAAGTGAACAGTTCAAAGTGAGGAAGAGTGGGCTTCGGCAAACTGTAACATATAAGATTTTAAACAAAAGTTTGATGCATCCGAGATGGTGAAAGTTTGTAACTAAATTTTTTAGAATCTCAAAAATCATGGTACTCACCCAGTCGGTAATACTCCAACAACTGCCACTTTGAAAGCAATATTCAGATTTGCAAAATAGGAAATAATGGTGCCAAAAATAACCTAAACTTCAGTATTATTTTGTATTTCTCTCCGATGAAAGCAAATTACAGTGTCAAATAGTCTGCTGAAGTTGTTTCGTGGGTTAAGAAAAAAAAACGACGATTTACACTCTTTGCAGCTTACTATCAAAGTACCACAAAACCTGCAAACTTTCATGATGGTTTTGTTCAATTTGTTTGCTTCTGCTATCGACTGCTTTTTTACAGACCCGCTCAAAATGATTTAATCTGATAAGGATATGACATATTTTGAGCCATAGGTCTAGTGCTATATAGGCGCCTATTTCGTCCTATTGAGACTCATCAGTAGCACCTTCCCTCGGTTCCGTCGATCCCTTGAGGTGAAATAATCCTCTAAAGGAACCGACGCCGAGTAAAATTAAGCACCCAAAGTAGGATGATGGTATTACCACAACTGCCGGTCACCACAAAGTCAGGTAATACCATCATCCTACTTTGGGTGCTTAATTTTACTCGGCGTCGGTTCCTTTAGAGGATTATTTCACCTCAAGGGATCGACCGAACCGAGGGAGGGTGCTACTGATGAGTCCCAATAGGACGAAATAGGCGCCTATATAGCACTAGACCTATGGCTCAAAATATGTCATATCCTTATCAATTTGTTTGCTTTAATGAATGTAGAAGGTATTGCGACAAAGCCGAAAAGCTCCTCACAACTTCACCTTTTCATCGCTGGTCTTTTACCCAATGAATTTCTTACATATATATTTCACTTATAGGCCTCACAGTACATCTTGACAACTTGTGTGTAAAAGCATCAATGACAACTCCTCTATTATACCTTCGTTGGCCAATACATTTCGCAATTTCAAGAAGCCATACGTTCTGGAGCAATCTAAGTCAGACTTTTTGATTATTATCATTACATAGTGTCGTCGCGCTTCCTCCCAGAAATAGTAAACATTTTCAGTCAACGAGAGGCTCAAAGACTCTATGTTACTGCGATGATGGCGATAAACTCCTTTTCTGGATTCACTTGATACATTACTCTCAAGCGTTCTATCGACTATTCGCAGGAACCGATGCTGTCACAAGAATTACAGTCTCATTGGGAAGATTCGAATCAAAACATTTAGACTTGCCTATAATCTAACCGAAGACGCGAGCATCGCAGTGGCTGAGAGTGCACTACGATATATATTTACACGATTATTGGTTTTGTCACACTTCCACTCTGAACCAGTATTTGATAAAGTTGAACATATGATGCATCTTGGAAGAAGTGACCAATCCCTATGTTTTATTTCTGCCATTCTTATTCGATACTTATTTAATTTATATAATATTTATCCTGTCATAGTTGGATTACGGAAGATGCCATGTTTCACTATTATTCAGAATATCAATGAAAGGAGACGAAAGGGGCTCTTCAACATGCAGCTAATTTCTACAACCACTTTTCTATCCTTCCTGGCTTGCACGAGATAAAACCAAATGGAAGACGTGGGGCAGCCCATGAAAATTGATTTGGTGCTATCTAAATAAGTGAATCTTCAAGTAATTACACTATCTTCACAATGTATGTGAACCATACATTCGAATGGTCAATATAGGTCCTGAATAGTACAACTTAGTCACCGTCATACACTTAGCACTACGTATAGCCAGCTTGGATCGTAATTTTTTCGTCCTGCGATACTGATTGATGTCATCTTTAATTATTCCCAAATTCAAGAGGTCACTGGAAGGGGCGAAAACGATAACGGTGGCGATGAAATAAAATCATATCGTCCTAAATCTTGTTCACCTCAAATCAATTTTGCAACGTTAACGCTGTAAAGCTGTTCACGTGCTCTATATGAGCTCACATGACATGATGTTACTGATAACAGTCACGTGTGGTACTTCATTTGCTCACTTAAATTACACCCGTCTATTTTATTGTATTTATTTGCCTTGCGAGAACTTTTAAGTTCCAATAGTGCCAGTGAAGGGATGGTGAATGGATGCTTGACAGGATCGGAGAGAGATCATATTGGTGCGTGAGTAGGTGGGTCCTTCAGAGCAATTGGCAGCTTCTTTACAGCTGCCTCCGAAAAACGCATTAAATAGTACTGAGTCACATATTTTACGAAACGATTCTGGTATTACTTAGAAATCAAGGAATTATATATCTATTGCATTGTAACAGTCACTGTGATTCTCTAAATAATCTTCATGTAAATAATCATCTGGCGATCTCAAGAATCCTAGGATTATTGTCTCAGGAGGTGAATTTGAAGATAGACACTATAGCTTATCCTCGATCTCAAAGCCGTGATAGCTCGTAGAAACGAGACAAAATTCTTTGTTCTGACATGTCTACCTGTACTTTTTCAGTCAACGTTAGTTAAACCGCTATACAGGTGTTTGCAAAAATTTGGCACTTTACTTATTGATGTGTGAATGATAAAAGACCGCTGTGTGAAAAATATTCAAACTTACAACAAGGAGCTCGAATGGAATCGGTACTGGACAGTGAAACTTTGATTTCACTAAAGGATTGATGTGATCTTTTCCTAGGATCAACACGAAAATTGTCAATGTCGACAAGCCAACAGTGACCAGATTCGTCTGCTTGATAGCTGCACAGAGGTCGTAGAGTTTCTGAATCATTTTTAGAAGCGTGGATTGGCTAACAAACGAAAATGGTTCAGTTACACTATTAAAATAGGCAGAGACACAGTGTATTACGAACTAATATGAAAATCAAATGTAAAACCTAAATTGAAGCAACTATCTTTTCAGCCGCTTCCACAATTTGAAAGGTCATAATGAGAACTTAACCTAAAACAGATGCGTAAGTGAAAAATCTCAGTCATATGTGGACGCCACTTCAGCTTTGAACTATCTTTCATAATTCTCCTAAATTGCATTTATAAAAATTAGTTCCTGATCAGTACCCGAACATGGTTCTTTTCCTTATCCACACCCATTTTCCCTCTTAGAAAAAAACGCATTTTTGCCTTTTTAAATGAATTGGTGGCCGTTCGATAGCCCAAGTTTCGGAAATATAAGCGGTGTAGTTTACCTTGGCAAATGACCTTTTTGTTGCGCTGTAACAGTAAAGATAAAAATCCAATTCACAATGAAGCATTTTTTGCTGAGAGAGGAATTTTAGAGTATCAATCGCCATTCTAGAGCGGAAAGCTCATTGATTTCATTGATATGTTTGATTAATAAGAAGAACTTGTTAGTGTGTTGTTGCAGCCAACAGAAGATTGGTTTGCACCCGTCGTTCCTTGCACTTCTGGTTGCCTAAGGTGTGTGATGATCAGAAAGTACGGTGGCTTGATTCCAATTTTGCAAATCATTTTCCACGTTAGAGCACAACAAAATTTCCAAAAAATCACGTGTACCATCAAGACTGTCAAGAATAAAGCTTTCACATAATTGCAAAAAGTCTGAGAAAGAGCTTTGTCTAGCAAAGACTGCATGAGTACAAAGTAAAATTTCATTTTTATTCTCACGACGCAGTAAAAAGGCGATTTAGAAGCAAAGTACACCCTTCAAATTTTAGAGATTCGAATTATCGAGTAACTGCTACGACCTTAGAAAAAAGCAAAGGATGCGTTGTTCTCAAGAGACTGTAGGTGCTGGTAGGGAAAAAATCCCCCGTCATTTTCGTTATTTGGATTCTTTTTCAGCCTCATGGGAGGAACGTGATTTCTGCTTTCTATAGCAGTTTAGGTAAATATTCGTAGCTAAAATTACGAGAATTTCAATGGAGCACTTCATTTCTCATGGGACTTTTTTTATTGCCTTGTAAAAGTGGGAATAAAACTTTTCTGACACCCAAGTATTTTGTCACTCGATAGCGTAAATTTCGACAATCTCGACAAAAGAACATTGGTTTCGCAAATTGGGAGCATTTCCGATATCCGCATCCTATTTCGACCCCTTGGAAAAGACACGTTACCTGGTTTTTTTTAGAGCTTCAAAATTAATTGATAACTCAAATCTTAAGAAATTTAGCTATGTGTTTTATTTGCAAATCATCATTTTGATGCGCTTTAATAGTGAAAACATTAGGTCTTATCATACGTTTTAGCACTAGAAGAATAAACACCAAATTTATCAACCAATGGTAATTGAAATTGCTTGAAAACACTAATCAAAGTATGTGCCATCAGCCTAACCAAGTTTTTGCCATCCCTTAGGCGACAAAGAAATACCGCATTCATAAAATTTGTCATACCTGAATTTAGAGAGGGTTGTCAATACTCAGCGACTGAAAAAAGAAATTATCAGGCGGCGAAAAATCAGGACTGTACTGCGGACGATTCAGCAACTTCAAACCCTGTCTGATCATCTTTCTCCTTGTCAATTTGGCGACGTGCGGCCTTGCGTTGTCTTAAGGCAGAATGAGACCGTGGCAACATCTACGTGACAGGGTTCGGTTGCAGCGGATCAGATATTCACAGTAGCGTTTGCGGTTCCGAAAGATGTTGAGTATAGCCTTTGAAACGAAGTGATTTAGACACGGAGTTGAAGTTCCCCGTTGGCTTAGCGCCAACCATTGGTTCGGAGGACGTCGACTCTCGAAAAAAGTCATTTTTGTCCACGGTGATGACCTTGGCCAAAAATGGAGCGTAAAGGTGATAACGGAGCAGTTTTTGAGCATTTAAAACACTTCTAGTTAATGATTTTGGTGTTTATTACTCTTGTGCTTATACTTATGAGAATACCTAATAAAATCATGTTACACAATTGGCGCTTTTCGGCTCATTTTTCGCTAAGGGACATTTTCCCTAGACTGCAAGTAAATGTTCGACAATGAAAATTTCGAGAATTTCGATGATATATTTGATTTTTGAAAGGAATTATTAGTGCGTTCCACTGACCAAACGAAAACTAGGTTTGGTGCGGCACATTTCCACCGCCCTTCTACCGATCTGTTGGTATAATTTCACATCATTGGCACTAAGCCACCGCGCTATTTCCGGCGCCAAATTTTTGCGAAACCAAATAATCTTGTGATTCTTAGAGAAAAATTGATTATTGAAAATGTCGAAATTCACTATCTAATGGCTTTTAAAAGTTCGAAGGAAGAACTTTGTCCACGAGAAATGCTTGAGTATGGAACAAAGTTTTATTTTTCTGTTACAACGCAATAAGAAAACAAATTCAAAGTCAAAGTACATCATTAAGATTCTCGTGATTTGGGCTATCGAATGACTACTAGAAGTTCCGTAAAAACAGAAAACAAGTTGTTCTCAAGGAGAACAGGTTAGAGATAACGGAAACTAGCGAAGTGGCTTCATCATCTCCTAATTTTTCTTCACAAATAGATTCTTTTACCTATGATTTTCAATATTTTTAGTGCTTTCCTGCGCAGCGTCATGATATATTCCTCTATATGTGTGCTTTTGGGTAAGATAGCGAGTACGAAACTTAGCGCTTCCCACTGTATTCAAAGACTTCACGGCGAGCGACTAAGATTTTTTTCATACATTTAATACTAATTGCGAGAAAAATCCTCAGCAGCGGTAGATATCTGTTCCATTGCGACAAAATGTATTAATGCCCATGACTCCTATTTTACCGTTCGTTTTGAGTGCCTTTTAGGACCACGCTCAAAATTTAATATATCTGATAATTAGATGGAGTTCTTTTTACTTAACCGCTCCAACGGTGGTAAGATTTCGTGTAATATACACAGTAATGAATAGTGATGTGCAAAACTTTCGCGTCAGGTTGGACTAGAGTCCGCATCTCATTCTTCCCGGGAGCTCGTGCTCTATCCGTAACTTTACTGACGCTCATTTAGCACAACTTTTTTTCTACGCTACAGCGCATCTATCTGTCAACCGCCAGCCGTCAACGGCTTGATCCGGGGAGTCGGTCTCAACATTGAACCCAGTGACGCTGCCAAATATTGGGTTTTGAAGGTCAAATGAAATTTTTCAATTCGAGTGCTTTCTTGAGACCACAGCTCAAATTTTAATATGCCTGATAATGATTTTTTTGAGCCACGCATGTCAGTGGTCTGTCAAGGAGGGCTGACTTATAGAGCTCGGCAAAAGACGAAAAGTCGCTAACTCTCAGTGTGAGGACTGAAGCACCCACAGAAATTGGCAAAAGACGAGAAAGGGTAATTGCCCGACTGAACTGATCGCAAGATCGAAACACGTGTATCGGACTCTATAAGTCAGCCCTTCTTGACAGACTACTGACATGCGTGGCTCAAAAAATGATTATCAGGAATATTCAAATAAAATTGACTTTATTTAACCGCTCTACGAATGTTTTGCAAATCACTCTTCATTACTGGGTATACATATGAAATCTCACCACCGCTAGAACGGTTAGATGAGAACAATTCCATTTGATCTTCAAAACCTAATATCTGCCAGCGTCACTGGGTTTAATATCAAGACCGACTACTCGGACCACGCCGTTGACTGCTGGCGGCCGACAGTTAGATGCGCTGTAGCCTAGAAAGAGTGTTGTGCAAGATGGGCGTCAGTAGTGTAACGGATAGAGCACGCGCTCCCGAAAAAAGTGAGGCGCGGGTTTTAGTTTCACCTGACGCGAAAATTTTGCACATCACCCTTCATTACTGGAGTGTATTTGATAATTATTATTGAGCCAACATGTCATGTGGTCTTTTAAAGGCATCTTATAGAGCCCAACACGATTTTCGGCCTCGACAGCCAAGATTTACTAAATTTTTCAAAAATACCAGCCAAGAATAATCGAGTGCAAAACACTGAAGATCTAGTGATTTATTCCACTTGAAGGGACGTGTAAATCGTTTGTCGTCAGTCACTTTATATTGGGGATGTAGGGGCCCCCGAGAGGATTGGCTAAGGCGAAGGGTATTGCGCAACTGATGAGGCTGTCATGGCCGAAACATTTGTATCGGGCTCTATAAGCTGCCCATAAAAGACCACTTCATATTGGCTCAAAAGCTATTATCAGGTGTATTACTATTCTATTCATACAACCATAATCAAAACGGCTTACAATACTTTGAGTATCCAAAAGTACCTGTTCACTCTGTGCCCTTATATGTACTCCAGTAACACTGTTGCCACAAAAAAGATGGTGATATCAGCAAGTGAATACATAATCAGCGCGTTGTTTTAAGCTCCACTCAGTATAATGTGTGTACCAAAGTGATAATTAAATTCCATTTTAAAAAGTTAACACACCAAAATCAGATTCGCCAATCCATAGCGGCGCGGTAAGCCTTTAATTCCTAAGATATCCTTAAGCTGAGTGGTGAGAACATGCATTGATGCTCCCGTTGTGAAGCCGCCAACAAGTTCGTCAGAGAAGTACGTGGTAACGAAATCAAGTCCAAGAAAAGCTATCAATACCTGAAAATAAATATTGAGCCTTGAGATAATGGCTTTTTCATTACGTGATAACATACTGATAGTGCTCGGCAAGAAATTCACTAACATTGGATCTCAAAATTAACTGTGATGAAATGTGGTCGGACTCAGCTGGTAGCAGGTGACAGCGTGAAATTACAATAAAAATTAGGCTTTCCAGGTTCAAAGTAGATCGTGGCAAAACAAAACACCTTAGCCTTTTCTTGAAATTTAAATCATCGCTAAAGCGGCTTTGTCTCTCTCAAAACGCTATGTAGCATTAGATTGTCCGTGGCAAGGAAAGCATCCTAAATTATACCAACTTCTTCATATCAAACGCGCTCAATAAATTATGCAAAAATTCACTACCTGTATCAGTCCGATTAGTACGGTGAGCGTCGAAGCGACCTGAATAGGCGTAGGTGTTGCGAGAGAGGCTGTCAGATTTGTTAGATCATCTGCGGAATTGGGTTCCACAGCAGTGATACTGCTCACCGCCTTGCCTGTCATAAGCGCTACAAGAGCGAAAGTTCCTAAAGCTTGAGAGCTGCTCAACTTCTCAATGTAATCCAGCTAATTTTTTTGTCTTATTTTGTGGTTTTTCGATTTGATTAAATCTAACGAAACCAATGTTTATGAGGGACGGATAGGTTTTGAATGCTCCATTCACGCTCAAGGAAACGAACATTTCCGAATGCTCCAGTTTCGTATACTTACGTCGTAAAGTCAACATCATAAACGACGTAGCTTCAGAGTTTAGCTAGAGGGAACGAGCGGTTTGAGAAGCTGTTAAGAGCATCGAGGATGTAGTGAAAAAGGCAAAAAAATCCAATACCGTGCCCACCTTTTCGACTCCACGATAATCCTTGCCCTAATGTATGCAGCAGAAACCTGGTCGCTACGTAGGCAAGATGAAAGGTCACTTGGCGTTACTGAATACGCCTTGGAAGAGTCAGTGCGTGGACTATTCCGTATCTCGCAAATCAGAGTAAGGATGCGAAGTTCAACCTACGTCAACGATCAAAAATCAAAGACGCCATTCTAAACGCCAGGTCATCAAAAACAAAATGGCCCGGATGCGTAAGGCGCTTCATCGACAACCGAGCCGTAATTGACTGAACTCCTCGGGATGTCAATGCTCTACAGGAAGGTCACCTACTCGATGGTACGATTTTTTCAAGAAAAAATTTGAAGAAAGATATGATGCTCAACGAATCAGCAGAGCGAAGGGAACCCACTCTGCTATTCTTGCACGCGATAGGGCAAAATAGAAGTGTTGCTGGCTCCCGCTCGAGTCACTCGACGATCAGCGGGACGACAGGTGATACAGGAAGCGTACTAATGAGTTGTGCCACTCAGTGCACATAAAATGATTTCTCTGGGTCGACACTTAGGTAGCACACTTCTTTCTGAGAATAAGAACATTAACTTGATACCCTATTAGAGTAACTTTTATCTAAGATCCGTAGGATTAATCAATGTCTTGCTTAGTTGATGTGTTATCAGAAAGTTGTTACACAAACCTTTTCAATCAACTTTTTGGCAGCATCAACCTTCGTTTGAATAAACGGAGTGCATACTTGCCTGTTGAGCAATGCCTGGACGTTCCAAAAAGCATATAGATGAGAACAGGGAAGAATGATGTGTATAGTCCAACAACGGGATCGACACCAGCCAATGAGGCGTAGGCGATACCTGAAACAGTTTCGACGTTCTCCTGAGATGGAAACTTATTGTCGTCGCCTTAGTCTCCAGCAATTCCGTTTTTTCGTTTTATCCCTATTTTGAAGTAATCATAGATCGACTCTCAAACAAGACGCCTTCTTATGCTTGGTTATCTGAAAGAAACTCTGATGTACCTTGTGGAACATGCATAATTCCAACAGTCAGTCCTCCAATGATGTCGTGTAGCATATTAGATTTGACATCATATCTAGGAAAGAAAAAATTGCCTTAAGAGAGATGGATTTAGAAAGATGCGCTAGAATTGAGTAATATTGCGGAGATAGCTAGCGTTGGCGGAGAACTCTCCGGAGGACAACTCGGTTAAGAGAAGTCGAGCGATGGTTTAACGGCGCAGTGCGAAACGCTCTCCTTCGGAAAAAGTAGTCGTGGTTCAAGTCCATTACACAAACATAAGGCTTCGAGTTTCGTTCGTAATTCAGCCTTTTTCTGGCTATATTTTACACTTAGTAAATTGGCAATTAAATCACACGTCTGGCACAGTAGTAAAGGTGCCCTGCGACGCACACATCGTCGATTGTTCAACCCTCCTCCATGGCTCACCAAACCATCAATGACCCTGTGTCTGTGATTTGCTACCAGAATGTCTAGGAGGACGGCAGCCCCGACTTGATACATCAGTAAACGTCGCGAGTCATTATAAAGGCCGGACTTACTAAAATCACCTCTACGATGCTTGATGGAATCGTCTCATTTCACAAGGATTGATCAACGTTGGAAGTTTTATCTTTTCTTAGAAGAGCCTCAAAACGCATGTTTTTTTTTCAAAACATTGTCGACAAACGCCACGAGTTCGACAACGAATAGCAGGGAAGAATGCCTCTTTGTTACGAGTGGGTTTTTTGTAGTTATAAAAGGACAAATGAAAGATCGATCTTATTTTCTGGAAGGAGGCTTTTCATAGAAGCGTTAATAAGCATTCGAATGCTGATACTTCAGACTATAGCGCCATGTCGCCATTTTCTAGAAAGCCTTTTTTTTGACGTTGTCACAGAAGGAGATTTTCTGCGTTGCAGACGTGCATATTTCTCATCGGACACAGCTCTTTCTTTGTACTATAGTAATCTTTGATAGCTAAATCGTTTCCGATGTCAATGTGATGATGCCGATGTGATGATGCGCTTATATCTTGAAAAGACCATTTCTCCGCAATGCAGCAGATAAAATATCTTGAATTTGTGTGAGCAAGAGAATCTTTGGCCGATTCACGTGCCCGACGTGAAGCACCCACGTTTATGATGGAATGATCATCATTTTTTCGGGCATATGAAGACGTGGAGAAGTATTGCGCCGGCAGTTCACTTGGCCCTCTCAAGTACAAGCACGTGAATGAACCAAAGACCCCTTGCTCACACATGCGAATTCAATCTATTTCACCTGCTGCGTTCCAGAAAAACGGTCTTTTTAGGAATAGTGTTAGAATAAAGAACGATTATGATATCTACAGATTACTAACAGTCCAAAGAAAGAGTTTTGTCCGACAAAAATATGCGCACCGACAACACAAGAAATTTCCTTCTGAAACAACGTAAGAAAAACGCTTTCTTGAAAAAAGGCAACATGGGGCTGTAGTCTGAAGTCTCAGCTTCAGAATGGTTACTGACGCTTTTATGAAAAGTCTCTTTTCAGGGGAATGAGGGCGGTTTTTCATTTATCCCCTCATAACCAATTAGCAGGAGTGAAATTCTCAATAGTAGTATCAAATAATTGTAGCAGTACAGACAATAATATGAGATCTTCTCATAAATTTTGGCTTTAGAGTAATAAACATCAAATTTGTTAACCAGAATTATTTGAAATTGCCTAACAACACTATTCAAAGTATGTGCCATCAGCAGCTTGAACACATTTCTACCATAACTCAGGGAACAAATCAATACTATTTGTACAGTATTTCTGAGCTATCTTTCGGTACCAAATTTTTCCATGCCTGCCGCATCATGACCCTTCAACGAAGCCTTTACCGCAGTTTATTGCTTCGAGAGCACGAACTGGAACGTGATGCACCGACCGCTTGAGAACATTAATCATTCAAAGCTTGAGAAATTCATGAAATATCACACCTTTCATTTCGGGTGGTTCGTGAGACCACTCTCAAATTTCAATATACCAAATAATTATTTTAGAGCCATGAATGTGGTCTGTTATGAATATGCCATGTTATGCAGTGCATTACTCGTTTTTCGGCCTCACAGCCTCGTCATTTGCATAGTGCGTTCTCGTCCAGTCGGATCCTTAGGAATCTACCTTTAACATAGTATAAATAAAGACCACAACGTTTCAAACAAGCCGTTAAGCGATGAACTCACTGAACGGGCAGCCTTGCACACTCGATTGCTCTTGGCTGTTAATCGTGAAATATCATACCTTTTGTTTTAAGTGTTTCTTGAGGTTACGCTCAAATTTCAATATGATTGATAATTACTTTTGGGCCATGCATGTGCCTGTTATGGACACTTATACAAGTATATTTTCCAAGATTACCAGCTAAAAGCATTCGAGTGTATAACATAGCGATTCGATGATTTTTTCACTTAACGACTCGTGTAAACGTTCGTTGTTGGTAAGGGGTAGGCCCCCGAGGAACTGACTAAACGAAAAGGCGTCGTGCAAACAACGAGGCTGGAAGTTCAAAACACGTGTACTGCACTGTAAAAGTGCCCATAACAAATTACATGCATGGTTCAAAAATATTTACCAAGCTCAAAGATGTTTGTATAAGTAAACAGCGTTTAGCGCTGACAACACCAGCTTGAGGGACTAGAGACTCATCCAGTTCGAAACAACGCACGGGTGCATGTTGCCAAATTGAAAAAGAGGAAGTTGAGCGAGCTGAGGCGAGAATTGTTGGATCACTCGTCTGTACACTCCTGACTTGTCACCGTCTAATCACTTCTTCCGGTCACTGGAGCACTTTCTGAGCAGGTAGAGGTCTCGAGACATCAGTCATTTCTGTCGAAGTTTGACGACTTTCTTTGAATCCAAGCATAACGGTTTACATAAACGCGGTATTGATTTGTTGTCTAAGAGATAGCAGAAATGTGATGAAGCTGACAGCGCATACTTTTAGTAGTGTTGTTAAGCAATTTTAATTGATTTCTAATCAATAAACTTAGTGTTTATTGCTCTGATGCTAAAATTTACGAGAAAACTTTGAGACCTTACCCGACGCTTTGGCAATTTTGTCTCCTTCAGAGCCTGGAATGGTCAGATTGACTCGCAATCTACTCACTCAAGTACTTTTAAACTCAACAAAAAAACGTAGAAAGCAGTTTTTGATTTGCAAAGTAAGCAGTTTGCTCTCAAAGAAGCGTTTTGCTGCTTGTATGTGCTCACAATTTTTATTGGAAACAGGCCGCCAAGAATCTTGCACAGGGTAGGATTGTGTCTTGCTTTGACCAAAAAACTGGCCTGAGGTATGTGCGAGGTCACGTCTGATTACAAAACGCTACTCCCTCTGGTTCATTTTGAAATTTCGTTATCTTTTTGGAAATGTCGGAATTTTTTATGCTCTTGGTGCGCTGAAATCTGGAGTTCGCAATTTTATGTTTGTGTCTTTTAAGAAAAAAAAAACAGTGAAATTTTGAAAGTTGCTAGGGATTAGAAAGTCGGTCCTTGGAAATTCTTTATCCTTTATCTACATCAAAATAAATCAGGCAGCAAACAGAAGTTGGCATTGTGTTTCAGGAGTTTATCAGTTGCTAACAAATCGCGTGACAGAATCAGAAGCATTTAGCTTTCCAGCGCTTGGCTTCGCATCACCCATTACTTAAAGTTATTTGCCGCCTAAAGCTTCGGCTAAACCATAATTATAACTGAAATATCATAAATTTATCCCGAGTGCTTCTTGATACCAGTACCATAACTTAAGTGTCTCAGTGCAGATGCATCTCACTTCTAATCTAGCATTCCCATGTTTTATACTCATCACATAGCTCGTACAATTCTTAGTAATGTCCCTTAACACTAATGGAAAGTATATAAGTAAAGAAGATTCAAATTATATTTTAATTTTAGTACTGAAGACAAGTACCTTTAACAGCAAATTTTGAAAAGTGAACGGAGGCTTTCAGAGAAACTGTTTTAATGAGTGCTGCTAATTTACAATATAAAATGTATGACTAACATAATAATCAAATATTCATAGTAAAAACTGTTTTCAGACAGACACCCAGTAGATCAACACTCTAGGACCTTTTAATTTCACAAACAAACCTTGGTAACCAACGAAGAATCGGCACAAACGAGACGATTGTGCACGCGAAATTCTGCGGTGACGTAAATGGTCGCCAGTATTTCGTAGTTATTGTCATCATTTTTCGCCATAGATTCATTTTATGCTTAGGCAATTCGTATTGAAATCGTTTATCGAAATCCTCCTGTGAATGAAGTTTTTAGCGTATGAAAATATATGCTAATTTTAGTTGAGAAATCCTTTTCAAGTGCACGTTTAGCGCAATGGATAGAGATGCTCGTAATAGAAACGTGATCTTTGGCTCGATCTCGTAATCGTGCATGCCAATCCCTCTATCTCTCTGAGCTGAACGATTTCGAAGCGACAATTTGCTATTATCTGAGTTGGGATATCAGTAGTTATTATAAGTCACTTTAAAATAATTATGTATTTGACTACCTGTACGATATGACTGAGGTTGACTTTAAAGCACCTCACTTACTGAGCATTTCCGTACAAATAAGTTTGAAAAAGTAGAAGCGACAAAAGCTACGATTATTTACTACTATATTATCTCACTTTTTTTGAGATGTAAGAGCAAACGAACACCCCTTTGTATTAAAGGCCACGTCTACTGATTTTGCTACGCGCTTCTTACTCCTCAGAAGGATAAAAATTTTTAGATTCTCAAATATGCTAGATGTATACTAAGGATTTTTTTGGCAAGTATAGATATGCTCCATCTTTCCCTACCAAAATGGTGCATTTGACGGCTTTTTTCACAGGAGTTCTCGCATGTCAGAGCAAAGTGTCCACCAGACTGATGTTTTACTGCTTGAAAAGGATTACAACTATCAGTCTCAGTGGTCATTTGAATGAACTATTCGGCAAGAATCCCGAAATATATGGACGCATGGCGATTTGATCAATCGCATAAGCCTATATCTTTACATTTGCACTTTCACTGTACTTTGTCATTTTATTTTAGTCGCATCACGGTTTCTTTAGTGCCATTGAGATAAAATCCACGATAAGGTAAATAGTCCATTTTTTGAACTGATCAGTAAAAATCAGCAGAATATACAAGCATCATACTCGGATCAAGAGAAAGAAGTAAACAAAAAGTTACATTTTCGCTTTTGTTTGCTGTGATGAATCTCATAATTATATCATTTTCAAAGGTATTGAAACAATTACCTGATTCATAGGTAGCCTGTTCATGATTGCTAACAATCAAAAGTCGACTAGTGTGCACAAATAAAAATATAAGATCTAGAACGCCTGGAAAACGTAAAAGCATATTGTGGATTAATAAAGCTAATCGATCAAAGAGACGATTCTTTCACAACGAAAAACAACTACTCAGGCTTATGATCAACTCGTGAATTACAAATGCGGACGAATATGAACGGAGAATTTTGGTGAAGAATAAAAAAATTAAAGAAAAAAACGACAGAGATGGAGTGCCGTAGGAAAATCTCACCGTATCATGACAAAAGGGGTATTATATATAACGAGGTAAACTAGTGATATAAGTATTTGAATTTGTTCTATCCTCGTGTAAGCGCATGGCAACTAACGACGTTATGACTTCAAAGTTCTAAGTAAACATGCTCACAGAGGACTACATCAGAAAAAACAAGTTCAATTCAACATTTACTGTGATCATTACCAGTAAATTGAGCCGTTCAGACAACAAACTTGCAGCTCAATACTAAAAGCAAACAGACGAATGACTGTCTCTGAAACCGGCAATATCTAACAAAAAAAGTTTACTGCCCAGAAAAAACCTACTCAAAGTGTCTGCGACTCTTAAACCTCACTTGCGATTATGCACTTTCTCTGTCTCTCCCATATTTAT
The DNA here is from genome assembly GCA_019055375.1 of Parelaphostrongylus tenuis. Taxonomy (NCBI): domain Eukaryota; kingdom Metazoa; phylum Nematoda; class Chromadorea; order Rhabditida; family Metastrongylidae; genus Parelaphostrongylus; species Parelaphostrongylus tenuis. The sequence continues at coordinate 144,288 of JAHQIW010003392.1, read as the reverse complement.
CCTTTGATGTTATATAGGTAATATATTTTATAGTATTGATAAGAACCAGTCATAATCAGTGATATACTGACAAGATGAAGAGGTCGTAAAGAGCGAAGTAAAGCTTACAGAGGAGACAGGTACTGTGAAAATAAACGAATGTGGCATTTACGTCAGGCTAAACAGTTGGATATTTAGAAAACCTGTTCTCATCAAAAGTGCGGGTGTTATCAGAATTTCTATCACGTTTTTCAGGAATTAATCGGTGAGGTCAGCACACTAACTCTGGAATGACACGTATTGACTCAGAGTATACCATATCAGCTGAAACAGAGGCCATAAAATTTCTAAGTTGCCAAACAATGGACACTTTCTCTTGATCTTCTTAGAAGCTTTTGACTACTCAAAGTCTGGATTTGTAAAGGCGATGTAGCCACTAAAGCAATTTTGGTCTTAACTTGGTTTGTGCGGCATTTTCTCGTACAGGAGGCTATCAAATTGTTTGATGAAGTGTTAATCGTTAAGTGAGATGGCTAGTGAGTAAGCTGGATGGTGAGTGAGAAGGAATATCATAGCCTAACTTATCAGGCATTTGCGCTGTCCATAGTTTAACGTTTTCCAGCTCACATGGCATCTAATTACTAAAATTCTTCGATTGTGACTTTCTTCAAATAAGTAGCGATTTGAAAGAGCTTGTCTGCTGTGTGAAACCTTCTCGTCCTAGACGAGATGAGGATGCCAAAGAAAACGGTCGGACTTCTGAGTGATAACAGCTCAAAAGACAGGCAACGAGAAGATCAATGCAAAAAGCTAGTTTTACTTCACTTTTTTCGGGGACACATAGAAGCGATCGAAATGCGACACAATAGTGGTGCAAATCATTGTAAAGCCCGGAAAGGATCATTCATTGACAAAGTCAGCTTTTCTGACTATCAGGCTTTTTTCCCATTATGAACAGTCATAGTCGAATCACGAATCGATGCACACGATTAATTTATTTCGGCATAAAAACAGTTGACTGCATGAACCGCTTCACTACAACAACAATCTAATCCTCCACACTGATCTATTTCTCCAAATTAGAATTATTTGAGAAAAAAACTTTATCTGCTTTCAAAAGCTGTGTTTAGAGCTACGCCAGCTTGTCTAAATGCACTTTGTGTAGTCTCGAGGTTAATTATCGAAGATATTTCAAATGTCTCTATCCAGTTTTTTATATGATTTTACTCTATAAATGAGAGGCACGCGTTCACTTACCTCCCATCACACTTGATAACTATGTCAACACTTTACACTAACACTCTGAGGCGGAAACATGAGAGCGCTCCGTGAAGTTTTTCAATCTCGATTAAGCAAAGCAATGTTAAGAGTCATTTCCATAAAAATACGGTGCAGAGAAAAGGCGATTCCAAAAGATTCCAGCAAAAAGTGTAAGCATCGTGTAAAAAAGAGCTCTGAATTGTAACGCGTTTCCATTGGGAGAAAACGCTCACAGAAAGCTTTCGCTACTGCCTAAGCTACCGCGGTTTCATGTTATGTGAAGCTGCTGGTTTTACACAAAGAAATTAACAATCAATGGAGCTTTCACTAGTTTTTAGGTGACGAATTATTGCAGATAGCTTTCACATTCGAATCCTAATAGGACATACATTGAGGTCCAAATGAATCACAGTTCGTTTCGTCTTTTGTCTCTTTCAACACATTGTACACATTTGTTCATGTTATGCAACACTTTCACATTTATCATTTTTATTCAAAAACTCAAACTCAGATAAATAACGGTGGATTCGAATGCAAGGGTCCTTAAACGCAAGGGTTAGAAAGACAGCACAGTACCACACAAGACCTGGTCCAATCCCGCTACTCATCAAATGTGTCCACAGCCGCGCAAGAAGGGATAAGAACAACGTCTCTCGATCCACTAGCTCTTCGAATATAAACTAATCACAGAGTAATCATCTTCACACTGAAATCAGCTTTTTCTTGAAATCGTTCACGAAACAAAAAGAGGGCTTGAAAGGCTCGAGGATTCAGAAGTGGTTCTAGGCCATAATTACCATACCATATTCCCATAAAAGTGTATATATGGTCGTCGATACCGGCAACAGCTTTTATTGAAGACTTTGAAAAGCTGTTAAAGTTTTCACGAGAACTCAAGGATAATCATGCAAAAGTGGAATCCAAATATATCTAAGTTGAAGGTTCAGTCGGCAAATGGAAAATTCCCGATGTGTTATAAACACAACGAGAATTAAGTTGTGTTATTATGTTAAGTTAGGTAATATGTTAGCTAGGTATTATGTTAGTTATGTTAAGTTATATTTTAGATTTTTTTGACTTTACCGGTGATATACGCATTGTTCGTTGCCTTTTGTATCGTCCTAAGCGATGCTACTTCTTTTTGTTTTCCTACAACCGCACCTCGTACTAACCCTTCGTCCACTTTCGAGGAAGCTCAACAGCCTAGTTCGAATATCACCTGCATCACCTGTCGTCCCGTTAATCGTCGGGTGACTCGAGCGGGTACCAGCAACACTTCCAAATTTTCCCTATCGCGTGCAAGAGCAGCGCAGTGGGTCCCCCTCGCTCTAGCGAATTGCTGAGCATCATATCTTTCTTCTTTACCTTTCGTGAAAACATCGGACCAACGGGTCGGTGGTCTTCCTGTAGAGCGCTTGATGTCCCGAGCAATCCAGTCGGTAACGGCTCTCGTCCATCGGTTGTCGTTGAAGCGCATCACGTGTCCGGCCCACCTTATTTTCGATATCCTAGCGTGTAGAACGGCGTCTCTGATTTTCGATCGATGATGTAGGTCGGAACTTCGGATCCTTTCTCTCATTTGCGAGATACGTGATACTCCTAACATCGACCTTTCGACTGCGCGTTCAATAATGTCAAGTGATCTTTCATCGTGCTTACGACCAGATTTCTGCTAAATACATTAGGGCAGGAATAATCGTCGAGTCAAAAAGGTGGGCACGGAGTCAGATGTTCCTAATCCTCTTCACTACATCTTCGATGCTCTTAAACGTTCCTCAAGCCGCTCGTTTCCACCTGCTCAACTCTGATGCTAAGTCGTTCATCATGTTGATTTCACGACCTAGATGGACGTAACTAGAGCACTCGGAGATCGTCGTTCCGTTGAGCGTGAATGGAGCATTCAAAACCCATCCGTTCCTCATAAACATCGTTTTCGTTAGATTTAGCTGAAAACCAATCTTTCCACAGGCGTTGTCGAAATGGCCAACATTTGTTCCGCTTGGCTAATGTTTGGTGTTATGAGAACGATATTGTCAGCAAAGTTGGTTTAATTGTCGACCGTCATTTTTCACTCCCATATCGCCCCATTCTAATGTTCGCATGACGTTTTGTAGGGTGGTAGTGAATATTTTGGGCAAAATTGTATCGCCTTGTCGAACCCCTCTTCTTATGTCAATGGTGATATTGTTGTAGAATGTAGATATTTAGTTGTGAAATCTTTATAAAGCTTACAAATGATCATTACGTACCGAGTAGGGACACCCTGGTCATCTAGAGCCTTTATAACCGCTTCTGTTTCCACTGAATCAAAGGCTTCTTCAGGTCGATGAAAGTAAGACAGAGTGGTCGCTTGTACGCTCATGAAACTTCAATGAGTCTTGTAATTGCGTGGATGTGTCTATGGTACTAAATCCTTTTTGGAACCTTGCTTGTTTGTATGGCTGTCATTCGTCCAGTGTTCTGTAAATCCTGTTTAGGATGACTCGAGTATAGAGTTTATAGACAACGGACAACGGACTTCGAATATAGCGTTCTGTAACATCAGCTTCTGCTCACTATAGATTCTCTAGAGTTTAGCGGATTCAGATGATTATGTAAAAGTAGAGCAGCTGCCTAGAGATCTAATAGATAGATGTGTCTACGAGCGACTCTCCTTGGTTGATAACATTCAAGTACCAACATCTGATATTTGGGCAGGCGTTGGACAATTTTGTAATCCTCGCGAATGTTAGCGAATGCGTAGACTGGGTTTAATTCAAATTCCTGTGAGAAAAGTACTACAATTTCCTATGTAGATTACAGGAAGTGAGCCGTTTTTAGAGAAGACTAGTAACCACTGTTGCTTTGGAAGGTAAGAATCAAGATGGGCCAGAGCAAGGTCGAACGAAGCGTGGGAATGTTTGACTGCTCGCGTATCATCATACTATGCCCCGGCGCTACTGACTCCAGTGGAAGATAGATGAGTTTCAATCTTATATAGCCTAGTTTCTCAGTCACATCTCATGTTGTCCGTAATATTAAGCTTTATTACCATCGCCTATTAATTGAACAACAGGGCTACAGTGGAATGGCGTGCAAAAGCAGACTTCACACACCACTGATCTCTCAGACGTGGTAACCCAATAATGCCTATCTTATGGTAAAGTCCAATCTATCTTTTCAGTCTCAACAACCTTTATTGCTGTGTACAAAACATATGGAGCACCCTTTCGTGGAGCATACTATTCATCGTGTCTAAGGCTAACTCACAACATCAGCTCATGGAAATCTCCCTGCTCTGTTTAGCGAGTTCCTGATTTTTTCTTCCCATATGTCCTACTTTCATCAATAAGAAAGCGGTGGTATAACTTGTCCTTAAGAGATCGACCACTCACCGGGAACATTATCAAAGTGCTCATCTCCTTCAAAAACAGACTGCTTTAGTGTTTCTGACAGAAAGTACAGAAGACTTCGCAATATCCTCAATATGAGAAGGCGAACGAGATAGAAATTGCACTCGCCGTCCAATGGCATAAAGATATCGATGGGGAAAAAACGTGAGGAAAGAAAGTGGAAAGCTGATAGAGGAAGTCAAATGGTTGTGATGGTACAAGAAGACGGTGGGTAAATAGCGGTTAAAACGGCTCAAACAGTACCATTGATCCGGTATTTGGCACGAAACCACTTCGCTAAACTCGCTTATTTCACTGTACATATCAAAAAGGAGAAGTCTCGGGTATTCTATACCCCCATAGAAGGAAAGTGTAGCTAACTAGTTGATTTGTTTAACGAAAACAGAATTGCTATTTAAGTCGTCAGCACCTCTTCACAAATATACAAAAGTTTCGAAAATTGCAAATTACCTCAGCAGGCTTCTCTATAAAGAAACGTAAAATCTGGCAAACATCTCTTGTAAAACAATGATGGTTATTTTTAGATTTCTTACGTCAAACGCAAAGAACAAACTCTCAGATGATCACAGAATTATTTTGAAAAGTGACACTTTCGGACTGTCAGTGGTGATCACAACATCACTATCGGACATTCAAAAACCCAAGAGCAAGTAACAAGAAGAAACGAAGAGAAAAAGTGTACGCCGTGTTTATTAGAATGTATGTCATTTTCAAAGTATTCATGAACTTCTCCCGCACTATTTTGACCACTCCCCATGCAAAATTAACGGTTTCCGGAGAATACATTAGGTTGAAAATGGAAATTCCAAAAAATGAAATGCATCTCTAATACAAACTACTTCAAAAACCTTATTATCTGCAGCTTTCCGAAGTAATTACTCGTTGATAGAAGAGCAAACAGCTAGTATTTGAAGTTAATTTTCGAAATGACTACATTCGCTGCGCTTCTCAAGTATGGATTGAGCTATGAACTAGTTTTTGATTGAACTCTTTATTTTTCAAATCTCTTATTTGGAGGGAAATCGCAAGCCTTGTGTTTTGAAAAGTACATGTTATTATAATTTTTATTGCCAAATTTTCCATTTTCTTTCGAGTTTTTAGTTATGAAATAAAATATGGGAGTAAGACGACTTCGTGACATCGTTGAAGTTTACTGGAGCAAATTTACACCTAACATTCATCAAATTTTGGAGAAATCATGATGATAGCGATTTGAAACGATCTAGTTGACATGTGGTGGCCGGATGATTTAAGCGAAATACACTGAAATCGCCGCTGGGAATACTGTTGTTAGCTTTTCGTCTATAAAAAACGACTCGTCTAATAGTGTAAAATGTGATTAGAAATTGATCCGGTACAACATTTGATGAGGTTCTCCTCTAATGTACGAATGAGTTAAAAAGTGGAGATGAACGGTTCACAATCTTACAATAGGCGTTCTTCATAAGCATTAAAGTAACGATTGATGAAATATTCGCTTTTCAGCTATATTTGTCGACTTAAAACCAAAATCATCTTTGTTACTATGAGGATGACGGTGTAGAAATGCTGATCTTCTCTCTGGTCATCGAACGTTATCACACACCACTAGATACGAAGGCTGAATTATAATTGTGCGAGTAAGATAACATGACTACAAATTGAGATATTTCTCAGAATGAAATTCATTGCTTTGGACAATTTCTCCATTGAGAATACTTTCCACTACTCAAATTTAAAATTTCTTTTATTATGTGTCATCTGGAAGCATTGCATTCCAAGACATAAACAAAACGATCATTAATCAAAATTCCAACGATGTTAATTTGTCAATATACGGAAAAGTCTCAGCGACCGACACGATGAAGTCCCGTCAGGTAGACTCTCAAAACCTGTGGTCCAGATAAAATGTGCGCTGTTGATTCTTCTCTACCAATCTTTTATTTTTACATTCTCATGCTGATGGAAAGCCTCTTGTGGACAGCAAAATAATCAAAAAATCAAACGAAAACGTAAGCAATGAGCGATAAAGCACAATTCTGTCGACTGAGAAAATGCAAAATGAATTTCTGTCCCACTCTCGGTGGTCAAATGCTGAGGATTAAAAAATTCAGATGATTTGTTCCAAGCAAGAGCTAATCTTTTTTAAAATGTCAATCCGGCATTCAATTCGCAGTAACATTTGATAGCATTCCTTTGTCGTCATTTTACAGTTACAATAGACTGAAAAGCCTAAAGTTATAGACAACTTTAACTAATAACAGAAAAGTAAGATTATATCACGTTACAATGCCTATTACGTCAAGTGACTTCAAGCCCAACACGACGATGTAGTTTCCCCAAAAGATTTACCACATGAAAACATTGGCCGCTCTTAAATTCAAATAATCAAATCAGTTCAAATTTAATATTAGTTATCTCGAGAAAAACTCTCAAGATATAGACTGATAGAAATGTTTCAAGAATTTTGGAGGTCTGATATGGCATTTCGAGTGGTAGGCGTGGTGTTCTGGTGTTCTCGCAAGACCCATCGGTACCACATGTCCTGCGATTCACTATTACTACTAATAGCAGCACGCCAAAGATTCTTAAGATCTACAAATTTTCACCCGTAAATTAAGATAGTTGTTTTTTATTGTGGGATGACTTTGATTTCAAGGGAATGACTGCTTATATTCCTTTCACCTTTTTTTATTCTTTGCTGCGAAGCTTAGTGATCGAACACGAGGCAGTTGAACAAACGACATTCGTCAAACATGACAAGTTAATGTTTTCGATGTATCGTTTATGTTTGCAACTGCCGCTTCCCATGGGAACTTTGAAGCAAATAAATTTTGCCGTCAAGTGTTTACATGTAAATCTAAAAACATCTTCGTTCTAAAGGAAAGTGCGTGAGAAATACATCGATCTGTGCAATAGAGAAAACTTCATTCCGTAATGATAAAGTTTTGATTGCTCGAACCCCCAGGTCGAAAAATTATGGTCAGATGTTGACAAAGCAGCTTCGTCTTGTGAAGGCTGAGTAATACAATGCCTAAGATATTTCGCGTGTCATGAGTGATTGGGTGGTGAAAGTGGTACGAGGTGCATTCCACTCAATACCAGTCCTTTTCAATACCTTTTCAGGCTACGCTAAGGTGTTTTTCGCTTTATTTGTATTGAAGAGCTTGCCCAACATCGATGTTGTGCTAGACGATGTCTGCGAAAAACTATGCTATACACTAAGCAATTTTCAAGAATTTTTTTGAGAGCACTTTTTGTGTCGGAAGAAACAGTTCATGTTGGGGAGAGTATCCAACAAGGAGAGTGTTGCCGTCGGTGAGGACACAGAGATGTTTATTCATGAACATTAGGATTAAGTAGTACGGGAAACTTTTGTAATGATAAGATTTGAAAAATCACTAATAAAAACATTTCTGAATTTCTCGACAACAAAATCTTCAGAGGCATAGATTCATATGGATGCATACATGCATACATACATATTATATATATATATATATATATATATATATATATATATATATATATATGTATATGGGGGAGTATTGAGTGGTAATTGAAGCAATCGGCATTCGGCGAAAGTTGAATCCGCGTTTCATTCGCACCGCGTTACCTTTTACTACTATACTACCGACTCCAAGGCCCTGTCACCACTCTCTGTTTGAAACGAACTTTTGTAGCTGTCAGCAACCAACCTTTGACGGGTTTCCTCTGGTAAGCGCATATCGGCACTTAACACAGTTATGGTTACAACTACTAAAAAGTTAGATTGCAAAGTGATGGCCTTTTGAACTGTGGATTTCAAACCATGACGACTGAGCTCAGAATATCTTCAAAGCATTTTTGCCAATGAGGAATAAATCTGTTCATCTGTGTGGCATGAAAATTGGTGTCTTGAGAGTGGATAAACGCTTGAAAGCTTTTCCTGCATACTGTTTGTTGTGGAGGTATTTTTGCTGTGAAAATTCATCCAAATTTTTGAGAAAAGTGGTCATCGGTGGTCGGCGACGTGAGGTACGGCCAACACGCAGCAAAATGCAAAATTCCATAGCCCGATTTGTGTTTTTTCGAGCGTTCGTTGTGGACGTGTGACCACGCGTTGTCGGGGAAAAGGAATGAGCCGTTTCTATAGACTAATATCGGTTTTGAGGAGAAGCACTTCTCGGCGCATCTCAGTGAACTGCTGGACATACTTCTCAGATGTAATGGTTTCGCCGGGATTCAGAAAGCAGCAGTGGATCACAGCGACAGCAATCATCACACAGTAACCATAGCCTTTTCGTAGTGTGATTCTGGCTTTTGGAAGTACTCTGAAACTTCTTCGCAGTCCAACTACTAAGCTGATCATCATCGGTTCTCATACAATATCCACTTTTCGCAGCACATCACAATCCGATTGAGAAACGATTTGCGGTTGTTGCGCAGTACAAAAGATGACGACACTTCAAAATGACCAATTTCTTTGATTTTCGATAAGTTCATGAGGCACTCGCTTATCGAGCTCCTCCAGTTTTCCAACCTGTATCAAACAAAGAATGACCATAGATTGGTCGACTTTGAGTTCTGGCCACATATTGGCCGACGTTGAGTTCTTCTGCAACATCTCGTCTAGTGTGTGAAAAAATCAGCTTGATAATCGCTCTCAGTTTGTCATTGGCAAATTCTGTTGGCTGGCTACTACGCTCTCCATCTTCAAGGCACTCGTCTCCTTTACAAGACTTCTTGAACCACCATTGCACTCTGAGTTCGTTAGCACTTCTTGAGTCAAATACCTTATTGACGTTGCGAGTTGCCTCTGCTGTTTTACGACCCACTTTATCCAACGCTTTGAAACCGCAGATACATTTGCACCAAATGACATCTTTTTCATAGTCTAAAATAAATATGTAATATAAAGCGAATAGCACGTCATTGGCAAGAAAACATAGGACGAGAAATGCATTGAAATAACATACAACATAACTGTTTACTCAGGTATATAACGGATCACCAAATGACGAATTGCAGCAACACACACCGCCATTACTCTTGCATCAATTTGGCATAATTTAAGTGGATTTTTTTTTGCTTTTTAGTAGTACTATGTTGTTACTTGTATAGATTCAAAATTGCTGAATGCTATGCGAAACTTTCGACCAAGATAGATCTCAAGTAACACTATTCGACTGTCTTCTTAACCAGGCAAATAGAATATTGTGATTGTCATTGTTTTGCTAATCATATAGCTTTCCTGCTTTCCTTAGAAGAAGGCGATTGCAGTCGGCTAAGAAGAAGAAAGCGATTGAAAACCCACAATAACATATTCAAATAATTGAAGCTAGATGCAAATTATTGTAGGAATACCATTGCGTGAGATTATCTATTAGGTGCCCCAGAAAGGCAACTTTTTAGTACGAAATTTTGGTGAAACATAAAATTTCTATAGAGTACCTGTAGAATGTTTTTGTGAATAAACTTCGAATCGTAGATTGTAAAAGTGCTGTCCTCGAGCTCCAAGTTGGAAGAATCCGTGGAAAATTTATGGTAAAAAGGTTTGAACCCGTTGGAAAGGTTGCTATTAAAGAATTCTTTTTTAGTTTGACTGTTTTTTAGCAGTGGTATGTTATTACGTCCAAATTTTCAGGCAGCATCCTGGTCGTATATGAAATTTTCGAAGAACTTTGAACAGGTAAATGGGAGGAAACGAATCACATGCAATAATTAGTAGACCATGGCAACGGGTCGCGTACAAAAATTTAAGAGTTCATTAATTTAAGACTCGGGCAATCGGCATCTTGCTCCGCTGAGAACAATCTGTTGAGTAATCAAACACTTATCCCTTTCAAAGAGATCTGAAGAAATTTGTACCGTAGAAGAGATTTGTGGGATGTAAACAGAGACATTTGATAAGGGCGATCGTGAAATGAAGTAAATTATATTCTTTCAGTATGCAACAACGCAGCAAATTTTGCGAAAAGTCCTTTCACATCGAGGAAGAATTAATGAAACCTTTATGACCTCTCTGATTGATTTTACTTAATTATCAAACATTTTGAAAAGCTCGTTCCCCCGCGCGACTGCTAATTTTTGCACTACTTATTTCACGTCATTTACCATATTTACGCGGATTTTGAAATAGTTCAACTTTGAAAAATATCAATATAGTTTCGTAACTCTGTTAAAAGTAATGGAAATATTTTATAATTGACTGAACTAAGAATTAGGTGTTTGAGTAACATTCAAAATCAGAGCTTCGTTTTTCAGCTGAAGAATATCCGTTCAGTGTCACGTGATACAGACAGACATCTTCAAACACATTTGGTGTTCTCAAACACGCCGCGACAACCGTTCTGCTAAACTCATTCTGCCATCGCCATTGTCCTTCTCGGAATGCGATAAACACTAAAGGACCAGTGCCGAGCAAATCGCTTTTGACCAACATTACAAGTGATATCGTGAATACAGTGTGTTTTCAGGTCTATGAAACATTGAAAGCATTGGAAAGTGAACATATCTTAATCACCTATGTGCGAGTGTTTTGTAAACCTCGTTTAGAATTCGATATAATCTAATATCATTTTCAAGCCTTTGAGATGTCTCGTACGGCGCATCTAGTGCTGGAAGGTCGTTTTTGAATTTTTAGCAAGCCTCATCAGTAGCACATGAGTTTCGCTTCAAGCGAGCCCTTACAACTGGAGGAATCGCTGACGAACATGTCACGTGTCAAGCGACAAGATCACTTAAACACTGCGGTGAATTACAGTCGACTGCTCGATGGCCGTTAAAACACTAAAAAATCGGTCTATGCGATGTAAATCACTACGATGTCAAGTGATCCTTTCACTTCACGTCTAGTGTAAAATGTTCGGCGCCGATTCCCTTTTCAAAGGCTTGGTTGAACCGAAAGGCATGTGCTACTAAAAAAGATTGCTAGATAGCTGAAACGTGCGTCCAGTGCCAAAGAAACCATTCCAGACCTTTGAAGGGCATAAGATATGATATGAGATTACATTAACTTATTGCAATATGCATGGTTGGGAAGAGGAAATACCGCAGTGGATTGGATGCACACTATCAGGGGGCGAGCTTTGACCTTCTTCGCAAACCTCTTTGGCAATCCCATAGAAAGGCAACTTAGCCAAACTGCTTTCAGGATCGCAAGGAAAATCTTTTTTACCAGCATTCTACGACAGTCATAAGGGAAGATGCCAAAGCAGCTGCTGAAACAACACGCGACTGTTGAGACGCCTTTGTGAAGGATGAATGCAGGAAAACGAGTTGCCTGCAAGGAGTGGTGAGATCAACGCAGTATATGTGCTGACGCGTCATGTATAAAAAATTATATGACTAGTACACTTCAATGTTGAAAACGCTCGCCTAGACAATTGTCCAGTCACCCTAGTCATTTTCTGCTTAGGGTCCCTTGTTCTCGACATAGACAGCACAGTACTACATACGTCTTCCATTCTTCATCTCTTTTCTTTGACTTTAAAAACAGAAACTGAAGCTGAACATTCACAGTTCGAATCCAGATAGAAGCGTTATATACATCGCTGCTAGCGAGATCTTTTTCTGTTGTTAACGAATTGACGTCATGTTGTACTGCATGCGCAGAATCATTACCGAGAAGAAGAATCTACGAAGGAGAAGCAACATTGTGCAAAGTCGGTCCAGTGAAACGACGCCTATCGAAGGCAAAACATGAATCACTTTATTCTCACTCAATTTGTCTACACTCGAGACGATATTGAAACATATAGTCGATAACTATAATGAAATGGATCATATGGATCAACTGTACATAATTAAGGAACTTTGTAGATACTATAAAAGAGATAAACTTTGTAGATACTTTGTAGATACTATAAAAGAGATAAAAGAGTATAGATTATTCTAACGATCTAATGCATCTTGTTTGAAGCTTACTTCATCGAAATACATTGTCCATTTCTCCTGGAAAGGTCAATGTCTAAATTTCTCTTCTAGTTCACCCGAAAAAAGCTCATAAATATGAGCGATATAAAATGGGCATTTAATTGCTAAGGATGCGACTCATCATTGCAAAATATGATGCACACATCTCACGCCTTTCCAAGGCTATGTGTAGTGGCAAAGGAAAGCATTAATTGTTCACTTATTTATCAACATATATATATATATGATATGTGTCATAGTAAGTCGAAGGTTTCTAGACTGACCGATGTCCGTTGTTCCTAAGTTCTACACGTGATCAGACTATTGCCTCCTTCGAGCAACGTTACGTTTTTCGCGAGAAGGAGAGAGAGCCGCTAAATTCAAACAAACGAAGTCCCAGAACTATCATAAACTGTTATGTATCCAAATCATTAGTCGGCTCTTAGAAAGATATTGCTGTCGACAACATCAACGAAGAGTACGATAGGCTCGTTGAATATCTTCACGTTGGCCCCTGTGGAAGCCGAGAGTTCTAAAGTCACGAAGAGGCGCTTGTATCCGCAAACACTCGGCTGATACGTCACCGTGGAATCTCACGAGCTTCAGGCAACCGAAACCTTGAGTCCTTACTTCCGAAACACTGCAGAGAAGCGATAAGAAAACCTCAAAGAGAGACAAGCAGCAGTTTTGGCAGAAGCTGGGGAAGAGCTTTGGCAAAGCCCAGATAAGCTTCGCCAATTATAAGACCAAGATGATGCATTCCAAAGCCCTGATGGGACACTCACAGGTTCCAGAAGGGCAATGGAAAAAATCATCTACCAGTACTACACGGATCTCTTCGCTAGCCACGTCTTCTTGCATTCATATAAATCAAAAAAGGATGAATCTGCCTCTCCGCCGGTCCCCTATCAGAATGCAAGGTTCCCATTCAATAGATAACCAGCAAGACCATGTTGTTGCTCAAGAAGGAAGACCTTCACGATATAGGCAATTATCGCCCAATCTGCTTGCTATCCGATTTTTATAAGCTCTTCACTCGAGTCATCCTAAACAAAATTGACAGAACGCTGAACGAAGGATAGTCATGCGAGCAGCAGGGTTCCGAAAAGGATTTACTACCATGGACCACATCCACACGATTATAAGACTCATAAAGCTTTACGAGAGTACAAAATATCGCTTTGTCTCACTTTCATTTATCTGAAAAAGGCCTTTGATTCACAGGATACAGAAGCGGTTATGAAGGCTCTGGATAACCAGGGCGTCCCTACTCAGTACATAATGATTCTTCGTGAGCTATATAAAGATTTCACGACCAAAATATCTCCATTCTACAACAAAATTACCATCGACGTAAGAAGAGTGGTTCGACAAGGCGACACAATCTTGCCAAAATTCACTGCCACTCTCTAAAACGTCATGCGCACATTAGAATGGGACGATATGGGAGTAAAAATTGACGCTCGGTAATCAGACCATCTTCGCTTTGCTGATGATATCGTCCTTATAACCTCAAGCACCAGTCAAGCGGAACGAGTGTTTACCGATTTCGACAACACCTGTGGAAACATTGGTCTTCAACTAAATCTAACGAAAACGATGTTCATGAGGAACGGATGAGTTTTGAATGCCACTTTCATGCTCAACGGAGCGAAAATCTTCGAATGCTACAGTTACGCCTGTTCAGGTCGTGAAATCAACGTGATGAACGACCTAGCTCCAGAGTTGAGCAGGAGGAAACGAGCGGCTTGGGGAACGTTTAAGAGCATCGAAGATGTAATGAATTGGACTCGACGTTTACCTCTGCCCTAACGCATGCAACAGAAACCTGGTTGCTACGTAAGCAGGATGGAAGATCACTTGATCTTGAACGCGCAGTCAGAAGGTCGAGCTAGGAATATCCCGTATCTCGCAAATGAGAGAAAGGACTCGAAATTCCAACCTACGTCAAAGATCGAAGATCAAGGACGCCCTTTTACACGCTAGGATATCGAATTTGAGGTGGGCCGGACTCGTGATGCGCTTCAACGACAACCGATGAACGAGAGCCGTTACCGACTGGATTCCTCGAGACATCAAGCGCTCTACGGGAAGACCACGGACCCGATGGTCCGATTTCTTCATAAAAGGCATAGAAGGCAAATATGATGCTAAGCGAATCCCCAGGACGACGAAGATCCAGTGTGCTACTCGTGCATGCGATAGGGCAAAATGGAAGTGCTATTAGTACCCGCTCGAGTCACTCGACGACAACGGTACGACAGGTGTTACAGGTGATGATATGTATACATGTACATGGAAATGCATGTGGCGGAATGGTTAGAGGAGTTCTGTGTCGACAAAGTCGACTCAGTCGACTCTACCCATCAATCGATAGGCCGTCGGGATGCGGTCGCCTCGCCAACACACCATACCTATGTCAAATGAGCGGAGCGATGGCCAGCGCCAATCGGCATTCACCAGCAGGCGGCGGCGGAGAGTGATTGCTTCATCTCCGTCCTCATACCATCTTCCATGTTGTTGTTTTGTATGTCAGTTTTGTGGTTGTCGATTGTTCTCATCGGTAGTTGATTCTTCAGCATAGTTTCTGGTTCGTCCAACTCTTGATGGCACGTCGATTTTATAGTTGCTAAGTGAGATCCTATTGCATCATCATAGTTCGTGTCCTTCACTTATGGCTCGTCGCCTCGTTCTCTCGTCCACATTCCTCACGCTGCATTATATGGACTGTATCACTGTGCCATGCAGCTCTGGTTAGATGGAGGGACGCATTGTTCTTTATCCCAACCTTTGGTTCTTCCAACTGTTGTCTGACTGCTGAGTGGATTCATTATGTAATCATCGTAGTATGTATCTCTTACTCGTAGCTCATCGCTTTCTACTATCGCTCACATTTCTCACGCTCATCGCCGAAATCTTGTGTTTCGTCTACAATAGCAAACTTACTAGTATCAACAAATAGACAAAGCCACTAAACCACCACTTTATAACAATCTCATCATTCTCAACAATTATATAAACCAACTGAACGGCCACTTTAGCTTAATCACAGTTTCGCATAATTATCATTCGTTCATGTCGCGTATTACCGTACTGGCTGTTATTGTTGTTATTATTCGTTGTGCTATTAATATTATCATGTAGATAGCGGTTCAATTAGCCAAGTTTGAGGCTGGGACGCGTACATTACCATCGAGCCAATCGAAACGCAAACACCAACTTTCTCCGCGACACTCTGCGTCGCACAAGGTCGATGATTCGATATCGCGCTCATGGCTTCTCAAGACGTTCATCCCACCAGGAGCGGTAAATCGGTACACGACTGACTGGTCGCAGACTTGTCTGGAAGGATAAGCAGCAGTGACTCGATACCTCATGAGACTACCGCGAGTTATTGTAAAGGACAGATTTGTATTCAATTACCACAAACAAAGTCAAATTCAAACAGACAAATGCATAGAGAATCCCTCAGGAATTGATCAACGCCGAGAGCTCTGTCCTTTACCCTATAAACATGTATGTGTATATATCTCATTTATTGATATGTACATGTATGTATACTTATTGAAATATACATATATGTAAACATTGAATTGTGTATATGTATATGCCCGTATGCACACATCTACATGCATATATATGCGTATATATATGCGTATATATATATGTAAATACATATGTATAAATATATGTACGATGCATATATCAAATTTGTACATAGGCTCACGATATATATGTGCCTATATATATATATATATATATATAATAATATATATGTATACATACACACACAAGGGACGTGGCCGAGGGTAGTGGGCATGTCGCAGCGCGGCGCGGTGCTTATCTACACGCTCCACCACTCTCTGGCAATCAACATCGATCGCCCTATGAAAGGCCACAGTTGGCTGTTTACGAGACTGCTAGAAGACATGCTGAACCAGTATTCTGCGATTTTCACGACAAAGTAAAAATGATACGAATTGAATGCTAAAAGTAGTGGGACCCGCACAGTTAAAAAAAGAAGAAAGAAGGCTGTGATACGGGTAAACTGAAGTGATATATATATGTGTATATGTGTAGTTTTGGTTCCAATATATGTGTGTTTATAGTGTGTATATATACATGTATATATATGTATGTATATATATATGCATATATATATATATATACTCAGGAACATGGACGGCTTTCTTCACTTGTATTGTAAGTCACAACACAGTTTTCATTCGTTTCTTGCTCGCGCAATGTCGTGCATGATGGTGGTCTGTTTCAAAATGATGACATGCGCGAAGTCCATTCCGTGATTCTAAACTCGCTGTATTCTGCGGATGCAGATGATTGACGTTAGCCACAAATAAGTCCGCCCATTGTCTGGGTGTTCTTCCAAGAGTTGCTTTCATACTCTTGGAGTTCAATCCTCTGTCATTTTTCGTCCATCCGCCATTTGCTCTTCTTATTATGTAATCGACCGATCTATGTTTTGCTATCAATGTGTATAATTCTGAAATGGCGAAGATGAGAGTTTTTGAAGATTTGAGTAGCGCAAACTGGCTAGACGTTGTAAGAGCCGATTAACTTACAAAAACTCCGCTTGAATGCCCTGTGAGTGATGCGCAGGTTTTTTTAACGTTGTCGTATCAGCCCACGTCTCTACTAAATAGTAAATTGCTGGGAGGGCTGTTGAGTTGAGAAGGTTGGCACGTAGTTTTGGTTCCAATATATGGGCGTTGGCCTCTTCGAGAGGCTGAAATGCGGCCCACGTTACTCTCCTTCATACGTAATGTTCCTCCGTCATGTTGCTTTCCATGTTCAATATACATCCAAGGTACCCGTGCAAGAAGGCCCTGTAATTGGAGTATGTTTCAGTTTGTTTTATCTACTACGGCACCATTATTTACTACGATCTTCGTTTTCATGCGAATTATGTGAAGCTCGATCTTTTTCCCGCGTCGTTGAGTTCCTTGAGCATCGTGTTTGTTTCACTGGCACTTCTCGAAGAGTGACGATTTATCCGCCAAACGAAATTGGTAGTAATCTCCCATCAATACGTAAATCCCGCTCCTTAACACCCTTCGGCAGTCAACAACGGGAATGCCCTATGGAACAGCACATTCAGGCTATCTTCGAGATTGCAAGGAGACGTGCTCAACCACTTTTCTACGTCGGTCAAGAAGAGGTCGAAAAACGATTTAATGCTAGGACTACTGGGATCCACGCAGTGAAAAAAGTACTGCGATGATGGATCAATATAGCGCTAAAAAGGTCTCAATAGCAGTCTGCTAATGTATGTATATAGAACGTCTCACAAATTTATAGACGAACGCTGATAGGATCGCGTTCGTCTGGAGGCTGTTAAACACTTTTCTATAGTCGATGAAACTTAGATAAGCAGCATACAGTATTCCCGACATATTCAAATGATCCTTGACACGGTGTGGATGTGGTCCACAAAGCGGATTCCCCTAAAGAA
Source organism: Parelaphostrongylus tenuis (assembly GCA_019055375.1). Lineage (NCBI taxonomy): Eukaryota > Metazoa > Nematoda > Chromadorea > Rhabditida > Metastrongylidae > Parelaphostrongylus > Parelaphostrongylus tenuis. The sequence continues at coordinate 126,312 of JAHQIW010003392.1, read as the reverse complement.
TCCTGCTTGTTCAACTGACAATGCCTCATCCAAGATCGTTGATATGGGCAAAAGATGGTCTCTGTACAGAGCTTCTAGAGTACACTCAACAAAATATTGGCGATAGTTACAAAGATCCCTATTGTTACCTTCTTCAAGTAGGACGACTGTGCGCGATGTCCTCTTCTGGTCTGAATTTAATCTTTCTGAAATAAAATGTTGTTTGTCTTGCGAGAAGTACATGCAGACTGTGGTCACCAGCTCTCTCGGAATCAGCACTATTATTACCTGGTTTTGGAATCAGGCCTCTCTTTATGCTTTCAATTGTAATCTGAAATCAAGAGGCTGAAATCCCGAGTGGTCTCTCACCAGTGAGGATTTCGGGGATCCTAGATGGGAGAAGTGGAAATGGAAAATTTAGGGTAGAACTTTCCAATTAGCACAATTATATCAGGGCGAGATGTTATAATTCCATTTTCATTCATTAGGATGAATAGCAAAATAAATAGTTGCAGAGGTCCCAATGGCAACTATTTATTTTGCTATCCAAATTAGATTGTGTTGTGCTGCTTCTAGTAACTTTTTGTCTAGACTATTGTGAATCCTCCTGCAAAGATCACTTACTACTGGCATTTATTATCAACCTAGTCATATGCCTTGCAATAGGATCAAGCTTCAGTTTCTTTCTCTTTTCGAGCAACTCGTCACTGATACCGGACATGCGATATCAACGTTTTGTGTGTAGAAATAGTTCGGCACAGGGTTTGAGTCTATGAGAAATAGATCGTAGTTTACGATCGAGTATTCCTTTATCTGCCAGTCATATGAAAAGAGTATTTTACTGGGAACGTCCTCGTGGTACACATTCGCTTTGCTCTTCTTGACCGATGATAGCCCTTTTTTTCCAGCTCATGACAAGATCGAATTTTCGAAGACAAAAGGCGGTGATCAGATCCCGTACAAAATCCAGATACCACTGAGATGTCAAAGAAGCACCATTTTCCGTTTCAGCCGCAAGCGCTCGACTATGTTCACTGCAAGTCAGGGGATTTTTTCACATGACTTGCGGTGATCTATTATTCGGCGCTAGTTCCTTTATATAGGGTTATGTCCCCAAGAGATCGGCTGGACCGAGTGAGACTGTAGCAAGCTTATCTTGATTAGCTGACGCGAGGTTGATAAAACAGTTGTAGAAATTCGGCTGAAACGATAGACTAATACTATATACGTCCAGGCTCTGAAGAAGGCGGGTCGCCGAAACGTCAGCCCGAATTTCTACAACTGTTTTATCAACCTCGCGTCAGCTAATCAAGATAAGTTTTCTCCATTTTCATATATCAATTGATTATGCCGAGGTTTATAGAAAGTCGAACTTTTGAACTGTAGCAAGCGTCCACGGTTCTAGTTCTCTGAGCGGTTGAAGAGCGATCGTAAACGAGACTGGTGCTCAGGGACATCGCTGCGGGACCGAGACAATGGTTGCGCCGCCCACTTCAGCGAGGGACGGTCAGTATCGTGTTGCGCTGTCGTCGTGGTCGGTCGTGTGTACCCTTGCCTTACTCCGCCACTTCTCTTGTCTTTTAATTCTCGTCCTCTGTTCTGACTCTGCTCTCGTTGCTGCGTATGAAGTGATCGCTAAACAGATGCCTGTCTTGCACTGTATAAGTGTCCATAACATGTTGACAACGATCTGAGCTGTTATTAGCTCATACCGTACGCCGCGTGTGCGGCGGCGTGGCGGGAGTTCTCATTATCACGCCTTGTAATGAAAATATGGGAATTTGTTTAGTAAACCTGAGGTACTGAGGGGATTATTATCGTGATCAAATGATGGAATCTAGCAGAGGAGACTTCTATGGAAAGTTTTATAGTTAGGAGGAAAGACCATGTATCGTAAAATCATCTATGTTTCATCGGGAGAAAAGCACATTATTGTGACGGAAATATATTTTCAGCTGAAATGTAACTATGTTTCTTTCTTTTCCATCCATGTTTTTGTCACTCAATAGCTTGAGAAATGCGTATTCACACATTAAGTTTGCTTTGTGAAATGACTTTTTTTTTTACTTTCTCCTAACGAAAAAAAAACTTACGTTTTGCAAGTGGAGTTCGTTTAAGCAGCTGCCTTTTCCCATCGAGATTCGAGGTCTAGGAGAATAACATCGACATTGTTTCTGCTACATATAGCTTCATCGATGTTTCTTCTATCACATTTTACCATTTGTGGCGACGGAAAACGGTAAAAATCCACATTTCATTGTTAAGCTACCACAATGTTATTGATGCCGCCGCATTCGCCGCGCGACGGCGCCGCGCAGGATTTCAGCGTCGTTGTCAAAGTGTTAATTGGGTTAAGGTTGGTCAGTCGTTTGGTGTTCGTTGTAAGCGTAATACACAAAGTACATGCCCTATTCTGTAGACGGTATTTTGGACACGTACCGCAAAATGTCAACAAGAGCAATCTATTCAAATCTTTGGGAGAAGTGGGAAATCTACGAACTCTTTGACCTACCCTCTATTTAATCTCTCATCAATCTATCGTTATCATTAATTTTGTAGTCCCTGACTTTGTAGAAGACTAAAGTGCCGCGACTCTATCCGTCTGCGCTCACACAGCGCGTTCCTGAATGAGAGTATGCCTATAATTCTGTCGCTCATTCAGTCAATTTCTCAAATTCTCTCTTCCTCTCTCTCCCTCTCTCTCCTTCGTTCTGTCGTTCATCCAGTTAGTTTCTCATCATATCTATCCCCTCTCTTTCTCCCTCTCTCTCATTCTGTCGTTCATCCAGTCAGTCTCATCTATTCCACCTCTCTCTCTCTCTCTCTCTCTCTCTCTCTCTCACACTCTCTCTTTCTCCCTCTCTCTCTCGCTCTCTCTCTCTTTCTCTCTCTCTCTCTCGTCTCTCTTTTTCATCGTGCCGTTCAATCAATCAGTTTCTCAGCATAAGTGCCCTTATCAGAACTCATAAATGGGTTCAACAGGTTAACATGTTATCAAGTTATCTTTTTTTTTTTGAGCAAGGTCTATATGAACGTTTGCGGGTAGGTTATGATTCATTCTCTCTCATTCCGTCGTTCAGTCAGTCAGTTTCTCATCCATTCCTCTCTGCCCCTCCCCCTTCACTCTCTCCCTCTCTCATCGTGCTGGTCTTCAGTCGGTTCCTCATATACTTCCTCTCTCTCTCTCTCTCTCATCTCTCTCTCTCTCTCTCTCTCTCATTCTGCTTCCATCGTCGACTTTTTTTCAACACCTGAGCTTCTCTTTAGACTTATTCTCAAGCTGAGCATGTGTATCTGAAGCCGAGGTGATTCAATGGGAAATATCGTGTTCAGCTGTGGATTCGTGCTAATATTGTTTTTCTTATCGTTCTCATTGCGTCGTTCTCAAGTGTTTTTGCGGTTGATTGGACTCATTGCTAAATAATCTCCTTGTTTCAGTGAACTGAAAGGATTTCATGAGTGATGGCGAATGAACAATCAGGAAGACCACGAGAGCTCTATAACAGCGGGTGAGTGAGTCTGTAGAAGACCTCTTGTTCCAGAGAGTCGTACTCCGTGTGGGATCCCGGTGCTATCGTGTTATCGGATGCATTTCTAAACTCATAGAGGACAAGTCCTTTTTCGCCCCATTCTCAGACTTTTAGTGATTAATCGATAGCTTAGATCTCAGCGATTTTAACACTATACCTGGTTTCTGTAAACGCCTTCTTAGAGTAGCGTGGCAGCGAAAATAAGATTATGTTTCACACTCGATGCGCATCATTGCGCGCGTCTAATCGATAATCATTTGGAAGTTTTTTCTTCGTTCCGTAGAACTTATTGGACTTCTCTGTCAGATTTATAGGAGATAATTTGTCCTACTGTTTTGTCAGCTTAGGGTTTTCATTTTTTCTATTCTGCCAAATGCAATGCTAAGCCTAAGCCTAGGCAGCCTGGGTCTAGGAGAGTGAAACGAATCTTCTGCGCGCCGAGTGTGAAACTCAATTTTAACTTTGCCGCTGCAGCATGCTGAGAAAGCTTTCCTCATAGCCAGGAACATTATTGAAAACGGCGAGATTTAAGCTATCGGAGAATCGCTAAATTTCTGAGGAGAAAGCGAAAAAGGTCCTCTTGTCAAGCGGCTGAAAATTGTATCCCGATAACAGGACTGTACGGGGATCTTTTCTGTCGCCTTTTCAATATCATGTTTTTTTCTTTCGATAATCATTTCCTCGTTTGAAATACTATGAAATTTTGAATGCATTTTCATATAAGTCTATGCTCAAAAGTCACACGAAAAAGATGGTGCATCATCTCATTGATCCAGTGTCTGTATGTAGGAGAGTAGTGGTAAAGAAATCAAGAAAAAAACCCCTTTTGGTCTTGGTTTCTGAGGGAGGGATCAAGAAGATTTCGAGAGGTTCATGGCCGCGATTATGACAAGAATTCTGCCGAAGATCGTCGACTCATAACGGAACTTTGGAATGTGAGTAAGATTGTTTCCGGCTGAATCAAATCTTTCCGGTTTTCGAACGCCCAACTGAATTGTCGCCCTTATCATTGGAGTTGGGTTCGTTGATTAAACTTGTGAAATAGTGAGCTTGCTTCTCTATTTTAGTCTGTGAAGCAATCACTAGCCCCGAGACCACGTGAAGGAAGTGACGATGCCTCCTACAGGGCTAGTTTAGAGGAAGAACCCGTTGCGAGACTATATGAAGAACCTGGAATTGCCCCTTATAGAGGTGGTTTGGAACAACATTTTGCAGTGAGTTGAAAAGTTGTTTTTTCTTTTTTCTTTTTAATCTTTTGATAGTTTTCAGGGAGAGTGTTCCAGCATTGTGTGAAACTTCCTAGTGAATCTTTTTAAGTTCAAGTATGTTATCCGGGAGCAATGTAGAAACGACCGCTCTCGCTGGACAAGAACTATTCATAGGAGTGTAAGTTATTATTCAAAAGCTTAAATCTCTGGCTATTATGCTACATACTCCTCTTTTGAAAAGACCTTTTGTAACTCCTTAAAATCCAATAAAAAATCATGTTTCGCACCAGTCTTGTGCTTTTACTATTACTTCGCTGGAATCACGACAAGCACATGGACATGTAGAGGAAATCTTGTAGTATCATAGTCATACGTTTGGACGTGGATTCTTCCGAAGTGGAAACTGAAATCGCGAAATAATCTAGTCCAACAAATGTTTTCTTTTTGCTACAGCGGTAAGAGGAATGTACCAAAAAAGCCACGTAGCGCAGTAACCAGAGATTTAAGCTTTCCAATAGTCACAAACACTCTTAAGCATAATTATTGTTCAGCGAGAGGAGTCGTTTCTTTGTTTGTTACCGGATAACATATTTGTACTTCTTTTTTACTACTTTGTTCTGTTGATTTATCCTTTATAATCAACGCCTTGACAGCAGATCGTCGACAAGCTTTACAAAAGTGTGAGTTATTTCTCTATTTCAGCCTTTTGAGCAGTCGTCGGCTGCGAGACAACGTGAAGGACCTGGCACTGCATCTCAAAGAGACAATTCAAATCACAATTTATAGTGAGTTGAGGCACTCTTCTCTTCTCTTCTTTTCTCTTCTCTTGTTCTTCTTTGATAGTTTTTGAAGGGAGTGTTCTAGCAATGTGTGACACCTTTTAGTCAATTTTTTTCCGAGTCTAATCTGCCGAATTTAGCCTTTGATATCATTTTAAATGCTGATTCATAGCGAATTGATAACCAGTCTCGCGAAATAGTGGGCTTGCTCTATTTTAGCCTGTGAAGCAATCACTAGCTCCGAGACCACGTGAAGGACGTGACGGTGCTTCCTACAGGGCCAGTTTAGACGAAGAACTCGTTGCGAGACTATATGAAGAACCTGGAAATGCCCCTTATAGAGGTGGTTTGGAACAGCATTTTGCAGTGAGTTGAAAAGTTATTTTTTATTCTTTCTTTTTAATCTTTTGATAGTTTTCAGGGAGAGTGTTCCAGCGTTGTGCGACACTTCCTAATGAATCTTTTTTAGTTTAAGTATGTTATTCGGGAGCAATGTAGAAACAACCCCTCTCGCTGGACAAGAACTATTCATAGGAGTGTTAGTTAGTATTCGAAAGCTTAAATCTCTGGCTACCATGTTACTTACTTTTCTTTTGAAAAGACCTTTTACAACTCCTTAACATCCAAGATAAAATCATGTTTCACACCATCCCTGTGCTTTTACTATTACTTCGCTGGAATCACAAGAAGCACATGGACGTGTGGAGGAAATCTTGTAGTGTCAAAGCCATACGTTTGACATGGAGTTTCTTCCGAAGTGGAGACCTGAAATCGCGAAATAATCTAGTCCAACAAATGTTTTCTTTTTGCTACAACGATAAGAGGGTACCAAAAAAAGCCACGTAGCGCAATAACCAGAGCTTTAAGCTTTCCAATGATTACAAACACCCTTAAGCACAATTATTGTTCAGCGAGAAGGGTCGTCTCATTGTTTGTTACCGGATAACATATTTATACTTTTTTACCACTTTTTTCTGTTTATTTATCCTTTATAATCAATACCATGGCATCAGATCGTCGACGAACCTTACAAAAGTGTGAGTTACTTCTCTATTTCAGCCTTTTGAGCAATCGTTGGCTGCGAGACGAACGTGAAGGACGTGGCGATGTCTCTCAAAGAGACAATTTAAATCACAGATTTGTAGTGAGTTAAGGCATTGTTCTTTGTTTATTTATCCTTTATAATCAATACCATGACAGCAGATCGTCGACGAACCTACAAAAGTGTGAGTTACTTCTCTATTTCAGCCTTTTGAGCAATCGTTGGCTGCGAGACGACGTGAAGGACCTGGCAATGGCCTCTCGAAGAGACAATTTGAATCACAGATTTATAGTGAGTTAAGGCATTGTTTCTCTGTTCATTTATCCTTTATATAATTTTAAAAAAGAATGATTTAAGCTAAAAAAAGGGGTTGGTACGCCCAGGGTCATACACCGGTGTTTCGGAGGTTCGTCCTCCTCATCAGTGACCCCCGCCCCACATTCAGCCCTGCATTGAAGCAAGGAGGGAGGCGTATGTGGTGATGGTACAGTGTACTATGACACTGAACCATCACCACCTCTCAGTCGATAGATTTTTGCTGTTAGATCAAAACTATATCAAAAGATCGACTGTTTTTTAAACCCCCAAAAACATTCAATATAATTCCAAAAAAGAATGATTTAAGCTCAAATTGGAATTCTTTTGAATTCAAAAAAGAATTCCATTCTTTTTTGGAATTATATTGAATGTTTTTTGGGGGTTTCAAAAACAGTCGATCTTTTGATATAGTTTTGATCTAACAGCAAAAATCTATCGACTGAGAGGTGGTGATGGTACAGTGTCATAGTACACTGTACCATCACCACATACGCCTCCCTCCTTGCTTCAATGCAGGGCTGAATGTGGGGCGGGGGTCACTGATGAGGAGGACGAACCTCCGAAACACCGGTGTATGACCCTGGGCGTACCAACCCCTTTTTTGAGCTTAAATCATTCTTTTTTGGAATTATATTGAATGTTTTTTGGGAGTTTCAAAAAACAGTCGATCTTTTGATATTATCCTTTATAATCAATACTATGGCATCAGATCGTCGACGAATCTTACAAAAGTGTGAGTTACTTCTCTATTTCAGCCTTTTGAGCAATCGTTGGCTGCGAGACGACGTGAAGGACCTGGCGATGGCTCTCAAAGAGACAATTCAAATCACAGATTTGTAGTGAGTTAAGGCATTGTTCTCTGTTTATTTATCCTTTATAATCAATACCATGACAGCAGATCGTCGACGAACCTTACAATAGTGTGAGTTACTTCTCTATTTCAGCCTTTTGAGCAATCGTTGGCTGCGAGACAACGTGAAGGACCTGGCGATGGCTCTCAAAGAGACAATTCAAATCACAGATTTGTAGTGAGTTGAGGCATTGTTCTCTGTTTATTTATCCTTTATAATCAATACCATGACAGCAGATCGTCGACGAACCTTACAATAGTGTGAGTTACTTCTCTATTTAAGCGTTTTGAGAAATCGTTGGCTGCGAGACGACGTGAAGGACCTAGCGATGCCTCTCGAAGAGACAATTCAAATCACAATTTTATAGTGGGTTAAGGCATTCTTTTCTTTTCATGTTCTTCTTTGATAGTTTCTGAAGGGAGTGTTCTAGCAATGTGTGACACCTTTTAGTCAATTTTTTCCGAGTCTAATCTGCCTAATTTAGCCTTTGATATTCTTAAATGCTGATTCATAGCGAATTGATAACCAGCCTCGCAAAATAGTGAGCTTAGTCTTCTCTTTCAGCCTGTTAAACAATCACTTGCTGCGAGCAAAAGTGAGGGATTCGGCTATATCTCTCGCAGTGGCAGTTTGGAGCAAAGCTCCTCAGTGGGTTGAGACAACTTTTTCTTTTCTTTTGTCGTGCTTTTTCAATAATTCTTGGACAGAATATCGTGGCATTGCGTGGCACTTCCTAGTCTATCTTTTTCTCAGTTTGATGTCGATCTAGTGTTTACGTTCGTTGGATTGATCGCGCTTTTCACTGTAAATGCTAGGCCCAAATATTTTGCATAAAGGTATTTATTAATCAGATTCCTCTGTTGTGATCACTCTTAGTGATTTGTAGGTACTTTTGGATTATCTGAATCCACCTTTTAATCCTTTGACCATAACGGCTTTTCCACTTTCTTCAAACCTCAAAAAATCACTGGATAGCTCAAATTTTATTGTACTAGCTGGCTCAAAATAACTTCTCAATGCGCTGTAATAGCGGAAATTAACTGAGTTTCACATTTGCCGCGCTTTATGACGCTTAGATGCGCTATTTTTCAGAAATTTATTGAGTTAGAAGGGCATCCATAAGCCCTTGCCCCTCAGTACCTTTTGTTGTTATTGTTCCAAAAGCCCATCCACGCGGCCATTCGTACACCTTAGCCGAGCGAGAACTGCGCTCCGAGTGGGAAAACTGAGTTTATTTCAAGGCACAAAAAGACGTGCACAGGAAACAAGCGTAATGTTCAATTTACCAAAATTCAAGTTGTCGATTGACTATTGAAACTCTGGAATAAAACAGAAAGGTCGTCTCCCCAAAGAGTTGAGAGTGGATTGTGGTGACCAAATTTTACCCAGATTTGTAGATTTGTCTTGAATAAGGCGGGCCTTCATTGCATTGCATTGTTCGCGCTTTTCACTGTGGTACAAATGAAAACCGACATCATACGCTGGAGAAGAAGTCTTCACAGAAGTTTTATTAACCATTGAAAAGCTTGGATTTCTGGCTACAGCCCCCACATCGCCGGTTTTCGAAAAGACCCTTTTATAACGCTATAAAATCCACACAAAACTATGTCTCAGACGCGCATATTTCTCACCGGACAGAGCACTTTTTTTGGACTATTACCCGTATTTATTGATCAAGTGCTTTTGTCGTGAGCTCCTTCCATGAATTCACCGACGTAGTGAATTCTATGAACTATATCATCTGCTTTACCATCTATATTCTCATCAATTTGAGATTAAAGAAATGTGCTAAGATTGCAATGTTTTTTGAGGACTACTAATCAAAGATTATAGATGCGAAGCAATACGGCAAGCGTCAGTCGTTTCGATCTCCCCACTTCGCCACATACAGCTTGTAACTCGGTGGGTGAAGCTGCTGGTTTAGCCGATTTTTTAGAAGTCTTTCCTTGTGTTTTACTAGGTTGACGAAATGTTCCTCAACACTCGTCGAAATTTCCAAGATTATATATCAATTCATAGATGCGAAGCAATACGGCAAGCGTCACTTCTCTCGATCTCCCTACTTCGTCACATACAGCTTATAACTCGGTGGGTGAAGATGCTGATTTAGCCGATTTTTTAGAGTCTTTTATTGCGTTTTACTGGGTTGACGAAAATCTTCCTCGACATTCGTCGAAATTTCCAAGATTATATATGAATTCAATCAAAAACAACGATAGTGCTCTTTGGATTGAAGATTATCATTATCCACACTCTTCTATCAACGATCTGCAAGCTTCCAGATCTCGGAATATTATTCTTTGAGTATTTCAGCTCCTTCCAGCTCTCCAGCGTGCGCTGTTTCAGTAAAACAATGTAGAACTTCACATCGCAAAGAATACTAAAAGGTTGAATCAATTGGAGGCAGTCAAGGTCTTGCCTCACCTATCCTACAGTCCAGATACTGCGTCTTCCGATTATGGTCTTTTCCGCTCGATATAACATTTCCTGTGTGGACTCCGATTCGAAACATTTGACCACATTTGAGAGGCTTGTCAGGAGTTTTTGATTCAATGCCCAAGGAATGGCGATTTCGAACAGATCCGGAAGTTTGAGGATCGTCGGCAGACATTCATGTATAAACTTTGAATTTTCAAGGGGTGTTAAAGAACTTTTTCATCATTCTCATGTCTGCATATTTCAGAAACGAAGCAATATCGAGGCGAAAAGGTTTTTGGCGAAGCGGGATTACTTCGACAACCTGAGATATCGCTACGCAACTGAGGGTTCGTTTCTGGACAGTATCTGGTTTCCTACGATTGTTTTATTTCTCTTAAACATATTCTTGATATATCTACTATTAGCAGCCGTCAGCCACTGCCTTATAGCTAGTGCTCTGTTGCGAACTTGAATGCAACTGCTTACCACTACTATCTATAATTTTTGGAGAAATTTATGCGACTTGATTATTTTATTGCTCGGATCCCAGTACTTCTCGCGTTCGATTTGTTTCCTCATATTCATCGTTTTCTCAAAGATTTCGTTTTCCTAATAAACCTAGAATACTGGTCGGACAGGTCTTCTTGAAATTGGTTGCCGGGGTGTTGCGGCAGGATCAACCTCGTCCTAAGCATCACTAACCACTCTGCCGTCGTTTTCTTCCCCAACTATCTGGAGGAACAAATCTGTCAGGTAGAAGGAAGTTTTGTAAGCAAATCGAGTTTTTGTGCTGGTCATGTGAAACAGGTCGATGATTCTTCTGATTAAACATTCGCTGTCGATTTGATTGAAGAAAGGGTACTTATTCTGGAGTACTCATTACGAAGCCAAGTTTTTGGCAATACTTTACGCCCAGGTCTCCCTTATGGAAAGTTACATGTAAGACATCCGTCCGAAGTTCAGAAGTTTTCGCAACCTATCAATTTCTATTGATTTGAAGAGAAGTTCCTGGTTTTTCGCACAAGTTTCCGTTGCTCTTGAGGGTTTTTAGACTCATGGTCAAACTGGTTGTGAATTAATTGCGCTCTATCGTCCTGCGTAAGGGGAAGCAGCAAATCATAAGTGAACGATGCACTCGACGTTGATCACTCCCTGGGACTTGCGGCGTGCATTCGACCTCGTCAAACATCGTTAGAGGTGACTGAATGCTTATTCTGGCTTTTACAGTGAACTTACGTGGGTCCTACCGATGTAACAACTTAGTGCTGCTATCCTCTTAGATAAATCTGATACTAATTCGTCGACCCCGAATTCATGGAAGGTTTGGGGCGCTTCAAGCGCAGGGTCGAACCATTGCCCATTGACTAATGGACTAGGTAAGTCTCAAAGAGAGACTCTAACCACTGTGTCACACCCGTTCCATGTTCGTTAATCATCGTCAGTTGACCTGAAATCTTGGGCATCTATTAATCACGTATCGTGAGCAGATTCGACGTAAACAGTTAGTGCCTTGTTGTTTTATGTTTCTTTCCTGCATTTATATCAAGGATGCTTACTGGACTCCGATTGATTATAGTCATAGAGAAGTATGCAATCTTCACTAAGCATTTCTGGTTAGATAAATTCTTCCCCCTTTGAGGAACCATATGCAGAGCAGGGAATAATTCTTTTCGAGGAAGTGAGTAAAAGTAGGTCTAAAATTTTGAGGAGGCTCTTGGAATTTGCCTTCGTACTATCTTGATGGGTTCATGATAATCAATTATCACTTTGTTTGACACTTACCACTTTTTTTCGAAGTGTGTGAGTCTTAGTACTTCTAGCATTCGAAGAGTCTCCTCTTCTGTATGAGAATCTCATCTTATTCACGAGTAGTAGAAAACAATATAGCGCGTCTTCTTGCCATCTTGAGGATAGCCAAGCTGGAGCGTTCCGTTTCGCAGTGTTGGGGGCGAGGGGAGATCAAACTCACGTTGAGCCGCGGCGAAATCACTATCCACTCGGCCACGGGCCCCAAACTCATGTCTAACTATTTCAGGTGCCTTTCCTGAAGTTCTGATGCAATTTATAACAGTATCCCCGTACATTGTTATGTCATCAATGAACGACGAAATTTTGGTTTATCCTGCAGAAATCTCTATCACAGATTTCAGTCTTAGACGAGGTAGGTTTTCTTTCATTTATTTTTCACACCTTGTTCTAATGGTCAACTTATAAAGCAGTAGGCTATTTTGTGAAAAATTTTTATTCATTTTTGTGAGGAGTCCAAATAGAAGGTGAGCAGAGAATCAATCATACAAAAGCGATTCGAATTTCTGAAATTTTTTTGATCTTTACGAAAAATTCTCCATGAAGCGGAATCTATAATCTTCCTTATGGTTTGGCTCATTATTGGGCGTATTTGGATTTCATGTTGATTTCCTGAATATGGTTTAGAATTGAAGCCACGGTTGTGTGAAAGACGTGGCTGGTTCTTCCATTCAATATTTATTTTCTGACTTCATTCTTAATTCATTCGTGTGTTTTAGGATGTCACTGTCCAAGCATGCTTATTTAGGAATACAATCGTGCTGGTCGTCGCTGGTTAATTTCGATCCTAAATATCTTGGCGTCAATCGGCATCTTTGTGATTATAATGTTGTTGAGCAGAAGGGTATTTTGTCTTTTTTTTTTGTTATTTTGGCGTTTTTTTTCAGTTATAAGGGAACAAGTGATTATTCGACCTAATTCACTGTACAAGAATTTTTCACAGGAGTGTTATTAATCATTCAAAAGCTTGAATTTTTGGCTAGACCAGTATGTGGCCGGTTCTCAGTTATATTTTGCATTGGCCGCGCAATCAAACTATCACTCCTCTAGAAGCACGAAAAGCATGAGAACGTGTAAAGAAGATCTGCATTGGAGTCAGAAGTCTATTTTGGAGTTCCGAAAAACAAATTCTTAATGAATAACAAGAATCAAATTTTCTTCTGGCCCGCGAGGGCCAGTCGATTTACCGGCGTGTTGAACGGTCACATCCACTCTGCCCTCCTCTCCCCCCCCCCCCCCTCCCTTCCCGACTCGTAGAGAAGTCAAATTCTCTTGCCTCTGTATGTGAATTTGATTCTGTTTTCCCTGGTGCACTACAAAGAAGCGGTCATTCTAGGAAATAAGAACAGCGCTGGAATCTTTAGATCTCATACCATGGAGGATTACTAATACTTTAAAAAAAAGAGCTCTGTTCAGCGAGAAATATGCGCATGTGAAACATAATTTTATTTTGAACTTTGCAGCGTTATGAAAGAGTCTTTTCGAAAACCGTCTACGTACGACTCTAGGCAAAGATTCAAGCTTGCGAATGATTCCAAGCACTTCTATGGAGGATTCTTGTACAGCTTATGAGGTCGAATATTCATTTGTTCCCTCAACTGAAAGTACGTTTTCTTCTCTGTGATCTCGCTAATGATCGAGTGAATCATGAAAGCGCTAGTAAAGTTAATAACTGTGCCTGTTACGTAATTTCTCAAAGGTGCAGCGCTGATTTGAAGGATTTTAGAAGAGGTTCGCTTTTACCATGGGATCCTCTGTTTTTTTTTGGCGTAGATTTCCTCAAAAATCAAGTAGAATTTAAAATAAGGTAGCTGTCAGCGATTATCAGTCCTTGAGACATGCGCCATGAACTCGGCCTTGTTATCGAGCATTCTCCGGATTGAATGCCTATCTAGATAAGTGGCCTTTACAGTGACTCGCGGTGGCTCACTTCTTCTATTAAGTCTGCTATCTCTTGAAACAAGTCTGAAACCAGTTCACCTTGAGCTCAGGATTGAATCATCAATCAGATGTGTGTCTCATAGTGCCTCTAGCCACTGCTTCATGGACACCCTATTTAGACCTAATAGGGGAGTAGCAGGTACATGTGGCATTGAGCACATGTGGTGCAGTGGTGTCGAGATGCTTTGCGACACACAATTTCAATCAATCGATGGTCGAAGGTTCAATTCCACACCCAATAGTCATCAAGCCGCGCATCCTTGTGGGGTCGGTGAATTGTTACTAGACTTATCTTGAAGGATAAGCAGCACTGACTTGATGCATCGAAGGCCACCGTGAGTCATTGTAAAGGACAGATATGCATTCAGCCTCTGGAGCGTTGCTCAACGATATCGAATACATGACCCACTTCTCAGGGATTGATCAATACCGAGTGCTTTGTCCTTTGTTTTGGTTAAACACTGACTAACAACATTCCGTTGCATATTTTCAGCGGCAGTTCTTGACATCCCCTTAAGGACTTCCTTGGGAATAAATCCATGCAACGTATGGAAAATTTTGACGACAAAGTGCCATAGTAATGGAGTGCTTGTCTGTGATGCTGAACAAGCGGAAATCGTGGTGAGTCTTACTTTTTTTTTGGTCTCATATTGTGTAGTATGTGGAGACAAATATGACACTTTTCCGCTATCCGGTCCCAGTTTCAGCGTACGGAAAAAAACATCCTTTGGTGGTTTTTGAAGTTTGAGTAGTCAATCGATAGCCTCAATCCCGAAAGATTTGAAAGCGTCTTTCATTTTTAAGACGGTTATCTTTTGCGCTGTAACAGCGAAAATGAAATTATGTTTCTCTCTGGAATAATTCTCGCTTGACAAAGTTTTTCTATAGATTTTCAATAAGCTTTTGATAGCTCAAATCTCTTGATCTTAATGATGTATTTGGTTTCTGAAAAGAATTTATTGATGCTCTGTAACGATCAAAAGAACATATTTAAGCCATCTTCGTAAGTCGCAGCTTTTTCCGATCCCTTAAGAAAAGCGCACCTTTTTGATTTTGTCTCAAGTTCTTGCAATCATTTGATAGCTCAAATCTCAATTATTTTAATAGTATAATTTATTTTCAAAAACGGCTTTATTATTGTGCTGTGACAGGAGAAATGAAGTCATGTTTCTCATCCAAACATTTCTCACTGGACAATGCCTTTCTCTTTAGATATCTAGATATAATATATATATATATATAATATTTAGATATAGATATAGACAGATAGGAGCGCATGTGACGCAATGGTTAGAGGTGTTATGCGTCGCACACGAGGTAAATGGTTCGATCTCGCGCTCATGGCTCACCAAGCCATCCATCCCTCCGGGGTCGGTAAATTGGTACCAGGCAGGTCTCAGACTTGTCTGGGAGGATAAGCAGCACTGATTCGGTTCAGCGGGAGGCCACCGCGAGTCATTGTAAAGGCCAGATGTGCATTCAATCACCTCAAACGAAGTTAAAAATTGAAGTCGAATGCATGGCGCATCCCTCAGGGATTGATCAACGCCGAGAGCTTTATCCTTTATCTTTTATAGACAGATATATTTGGATATAGATATAGATATATAATTTATATCTAGATATAGACAGATATATAATATGTATTTAGATATAGATATAAAAAATATATTTAGATATATATAAATAGACATAGATATAGGTATAACCACTTGGTAGCTTGAATCTCGTCAATTTCAGTACTGGATCTGGTTTACAAAAAAATTTCTAGTGCACTGTCACAGCTAAAAGAACCTTGGGTTCCGATCAGCGCAACAATGACAGCAAAGCACTGTAGTTTGCTGGTATTTGGATAGGGATTTCGCAATATGCCGCTAAATCCCCGCTCTTTTTCCGCTGTCAATTTGCGAAACCCATTGTTTTTTTGCCACGGATTTCCCTCTTCGAGGGATCCCGCCCAGTTCGTCGCGAGGCACGTGGCGCGTCCCCATTTGGTGGACAGGGGAATAAACGTTAACCAAAAGCGACCGTGTGCTTCTCAGAGACGCAGGTGGATTCAAGGGACGAGCTCCCTGCTTCTGCAACGCCAATTTGACAAAACTCTATTTCTATGAGTCAAATCGGCTGAAAGCCTGCAATTAAGCGGCTGTGAAGTACATGGGAAGCGGTTAGGAGTCGCCCCCAACAAATAAGCTTCTACCGCTCTTCCGAGAGAGGCTGGCAAGCTACTCATGAGTACCCATCCCCCACGTTTAGAGCTCAGAAAGCTATACGTTGAGTATCAAACTGCTTAAAACAGTAACAAATATGGGCTTTATTCCCTTGACCCCGAAAGAGCCCCTGGTACGGTAGCGCCAGATAAGACGAGTACGAAGAGGCTGCCAAAATCTCAGGGCCAAACTATGCTGCCAGGATCGAAGAGGAGTAAAATGATGCATCGATTCATTTGAACAACTAACAAGTCGTATCGAACCACTGTGGTTGAAACGATGTGGATCAATTTTGGCTTTGACCATCTTCGTTACTTGCACACTAGCATCAAGCTATGACGAAGACGAAGTCGACGCTTTCTATATAGACTTCTGAAAATTTTTCAGAGAAGATCATACATTCTCCAAGGTTATTGTCGGAGATTTTAACGCGAAAATTGGACCTAGAAGAACGTCTAAAGAGAGTCACATTGGGACTCACGGACTAGAATAGAATGAACAGGTGAGAGGCTATCTGAGTTTATCATGACGACCCAAACCACCCATGGTAACTCACAATTCTAAGAGCCTCACTCTCAGCGATGGACGTGGGAGTTTCCTACGTTGTTCCTAAGTTCTACACAGGATCAGACCATCGCCTCCTTCGAGCAACGTTCCGTTTTTTCGCGAAAAGGAGAGAGAACCGCCAAATTCAAACAACGAAATCCCAGAACTACCATAAACTGGTATTTATATAAATCATTAGTCGGCTACTGGAAGATTACGTTGTCGATAATATCGACGAAGAATACGATCGGCTCGTTGAATATTGCACGTTGGCGCTGTGAAAGCCGAGAGTCCTAAGGTCACGAAAAGACTCCTGTATTTGCAAACACTCGAGCTGATACGTCAACGTGAAATCGTACGGGCTACAGGCAACCGAAACCGTCCGAACTTCGAACTGCTATAGAGAAACGATAAAAGAAAACCTCAAAGAGACGGGCAGCAGTCATGGCAGAAGCTGCAGAAGCTGGGAAGTGCATTCGTAAAGCCCCAACGAGGCTTCGCCAATTATGAGACCAAGATGATTGCACTCTGATACCCTGACGTGACACTTACAGCTTCCAGAAGGGCTATGGGGAAAATCATCCACCAGTGCTACTCGGATCTCTTCGCTAGCCATGTCCTCTTGCCGTCATATAAATTGAAAAAAGGCGAATATGTCGTTCCACCGGTCCTCCCTTCCGAAATCCGACATGCTATTTCATCGGTGAAGAACAGAAAACACCCGGTCCAGACGATTTTACCAGAACACTTGAAGAACGTGCCGCCACCTCATCATCACTCTGGCTCGGCTCTTCACTCGCTACCTATCAGAATGCTAGGTTTCCATTCAATGGAAAGCGAGGAAGACCTTATTTTTGTTTAAAAAGAGAGACTTTCACAACATAGGCAACTACTTCCTAATTTACTTGCTGTCCGTTGTCTATAAACACTCCACTCGAGTTATCGTAAACAGGATTGACAGAACACTGAACGAAGGACAACCATGCGTTCAAGTCGGGTTCCGAAAAGAATTCAGTACCATAGACCACATCCACACAATCACAAGACTCATTGAAGTTTCACGAGAGTAGAGACAACTACTCTTTCTGACTTTCATCGATCCGATGAGAGCCTTTGATTCAGTGGAAACAGAAGCGGTTGGAGAGGCTCTTGATAAGCAGGGCGTCTATACTCAGGGCATAATGATCCTTCGTGAGCTTTATAGAGGTTTCACAGCCAAAATATCTCCATTCTACAACTATATCAGCATTGACGTAAGAAGAATTATTCACTGCCATGCTCCAAAACGTCATGCGAACATTAGAATGGGACGATATGGGAGTGAAGATTGACGGTGGACTATTGACTCATCTTGGCTTTACTGATAATATCGTCCTCATATCACCATGCATCAGCCAAGCAGAACGAATGTTGACCGATTTTAACAACACCTGTGGAAAGATTGGTCTTCAACTAATTCTAACGAAAGCGATATTCATGAAGAACGGATGGGTTTTGAATGCTTCAGTTACGTCTATCTAGGTCGTGAAATCAACATGATGAACGACATACCTCCAGAGTTGAGCAGGAGGAACCAAGCGGTTTCAGGAACGTTTAAGAGCATCGAAGATATAGTGAAGAGAACAAAGGAAATCCGACTCTGTGCTCACCTTTCGACTCGACAATTATCCCTACCCCAACGTATGCAGCAGAAACCTGGTCGCCACGTAAGCAGGATGAACGATCACTTGGCCTTATTGAACGCGCAGTTGGAAGGTCGATGCTAGGAGTATCCCATATCTTGCAAATGAGAGGAAAGATGCGAAGTTCCGACCTGTGCCAAAGATCGGAGATCAAAGGCGCCGTTCTACTCGCCAGGATATCGAAAATAAGGTAGGTCGGACACGTTTTGCACTTTAACGGCAACCGATGGACGAGGGCCGTTACCGACTGGATTCCTCGGGGCATCAAGCGCTCTACAGGAAGATCACCGACCCGATGAACCAACTTCTTCACGAAAGGCATAGAAGAATGATATGATGCTCACCGAGTCCCTTCAGCGAAGAAAATCCACTGTGTTACTCGTGCACTCGATAGGGAAAAGTGGAAGTGTTGCCAGTGTCCGCTCAAGTCGATGATCAACGGGACGGCATGTGACACAGGTGATTGTTCTTTTGATAATCATAGCGTAACTAGAAGCTTTTTCCAAAACAACGTACGTCTTTGGAAACCACAAATTTGAACTATCGAATAGTTACTACAAGTGCACAGAAAAGATTTTGTACAGCGAGAAATGTTTGAAGATAAACATAATTTTTTTTTGCTGTTACACTGCCATAAAAGAGCCGTTTCCAAAATAATACGTTTTCAAATCCCTTAAGATTTTCTCTATCAAATCATCACTCAGACTTTGAAAACCACTGAAAAATAACTTTTCCACGAGCACTGGAATCGAGACCGTATAGCAGAATTAATTCACAAGTAATTATTATGAGAGGCAAATATCGTTCTCAGAATCATATCGCTGGTTTAATCGGTTTTTCATTGGCGATTTTTGTCCGTTATTGATTCCCACGTGCACTCTTTTGTTTTGTATTATAGGAACGAGCATTGGCTTTTCTGGCTGGCACAGTTGGATGTGAAGAACTGACTAAACACGCTGGTAAAGTATATTAATCAGGCTAATAGAACCAAAAAAAAAATACTTTTAGTGTTCTTTGGCACTTTCATTATGTTAAAATATGTTTAAAAGAGTACTGAGTGATTTGCAAAATATTCGACCCCATGCAGGATCTGAACTCTCGTTTACTCATGTCGGGACGCATACTACCACTCTTTTTTCGATTATCCTATCGTGGTTACGTATCACTCAGTATCTCGCGTACCACTCAATACTCATAAAACAGCATAATTTGTCTGTAATTCTTTAGAAGTGGTGGAACGGATGTTCACAGCACAAAGCTTTATGGCTCATCTAGCGCGAGACTATTATCGTGTAGTGAAAGCTCCTGCCCCTATTCATTTGAAGCGTGATCGTATTGATTTGGAGTTCAGCAAAGCAAAAGAGGTGAGCTAGATATTGTTAAGATGTTTTGAGTACAACACTGCTTCTACTTATTCTTGTTCTTTTTCTTACTCTTCAGATAATCAATTTATTTCACACGATCCTTCTGACCTTTTAGATGTACGAGTCCCAGTACATATAGCATTCGTTTCGTCTCCCTGTTTGCTTGAAAATTCTATTTTCTTCGTGAACGTCGTAGAACAATGATTGAGCACATTTTTTCGCAGTCTCGAAAATAGTCATGGAGCTTTCCTTAGAGCGTTCGTTGATTGATTGCTGCATAGTGTCAATGGGAAGGATCAGCACCGAGATCACTTATTGCTCATCCATCGCTCCTCAGACGTCTATAGTGTAAATAATCTCTAGCAAGAGATCTAAAAGATGAGCGAATTGTGAATTCAACAAACTCATACGATAAAAGACATCTTTCTATTATGCCTGTAATTATTTTTTGAGCCATGCATGGGGTCTGTTATGATCAAACTTACCCAGCCCAGTTCACGTGTTTCGGCCGTGACAGCCTCGTCTTAGGGGAACGCCCTTCATCTTTACTCAGTCCTCTCGGGGTAACCTAGACTTCTTTATAGATAAAGGTTTAACG
Source organism: Parelaphostrongylus tenuis (assembly GCA_019055375.1). Lineage (NCBI taxonomy): Eukaryota > Metazoa > Nematoda > Chromadorea > Rhabditida > Metastrongylidae > Parelaphostrongylus > Parelaphostrongylus tenuis. The sequence continues at coordinate 106,040 of JAHQIW010003392.1, read as the reverse complement.
TACTATTTACACTTGCCATTGCGTGAAAATATCACTTAATTGGCCCAAAAAATGGTTATCAAGCATAGTGAAATTTGAGCTTGGTCTTAAGAAAACACTTGAAACGAAAAATATGGTATGGCTGACGATACCAGCCAAGAGCAATCGAGTTTACAACACTGCCCATTCGGTGATATTTCCATGGCAAGTGTAAATACGTCTGTTCTTTCTCTGCGTAGGGGGCTTGGTTGCCTCGAGAGACTACTGGCTAAGGGTGAAGGGCACTGCCGAAGTGACGTTGCTGCCAATACCAAACACGTATGCTGGGCTGTATCAGTTTGGCCACAACAGACCACATGCATGGCTCAAAAAGTAATTATTTGACATATTGAAATGTGAGCGTGGTCCTCAGAAGTTGAAACAAAAAAAAAAAGACATTTTTCATGAGAACTCTTGTTTGTTTTGAGACTACTGCGAAATTTTTTGGCCTCTGTTTCCTTTCTCATTGTTTTTGAAACTTTCTTTCCTTGAGCCATGCCTTGATGAATTATTTTCAAGAAGGCTAAATTTGTAAGAGTTAAAAGCGGGGAACGAAGGGATTTGAACTTCTGATTTGATTAAATTTTATTGGCGAATATTCATACTAGAGAGCTTGTTTTAACGTCAATCCACTACTACGATAGCGAATCATAGGGCAGTAGCGTCGTAATTTATTGAGTACAATTTGTTATATAGCTTGGGTTTCATCAAGGTCTTTTCAAATACACAAGAATGTGACTCCGGTGAATACATACGAAGCTCTTGCATCTACAAAATGACGTCTCCAATTTGGGGACCCGTGACCGAGGGTTTAGTGATGCTCGAGGCGGGGTTGATCCCATACATCCCACCATCTCTCCGACAGTCAATAACGAACGTCCCAGTTGGATTTCCCCGATATTGCAAGAAGATGTGCTCAACCATCACTTTACGATGCCGTGAGCTAGATGAAATATAAGCGATGAAAACGATGAGACTAATGAAACGCTAGAAGTTTTGAATCCGCACATCGTAACTAGGATTCGGATCAAATGAAGTGATAAAGTGATCTACGACTCCTCATTCTTTTGCAGGAGGTTGTTCTCTTATTGTAAACCGTAACAGATTTTTTAGCAAGCTATTCTACAAATCTGTTTAAAAGATGATTTTTCTATAAATGGCTCACTTTAAGAAGGATTACCATTGATTGTCCTGTGTCGTTGGGCACATCTTTACTTTTTGATTTGATATGACAACTCATTGGCCAGCTATCATCAGTGAAACGTGCGCTAAAAAAGTATGCCTAGTAAAGCTGTGTAAATTAAACGGATAAGCAAACTAGAATGAAGGGCTGAGAAATACCAAAGTTTTTGAGGATTCAGAAACTTTTGCTACCACTAAGCGTCATGGTAAATTGAAAACCGACCTTCTCTTGACTTCGGCATTACCAATCAGTCACATATTCTTTGCTGATTAAGCAAATAACACGATGTTGAAAGAAATCTTTCTGCTAACATTTTGACATTTCAACGAGGGCGAACTACCTTGTTAATTGAGTCAAATCATCGGTTTTGAGGAAGACGAAGACGCCAAAATGTAAGCCGAACAAATTTATTGCCAACAACTTTGTGCTATCCGCTCAATCAGCAAAGAATACGTGACAGAACTTTTTCTTCAAAAGAGTGACTATTTCGATTTCAGAGATCAAGATGCTTTTCCAAATGCTGTGACTATCATGAGAGCAGACTTTCAGATCATCAGTCGCGTCAACACTGCCCTCTGTCTAGGGCTGCTGTTCTAATGTTAGTTGTACTGGTTTGATTATAATCTAGATGGTGGATTTTTATTGTCGATCAGAGACTATGCAAGCAAGGATAGTTTCTTTAAAGACGTCATCCTCGTATATGTCTCGTGTATCGTATGTCTTTCAGCTTTTCCAGAAGTTTCTCAAAATTTACTGGATTGTCTCACAATTTCCATTGCATTTCAACACTTTTGCTAATTCAGTCGTTATCCATTTGAAGAAATCATCCAGCAGTGTAATCACCATCGCGATCAATATGCTCACGAAAAATGAGGCAGGCGATCGAAGAAGTTAATGAGGTCACTTTTGAGCTGCCTCTGAGACACGCTACAGATGGTGATCCTATAGAGCGATATCAGCGCTTTACGATGGACGTGGTACCGTGGTCCAGCTCAGTTTCTGCAAAAATTTGGCTATTCGACTCTGCAGTGTAAGGTGGTCGCATAATGCATGAGGTGTCAATCGAAACATCGCTTTGCGGTAGCCTATCTCGTTTAGGTGGCGAGCCATGGTGCTACGGCCTTATCCAAGTTTTCTGCTCAGGCGACTAGAACATTCTCCAACATACCACAGCTTTTCGATAATAATATTATCTGAATTAGAGAGACCGTCAAAACATACTAATGCGAAAGAAATTATGGGATAACCCAGTAGATCTCTATATTGACGTAGAAGCATGTTCGCTTTGCTGAATGCCTAGCCATGGTATTTCATGAATATTGTTGTTTTACGAATGTGTGTCTATGTGTGCACTATCCATACAGTTGTTCGCGCTCTTAGTGCAGACTCCACAACGTTGTTAAGATGACTTATTTCAGTGACGCCGTTTGCACGTTGTCTTTCTCTGCTAATTTGGACAATTTCCGCGATCATTACGTACCCGAGAAACATCTGATGAATATTGTCCTTGTTGATAGCCCTAGCCTTCAGAATGACCACGACATGTCCAGGTTTTTTTTGTTGATCCTTTGTAAATTGCTAAATATATTGCAGACTTCCAAAAAAAAAACACTGACTCCATGGATTTACAGGCGTACGGAACATGCTGTAAATGGCAAAACAGCTCAAGCTGACCGTGGCGCAGCGAAGTCTACGAATTTTGGTAAAACTTCATTTACTTGGTCATCAAAATTAATTTAGATTCATAGTATTTCTTATCTCAGTAACTAGATCGAATGGTTTCTCATATTTTTCATGATATTTCTGGAACATAATTCGGATTCCTACCTCGGCGGTGTAGTGGTAGCACGCGTCGTAAGGGTGAAGCGTGAGTCCAACTCCCTCCTGAGGTAGGATTTTTTGCCTGCCACACAGTTATCTGACATGCACAAAAGAGTATTTGTCGTGAGTACTTTGTAAAGTACATTCAAAAAGCATCTTGAACGGTATTCACGAAGATCTATTCTGTCTTTCATTTTTGAGTAGGATGATTGCCGCTAAGTCCTCCATTGATCTTGGTTTTTGTTTTCTGAAGGTATGTTTGTTAAACGGCGGTAGTATCAATGTTTCTCGGAACTGTGCCTTTCTTTATACTTTCTGTCGCAACTCGAACTCCAAAGTGGAGGTTTCGGGCGATTCTCTCAAGTGAGGATTTCGGGTCCCAAGGCGGAGGTCGTAGAACAGAACTTCTCTGTTATCAAGCCCATACCATGTCGTGATGTAGCGATGCTCATCTTTGTTCATTAGAGCTGACAGCGAGCGGAGCATATATTGCAAAGGCCCGACGACATTTCTTTCGAGCATATCGTTTTTGAGCCGTCTCCAATTAATAGTTATCACTACCGATGTAAATCTTCTTCTAGAATTTGCAACTGGAAGGTACAGACAGCTCAATGAAGTTTATTGGTGTAGGGCCAAGCTTCAGTTACCTGCTCTTTTCCAGCAAGATCTTAGTTGTAATGGAGATGCGCGATTTTCTTTCAAGAGTAACTGATGGGCACAAGTTTTGAGGCTATGGGCAAGTAGCATGCAGTCTTCGGTTGAATCTTCCTCCTTTATATACCCGTCATAGAGTAGAGGATTCCATTGATAACATCCTTGTCGTTCTGAATTGTTTCCTTTAAGTAGGAGTAGTTCTTTTCCGGTTTATGACTAAATCAAATCTTTACAAATAGAAGACAATGATCAGATAACGTACAGTATTTCGTTCCCACCAATATGTTAAAGGGCGCTATTTTATGTTTGTAAGAATATGGTCGGTTTCCTTATGAGTAGTGTCGTTAGGCACAGCTGAAAGGCCACATACGCACCCAGTCACCTCAGACGAAGCCGAAAATTGAAGATGAATGCATGGCGCATCTGTCAGGGATTGATCAGCGCCAAGAACTTTTTCGTTTTCATTATTTTAAGATAGATAGGATTTCTTCTCAGAAAGTGACCATATTTGGGAAGTTCTATAAGTGCGCTCTTTTACTCGTTTACATCGATCTGATATATAGAATGTTTTTGCAGGATGCTACTCAAAGAAGTCTCCCAAGATTCGATACGAAATCGTTAGTCCCGAAGAAAACCCCTTTAAACGCCATCGGAAAGGTAAATTTTGTATTTAAATGATTTTCACACGAAATAAATTTCGTGATTCTAGTGAAAGTGGACTTGATTCATGCTATCTCTCGTATGGCGAAAATGTGTTCCATGGACGATCCTATCGTTATTCATCCTTGATCGGATACGACTTGTCACATAGCCTTACAATCGACTATTTCATAACCTTGCTATAATGATTGATTGCCGACTTTGACAGTGTTTGAAGCCCTTTAAAGGTTGGTACGTTAGTGGCTTATGAACGTTTCGGTGGTACGCCAGCCTCATCAGAGCTTCACCCACCCCTACTTTTAGTAGGATGGAGAGATGTGGTTTTGGTGACACAACATGAGATTATGGTTGTACCCGTATTTCAGTTGATAGCTTAGTTCTGGTATAAAACATAGATACATCCTTTCAAACCTTCAGCGTTACCGCCGAAATTTACGTTAGCCCTTGACATACCGACATTGAGAAGGCTTCAAACACTCTCGGAGCCTAAATGACTGGTTATGATTTGAGCGGCAATTTTCAAGGTTCTAGGTAATCTGGTTTTCTGTTGTCAACGAGAAACATCATCAGCAATCTACTGGAATAAATGTTAATCATCATTGTTGGTTGTACAGATTATTGAGCTGTAACAGATAATGAGTGATTTGCTGCATGACTTGTCCAAAATAAAGCTTGCATAACTGGTGGTTCAATGAATACTGAATTTCGCAACCCGACCTTCCTCTAGTGAGACAAAACTGAGTGGGTAAACCATTAGCTTGAATTTTACCTCTGCTACTATACCATAATAGAAAAAACTTCAAAAAACACACTGTATCAAAATCGCCGTAATTTGAACTATGGAGTAATTACCCACTGTTCTAGAGTGATGCGCAAAACTTTCGCGTCAGGCGGGACTAGAACGCGCACCTCACTCTTCCCGGGATTGCGTGCTCTCTTTGTTACACTACTGATGCCCATTTTGCACATCGCTCCTTCTACGCTACAGCTCATCTATCTGGCAGCCGCCAGCCGTCAACATCATGATACCGCTAGAAGCGGTTAAAAAAAGAATTTCATTTGATCTTCAATACATTATCTGTCAGCGTGACTGGGTTCAATGTCGAGACCGACTACCAGGGCCAGGACGTTGACGGCTGGCGGCTGACAGATAGATGCGCTGTAGCGTAGAAAGAGCGATGTGCAAAATGGGCGTCAGTAGCGTGACGGATAGAGCACGCATTCACAGAAAGAGTGAGGTGCAGGTTTCAGTCCCGCCTGACGCGAATGTTTTGCACATCACTCTACATCGGTCTGTTTGAAACATAACACCGCTGGAAGCGATTAAAATGGAAAAGGTGTGCGTCGATTGCGAAGCGTGACGCTTATTTTCGCTGCTATGGCTCTCTTAGAAGGTTTTTTTTTAAGAAATCTACAATTATAAATCGTCGAGAAATTAGTTATTTGAATGATTACCAAATCTCACATGAAAAACGAAAAAGGCCTTGTCGTCAAAGGGTGAAAGATGCATCTTAATAAGCGATAATTGCCTACGATTATATCATCATCACTCATCTTCACACTGCTTGATTATGCTGTCTACGCATTTATCTCGTTCGCTAGTCGAAGAACATTTTTCATCATCCTTTTAAAGTCAGGAAAGCGGTGCCGTATTTGAAAAATGGATTAAAACACCGATGTCATACATTGGCAACCCTCGTAGACCTCTGCGTGTGCCCAAAAAAACATTCAGTTATTTTCTATGATCCCAAAAAAGGAAAAAATGAGCCTTGCAATCTTTATCAATCACTTCATCCCAAATCACTTTTGAATTTTTCAAAGAGTTAAAAATTGCTAGCATGGAAGTTTTTCTGGATTAGATTTACTTAGACTCAATTTTGTAGAGATGGAAATGGTGGACTATTTGAATGTTTTTTAGCTTGAAAGTTCCCCCGTAATACAAAAGAGTCGTAAATACTTTGGTCCTTGAAAATCTTTATTTTTCTATCGCGTGAGGGCCTAGCATTCAGCATATAACTGTGTTGTCACCTGCGCAGTAAGAAAATAAAATTCATGGATAGACTTGTTTTTTTTTCGTTCAAAAAATCGAACATTATGGATTCCCCACGACAAATTAAATAAAAAGAAAATCATTGCAGGAAGATGGTCTATGAACACTAAGAGCATCATGCTTTTCTATTTCTTTACTAACTAAGTTTCCAATTGAAAATATCAAAATTCATCTCAGCTCTTGGGAATCATCCACCCTATGTAAATTGCATAGTGGTCTCAGGTGTACAGATCTAATGCGGAAGGGTGAGAAAAGAATGAGATAAGTGGTGTCTGAAGCAGAATCACGTGGTTCTAGCAATATTCTAGTTTGAACCTCGACAAATCTAATGCTGTACTTTATTTCTAAATTGGCTTTTACGTGCTCTGCAACAGTAGAAATAACGTTTTGCTCTACAATCGGCGTATGTTTGCTTGTATTTCTTTTATTTATTTGGAGATTTCTTACCTGTTTCGTAGATATTGTTAGGTTTTCGTATTGTCATTGTAGAAGAAGCTTTGTTCTGTCGTTCTGCTAATCTCAGTGGAGTGCGAGGACACATACACTCTTTATCTAGCAAGGTGCAAGAAGGTGAGCCTAAACATCATAATCTCATCAGTTTTGTAAATTTGAAATTGAGTGTTTCACCGTTCGCATACACGGCCACCATTGAGGTCCTGATGTGCGAACGGCTGAATTAGCACCGAGTGCACACGATTGTGAACGATGAATGCTTCATCGTTCTATGGAGTCTCGCTGCAAGTTCATCAATTGCCCTTCTGTTCTGGATAATAAATTCAAACCTAATGTGCTTCTTTGATTTTCCAAGGTCTTATGCTGACATCTTCCCATAGTATTCTCCAACGATAAAGTGAAACATTTGTCCCAATTCAAAATGCCAGGTTCACGTGCTTTGCATGAAGTAGCAAACGTTGCTGTGGAAAGTCTAAGCTGAATTTCACTGCGCTGAAAAAGGATGAAAATAGGGACAAACAAACGTGGCTTAGACGAAGTTTCGCAAAATAATCTGACACAAGTGTCACGCCTACTATAGTAGTGCCAAAAAAATGTAACGTTATGTGCATGCTAACATTTTTTTTTCTTTAAATCTTGTGAGCGTCGATGAAAGACATTAGCTACCAACTGATGCGCATAAAGACTATTCTCTATTACGCGTGACATCTGCCGCTCCATCAATTTTGGGTTGGCTCAAGAGGATGTCACTTACTCCCTCCCTTACTCCCTTACTCAACTCCCAATGTTCCCCGTCTCGTGCTACAGTTTTCCATTGGGTTCTTCTCGCTTTCGAAAATACTTGGGCATGATATCTGTCCTCTAGAGTTCCTGTGAATAATAATAATCGGCGAGTCGGTAATTTATCAACTACACGTTTAACATTCCTAGAGATCTCTTCGTTAATGGCTCGTGGATCGTGTGAATCGGCTGTCGTGTCGCCGTATCATCTGTCCAGACATGTACCTAAAATATGGCAACTTCACATGTGAAATGGCATCTCTGATTTATGTTCGTTGTCGTAGTTAGGAGCTTGGATTCCTTCTCCTCATTGAACAGATACGCAATCCTCCTAGAATCCATAGTGGCTATTCTTATTAACTGTTGTTTCTTTACGTCAACAGATATTCACGGAACTAATCACACCAGATGCTTCAGACGTTTGTTCTAGCAGCGTTTAAAGTTACGGCAGACCAATGTTCCAAATGCGCGCCTAAACGTGCTAAAGAGGTGCATGCGTCGCGGATGCGTAGGCGGCTCACGCCGCGTCCATCCACCTCCGAGCACACTTTATAGTCCATTTTCCCACAGTTTCCATTTCCCGAACATCATCTTGAGTTTGCTTTATTTGTTGAGTGCCATCACGGAGAGACTCTAATATCACAGTCCTCTAGCTTATTAGTCACTCTAGATGTAGTTTGCGCCTAGATCTCATCGTGCCATGATTGACCATCAAACCCATTTTGGTTCGTTTATGCTATCCAAGAACAAATAGAGAACGCTCCTTTTCACAGGACAAAAAATTTTCAAAAGAGTATTAGCAATCATTCGAAAGCCTAGATTTTTGGTTAGCACGCTACGTGGCTTTTTTTTTGAAAAGAACTTTTCTAACGCTGTAGCAAGAAGAAAACATTTGTGTGCTTATTTTCTGGAAAGACCGTTCCACTGCTGTGTAACCAGGAATATAAGATCGAGTTCCACATATGTGCGCATTTGTTTTTTTGCTAGTGTGTGGTGACCATGGATTCGGCATGGCGTTCCACGATTGATCCGTCGACCGGCCGCGCTGAGGCGACTCACATGTGTAGTGTGATATTTGTTATTTAAATAGCCAAACAGAATTCTTTTTATTTGACCGCTTCTAGCGGTTGTATAATATGATAGTATATGCAGTGATGTCCAGTGATGTGCACAGCATTTGCGTCAGGCGCGACTTGAACCAGGATTGCACTCAATCCGGAGGCGCGTGCTCTACGCCTTTCCATCACCAACACCTGCTTTGACACCACTGTACGCTACAATACATCTATCTGTTGGCAACCGACCGTCAACGATTTAGCTCGGATAGTCGCTGTCGACATTGAATTCAATCAGTTATTATTATTTGACTGAGGATTTCTTTCGTTTTGAAAGAAACTCCAGAAAAAACGTGTGACTGTGATAACGCGAGATTTCCTCTACACGTTCAAATGCTTTTTGGGCTTCCAGCGAAGTGATAGTAAAAACGTGCGGCTTGTGTAAAACGTAATTTTATTACGAATGCTACAGCTTTGAAAAAGGGTTTTTTGAAATTACGATCACGCAGCGCACTAGCTACAGATTTAGACTTTTGAATGGTTATGAACATCCCGATGAAAAATTCTTGTCCAGCGAGAGGGGTCGTTTTTTCAATTGTTTTCAGATAAAAATGAACCCAAATTTTTCCTATCGATTAGAATACTATGCATATAGTTCGTAAATAGCAGCCCCTGGCACTATAGGTAATCCAGCTCACTATCAATTGGCATTTCACTGCGCTTATTCGTCGCACCATTAATATTCTTGTATTTTATCATCTTTGAAAATCACATTACACATCTCACATATATGCATGTTCATCAACCTATCCCTCCGGGCCGCCACTGCTCATGCAACTCTTCAACCATGATCATCCATTTCATACAGTTTGTTTCAAGTGTTTTCCTGAAACTATGCTCGAATTTCAATATATCTCGTAATTGATATTTGAGCCAATGTGTCACGTGGTCTATTACGGCCACTTGTACAGCCCGATACACGTGCTTCGGCCTTGACAGCCTCGTCAGTCGGGAAAGCCCTTTGCCTTTAGAATGCTCTCAGGGTGCTCCGGTCCCCCTGCTTAAGGTAGGAGACGACATACGTTTTACACGTGCCGTCAAGTGAAATAAATCATGAGATTGACAGTGTTATACACTCGATTGTTCCTGGCTGGTATTTTTGAAATCTTATACCGCTTGTTTCGAGTGTTTTTTTAAGATGTGTTTTATGTTCAAATTTCAATATATCTCATAATTAATATTCAAGTCAATATTTCATTTGGTATGTTTATGGGCTGTGGCAGGCACAACACTGATGATCTAGCGATTTATTCCACTTGACGGCAGGACGAAGGGCCTGCCCGACGGACGAGGCTGTCAAGTTCGAAACACGTGTATTGGGCTGTACAGAGCTCATGCAGACCACATGACATGTTGGCTCAAATAATGATTATGAGAAACATTGAAATTATCCATTTTATTTGTCGTATGCCTCCTCATCGCGTTCACAAATAGACGTAATCGGTCATTATATGCTATCATCGTTGCCAATTCGTTCGGCACGGCGTGTAGCTTTCCTGACATACGATTGGGTACTTTACGTTATACCCAATCTCTTTCACTGTTTCAGCCTCTTGGAAAAAACGAGTTGTTTGTTTTTCTGAAAGTTTCGATAGTCATTCCAAGCTCAAATCTCGATAATTTTAATCATATTCCTTACTTTCAAAGCGACCTTGCAGATAAGTTGTGACAGTAAAAATGGAATCATGTTCCAAATTTTTCTCTTAGATTTTCAACTGTCATTCGATAAAAAAAATTTTGACGATTGCGATGGTCCACCTTGTTTCTGGAAGGGACTTTTCAAGGCGTTTTAGCTGCCCGAAGAAGATTGGGTTTCGCACTCAACGTCATTTCTTGTCCGCTAGGATGCGTGTAATGTTGCGAAAACGCTATGGCTTGATGCCAATGTCGTAATTTCCCATCCATATACCGAAGTAAAGAATGCGCGCCCACGTGTGAACTGCAGTTCCATTTCCAGTGTTAAAGTGCGCCAAAAAAATTTTTTCGAGAAACCAAGTACACCATCAAAATCGTCACAATTTGAGATATCGAATGATCAAAATGATCAGTGAAAGTTTTAAGGAAAAACTTGTCCAGCGAACGCCTAGTGTGAAGCATATATTCATATTTACTGCCATAACGTAGTAGGAAGGTCATTTGAAAACAAGGTATATTAGTATGACCAATGCGTCACTATTTTAGTTTCAGTGATAGTTGAGTCGTTTGTACACTTTGCGAGAGAGTACTGCTTCTTGTCTCGTCTTGATTTGACCTGCCGCGCGGAGTTTAGAATAGTATTTATTCTAATAACGAACAACCTAAACATATCAAAATATATACACATATGTACAGCAACTAGCGAACTTAATCATACAAGAGAACGATAAAGTTGATGCCAAGGACAAGTGAGTGACGACGTCGAAAAGTGAGTGATTGATTCGAGATACATGATCGGAAGGGGTAAGAGATAGCTGATGTCTTGAAACCTAGTTAACTATCGATAGATGAGTAGAAGAAGATAAAGGAAACGAGCAAGTAATGAGATCGTAAAGAGTAATGAAGTGCCGCTGTGAGCGTTATTCTCCACCATCGCCATCTTCCTTGACCGCTGAGCAACCATGTCGTCGACGGGTAACGCCATCGGCAATGTCCCGCGTACATCGCGATCTCGCGCCGATAAACACGCTAATTACGTCACTTCCGATCATTTGACGTAGTGTCCACAGGATACAATGTTATACTTATTCGATAAATTTACTATAGTGTTGTATTATCTATAATATATACATGCGTGGCGCAAAGGGAATAGCAGTTGTTTAGCGAAACAACTGCTATACAAGGTGCACTATTGAAGTTCTCGAAATCCAAGTTATCGAATCACCATTAAGGCATTGAAAAATAGGCGTTTTCTTCCAGAGACTGAAAGAGATGAAGATAATGAAAATGATCTCACGTTTATTAAGAGACCTTCTTCACTGATAAGAGCGTTTTTCTTGGATGTTCAGTAAGCACTGCGAAGCTTAATCTCGGCAATTTCAACAGTTTGCTAGCTTTTCTAAGAGGCTTTTTTATGCACTGTAGTTGTAAATATAACCGGCTGACTTCCGCGGACGCAAACTGGGCGTGTTCGCCAGCGTGAGAAAGAACGACTCCACCTCCTCTGCCCCGACTAGTTGCCAACTACAGTACTACTTTTCGTTGCAAGAAGGCACGCGAATCACTCCAATACTTAACTGCAGGTCTTGCAGCGAAAAATAGAACTGTAGTCGGCGATTGCCGGCGGGGAGAGGGGGAGACGAGGTAGAGTCGTTCCTACGCTGGTGAACACTCCCAGTTTGGGTCTGCGGAACACAACCGGATAAAATTATATTTGGCACTCAGAAGCTAGTTTTGAAATTTGGTTTCTGTTGATGGGTTTTCACTGTATTTTCAGCTCATTTGAAAGCACAACTCGTTTTATTCGAAACTCATTTTGGTTTCTCCAAAAAGGTCCTCAAAAAGCGCTTTGAGAGCAAAAAGAAGATTACATTTTGCACGCTTGGAGTTTTCTTCCCTTATAGGAGTTATGAATGCACGAAAACATATCAGCCTGTTGAGGAAATCATGAAGTTAATGCAAATAAAGAGTTTTTTAAAGGCAGAAGCTAAGTCTACAGGTTACGAAAATTGCACGCTGCTCGCGAATCGCGCTAAGCCATCGATGAATTGCAGTTCGTGAGGGTTAACTCTTTGGGCACAGCGTGCTTTTTTTGTACGACGCCACGTAGCGTCACATGTCCCGACAAATCTGCGCTGGCGCGGCGCAACAGAAATAAAGGATTCAGTTGATGAGCTGAGGTTCTAGAGGGGCATTAGCATCACCAAATAATAGAATATCACAGAGCAGATTTCTGTTAAGGGTTTCTTTTAGTATGGAGAGCACCCATGAGTAGAAACAATCCTAACAATTGTCGCTCTCTTATCTGTGTCTTTGTAGTCATTTGATAACTTAGATAATGCCGATCCACCTTCATAGTATGTTTTATTAATGACAAGATGTTACCATTTTCACTCAGGAGTCCATTACTTCAACTTCACGGCATTTCTTTAGTATCATGCAGTGATATCCTGATTCTCACCAAACGTGGTCGCTACGAGAAGGTTCTATATATTCAAAACATTTCTTTTGCGTATTCTTAGCGACGTCTATCTAGGTTTTAAAATCAACATGATGAACGATCTAGCTCCAGAGTTAAGCAGGAGGAAGCGAGCGGCTTGGGGAACGTTCAAGATCATCGCAGATGTAGTGAAGAGCACTAAGAACACTCCGACTTCGCGCCCACCTTTTCGACTCGACAATTATCCCTGCCCTGACCTATGCAGCAGAAACCAGGTCGCTACGTAAGCACGATAAAAGATCACCTGGCATTACTGAACGCGCAGTCGAAAGGTCGATGCTAGGAGTATCCCGTATCTCGCAAAAGAGAGAAAGGATCCGAAGTCCCGACCTACGTCAACGATCGAATATCAGAGACGCCGTTCTACACGCCAGGCTATCGAAAATAAGGTGAACCGGACACGTGATGCGCTTCAACGACAACCGATGGACGAGAGCAGTTACCGACTGGGTTCCTTGGGACGTAAAGCGCCCTGAAGGAATACTAGCGACCCGTTGGTTCGATTTCTTCACAAAAGCGATAGAAGAAAGATATGATGCTCAGACGAATCCCTAGAGCGAGGAGGACCCACTGGACTACTCTTGCACGCGATAGGGAAAAATGGAAGGTTTTGTGGTACCCGCTCGAGTCACTCGACGATCAACAAGACGACAGGTGATACAGGTGATTATTAGTGAAACAACGCTTGACAATCTACCTTTACTCATTCGTCAGCACCTGCCTAGAACTTACTCGTTTGCATAGAATTTGTATTGCGACAATCAGCTCTTAGTACTTCTCGCTCTTTCAGTAGGCTATTATTTGTCACCTGATAGCTCGACAAATGGCGATTACTTGGTTTTCGAAGTGGTCGTCCTAGTGCTCTACAGTAACAAAGAGAAGATTACGCCTGACCGTGGAGTAAATTATTGTTTGAATTTGATTGCGGATCTTCTGGTACTTATGATTCAGATGTTGAGGCATTGTATCAACTTCTAATATAGAATCACTGTAAAGCATTAAAGAGTAGAGCTGATTTTTTTAAATAACGAACACGGAAATACTTGAGAAATGAACATGTCCACTGCTGATTGTGCAATCTTCTCGCTTATCTTGAGAGTGGGAGCGTTTTTTCCCTTTCACCATTCTTCTGCTTGTCATAGGTATTCGTCTGCCGTGCAGGCAGGCTCGAAACATTGGGCACGTACAGTTTGTAGACGTCGAACAGTCTCTTGCACCTGAACATTTAGGTATTTTGAGCATCTCCTGCTGTCATTATATAGTAGGGTAGCGTACTGCGTGACGACTACTACACAGCTCACTCAACGATTTTCAACTGTCAGTACTTTCTTCAAAAGACCATATACATCACAGTAATATTTGAGGTGCTTAGAAGATCTTGGATGTATGGGAACCTCAATTTGGTTCGCAATATACTCAGTAACTTAGAAGGTAGATTTTGATGACAGTGAATGCCGTTTAATTGAACAGTGAATGGAATACGTAGGAAGTGAAGTGTGTTGTAGAAAATGCATAATCTAATGTTATATTCATTCAACGTTTGGACCTTTCAATTAAAATTTTCTTAGGCACCTTAGTTTTTTCCGTTAGAAGGGAACAAGTGGAGAAAGGTACCTTTGCGCTTTACAAGAACTGTGCATAAGAATGTTAGTATTTATTCGATAGCTTAAATCTCTGGCTAGTGCAATATGTAGGCAATTTTCAAAAAAGTCTTTATTATACCCTTCCGCGAGAGGAAAACATTTGTGTTTCACATACGCCTTTTCCTCACAAGACAGAGCGCTCGCTTTGGACTATTAATAATCATTCGACTGCGTAAGGTTTGAAAATTCCAAGCTTATTTTGAGCTGTGCTTGTTTTCAGAAACACTTTCTTTGCAGTGCAGCAGGGAAAGTAAGACTGAATTCACGTAAGCGATCATGAGTATTTTGGCTATTCTACAGGGTGAGGGGCAAGGCCAGGACGAATGCGAAAGGTTTTCAACACGGCCGCCGATCTATTGGCCCTTCCAGGGGCTACAAGGAAATGTGATTTTTGTTATTTAATTATGATTCAATTCTCCTCTTTCAAAGAAACTCCAGATCCAACGTCTGAATCTGATACCGAAAAAATTCATTTACACGTGTTTTCAGCGAAGTAAAAATTGATTTGCGCTGCCGATGTAAGCATGATTTCATCTTAAACTTTGCAGCGTTATAAAAATGTCTTTTTAAAAAACGGCCACGTAGCGCACTAGCCAGAGATTTGAACTTCTGAATGATTGCTGAAACTCTTCTGAAAAATTCTTGTCTAGCGAAAGGGGTCGATTTTCCGTTTGTTCCCCGCTAACTGAATTGAACCGCATTCTATATTGGTTAGTCGAATATGGTAAATTTGCCTCCTTTCGCTTGCCACACCGTGCTGCTCATTATTGCCGTGGATCAAATCTGAAGCGTGGGCTGTTACATTCTTATATGAAAATAAGCGCGACAATAATATGGCAACGATGTCGATGGATCTACATAGAAGTAAGATGAATAGATTACGATACACGACCAATAATTGAAAAAATCAGTGATAAACAGCCGCATAAGTACTGAGGAGCACGCTTCCGAATTATACATGTAAAGTGTAATGAGTGGAAAGCTTCTGAACTACACGGTCAGAGTGTAATGAAGAGTAAGCGAGATATAGAAGGAAATCACTTTTTGAAAAGAAGTAGATGATTTGAGAGCTTTTTTATTGAGTGTGAATTTGAAAAGGTAGCAAAGGTAACAATGTGTAGAGGTTATAATAGACTGTGTGAAAAGTTCGTACAGCTTGGCTTTTTAATATGATTTTTGCAAATAAATTACATGATTCTGGTATCGTTCATTTGCACATTTTCTTGCGAACATTTTGGTGCAGGATTTGCCTATACTTTCTTCTAGATGCAGCTGTCTTGGAAATAATTTCGCTTGCTACTCGTGCACGAATTTAATGAACTTTTGCATGAGTAACAAGCGAATTTGTTCTCAAAACAGCTCTGTTTCAAAGCGAGTATAGGTGAGTTGCATATTATAACGTTCGCAAAAAATGTTCAATAGAACGATACTAAAATCGCGCAAGTTCATTGCAAATATCTTATCAAAAAACTAAACGGCACAAGCTCTTTGCACAATCTGTTTTGGAATCTGCGAGAGCCTCAACGTTTTGTGATGCATTAGATCAGCTTGGGTTTATGGTGCCTCGAACCCACGGTTTCTAGATAAATGAGAGGATATACGGAATGTATTGAGTAGTGACTATACACATTGGTAATACCCGACAAATGAACAATATCAAGCAATGATCAGGATGATTTCAAATCAAGAGACGAAATGTCGCTACCGAATTCCGAATGGTGTCGATGTAGGCAAATGACACTCCTAACGGCTTGAATCTTCCCTAAATATCCTTGTTTTATGTTAGCCTGTGAATCGCTTACAAGCACAACACTGGCCACCTGATATTGGAACACTTCCCTCTCAAGATTCTTGTTTTACATTGGTTTGTAAGTAGCCTGCAACCACATAACTATCCAGCATCTATGGGAAACACTTCTCTCTCAAGATTTTTGTTCTGTGTCGGCCTATGAGTAGCTTACAACCACGACATTAGTCAGCTGTGCTGAAGACGCGATTTGGTTGCCACCTGAAAGGCACGAGACGATCATCGCGAAAAAGACACCGACGAGATGGTGTGGGGTGTGGTGGACATGAGCCGGATGGTATAACCCACTACCTATGCAATGAATTAGACTACGATGATTATTTGTGCGTAAATAGCTCAACTTGTCATGAGTTTGCGCAAAGAGTAGATAGTAGTTATCCCCATGACTAACTGCCATACATACAAGTTCTTACAATATGTACGCCCACCAGCTTCACAGTAGTCTGCAAATGTTAGTCCGAGAAACGAGATAGTAAAAAATTAGTAGCCTCTTGTACGCGAACATTAAATCTTTAGCACCTTCCTGTCGCCCAATGGAAGAAAAAATTCTGATCATCATCACTTCCTTAAGCACTCATCGATTATCGCTCATTTTTCAATATACATTGATTTTTGTCGCTTGAGTTACTACCTATGAGCCAGCATTTGTGACAGTACATCGTTTTCCACGGTGTCTTCGCCTTCGTCACCGACCTTTCCTTTTCCAATGTTTCCCAGAAAACAAACGTGCGCGACTTCTTAGCCTTTATCTGCAGGTTCAACCAAGTTTTTTACTCAAAATATTTGCTCATGCATGCTCTTTGATAAGACTGTTACAATGAGCAGTTTTATCAAATTAGGTTTACAAGAAATATTTCAGACTTTTTCGTTTTTCTTGATTATTTTGCATACATTCAAGTTTTGCTCTTACTATCGTCTGAAGCAACTTCTTGCGGTTATTTTGATATATAATACGTTTGGATTCAAGTGCTGTCTGGGCACGCAGCGATGCTCGTGCTGTATCAGGGATGGTTTTTGTTCTTGGGACAATTCCATTTTGAAATTTATCATAAGTGTTAAGTACTTTCCTGTTAAATAACACGGGATAAAGAAACGATCCCTCTCGCGGTTATGGTCTACTGAATACCCGCGTAGCAGTATTATCACATATACAAGTTCATCGTTGTCGTATCGCTATTTAACCACTGCTGTTTTGACGTTGTGTCGTGTAAAAGGCAAATTTCTCAAATTTCAGGCTGCCTTTGTAATGCCCAAGGGGATCCGGTACATCGAAGACATAAAGATACTCGAGGACATTACGAGAAGCTCGTGAGGTCCATGTTCACTCTGCTCGCATACACAAATCACGAACTCTTCCTTAATCACTATTGCGCATGAAGGAACTGGCACACTGTGCACTTGCTGGGAATCGGCTCAAGTGGCTCAAAAGTACATGGTAGGCGGTTAGGAGTCGCCCACAATAAGCGAACTTCTTCAAGTTTCCTCGCGATAGACTGGCAGCTATCGTAAGTACCCAGCTTCTTGTTTAGAGCTCAGCAAGCTACACATTGATCATGAGAAAACTGTGTATGGGAAAAGGCTTGCATAATTCCAATCCCGAAAGAGCCCCCGCTCAAGCAGGGACGTAAAGAACAAGTGCGAAGAGTCTGCCATAATCTCAACGCCCAACTAGGCTGCCAAAATCACGCACACTGAGGCCGTCGAAGGCGTAGCCACTTAACCAAAATTCGCTCTGAGCCCACTGCGAAGAGATCGACAATATCACCGTCACGTCGACAACAAAACAGGTGGGTGTCTCGTCGATCCGACGCGAGACAGTCATCTCGACGTTCTAAAAATCCAGGTAGTGTTACGTCTCCACGCATATCACGAAGTCAAAAAATGGTCGATGTTTACGAAGAACGAGTGCATTGAAACTTCGTAGGTTAAAGCGATTGGAAAGTTGGCGATGTGTACTTGTAGTACACGCGCTATTTCATTCTAACCCTCTATTCAAAATCTATTGATGCAGGCAAGTAAGATATGGTGCGGTGTCATCAGCTTGGCTGAGACGAGAAAGCGCCGCGCAACTGTACACACAAAAACCATGAAGAAATCAATTCTGGTTGGTTTCTAAAGGATACTTCGAGAACATTTTTTCAAAAGCATGGCCACGACTACAGTGGGGCTTGTGAAGAGGATCGTTATTTCCATGGAGATCTCTGAATTGTAAGATTGCTCCAGGTGAGTTGGATTTGCTTGCTATTCCAACTCCTTCACAAAACTGTCACTCTTATTTTTTGTAATTGAGTTCACTAGTGAACCTTGCGGCTTAGTTGACCTGGTCCTCTATTTCAACTTGTTAAGCAATCATTGTATGCGAGGCAACGAGAAAGACCTGAGGATATCACCGATTTACGTATTTTTTCTTTTTTGTACTTTTTTCATAGTTTTCAAACGGAGCACTAGCACCGTGTGACAGCTAACTGTTAATTTCTTAGTTTGGTTCAAAATTCAACTTGTATAATCAGTGAGTTGTTAGCAGATCTGTCTCATAATAGATGTATTCACCAAAGTTTGTTTTGCTTTGTAAACTCTTTGTGATTTTCATCAGTGCTCAAATATTTTTATGGGCTCTAGTCATTTGTTTTGTGCTCGATAGTGCTTATGCATTTGTGAGCAGAAAAGTTCAACTGTGGTTGAAGGCTTCATGAGAAAATTTATCAAAGATGTTTTATATCCTTTGTTTCGAGTGTTTTCTTAACACCACAGCTCAAATTTCAATATGCCTGATAATCGTTGTTTGAGCCACGCATGTCAGTGTTCTATCAGAGAGGGCTGACTTATAGAGCCCGATACACGTGTTTCGATCTTGCGATCTCGTCAGTCGGGTAGTATCCCTTTCTCGTCTTTTGCCAATCCTGTGTGGGTGCTCCAGTCCCCCTAAGAGTTAGCATGTTTTAGATTCAAAGCAGTGCAACTCGCGGTGAACTCTGCGATCCACTTCTATCTCATACATCCTGTAATCTGGCATATTAAGATGCTGGTAGGTCCATTTCTTGTTTCAGCACCGAGACTTCTATCATACAAGGACGATTGTGGCAAAAAAAAATTTCTTTGATGACTTGAGATTACACTACACAATAAGAAGTTCGTTCCAATGTTTAATTTTTTAGGATTCCATTATTTCTCTTCAATATATTCACGCAATATTTACTAATAGGAGCCGTCTTGGTGATATCATCATAGCTGGTGTTCATTGATGATATCAAAGACATAAGCTTATGATATATATATATATATATATATATATATATATCCATGTATAAAGATATATAAATATTATGCATATGATTTATGTATAGACATATATATGCACATGCATAAATATATACAATTATGCTTATTTATTCATTCATTTGATCAATTATTCATTTATTTGTCTACTGTTCTCCATTTTACGCACACAATATCACAATCATGGTGCGTATCTTTCCACTTGAACATTCGATTCGTTTCCTTACATTCATCCTACGCATAGGTTTCGAGTATTGAACGTGTTAGTTCAGCTGCTTGAGGTGCTCGATCTCTTAATATATGTTGTAGAATCTAGGTCGACGCCTGTAATCCTGTACGGTCGAGCTAAGGAATTGAGCGAACTACTCAAATCGCTTTCTGATACATAATCATTAGCTACTGGCCACCCCGCTCTCATAAACATATATATATATATATATATATATATATATATATACATATATATATAAACATTATATTTGTACATTTATGAATATGTGGATATATATATATAATATATGATATATATATGTGACTATATAAATTCGCATACGTTAGTGATATATATATATATACATTACATATACATATATATATATATGTATATATATATATATATATATTGTCGACAAAGTCGACTCTCAATCAACTCAGCCGGTACCAATAATCGATAGGCCGGCGGGATGCGAACGTCTCGTGGATACAGCAGGCCCATGCCCGATGCCTATTGCTGAGGCTTTTTCCGTTTTTTTTTTCAATATCATTAGCAATTCGATAGCTTAAATTCGGCGATTTTGATGCCGTACGAAGTTTTTAAAAAGGCCTCCTTACTGAGCTGTAGCGTCGTTTATGAAGTTAAGTTTCACATGCGGCACGTAGTTTTTGCTCGACTATGGTGTGTGGATGGGACTTTCTAACAAACGGCCTCGCGACGGCTTGGGTTTACGGATTCCCATAGTAATTATTTGGAAGCATGTATTAGGTGCTCGTGGAGTTAGGTTCGGGTAATTGAAAACTTGTAGCACTGAAGGAGCGAAAAGAAGAGTGAGCGTCGCACTTCTAGGTTAAGACTGCTTAGGTTAGCAGCGGGATAGTACAAAGTGAAATTGCAGTTGAATACGATGAGCCTGTAATTATGTCATCCTTCGCCTAGTCCTCTACCTCACTCCCACGTAAGTTTGCATTGTCTTCTTAAACAGAGACGCGGTTATCAATGACAGGACCTAGTCAATGCCTAGAAAGATTAAATAGACGCAAAATCTACTTATTCATGTCAATTATGGAAAATATTACAGAAATATGGTTTGCATGATAAGTAGAATCCAATTACTTGTCGTATTTTCTGTAAACATTTCTGAGCTGCTATTGGTGATTAGACACACAGAATGGACACAAAGACTTAGCGCTAGAGATTTCAAATTTAGTCTTTGCCTAAGAATCTGCAATTCAGCACGTAGATCTTGTAACGTTCTGAATAAATTTTCAAATCCTGAAAAAAGAATCGCTGAAAAGAGAACTTTCATTAGACTCTATGACTTTGAGGCGTATTTCAAGCAGAATTTTTAACCTGAGTCGGGCACACCTGGTCCACGTATGGCTGTACGGCTGGTTTTTCATCAGCTGAAAGGCTCGTGAAGAACAGATTAGCAAGTGCTTCAAATGAGTTGTTTACTATGCGGATGGATTTTAGGCTTTGCCAATTCAATGCATCATTAAAGGAAAGCCTTTCGTATTGGGCGATAACTTCGGCCTAAGTATTGAAAATGCAGCGAGTACAAACTTCGAGCAACTCTTTATCGACCATTTCGCAACAGTTTTCATTTGAATGTTAATCATTAAATGCAAAATATACATAATAACACTGATGAAAATGAGCTATCTTGCTCAGCATTTGCGCTCGATATTGTACTCATATGCAAGTCATATACGATAATCATTTATGGCGACTCCAGACCGTGCCTCTTCTTTGACTTTTGTCTTGTTTAAGTACCAGTATGTCAAAGCGAATATGAGAATACGATTTCAGGAATTTTAACACAAAATCCACGGTTTTTCATCTTTAGTTTACGAATGGCTTAACAAAACTGGATAGTCGGCTTTCAATATCGTCATTAGTGAACTTCGACTTAACATAAAACTAAGCATTCTCAATTTCATTAGAATTCGATTGAATGCATTTTCTATGGTAAATCAACCAGTCGTAGTTGAGGAGCCAACTTAAAGTCGTTGCTTCCGTTCGATATGAGTGACGATCTCTTTACATCATTTTCATCTCACCATTCTTGAAAAAGGTGGTATTTCTTCCACTTTCCGATGTTGTTCCACAAATTCTTTAGTTATTTGAAAGAATGAAATTATTGGTTAGATATCGATACGAACAATTAGCTCCCATTTCCCTGTTACCAATCAAATGTCGAGAAGCATTCGAAGAAGGTGAAACAAATTTTGAAAAAAAAACAGTTTATTGTTGCCATTATTAAATCACTGGTTAACTTCAACAACATTGAACGCATTAAACGATTCGTTGGAAATGAAACGAGGAAAGTCGTAATTCAGCAAACCTGAAAGCATAACGATAATCAAACGAATCCACTCGTTCTCCGAGATCTAACAAACGAAGTGTGGCTCATCAATTCCAAATTATTCACTCGATTTTTTAGTTTTACCTAGAAGTGCTCATCGCAGTTTTCTGAGTATCTTCTAATCGAATAAAGTAGTTGTATCCTACAAATCGCTCTTTATCAATAGATCAAGTGATATTGAAGCAGGACAACTTTCATACTCCAAAGTGCTGACATCGGTTGGCATTAGTTGGGGAATAGAATCTCTTCTGATCAACAGCAATCACAGAGGTTGTCAAAACACAGAACAATGTTGAAACATATCTCTCATGCCAGTTTGTGTTAGAAAAACTCTATGATGTCTCGCAACTATTATTTGAGCCAACATTTCATGTGGTCTGTTATAGGGCTGACTTATAGAGCCTTTCATCCTTCACACTCTCATAAGTCGGGCGGTACCATTTCGTCCTTTGCCAATCCTCTCGGAGCGCTCAGCCCTCTATACTAAGAGTAGTACAACACTGTCCATTTGGTGATATTTTCATTTAGTGGACGATATAAAATGTTTGTTTTTGCCTACTCTTGGTATTTGGGACTGAGCGCCCCAAGAGGATCGGCAAAAGACGAAAGGGTACCGCCCGACTGATGAAACTGTCAAAGTCGAACCACGTGAATCAGGCTCTATAAGTCAGCCCGTTTAAATGACCTCATAACTGTTGGCTTAAATAAAAAATACAAGATAGGTTGAATTTTAAGCGTGGTTTCAAGAAAAACACTTGAAACGAAAGGTATGATTTATGAACTTTATGACGCTTCAACCTTTTCCCAACCATCGCGTAGAACTCACATAGCCTTTACTTTTATGACAGAAATAATAGTCAAATATCAACGCTGGTGCAACTGTGTCGGTTACTTTGCTCTGGATTCAGAGTACCTCACTCTGATTTTTCTTGAGTAGCTTCGCTAAGGCACAGGCTACATGAAGAAACAAGATTACTGGGGCAAAAAGTGGAGTTAGTGCTTATTATCCCAGTTAGCTGCAATTTCTTTGTTACAAGCAAAGCTCTTCTTGGACTCTAATCTCGGGTACGCATCGGTGCACTGTGAAACTCATTGCACATTGGATGAACTTTCATTTTTACACGTCGAGTGTTCATCGGCGCATTGTTTACAAAAGTCAGGAGTACTTTCCATTTCCAAAAATCTTGAAGTTTACGCGGATGTTTGATCTGTGATCTCATTTGTAACCTTTCATTTTACCTCTGAGTTTAGTTTAAGCCAACCCCAAAACTCCGCCTACCATAAATATAGAGTAACTGGAGGCAGTCCAACTACTCAATGATACTACCGATCGGATTCCGACGGTTACCTCCATAGACTCTGCCACGTCCTCATTCACTCAAAAGAGCTGCTGTGGTTTGTTGCTGGTCCATCCTCACTTCTTATTCACCGTGTCTTTGATTCATTGCTCATACATCCTCTCTTTATATCGATCGTGTTAATATGATTAACCGTTCGTTCATCCTATCTTTCTATACATAATGTCATCGTGATTTGTCACGCTGGCCCACGTTCGTTGCATCGAAGTCGCTTAGACATCCATGTGGCGAGGAAATCATTTACCAGTCTCATGTTTATCGTATCAGTATCAATACTTAATCTCACACTTGTCGTTTCATTATATCGTTATCTATCGTATTCATTTCGTCATGTGTCGTTGTTATAAAGTTATTACTGTGTTATCAACATAGCAATTTTGTATACAAAGATTGCTCGCAGCTATACAATTGAGCCTTACGTGCTACAGAAGTGAAATTTCCATTATGAATTATATAGTGAATGAACCCGCGACACTCGTTAGGATCGATTTTCACTAACCATATCACTGATCAAATCATTCATTATCACTGAATGAAAAAGTAAAATCAAAGCTGCTCACCTTTCAAATCAGCTATTCACCTTAGAACTGTGATGACGAAACGTCTACTTGGGTTTCTGTTTACCTACAGCTGGTTTCTTTGCCTCTCCAGGCGGAGGTGGCGGTGGAGGCGCTCCTGCAACGGCTTCAGGAACAACGTCCTCATACTGGTTTTCGAGAACAGGAGGTGCTGCTGGTGGAGCAGGACTTGCTTTCGGAGGCGGAGGTGGTGGTGGTGGGGGAGCTTCTGCATTCGCTTCCGGAACCACATCCTCGTACTGATTTTCAAGAACAGGAGCCGCCGCGGGTGCTGGACTTACTTTTAGTGGTGGAGAAGAAGCTGCTTTTGGAGGTGGATAAGCCGCTTTCGGAGGTGGATAAGCCGCTTTTGGAGGTGGATAAGCCGCTTTTGGAGGTGGATAAGCCGCTTTTGGAGGCGGAGGACCTGCTTTTGGAAGCGGAGGAGCCGGCTTCAGAGGCGGAGGAGCCGCTTTTGGAGGTGGAGGTGGTGGTGGAGGCGCTCCTGCAACGGCTTCAGGGATAACGTCCTCATACTGGTTTTCGAGAACAGGAGCCGCCGCGGGTGCTGGACTTACTTTTAGTGGTGGAAAAGAAGCTGCTTTTGGAGGTGGATAAGCCGCTTTTGGAGGCGGAAGAACCTTTTTCGGAGGCGGAGGACCCGCTTTTGGAGGCGGAGGAGCCGGCACTTGAGGCGGAGGAGCCGCTTTCTGAGGCGGTGGAGCCGCTTTTGGAGGCGGTGGAGCCGCTTTTGGGGGTGGAGGTGGCGGTGGAGGCGCTCCTGCAACGGCTTCAGGAATAACGTCCTCATACTGGTTTTCGAGAACAGGAGCTGCTGCTGGTGGAGCAGGACTTGCTTTCGGAGGCGGAGGTGGTGGTGGTGGGGGAGCTTCTGCATTCGCCTCCGGAACCACATCCTCGTACTGATTTTCAAGAACAGGAGCCGCCGCGGGTGCTCGACTTGCTTTTGGTGGTGGAGAAGAAGCTGCTTTTAAAGGTGGAGCTGCTTTTGGAGGTGGATAAGCCGCTTTTGGAGGTGGATAAGCCGCTTTTGGAGGTGGATAAGCCGCTTTTGGAGGTGGATAAGCCGCTTTTGGAGGTGGATAAGCTGCTTTTTGGAGGCGGAGGACCTGCTTTTGGAAGCGGAGGAGCCGGCTTCAGAGGCGGAGGAGCCGCTTTTGGAGGTGGAGGTGGTGGTGGAGGCGCTCCTGCAACGGCTTCAGGGATAACGTCCTCATACTGGTTTTCGAGAACAGGAGCTGCTGCTGGTGGAGCAGGACTTGCTTTCGGAGGCGGAGGTGGTGGTGGTGGGGGAGATTCTGCATTCGCTTCCGGAACCACATCCTCGTACTGATTTTCAAGATCAGGAGCCGCCGCGGGTGCTGGACTTGCTTTCGGTGGTAGAGGACATTCCTTGCCTCGAGGGTTAACTGCATCCAAGTTCAAATAGTTTGCATCCCTTGTGGGTACAAGAGCAGGCTTCGCGCCTTCTTTTGCTGGTGGAGGTCCTTTCGCTGGTGCTGGTGCAGCACGAGGAGGTGGAAGAGGTTTTCTGCCTTGAGCGTTTAGTGCATCTAAGACTAAATAGTTAGCATCCATCGTAGGCGCTGGAGAAGGCTTAGCAGCATCTCTTGCTTGTTGGGGACCTAATGGCTTCGATCCTTTGGGTGGGAGCTGTTGCTCCGCTAGAGGTTCCAATGCCAGCTGAAAAAAATGTGCTTCTGAGAAAATTGTTAGCTTTGGTCCCCTATATTTGATGAACACTGAAAATAGATTTGCTCCAATGGGCAGCACAATCATTGTTGCTATGCGGAATTTTTTATCCCCACTTAGCACACGAGTCGTTCTAGTCGAACGTTCTATTCCAGTAAAATTTCTCGCTTAAAACCTAATCGTAGGTGAAAGCTGTTCGTGGTGAAAGCAATTGTCCTTCAAAAAGTCCTCTGCATACATGCAAAAACACTCAAGCGACAAAATCGAAGTTCAGCGTTCTAAGTACGGAATATGAGCGATGTAGACAAGAAATATTTAGTTATGAACACTACCCATCTATTCGACTTTACCAACCATCATAACATTGATGGACTTGTATCTAACATTTAAAATGACTTATATATGTCGCGATGCATCATATTAGTCACGAAAAGACACAAAAGAACGTCCTGAACACATCTCACACCAATTAAACGACACTAGAGGATAGAAACTTTCGGTGGACTGGAAAGCAGGATCCAATTAATGGCACAGCCATGTGTGTATTACATGGTCCCTCTGACTGCTACGCTATACGCAGTCCGTAACAGTTGAATCATAATAAATTTAAGAAGCAAATGAACGTGTACAAACCGATTGCGTATTCCTTAGTTCACTAAGAACTGTCACCGGTGCAGCAGCGGCTGGAGCTGCAGCATTTTGAGGCTGTGGCGCACCGTTTGCTTGAGAAACAGGTTCCTGAAGTCACTGTTGACACAATCAAAACTTTGCTGGGCATTCCCTACACGCTGTGCTCTTCAATACAATGTTTTTTTGAGCTATAAAATTAGGCATGCTTCTAGATAAAGGACTATTGTATTGAAGAAACACATGCGTTTTCAAAATAACACTTTTTCATTGCATTTGCTTAGAATTCAAGTAAATTGGAATTTTTATCACACCAGTGGGCGAATCACAAGAAGTAGAGGCGAACGATGTCATGTCCTACTAGATGAGCTCTCTTTTATTCTAGTCTTTCAGCTTCGTTGTTCCAAAACGACAGGAAAAGGTTTTTTATCACACCAGAATCAGAATTTATCGCTGAATTAGAATATTCAGCTTATTAATGGTAACTAAGAAGTTCATTTTATGGAAGTGTTTGCGGAAATAGTTGTCAAACAAGGAAGCTCTCGAGTTCCATAAAAACTCGTCGGTTTAGCTTGAGCAACAAATTCAAAACAATGCAGTGATGATTGTTGGAATCAAAACGTACTTTAGGAATTACTTTGATAGTAAAAAAATCTACCGCTCTAAAAAATTTTAAGCATTACGCAAAAAACCTTTTCTTCAAGCTGGAAAGTTGTGCTTGCGGTAAATACACTTCTAATACATAATTCTTATTATTTTCTACTTACATACTTCATTTTCTCTTTTGTTAAATGAAGTAGAACAATTATGCTATAAAAAGCAAACCTTTGCAGCAGGTGTGTTCGCATGCGCTTGCGGCGCAGCTTTAGTAGCTTTTCCCTACAAAGAATTCTTTATCTTTAGCGCTTCTTGACACTGATATAATGTGATAAATACACATTTGAAACTGTTGAGTGGTTTGCAAAACAGTCGACCTCACGCGGGAGTTGAACCCGTTTCATTTCCATACAAGAGGAGCGTGCTTTCATTGCACCACCGAGGCAACTACTTTGTTACCACTCTTTCTTACCAAAGCTTCTTCCTTTGCTGCAGAAGTCGTAGATGATGTCTAAAAATTGGAGTACCTTAGTTCTTCATGAGCTTGCTTAAATTCATTTTAATATTGCTAATCCTATGTGTTCAAATAGAAAGGGAGTCATAACATTGAAAAAGAAGAAGGAAACAATCTCTTCATTGTGACAGATTCCGTCTTCTTATAGTTCCACTGTTCTACTTTAACATACTTGAGGTGATTTTATAAAGTTATCAACTCAAAGAAGTTACATTAGAATTATTTATAACTGGAACTTACTCCTAATTCGCTCTCGTTGTCACCTTTAGCTTCCTGAAAAGCATACATTTCATTTAAACCTTATAAGAACTCAAAATCAATGTTTAAATCTTTGTTACAAACCTACATTCAGCAAAGGATAGAGTAACGTCATTCTTTTTTGGTAAACTACAATTCTACTTTTTTTCGCAATGTGCAAACAGTTGCCATCCTTTGCAAAATAAACGAAACCTCTAAGACAACATCAATCGCTGCTGGTATGTTCCACGGACGTTTCTTATTTTCGTAAGAGGTGATCGATCTTATGCAATTTGATACATGTTTAAACCGGTATACAGGAAGATGATCGCCCGGGCATACTTCGCGCACGTCAGCCACATGCATTCGCAGGTAGAAATGTTTTTCAGTGTTTCGTAGTGTACCTCACGAATGCCACCCTCCAGAGGGTTCCACCGCCATGTATTACGATTGCGCGAACAACAAATTAATGGGAGATGTGACAGGATTCGACTACTCATGAATTTTGGCCAAACAAGCACTCAAGCATTACAGACGCATAAGGTGACACTATTTCCATGGAAATGCTCAGCGTGGCACTCATTAAAGTGTACCAGCATGGCCTGCGTTGGATATAAGCAATTATCTGTAATCAGCGCCTATCCCACTAGGGGAAGGTTACAGTAGGATGTATTCGCGAGGGAATGTGAAGGGAAAGCACTCAATCTAGATTGTACTACATATTTTGGTCACCGTAAGATCTCTATTGGTAAATTCCAACAGCGGTATCAGAGCTTTACTATTATTAACAAACAAGTATGAACCGAAAGAGATTTATACGTTGGGAGATTGCTATTAATGGAAAGATTGGATTATTTCACGATTTGCGGATCGATCCAAAACGATGAGCTAACAACAAACTATCTCGGTATCAAAATTGCCTAAGAATGCTAAAATACGAGAAAAAACTTAGAGCCTCAAGTGTGCCTCAAATTTGCGACTACTTTTTGTGCGAGCACGTATTACCCACTCAACATCGATACTCCTGGTCTGCTATTATCTCAGCAGTGTTACTTTATCGGTGCTATCAACCGTCAACCCAAATGGTTTGGAAAACACAGATTGACAAATCAAGTCAATATGAAGCTGTGAGTGCATAAAAATACTCCAACTTTTATTTATTGACTGCTATCTTTTTGTAAGGTACGAAGTGAGATGCAACCACGACGGAGGCTTATATACGATATAAACTCGGGACAAAAAGTACCTTTGGGCTTGCAATTACCCTTTCTGGGGCCTACCGATGTATGGTGAAAGAACGGACATCCTCCTGCATGGATACATTCACTAACTTATCAACGCGTTAGATACTGATGGCTAATGAACACGGGGCGGACTGGAACCACCAGTGACGACGTACGCATGGCGTGGCTCTCCAACCACTGGGCTACACGCGCCCCTTTAGTGTATAGTTGAAATACTAGCGAATTAAAGCTATGTTCTCCTATAGGGTAGTGAAAACTTTTTGAAAATTGATCAAACTCACGCCATAACACAACAGTATCATTTGAAGGATAAGAAAGACGTGGAATAATAAAATTACATAGTAATCGGTCATCTGAATGAGCTCTGTAGAGATTTTTTTTTTCAGTAAATAGCATATACTGGCGTAGGACATTCTCACCTAAATGGTTGTCGTCCTAGATAATGATGAGGCGCCACTCTTGATATAAACTAACTATAAAATGAACCACACTCCATTGTTGAGTAATAAATGCTTTTATCTGCATAGCAGTTATGCAGCAGAACGAAAATATGTTTAACTAACATAATGAAGTTAGACAATCACTTCTTATCGATATAATTCTATTGTGTGAATAGTCACGTAGATATTTGTTGGTTATCCTTCTTGGGACAACATCGATACCTCACAATGAGATCCATTTGTCTGAGTAAGATGCGACACATGAGTCGAAGAACTTAGGTCTTGGTGTCGCTATGCGGTTTTTTCTGTTAAACGGAAACAAATGAAGAAAAACCCCCTTTCGCTGGACAGGAGTTTTTCATACGAGTATTAGTGATCTCAAAATTATTATTCGAGCCCACATGTCATGTGGTCTGGTAATGGGCTCTTGCACTGCCCGATACACTTGTTTCGACTTACAGTCTCATCAGTCGGGCAGAACACGTCGTTTTTTAGTCTTTCTAGCTAATCCTCTCCGGAGTCCCTAATCTCCCTATAAAGAGGTAGCGAAGACGAGCGATATACACTCTAAGTCAAATAAAATTATCACCGAACTCAGTATTACACTCGATTGCTCTTTGGCTGGTATTTTTATAATATTATACCTTTGTTTCGTTCGTCCTAGTATTAGGTCTTTTCATAAGTTTTGGCATGAGAACAATAAACCCCAAATCTATTGAGCAGAAGTAATTAAATTGCTCACCAATACTATTAAAAGTCTCTCTTACTTTTCACTTTGGACCAATTATTTGAACTAAGAATGAGCTGAGATTTAGTTCTAAATCCGCACTTTTGGTCTCTGCCCATTGAGATCAGTACTTCCACAATTGACAGTCCTTGCTAGGATTTTTTGAGAACTGGAGCTTGTAGAAATTGTTCAGTTTTTCTTTTCAAGCTATCTCAATTCTCAAGCAGAGCCTTAAGTTGTGCAACAATCTTTACAATATTTTATTGCTTTGTAACAATGATGCAAGTCATACCGAGTTGTAAGCGCAAACAAGAGAGAATCAGTAACAATATCACGTGAACTCGAACAAATTGACAGTAATAACAGCATACACAGATGGAGTTAGTTTAGTCCTCAGGTGACTCCTCAAGCAAAAATCTCTTCTTTATATCAACTTGGTCAGAATACGGCATAAACCCACAAACGATGTTCAGATCTGTAAAAGTCAAGAGTTACTAGTAGATGTAGACAAGATCATAATCGCAATGAAGAAAAAGAAAACATTGCAGATGAAATTCTTAGCAGATTCATTAAATTACCATAATCATATATTAGTGTGTCATAAGGAATCAAGGAGTGATATCTGAGTAAAAATTGGCTATTCTATGTTCCTTTTACCAAGCACACTCTTAATAACTCACAATGTCTTCATTAGCAAAAGTCTCTCGCCGAAAATAAGGAATTGATGAATGGTGGAAACCTTTTCCTGCTTGAGCTGCGGTTTAACATCCGCACTGGCTAAGCTATAGATTGACTACAAAAAGCTTCCTTGCACCAAAAAAAATGATTGGAAAGGGCTTATATAGTGGTCAGGCCGGCCACTGTGTTCCATTACGAGTCACCTCTGTAGATGTTTAATCGTCGCGAATGTGCTAATAGTTATTAGATATGTCTTAAACGTCTCCTCAAGCCGAATTAGTATCAAAAGTGGCACGAAACGGTGAAATCTGCTGATATGATCACAACAGAAACGCGTATGTAACCATATATGAGCAAGGGTATCAGTTTATACTCCTGCACAACAAGTTTCAACCACATGTTACACAAATCACGATGGAAAAGTTGAACAGGTTGATTTAAGAAAACTTGTCATTCATCATATTCTTCAACGACCATACGGCTATCAATGATACATTTTCAAGCAAATTTTATGTGATTTCATCTACACGCTGCAAACACATCAATGCATCACCTCAGTGAGTTATTATGCTGTCATCGTGATAAAATGCCCTTTAAATTCCAAAATTCGGCATGCTAATATATTCAACATCTTGAAATCGACCGTGCGACTCTTTAGAACATTGAACTAAGCCAAAGACATTTATCTCTATACTCATAGTGAGATACAGGTTTTTCGGTGAACACTCTCCACAACATTCACAGGGTTAAGACATCAGCTGAACAAAGGGGCGGAAAAGAAGACCAGTCTACCGCTCATACCGCCTCATTTGCCTCTAAGCATATGTACAGTGTAACCTCTAATCGCCGCCAAAGTATTAGTCAAAGCTTGTTGGAGTTATAGTTTACTATTTCAGTATTGTTGTATAAAAGTGACCATTAACTTGCGTATGTCTTTAGTTAGACTCTGTTATCCTTCCCAGCTCGAATAGATTTGTAGCGCATTTTACTACTATTACATCGCATTGTGATTATCAATATCACGACTACTATTAACAAGATTATGCAATGATGTTTAATGAACAGCAACTTCTAAAAGAATGGTGAAAAAATGAACTACCTCGCTTTTCATCCTCTCCAAAAAACATCACTAAAAGTTTGAATCGAGGTATTTCACTGAGTGAAAATAAGCAATTGGACACTTGCGATTCCAAACATTTTTGGGTCTGAAGAAGGCGAACTAAACCGCGAAAAAGGAGACTGATCATCTCGCACTCCAGTAGCTCGCCAAACAAGGAGCAGTAATTAGAACTTGGGATGGCCTAAAACATATGGCGATTGAATTCCTACTACACACTGAATGAAATCTGCTAAACTAATTATTTACACAAGGTTATCATTCTAAAAAACGTTTATCTAGCTAGCGTTACTTAATTATTTTTATCTATTGTTTATTTAGCTAGGTCTTCATATTCTTCGCAGCCGCTAATGCGAACAATGTTCCACAGTCACTCCTCTTAGCGAGGTGAGACTTATCATAGTCATGCTGAGTAGTCATAAGGCCAGGTTTTCTTGAGCTTTACGTTACTCAGAAATATTTGACTGAAAACGACGACGAACACCCACATCGCGAGAATGAACGTGGGGGCGTCGATTCCGATGATTGGCTCTAAAGAGACGAAAACTTCGAAACGTTAGCCAAATATAAAAATTTTACAACAACCTCATGCAAGTTCGTCAGTGAAAAAAAACATATTGATGTCAAACGTATGTTAAATGAAAGTAGGTTCAAAACACTTTTTTTCACAATTTGCGCACTCGAAGCACAACAAGATTGGATTTTCGCCCCTAAATTGAAGGGACAGCTGCGATGGACTCATTTTCTCAATTGTTTTTCTTCTTTATCAAACAGGTTTCCATGCCAGAGTTTTTCCAGCAAATCGAATGTTAGTCCAAAACAATTTTGGACTTCGATCAAAAATAACCTTTTTTACACTCAGCTATTCACTAACTTTTGAAGAGATTTCTAGAGGCAAACACTCCTGGTGTAAAGAAAATGTTCCCAAGGAGACAGTCTTCATTCGGGAAGTGCACAAAGACGTTTCTGCTCGATTTGAAAAGCAAAGTTTCGCACTCAGCCACTCTTTCGGCTAATGTATACGGTATGACGGTAAATGATGACTTTTGAAATATAGATCATGCTAACAGCTCTTCATAAATTAGAACTTTGAAAAGTATAGAGCTAAATTTAATGGAAATCCGTCGTAGCTTTTCCAGGGTAGGGTCTTCTATACTATTCTATCCGAGTTCCAACTCATCAAATACTTCAGTCATTGAAAAGCTATTTGCAGTTTCTAAAAAGCAGTATGGGTCACCACGTATTTCCCCATGAGAGTGCATTGACCTATTACTTCATGGATTTGTAAAAATCTTAGTTGAAACTCATTCTCTTATCATATAAAGAGGATGCAAAAGATCTTATTTTACAAAACGTTGTCAACTGAATCACCTAACTTCTTTATAACAGATTTCCATTAGAAAACAAGGAACATCTGCAGAATTCTGTTTCAGTCAGAAGTTATAAGAAGTGCCCGTATAAATGAATTAATTTATGGATGATCATGAAGAATTAGAGTTCTGATGAAGGAGAGCGACGTTAGCCACACAAAGAGAAAAGGAAGCACAGGCAACTCACCAAAAAATAAGAAGCAAATTTTTCTGGCGCCAAAAGTTTCAATTCATTGAAATCCTTAAAAAATTGCCTATGTGTAGTTGGAACACCAAAGTGGTAAGTCACATCATCTTCAACCGTTGCCAAACTGGTGCACTCCTAAAATAAGCTAAATTTTGTCGTCCTTTCCAGAACACCTCTTACAGTATCCTCAGACAGATGCACGTTTAGACCTGTGAAACTTTGAGAAAGTATTAGAACATGGCCGACTAAGGGGATATATAAACATGGCAAAAATTCGATACATTACAAAGAACATCTCAGCTTATTTGCAACACCAACCGGCATCGTATGGTCATCTTTGACATCTTGAGGTATATCGATCACAATTTCAACAAAGTCAGAATCGGAGCGAATTTCGTCTCCTTTCTCCACACATTCCACTTCAATGATCTCGGCATCACGCTGGAAAAAATGCCATATCAAAGTATGTCCAATAAGGAAAAGTTGGAAAAATAACTCACTTCGTTGACTAATTTTTCTTTGAGTGCTTGCGCAGCTACACTTTGTGTCAATGCTAAACAACGATCCAAATCCTTGACAGCAGAAGCCTTTAAACCGATGTTCTCAAGCGCAAGTGCTCTTCTTAAAAAAAAGAGCAAATGAGACAAGGATGGAAAAACGATTTCAAATAAAAATTGAGTTACATCTGATAATTATTGTTGAGTACTGAGCTCTATAAGTTGTCCATAAAAGACCACATGACATGTCGGCTCAGAAATAATTATCAGATATATTGAAATTTGAACATGGTCTCAAACGAATCTTCGAAATGAACGGCATGAACTTGAGTTATTTAGCAGGATATTCTGACCGATATAAAGCTTTATCGAACTTTGGGTCCAGCTCCAGTGCACGATTGCAATCCATAAGAGCTTCCGACCATCGTTCCAAATTGAGATAGCACTGTGCTCGATTACCTGTTAGAAAAACAGAAAAATTTTCGAACGCACGCCTAACAGACCTCCATATTGCACTTTTAAATCGAAATGTTGTTTATTCTTCTACTACGCACTCCATTCGCGAGCTTTCAAAAGAACAAGGCGCAATGGAAAAAAGTTGTACGCTCCACAAAATGAGAGATCATTACTATGAGATCTGCTAGGTATTTCTTTCACACAGAAAAGATTTCTTGACCATAAAACCCAACGATATTATGCACACTCTGGACAATGCTAAACATCGAAACATAAGCATTGTATTGCTCAATAAATCACTCCTTTTTGTTGAGCATACTTAAGGTTTTCTATCATATTTTGAATCCACCAAACTGACGTTTCGGGCGGTTTCGCCGACTTTTTCAGTTTCTTCGTTGCATCATCGTGAAATCCTGATTTTGCAAAGATCGTTAATAGTGCTTTGCTCGTTTTTTTTTTTCGTCAGGACTCCTAGGAATAGAAAAGAATTGAACAAGCGGAATTTATTTATTTAGATAACGAGGACATGCCCAGATGGGCAGGCGATGTTTGCCGCTGCCAAAATCGTGTTTGCATTTTTAAGAAAATCGCCTCGTTTTAAAGGTTTTTGCCTCGAAAGAATACCTATACAAACTCTTAAGTATTTTCCAGTAATCGAAAAAAATATCAACAGTTAGCGAGAACCGGTTTAAGATCCTGAGTGTTAATTGGGTGATTTTCCCGCTAACTTTTGCAACATCTATGAGAAGAAATTGGCAGCGTCTTCCAGAATAATTCTAGGACAAACATATTTCGCCCTTGAGAAGATTGGAAAAAAAAATCGCTTGCAAATCGCCATTTGAACACCGTAACAGTGTCATTTAATGGTCACCTAATACGGCAGCCGAAATCACTAACTGCAGACTTTGATTGTAGAATTCGATGGCTTTGTGGTATCGTTTCTCACGAAAGCACCGGTTACCTTCCTCTTTCAAACGATTCGCTTCATCCGACATTATTCCTATATACGGAAATTAATGAATATAGATATGCATTTGTAGATACAAAAGTATGAAAATGCAATACCATTCACTGATTTTCGAACAATAATCAACAAAAATAGCTTTATTACGGACGACAAAGAAAACTAATCACAGATACAACTGCACATATTTTGACACGCATAGGTATCATGACTGCATCCGGGATAACGCGTGGATCTACTACTCCTGCTTCTATCTAGTACATACTGAAATTGATTTTCAAGTTCCTGTAGTCATAACGGAGCTTCAGGAAATCATGGATCAATGTGTGGTCGACATCCGCCTATAAAGGGCATATCTATAAGTTCCCCTGAAATGTATATTTCAAACGTCCCAATGTTAAACAAGCACGACTGTTTCACAGTAAAAACCGTCCTCCTGATTTTGACATCGAAAGTCTCAAGGAATACGTGAAAAAGGGAACAAAATGCCGTGTTTTTCTGTTGCTTAGGTCTCAACTCCTTCGGCTCGCGGGGTTCCTTCCCTTCTCCCACAGACCTTTAGGTGAGTAATCAATCAATGGCTCAAATCTTGACGACCTCAATGCTGTTTTTAGATAGTTAAAATGCCTTACCAGTGAGCTGTACCAACAAAAGTAAAGATATTACAGCTTCGGAGTACACTTTTTGCTGGTGGGTTTGTGAATGGCTTTTAACAGAGCTTTAGCACTTGTTCGATAGTTTGAAAAATAGTGATTCTTACGACAGGCCTGCTATTTCAGGATGCCTTTTAGTACGCCACAGGAACAAGGCGAAAATTACGTTTCACCCCGCATACTGACGCGACAAAAGCATATAAGCATGTAAATTGTATATTAGGATACGAAAGAAGTCCAAAAACTTGTTGAAATAGGAAAGTTTTTCTTGAACAGATAACGTAAACTGCGCCCTTTTGTGGCGGCAAATGAAAGCGTTGCGTCTGTTGTCCTATAGGCGATAACCTCTTATATCTAACTCACGTTGTCACACAAAATAAAATAAACTCGTTATAAAGTTCAAGCAACGGGTTAACTTATCACTAAAACAAAACAAAATCTTCTTTTCACTCTCACATCGTTCTATAAAACCCTTTTCAAAACCCACATTTAGTATCAGAACCAACACAGTTTATACTATCAATTGGCTATCGAGTGTACAACACTGCCTATTCAGTGATATTTTCACTTAATGGAATGTGTAAAATGTTTTTCGTCTCCCACTTTCAGTATGGCGTTGGGTTCCCTCAAGAGAGTTGGCTAAAGACGAATGGTACCGCCCGACTGATGAGACTGTCAAGGTCGAAACATGTGTATGGGGCTCTATAAGCTGCCCCATAACAGACCACATGCATGGCTCAAAAATGATCATCAGGCACATTGCGCTTAGTCATCAAGCCTAAGCAGAAATCACAACTACTGAGCAACGTAATCTCTTTAGTAACTTCAGGATGATCTTCATGAATACTACCTTACTGAGCTTATTCAGAAAGCAGGATTTTGCTAAGGCCAGTAGTTATCGCTTGGATTGCACAATACTGTCTATCCACTTTGTTACCATTTAAGTGAACTATGAAAAGCCGTGTGATGGTTAAAATCATTCGCCAAATTTCTTCTTCGCTCAACTATGGTTTTGCTAGCATAAAATTAAATTGACAGCTGGTTACCCTTGCTTTTTACGAACGATAATTTTTCGATTGAATCGAGAAACTTCTTAGAAAAAAGTGGAAGAAAGACAGAAATTAATAAAATAAGTTGCACAGGATCAATAAGACTTGCCAGCATTGGGCTATGAGCAGCGTCCAAAAGATTCTCGGGTAACACTACGAGAAGATTTGCCAGAGCATGTAGACTTTCGAACTGCCTTGATATGTTTGCCTCAAGCCGCCATTGCGACACACACTTTCGATATTCGTTTAGATCACACAACAACAGCATTGCTCCTGCAGAGTTGAAGACAAACTGAAATGCATAGAATTGATATCGTAATCCACTGCTTGGGAGTTATACTTAGAAAAAATACAATACAGCGTTATTGTGCTTGGACAAAATTCAAAGTATGTCAAAGACTGAAATTTGATATGTTCAGCAAGACGTCATTGAAATGACGAAAAAAAGACAAAGGAGAAGACGTTGTAAAAAGAAATGCTACTTTTAACACCTTTCAATGACAATATTTTACTGTTACCACCAACAGAATGTCTCGAGTATTATTGAAGTCTGCGACTCAGCAATGAAGAAAATTCATTTGGGCAAAAAACGAGCCACCAAACGTGCAGATTTTCCAAGGACTAACGATAATTCCTCGATCAGCACGTATATAAAATTGATATACTAACAGCGGACTTACAGAAAAGACTTTGTTGTATCATCTCACGGATAACCTTCATACTCAGTGCAAATCGCACAAATTTTATCCTTTTTTAGAACCCTCGAGTAAAACGCGTCTTCTGCTTTTTTCTCAAGTTTTAACAATTATCTAAAATATCAAATTTCATGGATTTCAATGGTACATTTTTCCCTTCAAATAGGACTTTATAATGCGCTGTAACAGCAAGAATAATATTATGCTTCTAATTCAAATATTTCGTGCTGAACAAAACTTTTCCTTCAGACCCATGGCAATCATTCGGTAGCTTGAATCTCGTCAATTCCGATGATGTTTCTGGTTTTTTTATGTGTACGTTTTATTTCGCTGTATCAGCGAAAAGAATGTTAAGTTTCGCACAACGCAACATTAACGCCAAAACACCGTGCTTTGCCTATATGTAATTGGGGTTTTCGCAACATAACAGCTAAGCCACCGTGCTTTTTCCAGTGCCAAATTTGCGAAACGCAGTCTTCCTTTGAGTGTTGCAGTGCAATAAAATATCCTTTTCATAAACCAAATACATCTTTCGAATCGGCAAGATCTAAGCTACTGAATGGTTACTGAAAGATAAAGAAAAAACTTTGGTCATCGAGAACTGTTCCAATGAGCAACAATTTTGTTTTGCTGTTTCAACGCAATATTAAAGCCACTTTGAAAATAAGATACACCACTCAAATTTTTTGATATGGACTGCAGAATGATTAATGAAACTTTGAAAAGAATCTAGAAGTGCGTTTTCTTTCAAAGGTCTAAACGGAGTGCCGATAACGAAAAAGTGCCATATTCTTTATGTTTTCTAAGAAATTCTTTTTCTCAGGACTTGCAAGTCTATTTTGAATGCGGAAACATGTCATCATGCAACCGACTATTAGAGGCCAATGTAACAAGCCAAATTCGGTAATGTTTCCTTGGAACTATAATCTTTTTGAAATCTTTGGGAACCTTTGACTCAAATAAATTATTCTTGACACGGGACTCGTTGGAAAAGAAAACTTTCAGAAACTGAGCAGCAAACTCAAAATTTCCAAATATCAAGCTAGCAGGGTAACCGTAAAAGTCAATGATTAGAGATACCATCGAAGAAAGGGGAAAACGGAATACAGAAAACTAGTTCAGTGAATTCTATGAAGGCAAAATATCATTTTGGCACAGTGGAATAGCCTGTACTTGATCATTAGAGGTATTTAGGTTATGCATGGCTCACGATAATTATCAGATATAGCGAAAATTGAGCGTGGTCTTCAGAAAACTCTCGAAACGAATGGTGTTTTTCACGATTATCAGTCAAGATAAATCGAGTCTCAAGACTTCGTTTGATGATTTTTGTCACTTCATGGCACGTGTAAACATAACCTCTGCGGTTCCTCAATATAAGGGGTTTACTCCCCAAGACGATTGGCTCAGACGAAAGGCACCGTGCCACAAACGAGGATGCAAGGCCGAAACACGTGAATGGCACTGTATAAGTGCCCATAACAGACCACATGCATGGCTCAAAAATAATTATCAGGCATATTAGATTATATTGCTTTCTCTTTCTACTAATGAAGTGGTTTACGAGTTGATATTCACGAAAATAAAAGTTAAGATATGCCATTAATTCTGATATCGTTCGCACTGAACTCAACAAATAAGGTTGCGAAAAGGGAAATGCGTTCACCATAACCGAAATTCTTTCAGTCTCCAATGTGAAGCCAACATAAGGCGCTTCCAAAAAAGAATATAGGAAGCCTTGACTAAGACTTGAAGTTCTAATCACCTGCTGAATGTGATGCAATAAGAGCTTATAAAAGCGAAGAGCCAATTCGTTTTGTAGAACAACAAGATTCCCTCCGTCACATCCTCTTTCCATAGCGGCCGATTGTGTCAAAAGGAAACACACTACTTGTTGGCACGGCTGAAAAGAGTTTTAAATATCCTAGTACTGAGCTAAATAAAATCAAAACACCATAAAATACCGTACCGCCGATGCTCCAAGATTTATTTGCTGGCTTTCTGGGCGGAAATCGGCTTTCTTCTGCTCAGAAGAGAGGATAAATCGTATATAACCAACGATGGCGTTCAACTGTCTTTCGAGACCCAAGTTGATCTTCTGTTCTAATGAACGCAAAGAAGACGACCACTTTTTCGCGACACATTGTTCGACAACGGATCCTCTAAAACATACCTCATCATGCTTCAACTTTTGCTTGCTTTGCCTTGTAATATATGAAAAGTCCCGAAATCACAGCACTTTATAAGCGGTAGCACCGAGTCTTCATACTGTTTCATAAGTAACAAAACTATCGTGGTGTTCTGTGAAACCACAGAAAAGAAATAAGCCGGAGGACTGACTTTAGGTTCAGCCAAAGAGATACCTAAATCGAAGAAAAATTAATAGATAGGAAATCTCAGACCAACTGACAGTGAAAACTAACCAGCTATAGCCAATTCCACAGCATAATCTAGATGCTCATTGTGAAGATATTTAAGAAGAATATCCAAGATATTTTCGCTGTGCTTCGGGACCTCGAGTTTCTCGCATAGCTAAGGTAGAATATGTAGTGAAAAACAGAAGTAAAGATCGCACGAAAGTTAAGTAACTATTTTTCTTTCTTGTTTCATACGATCCGTTTTCTATTGTCTGGACTCAGTACTTCTTGCATTCACATCTTCTCCTCGCATTCGTCAGTAGCTTGTAGACCTTCTCTTTTTGATGAACGTCGTAGAACTCTAATCGGGCAGATTACCTTGCAATCTAGAAGAAAACCATGCTGGGGCGTTGCGCAGTGCATGCGTTGAATAATTAGCGGAGGGTGCTAGGGATCAACCTCGCGTCGATCATTATTGACATTCGAACACCGCACCCACAAGGAGGTATTTATAGATGAAAAAAGACGCAAATAACCGCACGACAGAGATAGACATATGTCTAGATATATGCATACATGTGAACATGTACATGTATATAATATATATATACGCATATATGCGTACATAGATGTATATGTACAGGTATGCGTGTGCATATACGTGTAAGGATAAAGGATAAAGCTCTCGGCGTTGATCAATCCCTGAGGGATGCGCCATGCATTCGACTTCGATTTTTAACTTCGTTTGAGGTGATTGAATGCATATCTGGCCTTTACAATGACTCGCGGTGGCCTCCCGCTGAACCGAGTCAGTGCTGCTTATCCTCCCAGACAAGTCTGAGACCTGTCTGGTACCAATTTACCGACCCCGGAGGGATGGATGGCTTGGTGAGCCATGAGCGCGAGATCGAACCAGTGACCTCATGTGCGACGCAGGGCACCTCTAACCACTGCGCCACATGCGCTCACATATACGTGTATGTATGTCCATATATATATATACGTATACATGTATACAGATGTATATATATATATATATATATATATATGCATACGCATGTACAGGAGAAGATAGAGAGGAAGCCAGCTAGTGCCCAGTGAACCATGGGACTTAGCAAAACTTAGGGTTAAGGGAAAAAACGTATGTAGGCACAAAATTAGTACTCATCACACCTGTGAGGCTCTATTGAAGGCATTTTTCGTTTCCTGAAGTATACTTATGGCAACGTCTTCAGAGAGAAACGTCTCACCACCATAAGTTTCCACCGTTAAGAGTCGAGCCTGTACGTCCCTCTTTAGCTCTTGAAGTCTGTAAAGGACTTGCTATTATCAGGAAACAAAATTCCTTTTCTTAAAAGAACTGAACGGCACTGACCCTCCACTTTGAATTTGTTTCTTCACATGTTTTTTTGAATCATAAAATCGCTGAAGAATACTAGCACACTGTGCATGAAGGTAGTCCAACTCTTCGCTTTGATAGGTGGACAAGTACCTATGAGGTGGAAATATTCGAGGAAACCACAGGTACTTTGTAAGGTTCAGTCTCGAATAGTGAGATAAATATATATCTGAGCAAGATACCTATCAAATATGGAACGTGTTAATGTCGATAAAAATAATGCATCAGAACTGACATGCAGGGTTTCAAGATCTTTGTTGAGTCGGAGTATACTGAAAAGGTACTGGAAAGTAGTCCACTACCATAATTTTCATCATTTGTTATAGTATAAACTATGTATAACCTAAAAGAACTCTTTCTTTACTACTTCGTAACACTTATGATGATCAATTGATCATCTAAAAATCTGAGTAGAAAAAGTGACAGCAAAGAGGTGACCTAAGCGATCTAATAGGTTGAGGAGAAAGTTTCCGGAATTTGCCCATAACTTTAACAAGTTCGCATGTTTTATATGCGATTTTCACATAATTTGAAAGCTCGTTTTCTTGCGCATTGATTGATATATAACTCTTCTATACTGCCGCAAGATGGAACTGAAGCGCCAACAGAAACGACTGTTGATGCTTCACGAGTACAAAGTGGGCACAAATGCCGCTGACACTGTTCGTCGAATCAATGAGGCATGGGGCGAAGGAACTGTTGGAAAGACAAATGTCTACGATCACTTCATGGACTATTAAATTGCTTTCGTTAGAACTTAATTGATGCATAAATAAAGTTTTTATACGCAAATTCCGGAAACTTTCTCCTCAACCTATTAGTGGCAACACGCATCCCCTGTATGGGTTCAAAGTTGAGTTGAACTCCCGACTGGAGTTGTTTGTTTCACAAACCACTCAGGGTTCTCAGATACACAGCTGCCACCGTCATCAAAGAATTTTTAGACGTTTGAATAGAATATCAAATGATACCTTAGATTAGGAGGGAGTAGCTACACTGAGTAAAGCCTCACTTTCAAAAATGGCAGTAAAAGTACAATACAGAAGTCGTCTCCATGATATATTTATGAGAACGATAAAAGATAAAGGATTTATCTCTCGGTTGTGGTGAATTCCTCAGTGTAAGCCATGC
Organism: Parelaphostrongylus tenuis; assembly: GCA_019055375.1. Taxonomy (NCBI): domain Eukaryota; kingdom Metazoa; phylum Nematoda; class Chromadorea; order Rhabditida; family Metastrongylidae; genus Parelaphostrongylus; species Parelaphostrongylus tenuis. Next base: position 63,296 of record JAHQIW010003392.1, on the reverse strand, counting down.
ATTGGACTCAACTCGCAGCGTCTCAGAGGTGACTAACATGACTGCGCTGGCCTACCGAAGTACCAGTGCTGTTAGCCGCTCACACAAGTGTAGTACCAATTCAGCGACCCCGAAAGGATAAAAGGGTTAGTGAGCCTTGTGGCCGCGATCGAACCATCGACCACATGCATGTCTATGGCAGTTCTAACTCTACACCTTGAGCACCCCTTAACGATATAAAGCACTGTTAAGCATACACTGAAGAAAAGCATGGACGAAACGTGCGTACCTTGAATACGACTCAGCCAATCCTACCAGGTAGCCTTCGCGATCACCAGAATCCTTCGAATCTCTAAGTTTTGCATAAATATGCTCTTTAAGTTTACCAGTATAAAGACTTAGTATCTGGAAAAGAGAAGACGATATACCACATAAATTACCTCAGTGATTTATGGAATACTAAGCCAGGTAAATATAAGAAATACCAATTTCTGTATAACTGCTGTAGGACTTGGAAAAATCGCCTCGATTTTCGATTTATGGTTTCGAACAAGTTGCAAGGCTTCAGCATATACGTCGTCTGATCCTGTTCGAAAGAGCGACTGTATATACTCGACATAACGATCAACGCAATGAGAATATCCCTGGAAGCGAGACTTAAGAAATTTGTAGAAAACTCGGAACTGCGCACAAAATAACCTTGAATTCACTGAGAATTTTCGCTACTTCAGCCATCTTCTTCTCGTCACGTTGCGCGCGAACAAATTCGTCGATGAGCAATCTCTCAACTTCTTCGTACCTTGAGAGAGTGGTCGTTCAAATACTAAGTTAGAAAAAAGAACTAAGAAACCGATGCATACCTATGGGCGATTCTTGCTTGCACTGCTTGGAATTTCTCTTTCGACAATTCTTGTGAGATCGAGTAGAGCTTCTGCACTAAGTCGGCCGATTCTAAAAGCTGGAAAAGTCACAGATTGAGACAGTCTGCACGCAAACATGAGAAACTTGCGAGTATACCTTATCTGGATCTGTGAAAATCATAGAATTGAGCGGTTGGTCTGAAAGAAACTCATCAAAATGTTGAATAAGCTTGAGTGCATCGTGTGCTCTCTGCCGTGGCTGATGGACCTGAAGATTAGACAAAATTTCAATCTTCTGGGCTTGAAGCACGCTCCATGTTGTAGCGGTACAGTGGAGAATGTTGTGTCGATAGCATAGCTTACCACGTGGGTCTTTAAATAGCTATCTCAAAATCTGCATTCACTTCTGACGTTAAAGCTCTACAGATATTAATCATAGATTAGACTGACGAGATCGTAAAATCGAAACACGTGTATCGGGCTCTATAAGTCAGCCCTCTTTGACAGACCACTGACATACGTGGCTCAAATAATGATTATCAGGCATATTAATCATAGAGTTACTCACTGCTGTCGCTCATTCATTGCCGTTATTTATCGATGTCGTTGTTCGCGCTGCCATTAATCGTCGTTGAACTAATGTGATTGGTGTGTATATGAAGAAACAATTACCCAAGTTTAGTGTCTACTGAGAGATCCATATAGAAAACTACATTCGACACAACACTCTCCTATACCGCCACAGATTTCATGCTGAAGAATTCCTCAAGTTACACTGAGATAAAGTATGCACGCAAAAGTATGCCAACAAATAAGAGCGACAAAGACTTGGATTCAAGTGTCTCAATGGAGTAAACTTACTGATTCAAGTTGATCGCCAAGATGGACAACTTTTGTGGAGACGGTTTGCATAGTTGCATCTAATTGCTTAAATTACAAGGATTATTCAGCGAAATATCTACTGGCAAAAAACTACTGAGTCATACTTTGATTTTGTCGACCGCTTCTGCATTTCTCTCATATAGCCGCTGTAGTTGATTTATATATTCACGTTTATCTTTGTTCAACTCATTCTCGAGAATAGAGATCTTATTCTGAAAACGACCATCGCAAATATAGAAACAAGTAGCAAGTGAGATTCAGAAAAGAACCTGAAACTGGTCGGAAAGTATTTGTAAGCTCCCTATTTCCTCTTCAAACTTATTTTTTAGAGACACTGGATCGTCGATTGTTTCGGCTCCGCCTGTCATTCGCCATGCCACACGTTCAACAAAGTCGATGGCGTCAAACGGATCCTGAACCTTCTCTTTTGCTAAAATAATTTGCAAGCATTAGAAAAATTACAACTAGTTGGAAACCTTCAAAAATCTACCTCTCACTTTAACCGCAGAATGCTAATAAGAGCCTAAAAGTAGAAATTTCGCCTCTAAATTGTCAGAGCGACTCAGGCTTTCCTAGCATTTCCCAAAGGCGAAAGGAGTAGCTAATTGGATACCACACTTGATACTCATAACTTATTAGTAATGAGAAAAGCGGCACGTGTGGCGCAGTGGTTAGTGGAGCTATGCGACAAACACACGTGGTCGGTGGTGTGTTCCGGTGCAAATACTTTAGTCCACCTGGGGTTGGGCGAATCGATGGCAGGCTTCTCTGGGAAGATAGCAATGGTTGATCACAGCGAAAAGCTTTATCTTTTATTCTTTTCATATAGAAAGACTCGACTATTAATACTTTGAGGACCACTGCTGATAGGCAGGCGGCGTCCCCCCGTCGCTTGCGCGACGGTCCAAGCAGGTGGTCTTTGCATGTCTGGTTCTCTGCCTACTTCCCCATAAAATGCGACGCCGCCTGTCTACCGCTACTACAGTGAGTATGATTTGACGTCGCGCGGCTTGGTAGAAAACGCACCGTATGATCCTGAAAGGGTTAGGAGCAAATTTAACCGCCAGCCACACAACTGATAGATCTTTTTCCTTCTATTCTCCACAGCCTGATAAGCTGATGATAAGCTGAAAAACGTTCTGAAGAACTCTCTCGTTCATAGGAAACGTACTTGCTCCAAATCCTCCACATATGTCGCAAAGTACTGGCCGGTCATAGAAGAAGTTGGCACACTGTCCGTTAGCTGCTAATTCGACTTCACCTCCACGTCCTCCTAGGCTTATTTATTCTGCTTTCAGATTATTTCATGCCTCAATGGGACTGAGGCGATCGAATCCTGTAAAATTACTCGAATTTGTTACAAACTTAACAATTTCCGACATTCGGCTGGATTCTCATAATTACGGGGAAACGGTATGCTTCACATATAATCTCAATTCTTTTGCTTTTTTATGCTTCTAACAGAAAAATATTGGAACAATATACGCCTAAGAATGCTGAGTAATATGCAGAACAAGCAACATAACGCGGGATTTCGAACCCGTTTCAGCCATGCCAGATGCGCGTGCTACCACTACACTACCGAGATCACCACTCTAATACCACTCTTTCTTCGATACGTACTATTGTAGCACCACACCACTGCTCAGAAAGCATTAAAGGATAAAGGATAAAGCTCTCAGCGTTGATCACTTCCCAAGGAAAGCGCCATGCATTCATCATTTTCTAACTTCGTTTGAGATGACTGAATCTCGATGATTTAGCCTTTACAATGACTCGCGGTGGCCTCGCGCTGAACCGAGTCAGTGCTGCTTATCCTCCCAGACAAGTCTGCGATCTGTCCGGTACCATTTTACCGACTCCGGAGAGATGGATGGCTTGGTGAGCCTCATGCACGAGATCGAACCATTGACCTAGTGTGCAACGCAGAACACCTCTAAGTGCTGAGCCACATGTGTTCTATAAAAAAGCAGTATATAGAAAAATTGTTCACATAGCACGTTGTGTGTAAAGTTCATGCCGCTCTGACTTCTTAACATGTTTTTCCGAAACTTTAATTCACGGAGAAGACAAAATTGATGGTCAAAGTATTCTCCATCGATCCTGATAACTTCCTGCCACTTTTCGGGTAAGAGATCGATGCCTCTTCGGCTAGCACTCGGCATGTCATTGAAGGACTGTCTTCGACCACCTTAAACAGCTTGACGATCAACTTCTGGAGGACGACCCGAGCTCGACTGATCTTCCAAATTGTTCTCTCCAGCTCTGAACTTCGCAACCTTTTCCTAGCCGTCCTTTCTCCAACCAAATCATAATCCCAAGCTCCATTAATCTTGAGCACCGCTTCACTAGCAGTTTTCTCTACGCGCCACTCGTGCATAAGTAGCAAGCGAATTTGTTCCCGAAATAGCTTCATCTTGAATCAGATATACGCAAGTTTCTGATAATCAATGGGAAATCATCTTATTTGATCACCGACTGCGGTGTCATGATGTTTGAGTAAACTCAAAGATGTAGAGTGGTGTGCAAAAACGTTTGCGTCAGTCGGGATTTGAACCCAGATCTTATTCTTTCTGCAAGCATGTGCTAAAACGAGCATCGGTGGTGCAACGGTTTAGCACATGCTCTTGGAAAGAGTAAGACCAGTGTTCAAATCCCGGCTGACGCAAAGGTTTTTGCACACCACTCTACACGGTTCACAAGAAAATGCGCAATTGAAAGATACCAAAACCATACATTTTCATTGCAAAAACCACATTAGAAAAAAATTAGAATGGGACGGACTTTTTACACAACCTATTAAATATTCAACAGCTTTCTGTGACTGAGCTAATGCCGCTATCTGCTTACCAAACAAATCCATTAAAAGCTTGTCGATGACGCTACGATATTTTATATTGAAGAAGTAGGGTAACACTGCGGTGGCTTTGATGGTGTAGTGCTAGCAGGCGCCCCGATGACTGGAAGGGGTTCAACTCCAGCCTATGTCTAATGTTTTGCATACCACTCGATACTCTCAGGCGTACATCATTCACTTAAATAACTGTGATTCATCCAAATCATCCAGGAGAAGTACATTAGATAGCTGATTGGATAGGTAATAATTCAGTTCTTCGTCATTCAAGGGGAAAAAGTTCGTTTACCGAAAGCCTTCGGGACTAAGTGAGGTAGGGCTGATACTCTGAATGATTAGTGTCTCTTTCACTTCCACCTAGAAACCGACCGCTATTTGATTTCGGTTTGAGCAATCAATATCAATCAATAGCCCATCATTGGGATGATTTCTAGGCTTACACGTTCCTGGTAATAATCATTATTCGGCTAGCATTTCGACATCTTCGTTTTCCTAGGAGGCGATTAATCCGGCGCCGATGTCGAAAGTCTTTGGTCTCCGCGGTGGTCCTCCGTAGTCTAATCGAGTCGGATATTTTCCATGTAGAACCGATCGGATCCTTGAAGAAAACAAAGGCCTCGAAGCGTTAGCCGAATAAGAATTGTTACCTTCTCGTTTTTCTTTCACTCTCTACCTAAGCTGGTAGCGAAAGTTACGGAACCAAAGTAACAAAGGTTTAGAACCCCTCTGAGGCTAAACCATCTCAGTGGTGTACACGTTTATTCCGAGATTTGTGCCGTCGCCTGAACTTAAGTATCTACTAATCTAACAATCATGAACAAACGAATAATATAAATGAGCAGAGAGGACTAGATGAAATAAAATTACATGAATAAATGCAATGTAGTACAAGAAGTACGGTAACCCTGCAAAAGAACTACGATATCCCTACTTGGGTAGCAGTTCAAACATCATTTCTCAACCCTAAATGGAGCAAGTGAGGTGTCGGAACACATTCGCGACGACATGATACGTACTTACTAGGCAGTTCCATAAGTTTTAGCACTAGATCAATAAGCACCATATTTATCGACCAAAAGTAATCAAGATTGCATGATTCTGATGTCGTTCAATTGCGCATTTTCTTGCGAACATTTTGGTATACAATTTGCCTATATTTGCTCCAAGATGGAGTTGTAGCGGGAACAGATTCGCTTGCTGCTCATATACGAATGGCGCGGAAGGAGAACTGCTAGTGGAGCGGCGCATAGGAATATGGAGCTCATGGCGATAATACGGTTACAGAAAAGACGGCTAGGAAGTGGTTCGCAAAGTTTCATAGCTCGACAGAACACTCTGGAGGATCATTGGCGCTCGGGTCATCCACACGAAGCTTCATTAATCTTGCGACGCCGCTTCAAAAGAATTTCCCCCTACGCGTCATTTGTACAGGAGTAGCAGACGAATTTGTTACCAAGGACAGCTCCATCTTGGAGCAAATATAGGCAAATTGTATAGCAAAATGTTCGCAAGAGAATGCGCAGCTGATCGATATCAAAATCATGCAGTTTCAATTACTTATGGTTAATAAATTTGGTGTGTATTGCTCTAGTGCCAAAACTTATGGAGAGACCTTATAGGATATTCCTACTCGAAGAGTGTAGTATCGGAGCGGTGGCTTCGGTAGTGTAGTGGTAGCAAGCACTTTCGGGATGACTGAATCGCGGGTTTAAACTCCAATCTGGAGTTGAAAGTTTTGCATATCACCCAGCATTGTTGAAGATCTCCAAAGAGTTTATCTGTTCCTATGAATTCCGTGGTGATTTCGTGATAGTGTGACTAGTGCAATATGCAAGAACGTTTCTAATGGAGATCGTAGATGTTCGCTTCGATTTGGGAGGGTAGAGGTATCTCTTTAGGTGAGCAACGTGATGAATGCAAATTGCGAGCGGCGAAAAAAACAACTGTCCTCGCAAATGTGTCGACAAGACAATGTCCTAATCAAATCGAAGGCGTGATTCATGACGAAAATGAGAAACAAAGCAGACATTGCAATACCAATGATTATCTCGTTATTCTCTAGAAGTTTATGTAAAACTAGCACTTGTAATAGACTAGAAATCCTAGAAATTTTGAAAACATAAAACTTAAGAGGTATTACAAAAGACTGCCAGATATACCCAAAAGTATCGAATTTGACCTATGAAACTCTTTCAGATTGAAGAGGTGGGGTAATATAGCTTATTTCCCAGACGAATCAGGCGATTTCATCACGGCTTCCTTGTTTGTAGTGTTGTCGTCGGCGTCGTAGAATAATAAAGGAAACATTCCAATGATACAACCAATGCTGAGCCCAATTGCACGAGCCCCATGGGTGGTCCACCGGGCCTGAATATGGTAAAATCTTAGCTTAAGACAAAATTGTGATAAAGACACAAACAGTTAAACAAAAAAAAAACCAGGTGGACGGGTTATGAAGTTTTTTTTCTCAATTTTTGGACAAAAAAAGATTAAAAGTTGATCACAGTAATCAAAAAAAGTGCTCGAAGCCCCAATAAGTATTGCAAAGTATATATTTTGCTACTAGATCTAACTATGCTCAGCTAAGACAGACTAGATCAGAAGCTCATGGAATTTCTCAACTTGCAAATAGCCTCCGTATATCCCTAAGACCCCTAAGATGGTTTACCTCGTTGTGGCGGCTGGGAGATGCTCCTATGTGTCGGGCCGTGAAGTACAACGGGGAATCTAACCTCTCAGCAGGGGTTAACATCCAAGCTAGAAAGTTAGACGTTTCCACTCGGAATGCCCACCTAAGTGTAGACTGCACCAGGGATGACCGCCGTCTTGGTAACTACTAGTCGCAAGGTGTTGATCTCCCAGTGATCCACAACGGTCAACGACTGCAGTCACCATTTGGGAAAGCTCTCGCTAGGCCTGCCTCGGGACTTCAGGGATCAAAACAGCTAAACAGCACAATTCCTGAAGACGGACCGTTCATGGGCCCAAATAAGTGTTCGTAGGACACAAATATGAGCATAATTACAACCTATTGAAGCTAAAAAAGATGGAGCAAAGAAACCTACTCGAGTACTACTCAACTGCTCCGATGTTAAGACTGGATGTTTTAATCCCAGCTTATTGAAGACACCCTCTACATAATGAGCAAGTCCTATTCCCGCGACGTCTGAGATAAGGTTACCACAAGCTGCCGCTGCCATGGTGGACAGACAGAGTAACGCACCAAGCTTCTATAAAACAAAAAATAATTCCAACAAGGAGGGACTAGTCCCGTAGATGGTCAATTTCTTTTAAAAGCATAACGCAATGACAATAGGCTTCCATAGATATTTTGAACGCTGTACTTAACAACAATGCTCTACATATCTCTGCTTTAGCAATGGTATGATGCTACAACTATAAATCCAATGAAGTTGTGTGATATGCAAAAATTTCAACCTTGGGCGGAAATTGAACTCGGCGGTTAAGATTTGACTTTGACGCCGAGGATAATAAAAAACGATCATCCGCTAATCCAAAACTGTTAGCGTAACTGCGTTCAATGGTGATATGTCCTATCAGGGCAAACCTTTAACGGCTGTTTGCTGATATGATCGATACCTTTAGAGTAAGAAGCAGAACAGGAGCGTCGGTAGTGCAGCGGTTAGCACGCGCTCTGGAAAGAGTGGGACGCGGGTGCGATTCCCGCCACATGTTCAAAGTTTTGCATATAACTGAACATCGCGGGATACTTCAAAGGCTTCAAACACACTTACTTGGTCTATGTACTGCCCCGCAACAATCATAATCATGTTGTCCAGGAATCCAAACCCGATGAACGGCAATGTATTGATAAGAAATAACGATCGAGTTTGAGCATATGTCATTGGCAGTACCACCTAAACAATAGTGAATAAGTTCGCTCTCTAAGAGTTAGAAAAAATCATAGTCTTTTTATACTACATACTCTCGGGACAATGAAAGTATTATTTGTACCTTTATTTCGAGTGCTTTCTTTAGACCACGCTCAGATTTCAATATATCCTTTTCTCCATTATTTGAGCCAACATGTCATGTGGTCTGGTAAGGGCTCTTGTACAGCCCGAGACACGTGTTTCGTCCTTACAGACTCATCAGCCGGGCACAACCCGTCGTCTGTCGATCTTTTCATAGTCAGTTCTCTCGGGAGCGTCACACTCCTTATATATAGTTATCGACGACGTACGCTTTACACTCTATATCAAGTGAAACACTTCCCTAACACAGAGTGTTGTGCACTCGATTGCTCATTGGCTGGTACTTTTATCATAATTATACCTTCATCTCAAGTGAATATTAAAATAAAATAATGATGGGTAAAAAGTATTATTTGTTTCAAATACTAATTATTGGATTGGTAGAATCAGTACAAAAAAATGTTCATGGAAACAAGTAATTAAACTTAGATTTTCTCAGCAAGAAGGGTCATCTGAATCTAAACTATTCAATCCCAAATTCCGCCATCTAACTCATTAAGGTTGGCTGCGAGTTGAAAGTCTATCAAGATTGAGGGCGAAAGAAAGATGAACAGACGATCAATAATCGTAAGCTAAAGAGTAGTACATAGAAGAGCTTGGTGCCTAATAAAATGATGGCAAACCTCAGGCAGAAAAGACCCATATTAGTAAACTGCGTCAGCATTATCCTTTTCCTTGACAAAACATAAGAAAGAAGAAGATTGTTGTGATTGCACAATCGGAGAAATTCTACTCTCTGAGACAACCTCAACAAGTGTGGGACGATTCCAACTTTTTGATAGCTACAGTTCTCCAAGACCTGAGAAACTGAATACTCTAGAAAACAAGAAGAATTTTGACCCAGCGTTCTAAGATTAGAAACAATATGCTTAGGACTATTTCGTTCCAGGTTCCTAGAATGAAAACATAAGGTCGTTCCATGGGTTTTGGCAATAAAGCAATGAACACCAAATTTATATCGTTCAATTGCTCATTTTCTTGAGAACATTTTAGTGCACAATTTGCCTATACCTGCTTTATGATGGAGCTGTCGTGGGAACACATTCGCTTGCTATTTATGCACGAATGGCGAGTGAGGGAAAATGTTAGTGAAGCAGCGCGCAAGATTAATGGAGCTTGGGGTAATGATATGGGTGCAGAAAGGACGGCCAGGAAGTGTTCCGCGAAGTTCAAAGCTGAAGAGAAAGTCTGGAGGATCAGTCGCGCTTGGGCCGTCCACAGGAAGCCCCATTAAAATTACGCACCGTTTCAATAGCATTTTCCCATACGCTCCATTAGTCCATGAGTAGTAGGGGGATTTGTTCACATGACAGCTTCACCTCAAAGCCACTATAAACAAGTTGTATCACAGAATGTTGGCAAGAAAATGCACTATGGAACGATACCAAAATCATGAGATCAAACTACTTCTGGTTAATGAATATAATGTTCAGTGCCCGGTGCCAAAACGTTATAAGTCTCAGAATAATTTCAGTTTATCCCCATGAAACAAATAAACTTGTCTTATCACAAGACATTAAAATTTTCCAGTGCTTTCTGTTTCGAATGTTTTATTAAGACCACGCTCAACTTCCAATATGCCTGGAAATTATTTTTTAAGCCATCTACGTTTTTGTGTTGTCGGGCAACCTATAGAGCCCGATACACGTGTTTCAACTTTGACAGCATCGTCAGTCGGTGCCCTTCGTCTTTAGCCAACCCTCTCGGGATTTTCATTCAACGGCACGCGTAAAATGGTCGCCGTCGCCAACTCTCCACAGAGACTGGGTACCCTCGAGAGAATTGGCTAATGACAAAGGATACTGCCCTGCTGACGAGGCTGTCAAGGCCGAAAAACGTGTATCGGGTTCTCTATGTTGCCCTATAACAGACCACACGTATGGCTCAAAAAATGATTATCAGGCATATTTTCCAGTGCTCCTTAACATTTAATAAGAGCCATACGAGAAACTAGATGTATTCTTGTCACATTCCATCCATAATATGCAGATTTTTTGTTCAGCTAAGGTTCTCGAAGGATACCTACCATCAAGGAGCAGACAGTATCCAAACGCGAAAAGCTTTTATCAATAGCATTACCCGCTTCACACAATCAGTATCTGAATTCCAATTTACCGATACTTCTAATATTTGATTCGTCTCTCCGTTTTGCCTTCTTCATGAACTTCATAGATTACTGGTTGGGCAGATCTTGCAATCTCGACGTTAGCCAGGCCGAGCGTGGCTAAGAGCGTCAGTTAATTGGCTGTAGAAAAATTTGGGGACAAAGGGGACTAAACCCGCAACGAGCATCACTAACTACTCAGTCACCGCCTCGCCAGAGCCGGCGATTCTATCTGATGAAAACGTGGAAACATATCATAAAGGTTATCTCAGAATTTCATAGAAAATCTCATTCTACTAGTAGTCGATTCGAATGTCAATGTAGACAGAAGTCATGACATACTCTAGTCAAAACCAAACTGAGTTACTGTGCCCATTAATCTATCTGCGCTGGCTATGAAGGTCTCAAAACAATGGTTTAAGTAAAAGGAGTACGTAACCCAGATGACAAGTGGGGACGGGCCAGGCTACCATCTCTAACCCATCGGGGACGCCTATGACACGCCGCCAGCCCAGAGCCGCGCGCGTCGAGTAATCCATAGTGCCGAGTGTTTGGTTAAGCAGCTTATCGGGGAGAAGGCAGTGGTTTGATTTCTCCCTCGACACTTCACAGCAGACTTTTTGGTGTTAATTGGTAATGAAGGTTGTTCTACAGACAAAATTATCATAACAAGGAAAAAGTTTAGCTTTCCATAGAAATCACCACTTCTTGATAGAAAACTTATATCCATGGAGGAATAACGCAAATCCACTTTTTTTTTGCATTTATTTCGATGACGTTGCAGAAGTCGGATTTGAAACACATTTTCCATTGTGTACTTTTTAGAGATGCATATCTGTCCTTTGAAATGACTCGCGGTGGCCTCCCGCTGAACCGAGTCAGTGCTGTTTATCCCCGCAGACAAGTCTGAGACCAGTCTGGTAACAATTTACCTACCCCGGAGGGATGGATAACTTGGGGAGCCATGAGCGCGAGACGAAGCATTGACCTTGTATGGGACGCAGAGCACCTCAAACCACTGCGCCACATGCGCTATACATAGTAGGTTAAATATAGATTGAAATGCAAACGAATGAACATGATAAAAATAAGTTTTCTCAAGGCATATTCAAAACACACATTATATAATGGCACGGTTTTCCTAATTAAAATAATCCAAAGCAAATTTTTGGCTAGACTTACATCATCGTGGCGAGCTGCAAGTTCGTCCAAAGCATCACGCAGTAGAGCCTGCTCTTCAAATGTGAATTTAGCCGCAATCTTAATAAATGTGAAACATTAAGAATGAAGAGAACGTGAAAAGTAGTAACATCTAAGAACATGGAATAACACGCAAAACAGTGGACTTCGAAAGGAGCTTGAAAACCACATTTTACGCTTTCCGGCGTTGTGCGCTAACCACTGCACTACCGAGGGCCCTGTTCTGCTACCACTCCTTCACTCAAAAAATGGTAGAATACTGATTCAATCACCTCTAGTGCTGCCTCATTGTCTTTGATATGAGGCCTGTCCAACGAATGAAAAGCACCAGTGGTTGCGGATCGTTTGACGACTGACCATGCACCGACTATAGGACGGACAGGACACGCCGTCGTACTACTTGCATCACATGAAGCGGCCGCGGTACTGCCGATTCGTGATGCAAGCCGCCTGGCCGACGCCAACAGGCGCATGCGCTAAATTCTTTTCTCTTACAGAAATTCTTATTCAGGTTAGCAGATCAAACAAGCGATCGATTTAAGACTTGAGTTTTACAGAACAAGCAGAGAAGAGAACATCTCAACTCAATTACAGATGTAAAATCTAAACAAACTCTTCGTTTCCACCGATTTCTGCAACGTCATTATGTTCTAGCCATACATCGAAGACTGTTGAATGGTATGCAAAACATTCGACCTCGGGCGGGAGTTGAACTCGCACTTCACGCGTATCGCAGGAAAAGAGCGGTGAGGCGTGCTATACAGCCTAAGCCTAGCCAGACCCCCGCCAATGTGACTGGAACGCGGGTTCAACTCCCGCCTGCCTAGAATGTTTTGCATTCCACAGAAGTCTTAGATGTCAGATAGAATGTTTCAAACTTTTCCGAGGTCTGGTATGGTATATCGGTGGTTACGTTCCAGCGTTCCCGCACACCTTACCAATAGCACACGTCTGTTACTCTTAACAGTCGGCGCCGAATATAAATCACTCTAAGCGAAATGAAAGGATCACTTGATGCTGTGGTCTAGATCGATTTAGAGTCAATAGCATACGGCTATTATGTAAGCATATAACAATACCTTCCGATCGACTAGAACAATGGAAAATATACCTATTCTTTTCCAATGTTTTCTTGAGATCACGTTCAGATTCTAATAAGCCTGATAACACACTTTTTAAGCCATGCATGTGATCTTTTACAGGGGTACTTGTAGGGCCGATACACGTGTTTCGGTCTTAGGTATACACCCGAAACGAAAGATATGATATATCTAACGATACCAGCCGAGAGTAACTGAGTGTAGAACACTGGCTATCTGGTGATATTTTCACTTAGTGGGACTTTTAAATAACTCGTCTACTACAACTCTATGTGAGGGGTCGGGTTTCCCTGAGATGATTGGATAAAATGAAAAACGAAGGGCACTGCCCGGTTGACGAGGCTGCCAAGGCCGAATCACGTGCTCGGGCTGTACAAGTGCCCATAACAGACCACATAAATGGCTCAAATAGTAATTAAGAGCCATATTAAATTCTGAGCGTGGTTTTAACAAAGCATATAACAATACCTTCCAATCGACTAATCGAAACTTCTCTTAAAAATTCAATATAAACATACACCATTCGAGACGACATTCCACATCTCTTAAAAGACGTAATCCATACTATAAGCTTATGTCGAATTTTGAACGAGGTCTCAAGATAATCGATTGCAAGTTATTGTCATATGCTTGTGTAGATATCTGATGTAAAAATCAATAACATGTGTAGGTGGAACAGGGTGAAAATACTCGGACTATCAGGATAGGACTATACTAAAAACCTCGGCATAGAACGAATTATTTAGTACTTTTATAGATGAGCCAATGAAAAGTTGCTCAGCAATTATATTATTTCGTGCGTTTCCTTAAGACCACGCTCAAATTTCAATATGCCTGATGATTATATTTTGAGCCATGCCATACCAGTCAAAAGCAATCGATTGTAAAAACTCTGCCCATCTGGTGATTTCTTCTTTCACTTAACGGCACGTCTAAGTAGTACGTCTGCAAAACCCACAATAGGATTGGCTAAGAAGGAGAGTACTGCCCAGCTGACGAGATTGTCAGGGCCAAAACATGTGCATTGGGCTCTATAAGTGCCCATAACAGACCACATACATGGCTCAAAATGTGATATATCAAGTCATGAATTAAAGGATAAAAACTCTCGGCGTTGATCAATCCCTGAAGGATGCGCCATGCATTCGTATTCAATTTTCAACTTCTTTGAGGTGACTAGATGCATATCTGGCATTTGCAATGACTCGCGGTGATCTCCCGCTGAACCGAGTCAGTGCTGCCTATCCTCCCAGACAAGTCTGAGACCAGTCAGGTATGAATTTACCGACTCCGGAGGGATGAATGGCTTGGTGAGCCACGAGCGCGAGATCGAACCATTAACCACGTGCGCAACACAGAACACCTCTAACCACTGCGCACATGAGCTCTTCATCAAGGATATTGAAAAATATTTTATTGCTCTGAGAGGTAGGCAACTGCTCATCAAGAAAAACACCGAGAATGCGATTTTTATGTGAGGGTTCCAAAGATCGCTAGCAAGCCCGCACGAGTGACAGAAAGCACCATCATATGTTGAGTTGTGTAAAAACTTCGTGCCGTTTCCGCTTCTGATATGATTTTTGCATTGAAATAGTATGACTTTCGTATCGCTCAAATGCTCATTTTTCTTGCGAACATTTCGGTATACAACTCAGCTATACAAGCTTTAGGGATAAACTTATCTTGGGATCAAATTCGTTTGCTACTCATGATCGAATGGCGCGGCGGGTAAGACTGGCGGAGCTTGGGGCGATGATAGGGTTGCAGAAAGCAGGGCTAGGAAAGTGGTCGCAAAGTTCGATGCTGGAAAGAACAGTCTGGATGATGAGTCCTGCTCAGGCCGTCCACAAGAGGCTCCCACTGACCTAGCGCACCGCCTCACTAGCATTTTTCCTGCGTGCCATTCATTCTTGAGTAGCAAGAGAATTTCTCCAAACAGCTTCCTCTTAAAGTCAGTATAGACAAGTTCTATACCAAAATGTTCGCAAGAAAATGCGCAATTGAAACGACACCAAAATCATGCAATTCTATTGCAAGAATCATATCGAAAAAACCAACACGACAGGAACTTTTACACAGCCTGGAAGAACGAAAATTTGCTGAAGATCTGGATAATTAAGGAATTGAATATTGAGAGACAACCAAGCTTTCAAAGTAAGAATTCAACCTCTTTCTATGATTAACTCTTTCTCGACAGTTCTTATGAACAATTTCATAGAAATCCTCAAACTCGTCAAAATACTGGCGAGACGAAAATACTAAACAAAGAAAGAGACAAAAGCTCTCGAAGTTGAGCAATTACTGAGGACTGCAATGTGCAACGATGTGCAAAATGGGCGTCAGTAGTGTAACGATAGAGCACGCATCCGCGGAAAGAGTGAGGTGCGGGTTCGAGTCCCGCCTGACGCGAAAGTTTTGCACATCGCTCTACTCTATGGGTATCTACTGGAAACTAAGGAATGCGCCAAGTATTCGACTTCACAGAGCTTCGTTAGAAATAAGCGAGGGCATCTCTAGCCTTTACAATGACTCGCGGCGGTCTACCGCTGTATCAAGTTAGTGTTGCTATCCCCAGACCAGTCTGGCATCAGATGAGCGACCCTGGATGATGGAAGCTTGCTGAGATTTGAAAGCTCACCTACTAGGATTCACTAACGAAGAAGTACGGAACCGACAAACAGATGCCGTGAAAGATCGATGTGTAGTCTTCCAAGATCAATAAACAGCATAGATAACATCCAAAGATGCTGATCTACTATGCAAAGTTTCCAGCTACAGGCCGATGTAGAATAATGTTAGTATGCGACCCTCGCATGGGTTAACTGCGGGTTCAACTCCCGCCCGAAGTCGAAAGTTTTGCATATTACTCCACATTCTTGGATATATACATATACATAATACGTATGTACGTACGCACATATATATATGTATATCATACATATATATAAATTTATATATAATGTATAAGGAGCGCATGTGGCGCAGTGGTTAGAGGTGCCCTGCGTCGCACACGAGATCACTGGTTCCATCGCGCGCTCACGGCTCACCAAGCCATCCATCCCTCCGGGGTCGGTAAATTGGTACCAGACAGGTCTCAGGCTTGTCTGGGAGGATAAGCGGCACTGACTCGGTTCAACGGGAGGCCACCGCGAGTCATTGTAAAGACCAGATGTGCATTCAATCACCTCAAAAACGAAGTTAAAAATTGAAGACGAATGCATGGCGCATCCCTCAGGAATTGATCAACGCCGAGAGCTTTATCCTTTAGATATATATAATACATATATACATATATACATATATATATATACATATATATGTATACAAATATATACATATATACATATTTATACATATATATATACGTTATATATATACATATGTACATATATACATATATATATGTATACAAATATATACATATATACACACATATACATATATATATACACGTATATATATATGTATACATATATATATATATATACGTGCATACATGCAGTTATAGAACCAAAACACTGCTGTTAGAGAGCAAAAGTGGACACTTTCGTAGATCATAAGACCAGCATCAACGCACAACTTGTAGATCACGAGAGCCCATAAGTTGATGAGACAAAAAACGAAGACACAAAACAATGGGAGCTATCGGAGACGCACTGAGATGTTAGCCGGATCAACTAAAGATTAGTTTATCACACGTTTCCATGGGAATTAAGTGATGAGACATTCTCAGAAGGCCTCATCAAGTCCGGCACATCTAGAAATGAGAAAGAGACATACAATCACGTATTCTTTCTTTGTTACTAGCCATTAGTAGTAGGAGTGAGCCGCAGGGCATGTGGCACTGATGAGGCGTGCAAGAAAGCTGAAACGGTTCTTTTCGGTTATGAGGAGACAAATGAAAACCCGACCTCATTCGCTGGACAGGAGCTTTTCATAGAAGTGTTAGTAACCATTGGCAGATGTCTCAGCTTGCGAATGGCTCCTAACACTTCTATTAAGAGTTCCTGCCCAGCGAATGAGGTCGGCTTTTCACTTGGCCCTTCAAGACCGCAAAAGAACCGCTGAAAACGTATGCACAACACTGGAGAGGCCATGCGAGATCTCTGGAAGGCTTAGAACATTCTAGGAGACTATACCGGATTTCAGAGCGAAGTCTGAAACATATAATTGATTGGAATGTGTTGTCAAAAATTCCTTGTTGATTATGCCAATAGCGCGTAAACAAAGCCAATAAAAAGAGCAGGAGATAGCCAACAAGGATGAATACAACATTTCAGCAACTCTTTTTAAGACGTAGACTAAATTTATACGTCATAGTGCCCATAAATGAGAAGTACAGTTCACTGATAAGGCCAAAACAGTACAAAGAGCAATGAGACTCTCAACACAGCCGTATAAATATTTATTCACGATCCAATGTCAATATCTGTTATCGTGCCCTTAATACATCCCTCTTCCATAATTGGAGTGACCACGATCACCATAATAACCTCGATGAAATCCACGACCTTGATCTCTGTATCCTGAGTTGTCATACGACCTGCGATACTCGTTTTGAGTCTGCAAAGCACTCTATAACGTAACATATCAAAATCACATAGCAGAGAGCCTCTGAAACGTAATTCTGTCTATTTTTGTACTCTATTTTACACGACCGTTCACCACAGTAGGAGCGTGTGAAGCGCAGGATTAGAGGTGACCTGCGTCGCACACAAGGACGATGGTTCGATCTCGCGCTAATGGTCACCACGGCCTTTATACCTCTAGGCTTGGTAAAATGGTACCAGACTAGTCTGAGAGGTCAGCAGCACGGACGGTAGGTTACCGCGAGTCATTGCAAAGGCCAGAAATGCATGCGATCACCTCAAACGAAGCCAAAAATTGAAGACGAATGCACAACGCATAAACCCCAGGGATTGTCATCGCTGATTGTTTTATCCTTTATCCAATATCACCTCAATTTACTTTGCGGATCTCGACACTCTTACATTGGGATTGTTTCCTCGGATTCACCTTCCATAAAGGTCTCCAAACATTTCACGCATTACTTCGGCTGTTGCTTGGAGATTTTGTCTTCTTCACCAATGTTGAAGAACCTTGGCAGAGCAAACTCTTTGAGGGATCGAACCCACTTTCCTGCCATATCGCACGCCTCACTTATCACTAACCACTGCGTCACTCCACCCCTGTCCTGCTTGTTTAAGTTTCTATAAAATGTTATATATGAGCTTCTCATTGATTAGCTTTCCTTCCAAATTAAGCCCAATCGTTCCCTCTATTCATATTGTTGAGTTTTATGGGCACCGTCTCTTTTTCACTAGGACTCCGTGAAAACACAATATCATGAGCAAACTGAAGGTTTGATAGAATTTATCATGACCCCGCATGTCTCTTTGGGCCTCACTGGGCTATTTCATTATCCGCTGTAATGTTTGAGATAACAGCACTGATGAGGTTTTGCTTTGTCGAACCACTTTCCTTATTGAGATGCTGACCCCTGAGGATCGCGTGTAGAGTCTTGAACACACTATTATTTAGAGGCTCAATTCAGCCTATAAAAAACCATATCACTAGACTTCCAAAAGGCCTGTGATAGCCTAAAAAAACGGCGATCTCAATACCACAATTGTTTCTGAAGAGGCCTTCCTAGCACGCTGTCGCAGAAAAAAATCAAATTTAACCTTTCACATGGGTTAGATGCTCTGCTTTCAGTGTTAAGCTTTCCAATAAGCTTTTTGCAATCAGTCGATAGCTTGAAAAACGAAATCCAAACAATATGCTCGCTTTCTCGAAAGGTTTTCATAGTGCGCTCATGGAAAGAAGACTACGTCTCACACTTGGATGACTGCGTAGTAAAAGAGCGCCTTTCATTACACAAAAGCGTTTATACGCACAAAAAAAAAACATAAGGGAATATATCGAGAAACGTTAGAGCGTCGAAATAATACGACAAACCTAGAATAATCTCCAAAACAAAGAAACCACCACAAACAATCTATTAAAATCGCCCAACACCCACGAATCACTCTGCACGCAGTGATTCTAACTGTGATCCCCAAAGAGTTAAAGATAACCTCCTCGGGACCGTAGGCCCGCCTCCTCTGCATCTCTGACCTCCAACGTGTGAACACATTGAATTTATTATTGTATTACTGTCGTTATTTTCCTATTTATAACAACATAATGCACCTGCATATAGCATAACATAGGAAAATAATAACAGTACATTGAATGCGTTCCCACGTTGGGGGTTAGAGATGCAGAGGCGATGGGTCCATAGATTCGGAAGATTTGATGGACAATATGCACTCTTTTCGCATCGCAAAAGGTATTATTTTTATGCAGCTACAACAGAACACCATATTGCAATATTGAAGAAGAAATTTGAGCTTTTAATTAGAAATATTACATCTTACGTGTATCTGCGGTGTTCCATGAACAATGAAAACGGTACAGATGTGAAACATTATGGAATGAAGACAGAACGGGGCACTCTCAGCAGATCAGTCTATGATGACATAGGCACTCACCATCTGTTCCCGAGACACGCCATGTTGTTGATAAAATTGATTCGACGGGCTGCGAATGGAAATCACCATGATACGACGGTTGTGACTGGAATCCACCATGATGAGTCGGTTGCGAATGGAAACTACCACCACCACCACCACCACCACCACCACCACGTCCTCTACCACGACCTCGTTGTGCAGCTGAATTACAACAATCAAGAACTGCCGTACTGGAGAAGAATGATACCCTGAAGTGTAGCTGGCAGATTAAAATAGTATGTTTACGAAACAAAACGAAAAGAAAATGGCCAAAGTCTTAGACCCTTTCTAAGAAACAGTTCCAGCAAAAAGCATCACAAGGCAATATCTGGCTATTTTCTGGAGCTACAAAGTCTTTATTCAGAAGAATCAGTGCGCTTCGCAATATATTTCACTGAATGTTCCTGTTGGTTTGGGAAATTATTCTCGAAGTCAAGAGAATCCCATGATCCAGACATTTCGACTTATAATGAAGATTTTAAGCCATTGCAGAGATTATGGAGCGTTTCAGTAAACCACAACCATATTTGCAGAGCAGTGGAAATTGTTGGCATTCAGCTAATAATGAACTTCCACTTGAAGGCATCAAAACTTCTTAAGAAACGACACTTCTCGGTACATAAAAGTCACTTGTATATTGTCATTAATACTCCAGAGCACGGTGAAATAGTTGATTTTCAAGAGATATATGAAAAACAAACTAAAAAAATCAGCGGACGGTGATTAGTTTAGTAACAACAATGGAGGCGAACAATATAAAAATTAGGTTTTTGAACTCACATGCCTGTTCCTGAGCTATGTCGCGAATCATTTCATTGGTGCGTCCACCACGATCTGTTGGTCGTTCAGCCAGTGCTAATGGGTGCACTTTCGAACGCGTATTCTTCCTAGAGATCGAACATTTAGTAGCTCGATAAGTGGGAATCTAAGAACAGAAAGACATTCAATACTAAAAGCGCTACTATTCCACTGTCGAAACCCGTTTTCAACCCTTTGAGAACATAGTCTTTTTACTCAGATTATCCGTAATCGCTCGATAGTTTGAACCTCCGAGACTCTGGAACTGTGCCTGACTTCCGGAAAGCCTTTGCTAGTGAGCTGAATAAGCGAAAAAAAAAGATTTTGTTGCACTATTGCGGGTCTCTCTAATCGCGCTGCATGCAGCGTTCTCAAAGCCGTCTCGAAATGGCGCAATTTTCGCTACTTATTTGGAGATTTTTTCTCTAATTTGTGTCAGTTACCCGCATTAGAATTGTAGAAGAGAGCTTGTTTTATCATTTTGTGTGAGGCTCAAACTTTACTTTTTATAACCGAAAAAAGCCTAGCCCAGGTTTTAGGGCATGGAACATACTCTTCTTGCACTTCCACCGCGCTATGAAGTCCATTTCGAAAACCAAAACTCAAGTTCAGAATCAATAAAATTTATGGTATCAAGTAACTACTAATAGTCTCTTGAAAATCCACTCACAAACTCTAGCAGAGGAGAAATTCTCAAAAGTAAAAAGTGATCCTGTTTTTGCTGCTACACCGTTCTGAGGCTTTCTCAGGAAAAAAAACTTATGCATTGAAACCAACGCGTTTCAAGCTATCTATTGACGGTCGAAAGTTTGAAAAAAAAAGAAACAAGAACTTGTCTTCAAATGTTGAAAAAACGGAATGAGACAAAAGAATCGTACCCGGTCTTTCACTACTTTGATAATACGGAAGATATGAAAAACAAAATGATGACATCCAACATTACAAACTGATGAGTAGTCGGTGAACAAAGACCAATGTGTGTCTGAATGACATACCTCAGCCTCGCACTGCTGGCCTGCTCGACCCGTAATAAATCATGGCTAGCAGCTAGAAGAGATGCGATGTCCGGCGCTACTACGTGTGACATAGTATTACGCCTTTCAGTGAATAGATTCCTGATTTCTGCCTCGCGAGATTTGATTCTTTCACACCTTCAAAGAAAAATAAGAAAATCCGCAAGAAGTTCGGAAAACTTTATAGAGTACTATTCCTCTCTTGCAACCCATTTTTTAATCCTCTGTGAACAAGCTTTTTCGATTTTTTTCCAGAACTTTAGTAGTTATCCGACAGCATAAGTCTCAAAGATTTTCAAGGTATGCCTGTCTCATTCTTTCTATTGCGCTGTAGTAGTAAATGTAGATTTGGGGTTTCACACTCGGAGCATTTTTCTCTGAACAGAGTTTTTTCCCCTGTTGGTAATTATTCGACAGCCCAAGAAAACGGCAATTTCTCTACATTTTTCGGCCGTTTTTGAGACCTCGCTCAAAACAATATAATCTGATAACATAATTTAATCTTTTCATAGGGTCTGATATGGCACTTATATAGTGCAAGACACGTGTCTCGGCATTACAGCTTCGTCAATTCCACGATGCCTTTCGGCTCAGTCAGTTCCACAGAGAGACCCTATAAAAGGTTCAAAAAATGTCATCAAATTTCAATACAGTGCTTGCCTCTTGAAAAGGCCTTCTTCATGCGCTACAGGAAGAAAAAAAAACACGTTTCACTTTCGACGCGCATTATTGCACATCTCTCGAATCGCTCTGGGAGCACCTATCTCAAATCCGCCTAGACAGGACGCGATTTTTGTCACTATTTTCTCTTTGAGAATATTTTCTCCGTATCACAGTAATTTCTAAACTTTTTCTTCGTACTAGATTTGTAAAAGAAACCTTGTTCTATCGAGTATCAGCCCTTCACTTTCAATATATATTGCCAAATGAACTCACTATGAAGCCAAAAAGTAAGAGTGCGGAACGTAATCTTTATTTCGCTCCTCCACACTCTACGATGACCTTCAAAAAAAACTACACTTGACCACAGGATCACCTGCTTTTAGGCAATCAAATAACTGCCAAAAATTAGTTTCAAGAGAGAAAATTATAACGTTGAAAGCGCCGTTATCCAAGCTAACGAATGACTACTATATACTTGAAAAAACTGAAAAAGACCTTGCCCCGAAGGGTTGAAAGATGGGTTGCAATAACGGAATAGTTACCTTTGCAATAATGGAACAATAAATATGGACTGCTAACCACAGAAAGGAGTTGACAGTGACATCAAGTCGCTTCAAAAGCAATAGTGTCCGCGAACGACAATTCTGAGCAGTCTCCTCCACGATCGGAAATTAGAAGAAAGTTTCATTTAGAGATCGTTAATGGCCCAAAATGAATTCATATCCAGCGAAGGAACTGATTTAAAAAAAACCCCAGGTGAGATTGAAAACGAAATTTCCTTCTAAATTTAGGTGCCCTATCTTTGAAACAAGAAGGGAATAGACATCTACAAAGATCTAACGCATATTTCTCAACTCCACATTTCGAGGGTAAAAGAGAAAGTGAATCAAATACGTTAGGAAATAAGTGTACAAGCGTTTTGAGTACCTCTTAGCAAGAAAACAAGAATCAAATGCAAGACCAAAAAAAGTGACAAGCTTACTTTGTCCACTATTCTCCACTGTCTTCCGTCCAGTTTCCCTGTAAACAGAGGTTTTGGACGTTCCACACACATCTGAAGGCGTGCGTCCGTCTAAAATCACTCATGTAAGAATTTGAAGTATTCATGACCGATCTATTCAGCGAGTTATGCTTTCTCCTAAGCATAAAGGATTAAAAGATAACCCTATCAACCCTGATGAATCATTAAGGATTGCGCCATACACTCTACTCCATCAAGCACCACTAAAAGTGGTTTGAATCAAATTGGGCCTTTACATTGACTCGCAGTGGCCTACCAATGCATTCAATCAATCCTGGAAGAAAAAGCTTGGTCAGCTTTAGGAGCGGGGAATCGAGCCATCAGACACGAGCGTGCCGCGGGGCACCTTTGACCGTTGCGCCACACGCGTCGGAGGACTATAAATAGGAAAAAACGAACGGTCATATCAATGATTCCCGACCAAGCTGTTCTGCCTACTTTGACATGTGCTTGAAAAAAAAAACCTCCGTCGCTGGAAAAGTACAAAGGCGACTCTACAGTGGCTTCAGCCTCACGAAGACCACGCCTAGGATCAAGCTTTCAAGGTATACTAGTAAGAAAGTTGTACTTATGACGTCCAAACGGATAAGAAGATTTCTACCTGTACACATCACAGCATCGGCAATCTTACGGTTCAAAAAACCACCACGTTAAGAAAAAAAAACCATCAGTCAAGGGCGGAAATGATTCCGGTTCCCGTATGAAATCACACGTATATGTAGAACAAAGATAAAGTAAATTATAGAGCAAATTACGCCGATAGGAACTTACCGCCTTATGGAGCATGTCAAGGATATCGATAGGATTGACATCGCCTTGCGGCTTTGAAACACCAACTGTAATCAGAGCACTTGAGAGGTATGGTGTTAGTTGCTTGTCAGCACGTTCCTGAAAAACTACTCTGACACGGGAACGAAATAAACGCTGAATCAATTGGATCAAAGTGGCATAATAATCTAGCCTTGTTGCTACCCAATTCTATAAACTTTCAATCAAAGCACGCGGTTCTTTTCCGTTATCCGGGAAAAAATGAATACTGACGCTACTCGCTGGAAAAGAACTTTCCACAACAGTGATTGATTGACACGACAGTGACAGGATTTATGCTTGAATAATTACTAACAGAAAAGTGTTAGTAATTATTCAAAAGCATAAACCCCTGTCTAGCGCGTTACGTATTCAGTTTTTCAAGACACTTTTTAACAACACTGCAAAATTCAAAATAAAAATATATCTTACATCGGCCGCGCAATCTTACTGTCATTTCGCTGAAAACACGAAAAGCACAAGGACGTGTAGAGAAAATTTTTTGGTATCAGAGTTAAACTTTTGATCTGGAGTTTTTTCGAAGCAGAGAAATAATTCCTAATCGCATGACAAAAATTGCACTTCACATAAGCCCTATTGAACGATCGTAGCCGACGGTCGTATAGAACATGCGGCCACGAGACCACCCCACCGTAGATTAGCCAACAAGCAAGCCCGACAAAGATGTGAAACTTGATCTTATTTTCATTGTTACACTGCGGAGATACGGCCTTTCCGGAAAATAAGCAGGGCGTTGGAATCTTGGAGACTTACGCTAACGATCGATTACTAGCAGTCTGGAGAATGAACTACGTATTTCGAGAAAAAAGTGTATGTAAAACACAAAAGTTTTCCTTCCGCCATAACGTTATAGAAGGGTTCTTTCGAAAAAAAGAGCACGTAGCGCGCTAGCCACAGATTTAAGCTTTCGACTGATTACTCACTCTTATGAAAACTTCTTGCCTAGCGAATGGGTCCGAATATTCATTTGCTCCTGGACATCGGAAAAGAACCAAGCATGCTATTTACAGCGTCATAAGGACAATAACAAAAGGTGGAGGGTGAAGGATAGAGCTCTCAGCGTTGATCAATTTTTCAAGGATATGCCACTCGTTCGACTTCATCAAATATGTCTGAGGTAGTGGCATGCGTACTTGGCCTGTAAAGAAATTCACAGTGGTCTACCAATGTATCAGATCAGTGCCGCTCCTTTACCCAACAAATTTGTTAGCAATCCGCCAATTCTGGAGGGATGGCAGGCTTGCGAGGCTTGGACGCGGGATCGAACTATCGATTGGATGTGTATTGCAGAGGACTTCTGACCCTTGCGGTATAGAAGACCAGAAGGTAGCCGACAAAAATGCTGTTCTGCCACTCTTTTTAAGCCACTCATTGAAAAGATGTTTGGAACATTAGGAGTCGAAATTTCATAGAATTATGGAACCTCTTCAGAATAAAAAAAAATCACAAATGATGTAACGGAGTCTTACCGACTTCGGTGTAGAAAGACTATCGCAAGCATATAATCGTGCCACTTTCAGTTCCTTGAGAAGGAAATTGATAAGTATTGTTCGTTTTTCGACGGTACTGAGTCGTTCCTCTAGAGATCCACACGTTATTTCCTCGTGAGGACATTCTGAAAGGTATATTAGGCATTAAGGGCATACTGATGCTCATCCTTTGTTACCTCAATGATTAGGATCAATAAATAATAGATGTAATATAGAAGAATTCTCCTATTTTACCCGCCCAATGATGCTAAGGAATTTGCAAAACTTTCGACCCCAGGCAGGGGTTGAGACCACGTTACATTCCTACCGTTCATGCTTCCTGTATGGGTGGAAAGACCCGTAACACTCAGAATCTCTGGATATGTGACTATAATAAACAAAAGACCTTTTTTGCGGGACACCTTTAGATATCGATTTTCTCATACGACATGATCTCGTATAATTGCGCAGATCCTAGCACAGATCATCACGCAAATTGGGATAACCCGTGATAGGGCACTACCGCATCTCCATCGAATGTAACAGTCTGGCACAGATGTCGAACTGGGATAGGGTGTAAGACTGGTAAGCGCGGTGCAGAGTAGAAACCAACGCACCACGTTGGCTAAACCCCATCACTACCACTAAGTTACTCGGGCCTCCTATCTGACAGATCACTTTTTTTCAATTTACTTTATTTAACCAGCGACACGCCTATTTGCTTGTAGGGTTCCGATCTTCTAGGATGCGATTCGTCTCGATGCTTGCTTGATGATTTCATCTTCTTCACGAACGTCCTGAGATACTGGTTTAACAGTCTCCATTCAGTATCAAAGACATCCAGGATAAGGCGCACCGTGGGGCGTCCGTTACTGATTACCGGACGGTGTCGAGAGCTGGAGGTCAACTACGCGTCGAGCCGCACCGGGCATCACTAGCCACTCGCTCGCCCCCACCCCCCCCCCCCTTTTTTTTTCAAAAAAAATTAGGCGAAATATTCTATAAGAATAGTTTTTCAAATGGAAAATATCTACTCTAAAGGAAATTATGAGATAGGCTACGAATATATAGCCTTGAATGAACGAGAAAACAAATTATAAATTTAAAAGGACAAATGATTGATTTGAAAATCAGAACTGAAGCAAAAGAATTTTACAAGCTCCGGGATCTTCTGTGGGTAAAATACAAGAAACTCGAAACAAGGAAAATCAGAAAGGACTCACCCAATTCTCCAAGAAAAGAGCTCAGTTCAAACAGGAATTCAAGGCTATCACCATTTTCTTTCTTTTCTGGAACGGACTCTTCCAATTTGTAGAGTACTTTCAATTCCTCACAGAGAGCTGTTACACATTTGATAAACTTGTCCTCATCGTCAGAGTTAATAATCGACGAAATATCATTACAGCCAATTACTTCATTCAGTCTGAAAAGGCTATTATCCAATTGAAGTATAATCGAAAATAATTCCAAAATAGGAATGTTTTTAGCCTAAACGAGGTTGCTACGCCAGGGCCATACACCGGTGTTTCGGAGGTTTCGGCCTCCTCGTCAGTGACCCACGTCCCACATTAAGCCCTGTATTGTAGTAGGAGGGAGGCGTATGCGGTGATGGCATAGTGTACATGACACTGGTCCATCACCACTGTTCAGTCCATGGATTTCGGCTAGTACATCAAATTTTTTTCCTGGAATTATTTTGAATGTTTATAGCGAGGTTTTAAAAACAGCCGATCTTATAATCGAAAAGATGGTCCATGTCCATTATAAAGCGAACAATGAATATTGGACCCCATTTGTTGGACAAGAATATTTTATAGGAGTGTTTGTAATCATTCGACGGCATAAATCTCTGGCTAGCGCGATGTGGCTAATTTTTTTCACGAGACTCTTTTATAACGCTGTAAAATTCAAAATAAAATTATGTTTTACGTCGGCTGCGCAACTGAATTACTACTTCGCTGGAAGCACGAAAAGCATATGGAAGTGTAAAGGAAATCTTCTAGCATCAGAGTCATACGTTTGATCTGAACTTTCTTCCGGAGCGAAGAAAAAATTTCTAATCGGATGACAAAAATCGCCTTTCTCCAAAGCACCAATCGATCAATGGTGGCCGGCCGCCGCATCAAATCTACGGCCACCAGTCACCCCACCGTGAATTAGCCTGTAAACAAGCAAGCCGAATGTGTGAAACTCGACCTTATTTTCCATGCTACACTGCGGAGAAACCCTTTTCTGAGAAAATAAGCACAGCGTTGAAATCCTTGGATCCTACGCCATCGAATGATTACTGATAGTCTGAAGAAAGAACTCTGTGTTGCGAGAAAAATGCGTATGTGAAACACATGGGTATTCCTTCTGCAACAAGGTCAAGAAAAGATTTTTTTCAAAAACCGACCACGTACCGCGCTAGCCAGAGAATTAAGCTTTCGAATGATTACTAACACTCTTATGAAAATATCTTGTCCAACGGATGGGGTCGAATATTCACTTGCTTCCCCATAACGGAAAATGATCGAATAAATTTCCAGTGAATGAGCTGAGGTGTTAGTTAATGCCATAAAGACCAATGACTAGCGAATGTACGTCTTTGCACTAAGTGATAAACATCACGTTCCTTTTTTTTCGATACTCTCCTATGATGCTTAAGGAGGATAGAGGGATGGAGTTTTCGCCGTTATCGATCCCTGAGGGATGCGCCATGCATTCGTCCTCAATTCTTTGAACTTCGTTTGAGGTGACTGAGTGCACATCTGGCCTTTGCAATGACTTGCGGTGGCCTCCCGCTGTACCGAGTCACTGCTGCTTATCCTCCCAGACAAGTTTGAGACCTGCCTGGCCAATTAACCGACCCCGGAGGGATGGATGGCTTGGTCAGCCATGAGCGCGAGATCGAACCACTGACCTCGTGTGCGACGCAGAGCACCTCTGACCAGTGCGCCACATGCGCTCTGTATAACCCATATACACAGAAAATAGGACAAAAAATCACTTTTTGCAATCACGGCTCGAAATCCAAACAAAATTCACAATAGAACTGGTTGGAAAGCTATTTCTTCGAATCGTAGTATTTCTACTGTTTTTTCGAAATGTAATGATGTTACTTGTATAACTGAGAGAATTGAGTGGTGAGCAAAAACATGGCCTCAGGCGGGATTCGAACCCGCTTTTCATCCTATCCGGAGACGCGTGCTCTACCACTACACCACCGAGGCACATTTGTCCGACCACTCATTCTTCAACATGATAGGATGAAACGCGGGTTCGATTCCCGCTGAGGCCGTGTTTTTGCTCATCACTATTTTCTTTACCAAATCACTTGGCCGTCCAGCTGTAGAACTCGACGGCGTTCACTCACCCGTGGATATTCATCGACGAAAGAGTAGTAGCAGCGCCATCCACCTCCATGAGATCCATTCCAATAAGTGATG
Organism: Parelaphostrongylus tenuis; assembly: GCA_019055375.1. Classification (NCBI taxonomy): domain Eukaryota; kingdom Metazoa; phylum Nematoda; class Chromadorea; order Rhabditida; family Metastrongylidae; genus Parelaphostrongylus; species Parelaphostrongylus tenuis. The sequence goes on along the minus strand of JAHQIW010003392.1, from coordinate 34,548 downwards.
GGGAAAGGAGAGCGCTCTCAATTCTAGAATAGAAATTCAAGTGTTCAGAATTAGACGAATATTTCGTTGTAATGTACGCAAAATCGCGTAAAATTAATGTAGCGGCATTACACGACTGTTTAAATAATTTCAATCTGTTTTATATTTCCTGACGTAAATTTCTGTGGGCTCCTTATTTTACCGCTTTCATGGCAGTGTTCTGATGCTATTCATGACCTTGTGCAGAAGGAATGATGGCGGAATAGAAGTCGCGGTGGTCTAGTGGTTCACACGCGCCCGCGAAAGACGACGACGCCGGTTCGAATCCCGCCCAGGTTAAAATTTTTGCTCACCACTTAGTATTTATGAGTGTAACAAATTTGATCCTCGTGTTCATGCTCTCAATTTCTCACAGTGTATTCGCTTTTCATTTCCCTTCGAAGTCGGTCTTTTAGCGGTAAGATTTTCCCCTCTGTTTCAGATGTACAAATGAAATCCTTACAAAATCCTTATAACTCATCATTTTCTTTCTTTTCCTTTCTTAGAACGTCAATGAAACTTATCGTTGCCACGGACCCGTGATATTTCTGTGAAAATTCGCTCTGACCAAAGCTCTAATCACTGGTGTTTTGTCACATATCTTTGGATCTCGGCCAGCTCAGCACCTCCAACGCTTCCATAAGAGCCTAAATCCTCCAGATTTTCATTCTATTCGGTCGGAAACCAGGTCCGTACAACGCAGAATCATCAAGGAGTATTGAATCGGGGCAGAAAATTCAACTCCATGCGGGACAATTTGTATTCTTACAACTCTGCTGAAAACTGATAAAAATTAGGATTAATGTGGATCTACATATCCAATAGCTCTCAGCGTAACTACTTCAGCACGACTATGTGCTTACCATGCTGAGCCGTTAGTGGTTGGTTGCTGATTGCTGCAATAGGTTATATCGAAGAAAGAGGGGTAGCAAAGCGGTGGCCTCGGTGGTGTAGTGTGTAGCACGCGCTCTGGTATGGATAATACGCGCGTTCAAGTCCCGCCTGGGCTCGAATGCTTTGCTTATCATTTAACACCATCGGATTGAATAGACCTAAGAGAATTGAGTGTTGAGCAAAAATTCAACATCACTCGGGAACTGAACCCGCGTTTCACCCATACCGGGGCGCTTGCTACCACTAACACCACGGAAGTCACCGATTACCCACCACTCATTCTGCAATATGCCACTATCGTAGCTATCAGCCGCCAACCGTCAACAGGCTGGTCGACTGATCATTATCGCCATATAAACTCAGTTAAGCGAGAGCCATTTTACTCATATAATACTCAAGGCTCAAGACAAGATGTTCTAACTGCCTTTTCGCAGCTTTATGATGTTTCAAATATGCCTAGGAGAATTGAGTGGTGATCAAAAATTCGACCCCAGGCTGGAGTTGAACCCACGTTTCACCCTCATCGGGCACGCGTGTTACTACCCTCTGATCAAATTCATAACACCGTGGCAGTGCTAGAAAGCAGTAAAAAATAAAGAATTCACAAATAGAATATGAAATCAGATATAAATTTCGATATTTGAGGCGTTTTTCGACGAGTTATAATCATTTATCGAAATTGCAGAAACCGCAATTACTTTTGCACCACACCTCTTCTTAAGGCCATGAATCGCCTCAAAAGGGACGAGCAGCAGGGGGATTTCACCCTGCGTCTATACATGACATTAGCTATCCACTGATATCAAAATCTCGAAAGTGATATTTTTCGAAATTTTGTATAAAATTTTGTTTTGAAAAACTGCAGAGAATTATGCCGGAGATTTTCCCTAAAATCTGGGAGTATCTGATAGTTCCAACGATGGCTGAGATGCATGTTTTCCTTGCAATCTCATAGATTGACCACTAGTGAAATCGTTCATTTATTTTGTTGCCGTGGAAGCAGAACACTTGTTTCAGTATGGTTTTATTTGATCAACCATTCTTTTCAGATCGCTTCATTTTAAATGGCTCTCCTGTTAATCATGGGTCTACCAGCAGCTGGAAAGTCTTCGCTCAGTAATAAATTGCAAGAGGCTCTTTCTAATTCTCTAGTCTTCTCATATGACGAGATAAATGGCCGTTGGATGAACAATTTTGACGCTCACAAGAGCCGAAAGTCTTTCGAACAGACAGTGCGTCAATATTTGCAGGACAATTGTAGTGATGAATTCAATAAAGTGGTCATTGTTGACGACAACTTCTACCTTCAAAGTATGAGGCGACCTTTTGAACGAATGGCGACTTACTATGGTCTCCGTTATTGTTGTGTCATGGTATCCATCAGTGTTGAAGATGCTCTGGAGAGAAATTCACAAAGAGGTAGTGATGCTGTTTCCGATGAAACAATCTTGAGAATGGCCCGTGAGATGGAAACGCCTGAAGATGCCCTCATATATAACTGTGACCACATAGAAGCGATTCTTCAACGTCTAAGAGGACCTCGTCCAGTTCCTCGCAAACCGTCACAAAAGGATCATTCACATGATAGTTGCGATTCAGTGCTTGCTAAAGTGGACAGAGAATTGCGAGCTGCAGTGGCTGAAGCTGTGCGCAAAGGATTGGATGGTCGACGCCTTGCCGCAGCAAAAAGAGCTGTACTCAGTAGATTCCGTCTGATAAAGTGCAATTTTTCTGTTGAGGAAATCCACCAAGCTCTGCTAAAGGAGTATTACTGCACGACGCATTGATTGTGTGAGTCGTTTCTTAGACCCATTTGCTTGTTAAACAGCGCCAAGATTAGAGGATTAAAAGTTGTCCAGAAAGCATTGGTCTGGGAAAGTGTATGGTGGGACATAGGGAATGTGGAAATTCCATCTACACATTTTGTCGCCAATTGGTTCGGAACAGGATGCGACCGGCTGTCTGAAATAAGGAAGTACATGGTATGTTCTGATCGTTGCGAGCGATTCTGTATGGATTGGTGCAATGTATCAGATCGCTTGTGCGACATTACCAAATCTATAGGCTAAGCGATTAGACCACTTTGTGAAGCGGCTTGCTAGGGAATTGCATTTTGTTGGAAATGAGTCATATAAGACTCATTTTCTTGACTCTTTTGTGTCGCTACTCAAGAAGGCGACCATTACGTTAGCCATTCAGGGTTGCGCCCATCCATTGTGACTGACATACATTGATTTTGATCAACCTTCGACTATTTCTTCAGCCACATAGAGCTCTTTTACTGAGCTTTTTCTGGCATCTTCGCATTGATTTAAGTGAGCGTCGCAAGCGACGAGCAATTAACTGTTGATTTATGCGTGTATCACAAGCAAAACAATCCAAAAAAAAAAGCCGCAGTCTCATTCTGCTTCAAGACAACGGATGGTTGCTGTCGCCAAATTGACAAAGAGGAAGTTGACGAGCTGGGCTTGGAGTTGCTGGATCATTCATCGTACTGTCCTGACTTGTAGTCACCTGACTATCACTTCTTCCGATCGCTGGAACACTTCCTGAGCAAGAAGAAGTTTTCAGATATCGATTGTCTGCGGCGAGGATTGAAAACTTTCTTTGAATCCGAGATTAACTAGTTCCCTAAGGGTGGTTTCGATTTGTTGCCTGTGCGATGGCGGAAATGTGTTCAGGCTTATGGCGCATGCTTTGAGTAGTGTTGCTGAGCAGTTTTAATTATTTTTGGTTAATAAGTTTGATGTTTGTTGCACTAGTGCCCAAACTTATGAGAAGGTGCACAGTTGTATAATGTGTTGCGCCATGGTAGTGGTACATTTATTGAAAGTTATTTTTAGATAACGGATCCAATAAAAAGAGTCTTTGGAGGACAACTAATGGATGGATTTCGGTCTATGCTACTTTATGGATGGCAACTTGTGCTTCAACTGTTTTCCAAATGAAAATCTTGTGAGACGTCAGAGTACTTGGTTTGCTGTACAATGCTCAATAACATTGAATAACATCATTGAAAGAAAGATGATGACCGAGATAAACTAAGTTTCTTCGAGTCTTGTTGCATGTTTTTTGATTTTGGATCGGAATTTCGTTGAATTCTTTTATAGATGCAGTTTATCAATCGATTGAGCCTGAGGAGTTAGATTTAGAAGTCTTCGAATAATCAAGATTGTGAGTCTCCGTAAATTTTCTTATTTATTCGAGTTGAAATTCATAAAGTACAAGACTTTTGTCATTATTTCGGCTGCATTTGAAGTTCTAGAGCAGGTTTTTTTCCAATGCGCTGGCAAAGCATCTGAATCCTGAAGTGTATGAATTGACGAAAGCGACACGCTATCACTTGCGGGATTTCTTCGCACATGTTGTGATACTTCTTATTCTTTTCGAACAACGATGGGAATGTAGGCTACTGTTATTTTGGGTTAAAATTCAAACTGTTAATAAGGCATAATTCACGAGTTATACTCTTAGTGATTGTATTCATATTCTCTGTCTCTTCACCTGTTCTAGCTTTATCTTCACGTCATTTCGAATTAAGCACAGTATTGGGCGTCTTCATCTGTATTCTTTTCTGCAAATAAAATTGTTCAAAGATCAAAGCATTTTGGTCTAATGGAATTGTGCTGTTGGATATTAAAGACTCCAATCGTAAATGGGCATTGTACTGTGGTAGAGAAGCACAACCGCTCTTCAAAACACATCATGGCTACGATTCTACACTTATGGGTTTTTACGTTGGAAAGAGAGAAAAGAAACGCGTGTGTGATGTTCAAAAATGATATTACTTGGTACCGAAGAAGACAAACGTAAACGAAAGAAATAATAACAGGATTTCAACTTACCGTCTACTAAGGGGTCGAATCTACGTCGTCATGGGAAGTTTTTTTTTTTGTTGATGAATATATAAAATATCTGCCTTCATCAAAAATCTCATTTTGCTCTCAAAACCTTCATGATGTCCAAATTGAGAAGAAATTATTGACAGAGCACTGAAATTTGCAAAGTTTGTAAGAGCAGTCACGTTTAGCACTTTCGTTTTTATCAGGCCGTTGTGAAATTTTCCAGTTTGACCAAAAAGAAAGCTTTGAAACGGTATGTATTTGATCAGAATTTTTCCAGGTTTCGTAATAGTTTTACCAACGATTTAAAGACTTGGTTCATAGAAGTTGCCAATGGAATGGTCATGGAATCATCTCGGCATCGCATTATCATCAGCTCAAAGTAGAACCAAAGTAGAGTGCTCGACTTCGTAGGAAATTGCCGTGCAGGCTATTGTGGCGTTACCACATTAATATCCTGAGATACTGGGATATATCCGTTTAAAGGATAAAAAGGATAAAGCTCTCGACGTTGATCAATCCCTGAGGGATGCGCAATGCATTCGTCTTTGATTTTTAACTTCATTCGAGGTGATTGAATGCATAACCGCCCTTTACAATGACTCGCGGTGGCCTCCCGCTGTACCAAGTCAGTGCTGCCTATCGTCTGAGACCAGTCCGGTACCGATTTGCCAACCCCAGAGGAATGGATGGGTTTGGTGAGCCATGAGCGCGAGGTTGAACCATCGACCTTGTGTGCGACGCAGATCACCTGTGACCACTGCGCCACATCCGCTCCTATATCCGTTTATTGAAGACAGTATGAAAACAACGACTTACTAACGTCGATACTCGAGTGGCTTTACAGTGATAGAGTCAATAAAGTAGGGGAAGACAATACAAAAAGGAGGCTGTGTAGTGGTAAAGTAACTTCGCCGAAGGCCGATGGAGCAGTGTGACGAGCATCAACTTTTCAACTGATTTAGTTTCTGGAAACGTCTATATGCCAATACGTGACGTCCATCATAATATCATGTCCATGAAATTTTCATTGTCGATTTTTGCATTAATGTCGCGATTGGTTTGCGCAATTTAACAGTTTGACAAAAAAACTTCATAGTGCAAATATGGATTTGAAATAAACAACTCGTACGTGAGTGCTTGAATGGCCAACCTTTACGATAAGTCACCCAATCAGCACAGTTTTCATTTGAGTTGTAGAGACTTCCTATCCTTTTCTTAGCCATTTTTACGGAAAACTTAGCAAAATTTCCTATTTTGTACTTTCGAGATACCCATAGCGATTTCATCAAGTCCTTAGCGCAAGCACAAGTAGTAGCCGGCTCTAGTAATCAGTGGAAAATTCGCTTGAATTTCATGTAATTTCACCCTTCTTCCAAATGGCTTTCAGATTGTAATACCTACCGTCGCGCTCAGCAGTTCAAGATCAAAGAACTTTCTCAACCTGATGATACTGTAAAAAACTGTGGTGGCAATAAATGCGAGGTCAACGAACATTGGTTTAAGTATTAATAACGAGTAAGGCAGTACTTTTCCACAATCTTTATGATAATAGGTAAACATCAGAAATCAAGCTGCGGTATTTGGCACTTGAAGTGATTCATTTCGATGAGGAAGTGCTTTTAGTTGAACGGTAATTTCTTTCTTCGACAGCCTGTTATCACGGCTTTGTTCGCTCACTTGTCACACGCAACAGTTTATGCTGACATGCGTTTGCAGTTAGGAGACGTGGCCTAGCTGATAAGCGGCATTCAATTCATCATGCTGCCCTCATACTACCTCCTCATCCTTCTGTATATCTCTACAGGTAAATTAGCACACAGGCTTGAATCTTTTCAGGTGAATATCAGAGCCGAGAACGCCTGCTTTCGATCTCCGGGAATTTTTCAATCACAGTTAACTCAGCTTTACAGTAGACAAAGTCGTCTTGGAATCTTCTTCGTCAAAATTTTTGGCCTTGTGCGATCAAGGCTATAATTAGTTCAAAGTTGGATACTGTTACTCAGAAATTACATTCATTCACTCAAATAATTGGGAAGACATGTTCCACATATCGCGGCAGATGTTGCCTTGTGCTACTATATCAATAGAAGTGATGTGATCCGGCTACAAATTTAGGATTTGTTGTCCCATCTCCCCTCTAATTTACTAAATGCTGAAGAAGGGTGTTTTTTTTTTCAGAATTTTGAGGTAGGCAAACTGAAGTGCTGTCAGGTCTTCAGCGCAAGCACTTTCGTTAGTAGAGGAAAAATTTGCTATTTCGCGACCGACAATATTCCAAGGCGTAGTCATTTCTGTTACTGTGGCGTATGTGGTGACGTGACTAGTCAGCCGAATTCTCAAAATGTAAGGGACTAGAAAATACGATATCACAAGTCTTTCCTATTTAGTGCATGACAGTTTATTAGGCGGCATTGGAAGGGTTCTAGTGACAGAAGATACGTTTGCTATTCATTATATTCTCAGTAGAATAATTGCATTGCTTACGACTCTTAATTATTGACCAAAGCGTGTTTTATCAAGTTGCCGGAGATACCGTGCAGTGCACCCTCATCGTTTCAACCCTTGTCACCCATCTGGTTGGCAAAGCAGTAAAAATCATTTGTTAGCATAGCTCTCTCCTACGTAAAAGTGGTCGAAGTGTGACTACCTATGGTAAGGATCCTGACAAGTCTCGGAAAATTTACTCGGGGATTCTAGAGACAATCATGCGCAGTTAGCATTTGACAACTTTACGATGATATAATCCTTAATTAACGTCGAAACTACGCGGAAATCCGTAGATCTTGGTGAATGACAGACATTAGACAAGAAACCAGATGAGACATTATCAACGAAATTTGTGAAACTGTTAGAAATTATCAGACAAAAAACAACGAATTAATGTAGTCATTAGGTTATGAACCTATAGGAACGATTCGCCTTCACCCTGATTTTTTACAACGGGATTTTTGAAATATTGTATTGTTTATGAATTTTCTTAGAATATATTTAAGCAAAAAATAGGATAGGAATCAGGTATCAACGTTTTTCTTACTGAAGCGGTGCAGCTAAACATCAAAAATTTCTGGGGTTCTTCTTCTGAAACACTTGTGTCATCAATCATACGTGAAAATACGCTTTCAGGATCCATAAGATTCAATTTCCGCCCATGTTACATCAAACATTGAACATTGCGATGTTAAGAAAGTAACTTGTTACTCGTAGTATTTCGTTGTGTTCTATTTAAGCTAATAATACGTTCTATGAGTTTCGATATTTCGAAAGACGAATTTAGTTTCGATCACTTATGACCCACATGTGACTAATGTTGTACTAATACAGACTTCTCTTGAGTGTAACGATTTGGAATTAACGTTTCTTGATTTCAGCGAGTCTCGCTGATCCTAAGGTTAAAAAAAGCAAGGATGGCATTCGAAAGACGTCACCGGTCCGAGATAGTGAAATGGCAAGGTTAGTAACAGAAAGCTTGTGACAGCACAAAGCGAAGTCTGACTGTACTATCCCAAGTTCTTATAAGAGCGACACAAGTAGAAATTAGCTAGAAGTCATCAAGGTTGTTTCAGTAATCTTGAAGGTGAACATGGAGCAAACTTTATGATCGGGAAAAGCAATTATAAAGTAGACCTTGTCACATATTTCACAATTTTCCCCTTCAGACTGATTCATAAACAGTTCTTATGTGCAAATGACGGTTCTCATAGTTTCATATTCTTCTGGCAGCAAAGAAGAAACGTTAGAGATCATAAGCCAAATAAGAGCTGCGTGAAAGTCAAACAATTTTTGGATAGGAGAAACTTTCTTCCCAAGTATACGTCTATGAGAAGCATAAAAATTCGTTTTTATCAGACTGATCACAGTTGACTACGCTTTCGAAACCGAGACGGTTCTATACGACAATATTGAGAACAAAGCAAAAGCGCCAGTGACACGCATGGCCGGAAATTTCAGCTTTGACACGCTTCATCATGATTATGATGGTGGAATGTTGGCAAGATTCCGTGTAAGCCCGAATGCAATTCATTTTCACTTTTCTTTTCTTATGGGTATTTTGCTTTGGTATGTGACTGATGACAGGGGCGCGTCCTATACTCTTCTCCATTTTGAGACGAGTTTTCTAAATTTCACGATATTCATTATTTACATGCTTAATTGTTTAACTTTCTACTTTTAGAAGAACCGTGCAAGCTTTGTCAAGAAGGGTTGGAAAGATTTATATTAAAGTTTGATAAGTTGCGTCAAAAAGCTCTTGTAAGTTTTTAACGCAAATTCAGGTGCAGATGCTGCATCGCATATGCAAATTCACAATTTAGCACTAATTGAGATTACGAGATTTTCAAAAGATGATGTCTTGATGCTAATAAAGAGAAATCCATCCACTTACCGGTGCAATGTATGCGTGCCCATGAAATGAAACTATAATTCCAGTGTTGCAGCGCAATAAAAAGTTTTTTTGGAAAACTAAAAACGTTTTAGATTTGTCAAACTCTGCGCTATCGAATAATTACTGAATTCATTGAGGAGAAGCCTTGCTCAACGAAATAATGCTTGGGTGTAAAATAAAGTTTTCTTTGTGCTGTTACAGCGTAGTATGAAGGTTTTTGAGAAACGATATATTATCCATATTTGCTATCGAATGACTACTAAAATGTCTCAGAAGGGCGAAAAATAGTTTTTACGAATATGGATGGTGATAGCGGAAATGCCATGTTTTTCGCAATGATAAACGCGCGTTCTTCCTGTTACTGCAACTACGTAGCTACGTACTACAATTACCTCCAAATAGATATATATTAGAGGTGTTCAGTTGTAGATGTGCTTTCAAACTACGTTCTCCCATGACAAGCGATACAAATGCACGAAAAGAGTCGAAAAAGTGTTTATTTTTCTTACAAGGTTGTGTTATTATCGCTAAAAAATAAAGATTTTCAATGCAACTAGTTACTCATTATATCAGAAAAAAAACTTTACAAGAGGTCTATTTGCGATACTCCATCTTTTATGTAACGTTTAGAAATCTCTGACGCATAAACTTCACCTATAATTACCAATAGACCACCTATGTTGTCGAAGCGGCGAGGTAACATTTGAGGGGTATAATGCAATTTTCATTTCGCTCTCGCAGCGTCTTATAATAACCATTTGAAAAAGCAGTCATGTCATCAAAGTTTTTGACATTTGGGTTATCAAATGACTAATAAGACTCTGGTGAAGAGCCATATACAAGCCGCAACCGAGCAAACAAAGCAAACTAAGTTTGGAACATAATTCTATTTGCTGACAAAACGTAATAAAAAGTCTTTTCCAAAAATCAAACGTATCATTGAAATCGTGGAGATTCTAGCTTTCGAATTATTACCAGTTGTTTGAGGGAAAGCTGTTGCTCAGCGAGGGAGGCTTTCGAACAATGGTGTTTCTCGGCTGATACACGTCGTCCCATAGTGGTTGACAGGTGATTGAATGCATATCTGGCCTATACAATGACCTGTGATGGCCTACCTATGTGTCGAGTCAGTGTTGCTATCTGCAGACAAATGTGGTACCGATTTATCAACCTTGAAGGTATGGAAGGGTTTGAAAGCGTGAAACCCGGCATCGAACCAAAGATCGTGTGCATATTAAAGGCATCTCTACACACTGTGTTGTATGAATTTCGAAAGAATTGGGTTGTAAAAATTAATCGCATTTTTCTAAGGAGAAAAACATCGAGTTTCCTTACCGTTTTCTCTTACTGTTACAGCTGACGGCTTGCAAAACTCGTAACTGTGGCCGTTGTACCGGATGTCTACGTCTCTTTTGTTCAAGGTGGAAACAATATCAAAGAGGTTCTGTACGATCCAACGTTAGTTTATTGGCCAACACGGCCAGCGTATTTGCTAAATTCAATAGAGCTTTATGCGGTTATCTGAGAAAGGTTAAGAATAAAGCTAATATTCAGGATGTATCCCGATGAACAACCTAGATGGAATTTTCTCTACGCTATAATCAACACTATCTACACACCGGCTGAGAATGGGAAAGGTGATCGACAAGTTGTGGTGAATTTACTTTTCTATATCTAGCATTTCCAATCTACTCTGAGCTTTGTACATGTTATCACTGCCCTAAAACTTGAACCTTAAGGATACGGTCTATGGAAGATGTCAAACGTATTTCAGTAGACCGGAAGACAAGAGATTTCGACGGCAAATCAGTGATTGTGAAATCAAAGGAGATTTGTAGGTTTTGACATTTTCTTCGGGTACCTTCTTAGATATTGGAAAACTTGCTAGAGTGGTGGATATTGTTTTCTAGTCCTTGTTCTCCTTTATACTAATATTTATTCCATTCTCTACATTGTTAGCGAAAGGTGTGATGTATGGGAAGATGGGAAGGAATGTGCGAATGTGCTAAAACACAGCACTCAAACAGAGCAAGCAAAACCGAATCATTCAAACAACCGTTAATTGGGAATTCTTTAGTCCTCTACAATCGAAGTATGCATGCACTGATATTTTTCTAGAACACTTAGCAACCTCGTTTCTTGGAGTGAATTCGTTATAATCGTTTTGTTTTCGTTTTTTTTTTCTTCTGAATTCCAGTTGAACAGCCGTTAAACGAAAATCTCAATTCCTAAAACATTGAAGAAAAATTCAGTCCTTACCGGAAACTTTGGGGCCACGAGATAAACTTGAACATCGCAAAGCTTTCTGGAATATATTCTGAGTATCAATATCAGCTTATAATCATAGTTTAGCAACTACACACGCGTGGGAGGAATTCAGCCGGTACACTACGAACAAGACGCCTCCTATTTGTAAGCAATTATCATTTCCAAATCATTTAGAGGAAACGAAAAACGGAGCATTTTTTTCATTTATCTGCTAATGCGACTTTTGAAAGGCATACTATCTTCTTTCTCTGTGCAAAATTATCTCGAGCAGCTATGATCATATAGAATCATGTTAATCATTGGATAGCCCAACAATAAATAGCATCCCGTTTCCCTTCAGGGGTGACTAGATGTCCCAGCTAATTTGAAAGATTTGAGAAGCAGAAGAGCTTCATCATCACAATTTTTTCATGAGTTTCTTTATATTCACTCTATGTGACGAAAGATTAGTTAGGCAGCCAACTTCTCGACACATACCATTATTGGGAACTAGGTAAAACACAGCAATAGTTTGTAAGCTCCATTTGAGAGCACAAGTAAGGCTTGCATAGAAAACAATTTTTCATAAAGCTCAGTATCAATTACTAAAATATATGGGTATATTATATATATGTATATATACATATATACATATATATATATATATATATATATATATATATAATTTGAGGACTCGTTGTTGAGCTGACTTTAGGCTGCTATCAGTCGTTGTTGTCATTTGATGGATCACGTTCCGGCGACCCACCCTTTGTCATACTTTCGTAACGCCCAAAATCATGTAAGAAGCCTGGAGAGTTTAGAGTCCTATTCCTTACAAAACACCTCTGAAAAAGGTGAAATCACCGAAGCGTCAACCATTGAATGATGACAACAACAAGAGATAGCAGCTTAAACTCAACATGCCGAGTCCTTAGAGCTTGTTTCTTGGGATAAAATTGAATTCGTATTCCAAGCTCTCTTTAATGAAAAGATTACAACTTTTATTGAAGCTGGTGAAAGTAGTTACTCTATTCGTACTCAAATCCATCGTTTATCGCTCTACCAACCTCTATAGTGTAGGTGACGAAAAATCCAGCGCACAAGGATGAAACGCCATTTCCCCAAGGCAGCAGCAGTAAATGCCAATTCAAAAGCTCTTCGTTTGAATTTAAAGCTATATGAACCAGTAATATCATTATCTAGCCTACTGAAAAACTGATTAGGGAATTCCGGGACATAGATTACATTTGCAGTGATTTTACATTCGAAATTGCTAGCGAGAATGGGTACTTCCAGTTATAAGGGGATAAATGATTACCCGATTTCACTTGTTGGAGAGGAGATTTGTATAGGAGCATTAGCAACCATTCGAAAGCCGAGACTTCGGGCTACAGCTCCACGTCGCCGATATTCGAAAAATCCATTTTTTACGTTGCTACAGAAGGAATTTCTTGCATTCCACACGCGCATATTTCACGCTCGATAGAGATCTTTCCTTTGACTATCAGTAATCACTCGATATAGCAATCGTTTCTGATTCCAACGCTGTGCTTATATCCTGAGAAGACCGTTCCTCTGCAACGAATCAAGTGAAATAAGTTGGATTGCCACCTGTGATCAAGGGAGTCTTGGCCAAGTCACGTGGCCGCCTTCCGCGCTGCGCTATCAGAAGATTACTAATAGTCAAAAGAAATATGTGAATCCAACCTCCTGCTGCGTTTCAAAGGACCGGTCTTTTCAGAATATAAGCATAGCGTTAGAATCAAAAATGATTGCGCTATCGATTGGTCACCAACAGTCCCAAAAAAAGCTGTATCCGGCGAGAAATATGCGCGTCTGCAACGCAAGAAATCTCCTTTTGTAGCTACGCAAAACAGACTTTTTTCAAAAACGACAGCGTAGGGCTTTAGCCTGAAGTCTCAGTTTTGCAATGGTTACTAACATTTCTATGAAGTTTTCCTGTCGAGCCAATGAGGTCGATTTTTTATTTTTCCCCTTATAACTAAATAGTACCCGAGAAGTTATAGCGTGCATTTGAAAAATTGTGTTTTGTGTTATCTTTTTCAGGCAAAACACAAAGGTCGACGCAGATATCATAGTAATCGATGCCGTTGAGTTACTGACATTCCGGACCCTGTTTGACAAGAAATGGGGATTTACACTGGAAAGCAAGTACGGAAATAAAACTGATTACATCTGAATTAAAAAAAAATTCTGACTTTGCTATCAACAAATAGAATTGCATGGTTTGACATGCTTCGCCCTTCGTTCACTTTTGGATCATCAATATCGCACTAGATAGGCTTATGATCAGAATCGCTAACACAGTTCTCGTTCAGGATCCACGTCGAAATCACCAATCGTAGCATGAACTACGTTGAGCGACACTGTAGCTCCCAAAAACAAACGGCCGCTGTTTGTGCTCGAGAAAAATTCGGAGCCTTGACGGTTGGAGAGAAGCTTTATGAAAAAGTACAACTAGGTGAAAAAAATGCGAGGAATAAGGTATTGAATTGCTCTTCCCTGATTTCTTTCATTTCAAATGGGATCATTTTTATTTGACCTCTTTAGCGGTAGTAGGATTTATAGTTATACCCAGTGATCAGAGATTCAACCGCTAAAGCGGTCAAATAAAAATAATTTCATTTGATCTTCAACACCCAATGTCTGTCAGCGTGACTGGGTTCAGTGTCGGTACCGACTACCCGGGCCAAGTCGTTGACGGCTGGCGGCTGACAAAATGATGCGATATAGCGTAGAAAGAGTGGTGTGCAAAATGGGCGTCAGTAGTGTAACGGATAGAGAACGCGCTCCCGGATAGAGTGATGTGCGGGTTCTAGTCCGAGGCGAAGGTTTTGCACACCTTTCTACATTACTGGGTATTTCTTCATTTCATAAATATATTTGAAGACAGTAAGATAGAGGTCACTTGAGAAACTATTGCTCCTGACTAAGTATATAATCTTCAATGGTCATCACACCCTTACATGTATTCATTAAGTAAGAATTTCTAACAAAATCAGGCGCATAAAATCTTTTCGAATTCGTATCAAAGCTCAAAAACTCGCATTCGCCTCATAACATTTTCCATAGGGGAGCGTCTAGGTTCTCTTTCTTCTTATTCTTTGGCCGATCTTAAACTGGCTGGAGAAGTTTGAAAGTAGTCCGCTTGACAAGTATCTTTTGCTACATATATAGCATGTGTGTTTCAGAGGAATTTCAGGTGCTCGGCATCCATTTCTCAATCGAATCTATAAGTACAGTGAAAAGTACGGCATAGTAGTATGCTAGGGTACATCCAATCTATTATGATGAAGTTTACAGTTCACTGTATTCGAATCTGCCATGGTGTCCAGCTTTGACTTCACTCTCTTCTTGTGACTTTTCCAATAAAAACTAATGGAAGAGTTTACTGGGAGCGATATGGTTTCTGAAGCTCTTAATATTTGAAATTGGTGGTCGCTTATTTTGAAAAAACCTTGACAAATACGAAGCATGTTTACTGCGTCTTTGATGGCTGACTTAAGAGCTTTTCTTGAAAGGAACACTTTACGTCATCACTACCCTTGAAGTGCTTCAAATCGGTACAATAACTCGAAACAGAGAAATCATTACACTTTTCAGTTTGCTCAGTTGGTTAAAGACTACCGCAGCCATCTTTACGACATGGGTGACGTGCACACATGCGAAAGGCATTCGGAATTATTCTCTCAGATTGTTCAAGAGTCGAGACAAGCCAGCGAACAGACTTGGAAGAACGTAATCATGGAACCTGACAATGATCCCGTACTGTGAGTTTTAAGTGAGCTTGTGCGTTCCTGCAGAATACTATCATTTATATTTCAATGTTAAGTAGTGTATATACAGTCCTTTAGGTAATATTGATGGAGCAAAGATTACCTCCGAGAATAAAACTGTATATTGAGTGTCTAAACTCCACTGTCCAACACAATGTACAAGTATCTACTCAGTCTGTGAGAATGTTTGGCTTATAACATGAAAAAGGTATGACACGCGTTGTCATAGTCAAAGCGAGTCCTCAGCATGCACGGTGATTATGAGACGGAAAACCAACAAAAACGAGCTCGTGTCAGTGACATGTGGAAAGGGTTAATCAATTTCATACAGTTAGATAGATACTCGGAGGGTGCCGTGGTCGCGTGGTTGTGATATTCGTCGCTGCGCGCGTAGGGCCAAGCTCCACCACCAACACTCCGACAGTCAACAACAAATCCCTATGGAACGCCACAGACAGACTATCCTCGAGATTTCAAGAAAGCCCGCTTAATCACTATTCTTCTACGTTTAAGAAGAAGACAAAAAAAAACGATTCGAATGTTAGAAGTACTGGGATCCGCATAGTGAACGAAAGACACTGTGAGGACGCACCAATAAAGTGTCAAAAAATGGAAACTTTTTTCATGGACTGTTTTCAAACCTTACTTTATACATTTAATATGGACTGCGAGAAGGTTCAAAGCCTTTTCGGGGTTGCTACGTCAGAGCCATGAGTACGTTTCCGGAGGTGTCGTCCGCTTCATCTTTGGCCCATGCCCCACAGTGAACCCTACTTTATAGCAGGGATGCAAGACTTTATTTTTGGTAATAGCACGTAATAATGTGTTATCACCATTTTTTCCAGCCGATGGACTGATTGATAGTGAATATGTAGAAATCCATACCAGAGTTCAATGTCACTCGTGGGGTCAGTGATGAAGCGGCAAAACCGCCGAAACGTACGTATGGCTCTAACGTACCAGCTTTGAAATTGCTCTTAACATCCTCACAGTCTATGATTGCATGTTTAAACCAAGGTTTCAACAACAGTTCATGAAGTGAGTACTACTCATTGACTCTTTGTTGATGCGTCTTGACAGTGCTTCTTTTTTCACTATGCGGATCCCAGTACTTTTAGCATTTGATTCGTTTTTGGTCTTTTTTTTTTTGAACGTCGTAGAATCTAGTTGAGCGAGTCTCCTGCAATTTCAAGGATAGCCTCGTCGCTGTGGCGTTCTATGAGGCGTCCGTTGTTGTGTGCCAGAGAGTGTGGGGGTGAAGCTCGGCTCCATGCGCTTCGCGATTAGCATCACAACCACTTGCCAATGGAGCGCCCGAGTATCCACTTAATTGTGTGAAATTGATCATCCCTCTCAGAGCTCGCTGACACTAGCTCATTTTTTGTTCGTTTTTTTTTAATCTCATCATTGTCGTGCGTGGTGAGGATCAGCTTAGACTATGATAACGTGTGTTATATCTTTTTTTATGGGCCTAACTATCATTTCTAACTACTAACGTAGGGCTAACCTCCTCTGCAATATTACAAAAGCTTGATTTATCTAGAGCGCATTCTATGTTTGTCTCATCCTACTGTCGGCAAACCTTCCGTTGAATAACCTGCCGGCCCCGTTATGTGCTTCGGTTTCAAGATGAATTCTTCTGAATCGCGAAGATCTAATGACTTTGAGAAATTTGAAAGGCATGGTCAGCCAAAAGGGTTTGCTGCTTCCAAAAAACAATTATCTGACAGGTGGTTATTTGAACGATGTCAATAAATCTTTACACTTGAGATAGACATCCACTTTCCTACTTAGTCGTAAAACGTTGCGGCAACCAGAACAACGAGTACGAAATTCTGAATACATTCGATGATATATAGCTTTTAGAAAGCCCAAACAGTTCCTAATCTTTTTTTTTCTTTTCAGTACTTTTTCGTTACTCATACATGACCGCCAAATGCCATTTTTCGAAATAGTCCTTGAAGAAGTCTTCCAGGTGATAGTGGATTCTCGTCCGTAACCATAAAAGTGGCTGACTCATACGAATAAATGTTGGCTTGCAATCCGAATTCTTTGACGCAGCAGCGAATGCAGTGGGGCACGTAATCCTGTGATCACTGAATTAATTACTTGAGGAATTTGAAAAGATCAGAATCCGTGATACCACTTTATAAGAAGTCTCCGCATCATTTGACGATGAATGCGCCTAATTAGTTCTCTTGAGATGCACTTGTTTACGCTTAGTGAAACTGTCTTGTCTCAAAATAAGTGTGAGGATCACTGAAGATGGCTACTGATTCAATGAGTTTGCACGTATGTGGATTATATGGAAGCATCAACGGATCCCCTACATCACTGATGCCCTGCACCTTTATGTAGATTTCTCTATAATTATAATTAATGCGTTCCTATTTGTATCATTATACCTTGTCGCTTTGCTCTTGATGTTCTATGGAATGCCGATGTGAAAACTGATGTAAGATGCTATTTTTGGGAGAATGTAAAGACATAAGTCATTAGGAAACTTAGCGCTGCTAGTAGTGTGCAGACGTTTAGTAGGAGCTTTGCTCTAAACCGAATCGTTTATCAGTACCTTCTTCTCTTTTATTTTGAAGTCCAGCAGCCTGTGTTATAAGACTGTCTTATTCGCTGACTGAGTCAAAAAGATCACTTCGAAACTGATTTTTGTCCAGATGGCTACCACTTCTTACATAATATTGGTGCATCTCGAATGAAACTGTCGAACTTCTTAGCGTAGTATTCTTTACGAGGGTAATAAATAAAGTGCACACTGTGGGTTGCAGTTCGACTCCAGGACTACCCTTCTCCAGACATGATGTAAACCTCCATGTTAAAAAGGCTTCAAAGCATTTTGGTTTTTTCAACGATAATTTTAGTCAGATGTAAGAAGGTTGACATTTCTTGAGGCAAAGGGAATCTATTATCTCTGCTAAAATAATGTCGACAAATAACGATTCCTACTTCAGCCACGTGCTAGGCAATGTGCTTGGAGCCTTGGGCAACTCACTCTCACTGAAGGTCGCACGTGAAGTCCTTTTTGCTGAGGATCCTCAATTCATTGATGACTACCTATTCGGTGCTGCTCACTCTACTAGTTACGACGAGAAATGGCACAAACAACTTATGGTATGAATAATCTTGTGACCTCACATCTGCCGCTTTGCCGTTTTGGCATTTTTCAAAGCGTCATGGTTTTCATAGTATTCTTCCACATTTTTACTTGAATGATTGAACAGGAAGTGATTTTGTTCTGGACTGTTATAGACAGTTGCTATTAAAACTGCACTTAAGTTTATATCCCACCTTGACAAAGACGGAGTGAAGATTAGCACGGTTTCGCAAATTTTGTTCACCGAAACATTCTAATGGATAGAAATATAATTTCTTAGACCAAATGAAGAAATATACGGAAGCGATTAATCTAATAGCCTTGTATCAGTTGCAGCTTTTTCATCTTCAATAGTTGTATAAGCGAGGGATAAGTTTATGCTTTAAGTGGGTAATCTAAGGAAGAGAGAGATAACTGTGGTGCAGCAGAGATTAAATCTAGGCCAAAAGTTCTTTGATTGCAGAAAGCACGTACCAGTGTATATGAAAAGCGTAAGCATGGAGATTAAGACGAAGAAAGAACGCTGTAGAATGTGAGAAGCAACCTAAATCGTTTCCACGCCTCTCATTTGGATTTTCTACCAAGTAAAAGACCCGTTTCTAGGATCTGTTCTTAATGAATTGAGTCTGACGAAGTTAGAGTACTCTAGCGACCATCTTTCGTGAAACTATTGAAATAATTAGTGAGCAGATCTCTCTTAATTTTGTACAGCACTGAAGAAATTGCTCATATTGTGCACTGTGAACGATTTTCAGTACTGGTTGAGTGAACTCAAGGATAATGAAGCGTTGTTTTGGAAGGTGGCCAACACTATGGCGACAATTCTACGGAGAAGGTGTGAACAGACCTCCAGTACGCGAAATTCATGCCATAACGGAAAGACGAAGGTAATGAAATCTTGCATAGTTTTCACTGAGCATTCTGCTAGTGTCTTATTGCAACATCTTTTTCCTCACATTAATCTTTTCTCATGTGCCGTATACATCTGTGTTTCTATATAGACGCATAGGCTATGGCTCGAAGGAGAGGTGAGGTTAGCCTCTTGTGATATTTTTGTACCACATCATTGGCAGTTTTCATCCGAGTCGATGAGCTTTAAGTTTGGCTGTCTACGTTCTTTCGGTGAAGAGATACACGGTGTCCATCTCCTGAAATACCTTTGTCCTGAAAGAGCTACACCGTTGTTCTTGGTCCACGCTTTTTGTGGACGAGTGTCAAATAAACTTACAAGTGATTAAATCGAGACTACTTACATGAGTGAGATTTTGAAGAAACTTCATTATTGTTTGAGAATAATTATTGTTTACATTATTTGCAAATCCGTGGCGAAGCTCCATTGGCAAATGTGTTAATTCTCACAAAACTCAATTATATGAATGATTTGATGAGATGAGAAGTTTTCCGAGTTATGACCGTCAGGATTCAAGGAAGTTCGACTTGGAATATCATGTAAACTGACATGAATTCGTTCACTATCGCAGTGTTCTTTCAGATAGTCGCCAAATTCATCGACGACGTCGGTACCTTCTGTCACACTGAGCAGTGCACATTGAGAGCCTTACAAGTTCTTCGAAATATTCCCATATCTGCGTCAGTTTGCTTTTCTGGATTTGCTCTAATCTCTAGTGAATGACGAGTATGGTAGAAAAGAGAAGCAAAATTGGAATTTTCCAATATAGTCCATATCTCTCCAAGATTTTTGGAACCGGTTATTGTTTACGATAAGCCTACTCATGTGGAAATTATTTTGGTGCGATGAATAAAAAATCTTTAGTGCCACACTTTCTTAGCGAAAAATTTTTTCTACATACTTTAGCTTCAATGAAGTTCTCATTAAAAACTGAAAAATGAAAAGTTTGAGGAAAAAGCGACTAAGGCAAGAGCATATAAGGAAATGTTCTAGTATTTTTACTGCATTTTTTCGCAGTGTTATGATGTTTCGTATATACCTAAAAATTGCGTGGTGATCAAAAACACGACCTCAGTTGGAAATCGAACCCTCGTTTCATCTATGCCGGCGACGCGTGCTACTACCTCTACACCACCGAATCACGTTTGCAGCACCACTCATTCTTCAAAATCTCTATGTTAGCTATCAGCCAGCAACTTTTAACAGGTTTGGTCGGGTATGCGATTTCTCTCAAACCCAGTTGAGCTGACAGCCTTTGTATTAGGTGATACTCAAAATTTCTAGTATCTTTACATCTCCAGTAACATCATAACATTGCGAAAAAAATGCAGTTAGAATACTAGGAATTTCGAGTATTACCCATTACAATGGCTGTCAGCTCAACTGGGTTTATGGAGAGAAATCGCATACCCGACTAAACCTGTCAAAGGTTAGTGGCTTATAGCTAATATAGAGATGTAGAAGAATGAGTGTTAGTGCAAATGCGCATCGGTGGTATAGTGGTAGTAACACGAGTCCCCGGTATGGATGAATCGAGGGTTCGATTCGTGCGTGATGCCGTGTTTTTGCTCATCACTCAGTTCTCTTAGGCATATAAGGGAATGAAAAAATTCATTTCACTATAAACCGCAGGGTGTTCGTTTGTATAGGTCGCTCGAACGAGCTCGTGGATTTTTGTGCTCGAATCACTCCACTCCTGTACAAATAGCCGCTTTACAACTAATCAAGGCCTCTAGTTCTTCTCTCTACGACTCAAAGGTATGGATTATGCTTGGTTACTTCAACCTCTATGGAAACCACGTCGTTCTAGAATATTTCCTTAAAAATCCGAATCTTCGAATTGGAAGTTATATGAGGATATCTTTTCAGTAGCGCTTCATTTCATCTAAATAATTCATCATTTGATTCCTGGTTTGGGTATTTGTTACCTTACTGAATGTGATGATACTGATCTCCGTTACAGTTTACTTGAATTTGACTATAAAACTATTTCTGGTATAGATAAGTTTCAAGTGTGATCACAATATCATCGTCGTCCACGACAACTAATTGTCCCCAATCCTCTTTTTCTTTGAACCTTTGGCTCACTTTCAAACGGGATTTTTTATATATGCCTTTACTGTGTGGTTTCCTTCTGCGTTCACGCCCTGCAATTCGTCTATGTCACTCAAAGTTGTCCAGTTCTTCCAAATAAACGCAAGATTCCGAATCTTCGTTTATGTTGATAAGCCACCTTGAAGTCTCGAACATAGCTGAAACTTTAAGGAAGTTATAAGTAGAACACATAGGTGAATGAGTGAGCATATGCGAAATGAGTGAATAAGTGGAATTTTTCAATATCCAAATAAACACCGTATTATAGAAAAACTTTAAGTTTTTGCAACACTATATTGTAGAGGATTTCATCTTTTCATTTAGAAATAGTGCACAGTTGAATACGGCCCTTTACACTTTGTTCTAAATCTATGAAAATAGCTGCTCCATCCCGAATCGCAGAATGTTCAAATGTCGACCTTTTTAGAGACATCTTTTTGGAAGAGTTGTTAGAATAATACCAAAGACGAAAATGTTATCCCTTCGATTGATATTTAAAACACCAGAGAAGCTTACATCGATGAAAAGTATTTTCAGCTTTCCAATGTACTCATCAAGATTTTCCGCAACGTGTGTCCTCAGCCAACCAGCACCGGAGAACATCAACTGGCTGCCGACATCCTTCTCAAGTGAGTCGCGTAATACCTCTTTATAGTGGTTCATCGCATAATATATTATGAAAATTAAGATCTGTACCTGATCAACAGCATGTTGGCACCATGTTGTTGCGCTCAGAAACCACCAATCCAGAAGATCACGAAAAATGGCAATATTTCTATAGAGCTGTGAAAAGCAGTAAACAAGAAGACGAGCTGGTAGGTTCACGGTATTGAAGATATATGTCAAAACAAGAAATTTTCTTTTCCTTTGCTACATATAGAACTGGTATTCTGTTACAAAGTGACAAAAGCTCCGAATTGAAACGTAGCATAGAGAGGCAAGTTTTACAAAAATTTAGTTTCTGAAATTCCTGTACTAGAAAATACAAACAACAGACAAAGATTCTTTCTGGGAAGCCGAATAAAAACTAGTGCAGAGAATTTCTGACTTGAATATGCTTTTGAAATAAATGCGTTGTCTGCTCAGGAAGATCGGTGGTGAACTTGTGATTAATACCAGATCGAGTCAGATTCATGAAACACTCACTTGTATCACCTGTCGCTCCGTTGATCATCTATTAACCCAAGCGCAAGTCACTGCATCTTCCATTTTTCACTGTTTCCTAAAAAAGCAGTCCAGCCAATCCTCTCGCTTTAGAAAATTTTTGAGTATCAGGCTCTTTCAGAGTTTTTACGAAGAAATTCTGTTCATTTATTCTTCAAAATCTTTTTATCATAGCTATCAGCCACCAACCATTAATAGGTTTGGTAGTGTAAGCAATATCGCTCTATAAACCCAGAGAAATATTGAACTCATATAAGCATAACAGCTACCAGCTAAACTAGGTTTATAGAGTGATACTACTTACCCAACCAAACCTGATAATAGTTTGTGGCTAGTAGCTATGATTGAAACATGTTGAAAAATGAATGGTGAGTAAGCGGTGGCCTCGTTGTGAGTGGTATCACGCGTCTATTCATTTAGTTAGTGATTTGCTACTGTGGGTCTGACATCACTTCAGATCGCGCTAGTTACGGCTGATGTCCATTGCTTTTTGTACAGTCGCATCACGAGTTCGGATCACTTGAATTTTGGCAAGTTGACGTGTAGAGCAGCGTCTCTAACGTTGACTTATGTCGGAAATTTTAACTGTTCCTCTCGTTTGCGAGAAACAGGATACACTTAGCACCAAACTTTCGAATACATATTCAATAAAGTTGAATGAATTTTTATACTACCTGTACAGCTACTGGGTCTCTGGGTCTCTAACGCATATGTAAAGCCAAAGAAATTGTGAGTTGAAAAGGTGGGCACGGAGCTGGATCTTCTTTGTTATCCTCACTACGACGTCTATGCTCATGAGAGCTCATCAAACCAGTGCACTATCTACCGCTCAACTTTGGAGTTTAGTCTTTTGTCAAGCAAGGCTTTCTAATTCAGATATACACAGGCAGAGCTTTCAGAGATGGACATTCATTGCGTTGAGTTTGCATGGAACACTAGAAGCAAATCCATTTTTCATGAGCATTGTTTTTGTGAATTTGACTAGAAACAAATATAACAACAAATGCTGTTGAAGTCTTAACATTCGTTTTACTTGGATGGTGCGCGGTGATGTAAAAATGATGTCATCAGCCAAGCAAACAAAGATGATGAAATTAAAGCCCTCCATTTTCACTCTTGTGCACTGTCCCATCCCGAAGTTTGCATAACGTTTTGGAGAGCAGAAATAAATAGCTCTAGCTAGATAACATCACTTTGCCTAACCCGTTTTTATACGTTGATGATGACATTGTCACATTATGTTGATTCCTTGCTTGTCAAATTTCTGTCTAGCTCACCAAGAATTTTTATGCACTCAGTGGGGGCGCCCTAGCTGTTCAGAGCTTCCACGACTGCTTCTAGCTCAATTGAGGTCAAAGACTTTCTTCAAATTGTTGAAAATGTGACAGAACAATCTTTTATACTCTCATGATACTTCGACAAGTATTGTTATCGTGCAGTGTGACCTATTGTACTCTACTGATATGATGGATTTGGAAACAACATTAGGTCAGAGGATATAGGGTAAAACGATTAACGGTAATTATTTTTCTAAGAGATCACCACGCGTTCGACTTTGTGGGGCATCTTAAAGATAGATGAATAACATTATGACCTACCAGTGCATCAAGTCAGTATATTGTCTTACCAGAAACACTAGGGTACTAATAGCATGGTACTTATTCGCCGACTCCGTAGAGGGGGGCCTTAGCCATTCCAAAGCACAAGATCCAACCAACGACTACGAGTTTATTGAAAGGCGTATCTACCCACTGTGCTGCGCAAACTCTTAATAATAGCTGTATACCTTCTAAGTCACTCTGAAATCATCAAAAGTATTATTTTTGTAATTTCTCAGTGGCAATAGTAATTCTAACCTGTTTTAATTGATCACTACCAAATAAATGAATAGCTGTCATGAAATTTGCAAATTCAATGGATTTTTTTGACTGATGAGATTTTTCATCTCTTATATATTTCCTATATAGCATTCTTCATTATGCTTCTATCAACGTTTCAACATGATACCATTCTAGAAAGATGAATTCTGGCGAAAACTGCGTAATTTCAAAGTGTTCCGACCGAATTACGCCCATCGAGCGTTAATTGCAAATTCAAACAGTGAATGGCGTGAAATTGCCGGTAAGGTGTACATTCAGGATTCATGAAGGGCATATTGACGATAAGCTTGCAGTATATGCTATAGCCTAAATGATCCGTTATTTCCTACTATTCTTTTTAGCAAAGTGATCTCTCTACTTTTCCATAATTTTTCGCCGCCTATCAGCAACCAGTGAACAGTGTTTAATACCACGTGTACAAACGACGTCATACTTGTTCATTTATTTGAACGTTAGAACAGCCTGCCAATCAGTCATACAAGACAACACAAAAAATCACATCAACCTCTTCTTACTACACAATGGTTTTCCTTTTGCGGGAATCTCGAGAGAGCCGTGGGAAGGATTTACTCAAGATATCACCAAACATGCTCTCCAACATCTGTTGATAGTAGGCAATGTACAATTGCTTAGTATTTGTAGGTTTTATTGCCCTATCGAGTAAGAAAATTGATTGCAATATACATCGGACTTGGCGCCTACTGAAACCCACTGCCTTAATGGGTTGGCGAGAAATTCCGTCCTCCCCGTTGTTTTGGTGGGATCACAGATTTCTGCAGCTGCGTGACTCATTATTGCACTCCTCTAGTGCGATCGGTAGGAATATATAGTGTTTTCTACGATGGAAGCGAAGCAATTGTGTAATAGGGGAAAACCGCTGAAATTTTACATGAAGTCTTACTTTTGTATGACATGTAACGTTTTATTAGAATTATCTCACTCTAATGGTCTGCTCACAAAAGAGTACATGTGAATTCATTGTTAATTATATCTACGAAGATGAGGCATCAAGGCCATCATCTCAAAGACAAGGAGTAGCTGCGTCACTAAGCCGAAGCCAAAGATTCTCTATAGAAATTAGCTTGGCAAATCCAATGTCCGACTTTCATTCAACCTTGGATGAGAAGTCAAAACCATCTTGCTTACTACCCTTTTTGAAGCATGCACATGGTTGATATATCTTTTCCCAACGCAAACGATCTGACAACTTTGCCTTCGTCAGAGCCTAGACGTACTATATCCCACCGTATCTAATAAATTGGTTTATGTTTCCACATCTAGTGATAACATATCGCATGAATATCTACCTGAAGGCACACCGTTTAATTACATTGGAAAGGTCACCTTCATATTCAATTGTTCCTGCAAACCTCGTTAGAAACAATATAATCTGAGAATATTTTTTGAGTCTTTCGTGAGGTTTTTTATAAGCACTTATACAGTACAATACATATGTTTCGGCCTTGCAGCCAATCCCAGTGCCAATCCCAATCCTAGTCCAATTCCACTGAAGTGAATTTTCACTTTACACGCGACAGTGTAGCATAGTTCGTTGACAATTCCTTTACTTAAGGAGGTTCTCTCCGAAAGGGATCGACTCAGGCGAAAGACACCGTGCAGCTGACGAGACCGCAAGGCCGAAAGACGTATATCATACTGTATAAGAAGAAAATGCATTGTCAGAAAGATTACCAACGAGTTGTCACACACTATGATCATTGAATCTTACTTAAGGCAAAGCTTTCATTTATAACAAATGAAGTAAACTCTGCTATTATAATGTCTAAGAAAACAATGATCCTGAAAATTCTGCGAGAATCATGGAAAATTCATTTATTACGCTTTATCACTAATTCGCTCGTGAGCAATTGTATGATCATCTAAGTAAGACAGAAGATGTGTGACTGATCCTAAATAGTAGAGAAGGAGGCTGCGTAAGTCGAGGCAAATTAAGTAGAATGGGATAGTCTGTTGATGTAAGAAATGATATAACACTTTATCTCAGATCTATTCACTAGTGTGAGCCCATATATCACATTATGTGACAATAAACGGGTGACTTTTCTTATATAAAAAGTTAAACGGTGAATTTTCTAGGTAGATATCTGGACTGGTTTTCGCAGTAGACTTTGTAGAAAATTTCAGTGGTTAATTAGATATGGTATGGTATGATATAATAAGTCTAGGCTCTGAGGTAGGGGAAGTTTCCAAAACGTCAATCATAGCTTTTACAGAGAAAATACGAACCTTGTACAAGCTTCAAGAAAGTTCAGTTCGTGAGATAGTTTAATAAATGCCGAAGCCTATGCGATCAGGTGATGACGTCGTTATTAATAACGGTCTCAGAAACTTGCCTATTTAATCCGTTAGTTCTAGTCTAGTCTACTAATGTTCTCTTATACAGTGTGTAAAAAGAAGTCTCTTAATCTTCAAGTCTCGCACATTTTGCAGTTGATTCGAAGGCAAAGTTTACTTGTTTATTTAGCCTAAAAAGGAGGTACAGCACAACCCAGAAGAAATTTCTGCGCTGCGTTTATTAAGGATTTTATATTTTATATTTATAGAGTTTGCTGGATACAATTTATATTCAACGGCGTCAACGGAGTTCCACGGTGATGTGTTTAAACGATCGGATTTCGACCTCCGCATGAAGCACAAAAAACAAGACGACAGTCTATTCGGGGTATGTGTTACAGATTTCATAATTTTTACAGGGCAACGATTCCTAGATTTGGTAGCGATCGCATGCTAGAATCTCATTTGAAATTACTATTTTTGTCTATACGATCCATCATCAAAATTTTGTTGTGCAGATCTCGGCACATGTATCCTTGATTCATTATTCTAATGGTCTTCTAGCCTTGCATGTGTTGTTTCGACCGGTGCTGGAGGGGTTTTTCTTCTTAAGATAGCCAAGCTGAGGCGTTCTCAAGTGCTTGCATGAGAGTGTTGAGGTAAAGGGTCAAGCCAGCACCTTACTTTCCGATAACTTTATGGAAAACTGCTTCATTAACTGCTCAATTATCGCCTTCCTCGTTTGAAAATATAAAAGAGGTTCCCTAGAATTCAGAACTCCTATCGCTGAATCATTTTGGTGTCTATTGCATTGCTTCGGATTAAGAATGAGCCTAATTAGCATCATGAAACGCTAAGGCTTTAGTAGCATTAGTGAAGATCCTAACTCATAGTTAGGAATGAGAGAAATCCTCTGACAGCGAATCCAAGAAATGAGAAGAGCCAACGAAGGAGGTCAAATATGCAAGACAATCCAATTCTTTCTGAAAATCATCTGTGGCAGCTTTTTGCAATTTCCAGCTTGCCGTACAGATCAAGGGACTGAATTCATATGACATGGAACAAATCATGTCAGCAGATCCAGAGGCAGAAGTGCGATTGTCACTGCTTGGTCATGCGCTCCCAGCTGTTACAATTTTCAAGGTTTGTTCAGTGATTCAGTGTACTTTTCATTGCTCCGAACAAACATGAAGTTCTATTTTCATTAGTTGCAGAATGGTTGCATTATGTTTGTTTTTGCATTTGCCCTAATAAAATTGGAGGGAGTAGAGAGAGATTTTATTTGAAGTACGTTGATCCTGAGTAAAGGGTTAGATAGCTTTATGCGGACGTCGTTAAGGAAATCAACGTCACGTCAGTCATTTGGATCTCCTCACCATGAAGAGATTATTTGACACAATATTGAATGTTTTTTCAATAAGAGCGCACTAAACAATTCTGGTAGGCAGAAAAGAATAAGGTTTACTGGTGCTTCCTTGTAGAATAACAGGATTATAGAATTAGAGGTGCTGGAAGGTGAAAGAAACACAAAAATCGTTGATTGTCAATGAGAGAAAGCTTTTGTAAGTAGGCAGTGCTGTTTTGAAGTCTAATTGTGGTTTAAACGAAATAATAAAATCAGAGCAGATCACCGTTAACAGGAAATTCTACAAAGATTATTGTGAGAGCTCAACGGCTTGCGAACACCTCAAACTGTTAGTAAAAGTCAAGTAGCTCAATAAACGGCTTCTCGTTGAATCACTGCTAAGCATTATTTACTTATGAGAGAATTAATACTACATTACATCTGCTTTACTCATCCGCTGGTGTTTGATTGGTTACCTCATCAAATGAACCGTTACTGTTACTCTTTTTCAGGGCTCTGCTGAGCTAACGGGTCTTTTGTGGAACGCCGACGGGCAGACATTCAAAGCTTTTGAGGTTTGCAAAGCCAGTGATAATTACTGTTTTACTTATATGTTTGTATGAATAGAACTGAGGCATTTTATGGAGTGGACACCGATATAACTGTGGGAACGTCGAAGAAAAAACAACTACAGGGCCTTTTTTTTTGAACACATCCCGTCTGGTCTATAGGGAGCGTGCGACTGGAGTATGTTATCTATGTGCACATAAATAAGCCTATATACCTCATGTGACCTGAAAACGGTGGAGCCCACAGAGAATTGAGAGATTAAC
Source organism: Parelaphostrongylus tenuis (assembly GCA_019055375.1). Classification (NCBI taxonomy): domain Eukaryota; kingdom Metazoa; phylum Nematoda; class Chromadorea; order Rhabditida; family Metastrongylidae; genus Parelaphostrongylus; species Parelaphostrongylus tenuis. Next base: position 5,736 of record JAHQIW010003392.1, on the reverse strand, counting down.
GTTAATATTCAGTTCACACAATGAAAGAAAGGAAAAGGGAAACATTATGGGGTACAGAAGAGCAAATTGGCTGACAAATTCAAGGAACGGTTCAATTGTACTATGGCCCTGTCGTGTGCATAGTGCAGAGGAGGGTAATGTATTAACTGTGTGGTTATATGAAGAGTTTCAGGTCAAGCACTTCAGTAATTTTATTGTTAAGAGCATGCAAATAAATTTTTGATTTTTGTATTATTATACTTTATTTCGAGTGCTTTATTAAGCCAACGCTCAGATTTCAATATATCTCATAATTACTATTTGAGCCAACATGTCATGTGGTCTGTTAATGGGCTCTCGTACAGCCCGATGCACGTGTTTCGACCTTACAGTCTCATCAGTCGGGTAGACCCGTCGTCTTTAGCCAATCCTCTTAGGGCGCTCAGTCCTCCTATAGTAAGGGTAAGCAACAATGAACAATTTACCCTGCACATCGAGCGAGAATATCACCGAACATGCTCCTGATTTTCAGTAAATTGTTCTTCGTCGCCTATTCTTGGTATAGGGGACTGAGCGCCTCAAGAGGATTGGCTAGATACGACGGTTTCTGCCCGACTGACGAGACTGTAAGGTCGATACACGTGTATACGGCTCTACAAGAGCCCATTAACGGACCACATGGCATGTTGGCTCAAATCAAAATTATGAGATATACTTTGTTTTCTAAATTTTTGAAATCAATCTTTTTTCTCATTTATAAACTTATCGTCAAACAGGACTATTAGGGTAATGTGATGCTACGCGACTCAACAGTTTCACTGCCTCTTTTGTCTGGCCTCACAGTCCAAGTGAATTCTGCCGGCGCCGTTTCGTTAAAGATGCTCACCTCTTCATCAGTCTCACTGTGGGATCAGTACTTATCAGCAGGCTTCAAAGCAAAGTAAGCCCTTGTTTTTATTCATTTCTGTCTCAAATGAACATCGCTCGTTATTTTTTTCTGCATATAATCCAATCCTAAACTTACGAACTATCGATAAAGTAAACTGCAAATTTGCTCAAGGAATTTGGTTCGACCCACACCGAGTTCACCAAATCTATCATCTCGTCAAGGGCAAGAAATCGGCACTAGACTTCTATGGGTGAGGCTCAGCCCTCTTGATCCAAATGGAAGCGCTTAAGCACTATTGTCTGCTATTCAACCAGTGTTCAAGTATTCGTGGAGAACACGACGATCCTCAAAAAGTAGTCGAGTCCGTACTCAAAAAAGGCCGCAATTTCACATATTTTTGACAGTTACAAATTTATCTATTTCAGCTACTAGATTTATAAAATCTTTATAAATGTAAACTGCGAGCTGTGACCGAGTGGTTGTGAAGCTCGTCGCTGCGCGCGTGGAGCCGAGCTCCCAATCTCCTTCCACAACCCTCTCCGGCAGTCAACAACAACGCTCTATGGAATGCCTCAGCTAGGCTATCCTCGAGACTGCAAGGAGACTCGCTCAAACAGTTATCTACAAGGTTCAAGAAGAAGACGGAGAAACAAATTAAATGCTAGAAGTATTGAGATCAGCACACTGAAAGAAGTGAAGACGGATCAATAAAGTATCAAAATGTGACAAATGTAAACGTGTTGTTAAGTGGTTGCCTGCGGGAGACACCAACAGGTATGGTGACCTAGGAAGAGTTCGATTCACATCTATAGCGCTAATGTGCAGAAGAAATGGGCCTTTCCTTATAGCGAAAGCTGGTTAAATACACCAAAATTCTGATAAATTTTCATCGATTTAGTGACATTTCTTTCCCGATGCGATCGTATTGCTAGCACTAAGAACGTTAGAGCAATTTAAGTCGGCTACATACCACCAAAAAATAAGCTTGAACCTTTCCAATGAAAAGGGCGCTCAGGAGCTTTAACTCTGTTCAGACAAACTGCATTCAACGTTCTCGGTTATAGCACGGGATCAAATTGATATCACAACTTAAAATGCGATCATAAAGTAGCTTTGTTGCGTAAAAAAGGCACGATACAGATTAAGAGTTGGTGACTTCTCCGTCTTTGAGCCAGCTACTCAGACACTAATTTTTCCGGCTTCTTCGCATTCCCACTTCGTTCCACTTGTTAAGCGGCGTCAGTATACCTTCGACAACTTCTGTGTCATTCTAAGAGAACAGTCTCAATGGACGTTACTAGCTCGCAAGTGATCGTTGTGAACTACCGATGGCCACTTTTACAATTTCCATTAGTGCACTCACCTCCTCAAGAGCCTCTGGAAGCGGCACTGCAGTGCAAGCTTCTTGGTAGCACCCGAGCTGAATGCGTTAACGTTATGTAGTTGTCATTTAATCTACGTTACCACTAGTTTGAAACTTGGATAAAAAACTGCTCAAATTTTTCTCTTTTGTTCGGTATTACTCCCATAGTCACCGAGTGATGACTTATTAATGCATTGTTTCAACTTTCTTGGCACACTTTAGTCTGTAGAAGTTGGTCTTTCGAGTATTAAATAGATTTTTTTAGCGTTTCGTTGAGCTTAGCCGCAGGTGCGTCATTAATTCATAGTGGCCAGGTCATACAAAGGCTCAGTTCCAAGGTGGCCATGGTAACAGCGATCGGATCGGAAGCAGAAGTCAGCTTTGGCTAAGATACCGCCTGACGTTTGCTTGACAATGGAACGCGACCGAAACTCGCATAAGGTGACTTGATTATACGCTTTACTTTTTCCAGAATCGTCTTCCCATTGAACTCGGCGTGGTCAGTAATTCTCTGGATCTTTCAATGAGAAACTCGAGGATGCTAATCTATAAATTATCTACAACAATGGACGTTTCGACAAGTATCGCCTTCTTCAAAGCCTGGAAAAATAATATTGATGGCAATCAGCTTGATCATTCCACGGAACTCCAACTCCATGTTTTGTCCAAATTGCCATCAAAGCTTACGACCTAAAAGTTTGTGAATAAAAGCGATTTGAGCGTCCAGAACCATTTAAAATTTTCTTCAGCTCGGTAACAATCGATGAGCTCACAAGGAAGCCTCGCAAGAAGAAGACACGATCACGAGCAAGCACACATCCTGCAATCACATTCAAATTGGATGAAAACACGACGAGAAAGTGTAACTTGTTGAGAAGAACTAAGATGAATGCTTGAATACTCAGTGTCGTCTTTATCCTCTCTGTTGAGCATTTTTCTTTGTTTTAATAAATTATTACTTTTTAAAAATAAATCTGCTACTCTCATTGCGAGTCACAACAATATTTTATGAGATGAAAACATCAACAATTGGTAGACCATATCAAAACAGGATTATTTGAAAATAATAGCCGTTTTTCTTGTTGTTGTAAATCTTTGACTTACATTTTGAAACAAATGATCGTTTCCTTCTAGCGTTCCAAACCTTATCTCTAGCTTCTCTACATCTTGTGACATTTTATAAGATCGTTTTCGCCTTAAATTCAACCCTTAATACATCATACAGGGGTCATTCGAATGTTGAAATATGAGGATTTGGAATATGTGTAGAAAATGTTTTGACTTTGATAAGGATTCATACTGAATGGATAAAGCTCGACAGCAAAAGCCGCAGGAGATATAAGCTGTCTGAGGATGACAATCACAATTGACATTTTTGAAAACTGCTTGAGAGTTTGTTGATTGTCACTTGAAACGTTGATACGACTGAGTTTTCTATGGCGTTCCTTATTCACATCCAAAGGAGTGATGTGAAAGAAGTGAATCTACTGAACATGTCTCATGCTGAACTTTCAAGAACAAAGCTTACTCTGCGCGGTGCCAATCAAACTGGGTTAGCGGGATAGAACGTACTGAACTTATTGGAACGACGGTACAGGAATCAAGGTATGAAGTCTATGAATTGTTTCAGTAATCGCCAACGCATGTGTGCGGGTTTCCTTATGCGACACTACGGTTTTTTGTTCTTCTCTAAACCAAATCTCACAAGTAATACTTTTACTCTCGAGTGTTTGTATGAACCTGGCTCAAAACTAACACACTCTATACTTCATTAATCCGTCTTCATAGTGTTTTTTTTTTCACTGTGCGCATCCCAGTACTTCTAAGATTCAATTTGTTTTTTTTCCATTTTCTTCCTGAATATTGTGGAATACTAGTTGAGCGAGTCTTGCTGCGATCTCGAGAATAGACTGGTTGGGCGTTCCATAGGGCGTTGTTGTTGAATAACAGAGAGCGTTGGGTGATGAAGCTCGGCTCCACGCGCGCTACCGGCGAACATCACGACCACTCGGCCACGGCGCCCCTTGGAAATTACAACCTGATAACATGATAACATGTGCTGAGCCTTTTATGAAGTCTAGCCAGAGGCTCAAATCATGTTATCAGACTATCAGATTGTTGATGTTTTTTAGAGAGGTCTATATATACAGTCGAGAGTAAAAGAATGATTCATTATACAGCCATAAACACCCGACTGTGGTCGGGGGATTTGGTCACTCGACATGCGCTGACCTAATAATTCGGTGTTGTTCCCTTTATCAATAAGGGTATATCTCGTGTAAGGGATCGCTCGTACCGAAAAGCATGGTGCTACTGAGGAGCTTACAAGAGCGAAACAGCAGATGTCCACCACTCCATAAGTTCCGTACCAGACCTAATAAAAGACTCAAAACATGTTCACTGCAGAACGTCAACTATTTACCGACCAATCACTTGTCAGACTAAAATCAAACCGTTTACTTATCAAATGCGGATTTTCTCACTGATTCTAGAATATCAATAATTAACAACGCATTTACCATTCGAAGTGAGGAGTGCTTTACTTCACTGAAGTCTTTTCTAATAACAACCCGTCGAACAGTATTTTTGCACTAGGAAAATGGTATGTCTTCTATTTGGGCAAATTTTAGCTATAATGTACAACTTTCCTTATTTCGAGGAGATTCACAGCACTTCATTAACAAATGAATTTTCAGACTGACTCCTATTTCAGTATGCCTGAAGGGTTAGTTGACTACTTACAGAGTATACTATCTAAATATCGAGTAAAAAAAATTATATATGTATTATGAATATCTAATACTAAGTGTTATCGAAGAAGAAGTGTCAGCGTGGTGGCCCAGGTGATGTAGTGGTAGCACGCGCCCCGGTATGAATGAAACTCGGGTTTAACTTCTGCCTTGGAGTGAATGTTTTGTATATCACCCAGCATCACTGGTTTCTTCTAAATTTACATTAGGTTAGTGGGTATGAAGACAAGAAATTTCTAAGAGTGTTTTTCTCTGCTGTTTGCAGAGTGATTGCTATTTAACTTTTGGTCTAAATATTATAGTTTGTTTACATCTCTCAAATCATAGGCTGCAGAAAAATGAGAAAATGCTTTTTGCACATTTATTTTGTGTGAGCCTAAGCTCAGCAAAAAACTCGTTTCCTTTCACAACGAACGTGAATCCTTTTTCTACGCAGTCTACATAAAAGAAGTGTCTAAGGGAGAAACTTGTCGGCTACTCCACTTCACTGCAAAATTGGGTCTAAACGCTTTTGAGGCTCATTGACAAATCTGCAAAGAATATGGTGACGAAATTTGCGAGATTCGTACAGATCAGCATTGGTTCAAAGCACTCCATGCAGAAGGAGACCGACTGACAGGCAAGGCAAGAGAGGAACGTCTACAAGAAGTCAACTGATAAACAGTCGTCAATTGTATTGAAGAAGATCCATCGATGAGTCCTACCGCCCGCGGAATCCTTGAGTGATGGATACGCGGTTAAATTGCCTTGATGCG